>CAWUFW010000695.1:1807500-2407500 GCA_963921515.1 Calotriton arnoldi | reverse complement strand
CTCATCCGATTCTCTTCCTTTTGGTGTCTACATTTATATAATAAACATCTGCTTTATTTTTTATAAATTATTGTCGGGTTTCTTTTCAAGTTGTGTCAGTTACTTATCATCCATGTTGGTACTCTGAAATGCTTAACACAAGTTACTCAAGTAAATCCTGATTGCTCTGTGCCACACTACCAGGACTGAGCTAGGAATTTATTAGTGTGAATCCAAAGGACCTATTTTGGGGCATTGTGAGAGTATTACATAGTGAAGCCTAACCAGCCTCGCTGTATAATACTCCACTTATGTACATTTGTGCTAAAGCAATGGGATCCTGAACTTATGTCTCGCAACACCACTTGGTCATAAATGATTTTTACATGAGAAATCCACTAAATGACTTTAGACTCAAAAATTATTTTTTTCAAATTGTTTTGAAAAAAATGTTAATTGGAATTTCAGGGCCCTGTGTAGACCCCCACTCCAAAAGTAAAGTAAAACGGCTTAGAAAGCTTGAAAATAGTTTTAAAATGTTTACAAAGTTTGAAAACGGTCCCAACTTTCAGGTAAAAAGTTAGCACAATGAAGGCTGACAAGAATCACAACTTGTCTGTCAGCCCAGCTCCGAAGATCATTGATCTAAGAGTTTTGTGCAAAGCTAGAGGTATTAGCTATAGAGTAACAGCTAAAAGGAAGGGCCTTGAGAAGGCCCTCAGATCCTATGAAAAAGAGAAACTAGAGAAGGAGGGCCATTCTTCAGAAGAAGATCCTGAAGAAGGTGAGGATGATGCCCTGCCCCAAATTGAAGATGATGTGGGAGAAGGTGAAGACCAAGACTCTCCACCCTTTCCCTGACCCCCTTCCCCAGCAGGAAGTGACAGGAGTCACTCTAATAGTCCCCCTACTGGTACGGTGGTAGTAAACCTTGAGGAAGAGCTTTATCTCCCCTCACTAGAAGAGAAAAAGATTGAACTCAAGAAAAGGAGACTAGTCCTTGAAGAAAAAAGGGTCAAAATGGGCTTAAGGCCCAAAGATAATGGTGGCAGCAATTGCAATAGGGAAAAAGAAGAACCCTTTGACCCTAAGATCCCCAAAGGAATTGTCCCAAAGTTTAGTGATGGTGATGATTTGAACAGATAGTTTGCAGCCTTTGAAAGGGCCTGCAAAATGAGGAAGATAGGTCACCAGCACTGTGGCTTTCTATTGTGGGTGTTATTTTCAGTGATGCGCAGACCCTAAATGAGGATGTGGTCAGTCCTATCAGCATATGAAGAAGACCTTGATAGAAGGATTTGGACTCACCACAGAAGAGTAAAAAGTGACCATTAGGGACACCCATAAAGGTCAAAACCAGATATGGGTAAATTTCGTAGACTCAGTCAGAGCATTAGAAGGCAACGAGGTGGACACTTCTGATGGGCTATATAATTTAATTATGAAAGAGCACATTTTGACTAATTGTACCACATAGAAATTACATCAGCATTTGGTGGATTCCAAGTTGTCTCCTCCCAGAGAGCTGGGGAAGATAGCTGACAAATGGGTCAGAGCCAGGGTGTCCAGAAAGACCCATGGTGGGAGTGACCAGAAAAAGGGTGCTCAGACTTCCCAGCAGGAAAAATGTGAGCAAAAACAAAGACAAAAAGGAGTTCTCAAAAGGACCCTAAAGTTCTTCACAGGAGGGTGGGCCCTGAGACTTTTCCCAGACCAAGGTAAGAATTGGGACCCTACAAAGGCTTCTGGGGCATGTCATGACTGTCATCAGGCAGAACATAAAAAAAATAGATAAAGCATGCTCCAGAAATTATGCCAGTGGTGGACAATCCAATGAATTTGGTAGCAAAGGAGTGGGGGTGAAAGTGTACTATGAAGAGGCCAGAGGATACACTGAGGCTACTTTAGTTTCCCTGGGTAGGGTGGATATTGAAGCCCTGGCTGTCTTACCTCCAAACCTGGAGAAGTATAGACAAAGATCAATGGGGTTGAAGTAGAGGCTCTGAGGGATACAGGTCACAGTGTCACTATGGTGCTGCTAGACTGGTTTCCCCAGAGCAAATGATACCGGGTGTTAGTCACCAGGTAACCAATGCTGACAATGAGACTAACCTCCACCCAATTGCCTTGGTAAGCTTAGGGTGGGGAGGGGTTACTGGCCCAAAGAAGGTGGTTGTGTCCCCTGCAATTCCAGTGGAGTGTCTGTTGGGAAATGACTAGAAACTTCTGCTTTGACAGAAGTGGAAAGGAAGGCTCATGCAAAAATGGTGGGTCTCCTTGAGGGGGTGTGTGTGTGTGACAGTAAGAGCTCAAGCAGCACAACATGGATGTCATGGAAGTTTGAAGCCTGAAATAATGATCCAAACTTCCAAAAGCAAGAGAAAGGGCAAGATGTGAGTTGAGACAACTTCTAAAAGGTCACAGGATAAGGGTGAGAGTTCTCCTGAGAGAGATGCTGTGGTGCCTGAGGATGGAAATGTGGCTGAAGGAATCTGGCCCGACCTGGCAGAACTCCTAAGTGCAGTGGGGCCCTCCAGAGAGGATCTATGCCAAGGCAAATGTCATGCTCAACTCTTGAAGGCCTTAGGCAGTAAGCTGCAAGGCAAGAAGGGGGAGATGTCGGTGATACCCATAGGGTCTACTGGGAAGTTGGGCGTCTGGACACTGAGGCCAGGGACCAGAAACCAGGGGTAGCCAGAAGAGTGGTAGTCCCCTAAGTTTACAAAGAGTTTATTCTAACCTTAGCCCATGATATACCTTAGCTGGACATCTGGGAAAAACCAAAACCTGAGAACAGGTTGGTGCCCATTTTTTGGGCCCCAGATGCCTGAAAAAGTGAATGAGTTGTGTCGCTCCTGTGTCATCAAGCCAGTGGCAAGACAGGGACAGGCTCAAAGGCTCCCTTAATTCCACTTCCATTGGTTGGGACTCCCTTTGAGAGGGTAGGGATTGACCCTCAAACTGCATCTGGGAACAGATTCATACTAGTGGTAGTGGACCATGCCACTAGGTACCCAGAAGCATTTCCTCTCAGGACTGTCACTGCTCCTGCAGTGACAAATGCCCTTCTTGGTAATTTTACCAGAGTGGGGTTTCCTAAAGAGGTGGTATCTGATATAAGTGCAAACTTCATGTCTGTATACCTAAAAGCTATGTGGGATGAATGTGGTGTGAGCTTCAAGTTCATCACCCCCAGACAAATGGTTTAGTTGAGCGAATCAACAAAACCATGAAGGCCATGATAATGGGCCACCCTGAAAAACTCAGGAGGAGATGAGATGTCCTGTTACCTTGCCTCTTGTTTGCATACAGAGAGGTGCCACAGAAAGGGGTTGGCTTTAGCCCCTTTGAGCTTTTGTTTGGCCACATTGTAAGGGGTCCCCTAAGTTTGGTGAGGGAAGGCTGGAAGAAACTCGACATAGTGAACTAAGTACTGGGCCTGCCTTCATGTACGGCTGAGTATATGAAAAGGGCAAGCAAGAATCTGGAGGCCAGCCACGAGCTTTTCAAGCTCTGGTATGACCAAAAGTCAGCACTGGTTGAGTACCAACCTGGTCAGTTGGTATGGTTGTTGGAGCCTGTGCCTCCCAGAGCCCTCCAGAATAAGTGGACTGGGCGTTACCCCATTGCGGAAAAGAAAGGGGACGTCACCTACTTGGTAGACTCAGGCTCCCCTAGGAGCCCTCACAGAGCTCTCCATGTAAATTACCTAAAGCCACACCAGGACAGAGCTGAAATCACCATGCTTATGGTCACTAATGGGGGCCAAGAGGAGGAAAATCAACCCCTTCCTGACCTACTGTCAAATTACGCTAAAGATGGTTCAGTAGAAGGTGTTTTATCAGACTCTCCTACTGCACAGCAGCAATCTGATTGCAGACAAATCCTAAACCAGTTTGCTGAGCTCTTTTCTTTGACCCCTGGTCAGACAACATGGTGTGCTCATGATGTGGACACTGGTGACAGTCTCCCTGTCAAAAACAAGATTTACAGACTGTCTGATCAAGTCAAAGTCTGCATCAAGGCTGAGTCAGCAAGATGCTAGAGCGAGGGGTAATTGAACCCTCTGACAGTCCCTGGGCTAGCCCAGTGGTACTTGTCCCCAAACCTCACTCAAAGGGTGGAAAATCAGAGATGAGGTTTTGTGTGGACTACAGGGGTTAAATCAAATTGATGCACACCCCATACCAAGAGCAGATGAACTCGTTGACAAATTGAGTGCAGCCAAATTTTTGAGTAGCTTTGATTTAACATCAGAGTACTGGCCAATCGGGCTCACCCCAGGAGCATTTTCAACCCATGAAAGCTACTTTCAGTTCAAAGTAATGCCTTTTGGACTGAAAATGAACCTGCCACTTTCCAAAGGTTGGTGAATAGAGTTCTTTCAGTTCTGGACAACTTTAATGCAGCATATCAGGATGATATTTCTCCATTTAGTTCCACCTGGGAGGATCACCTGGTCCACCTGAGGGAAGTTTTACAGGCCCTGCGGCAAGCAGGGCTATCAAGGCTAGTAAGTGCCAGATAGGGCAGAGTTATGTTGTATACTTAGGTCACCTTGTAGGTGGAGGCCAAGTCCAACTACTCCAACCCAAAATCCAGACCATTCTGGAGTGGGAGGCTCCCAAGACCCAGAACCAAGTCTGGGCTTTCTTTGGCTTTACTGGGTACTACAGGAGGTTTATGAAGGGGTATGGTACCATTGTGTCCCCACTCACTGAACTCCCCTCCAAAAAGCAGTCTATAGATGGTCATCCGGACCACAGGATGCCAAAAGGCCTTTGACACCCTTCAGGAGGGTATGTGCTCAGCACCTGTCCTGAAGGCATCAGACTATGGAAAGGAGTTAATTGTCCAAACAGATGCTTCTGAACATGGGATTGGCGCAGTGTTGCCACAAACAAATGTTGAGGGTCAGGATCAACCAGTTGTCTATATCAGCAGGTGACTCCACCCTAGAGAGCAGCGTTGGAGTGCCATTGAAAGGGAAGCCTTTGCTGAGGTTTGGTCCCTGAAGAAGCTGAGACCATACTTGTTTGGGACTCACTTCCAGGTTCAAACCGACCACAGCCATCTCAGATGGCTGATGCAGATGAGAGAAGAGAACCCCAAGTTGCTGTGGTGGCCCATTTCCCTACAGGATATGGACTTTTCAGTGGAACACAGGCCAGGGACAGACCATGCCAATGCTGATGCCTTTACAGGTTTTTCCACTTAGTTGATGACTACTACTAGGGGATAAGTTATTTGCTCATCACCTTTAGTCTGGGGGGGAAATCATGTAGAAAAGTGCCCTTTTTGTATGGTGACCCCCCACACTTTTTGCCCCAATGCTGATGAATATGACTCTAAAAGTGCACTGGAGACTGCTATCCTGGTCCCAGGGCCAGTGCTCTCTCCTTAAATTGGATATATGTTAATTGATAATCCCAAGTGACAAATACTTTACCCCCTTATAGGTTTCTGGTAAATGTTACCAGTGGTACCCAGGGCATGGGAGTTAAAGGGTCACCGGGGCCTGAAGCACTGAGTGACCCAGGTAAACAGATGAGACTAGCCCTGTCATTGCAAACCGCATGAGCAGTGCAAGCTGCTTGAACTGAACTTTGCCCTTACCATGTGTGGCAAGGTCAAAGCACTATTTTTAATATATACCAGCCACCCCGAAGGTCGACCTGCTGAGCCCAGGAGGCAGGGTGCAATATATTAAAGGTGTGGACATATAAGTGCAAGCTTATATGTCCCTGTAGTAGCCTCTTTCCATTAAGGGCTGCTGTTAGTCTACTTGTCTCATCAGCCCTGTCATGATTCCCTTGTCAAATTTGATGTTACATGCACCCAGGTGGCTACTTTAGAGGTTGCGGCGTAGCGGGTGAGTACCCGGGGTCGGAACAGTTGTTTATTTTAGACAGGTGGTGGGTGGAGGGTGTGGGGAGGCTTACGGGACACGGGGAGATGTTGGTGAAGGCTATCTTTTGAAAAAACCCTACTGATTCTAAAAAGAAAACGCCTCCCTCACATGTGGGAAAACACCACATATCCCAGAAGACACAGGGAGAGGATTGTGAATAAAGAAAGGGTAGCCTCTTAGTAGTTTAAAGCTCTGAAAGTCAGGAGTATTGTGCTCCCACATAAAAAGAGAATAAAATGAAAAGAGAAGCCATAAGTTTTTTTTGGAGTATTAATCGCTTAGCTCAATTTCATGGCAGTAATCTCCTTTTATGGCACGCCCTTCCCTCTTATACATCTGAAATGCTGGTGTAGGAAAGTGCTGAATTTCGGCCCATAAAACAATTACTTACCGCTACTTTCTTTTTGACCGAGATTCCGGGGAACTTGTCCACACCTGATGACCTAGAAGAAGAAAGAAGAAGAAGGAAAAAAGGTTAATATTATTGTTTCAACCCAAGGACTCTCAGAAATACCTGTACATAGCGCAATAAAGACACCATTGCGATCTATATTAAGCCTCCTCGTCTATACATCCGTCTCAGTGTCCCACACTGGGACAAATCCCTGATTTTCCCGATGGGTGAATGGACACCGCATGTCCACCTAGCCATTCCCTTAAAGACAGTATCCGACCACTTAAAATACCTGGGGCTCTGGGTCTCTATAGGGGGCACAACACACTACATAGATAACCTGGCCCCTCTGCTAACTAAATTAGAAACAGACACAAAGTACTGGATGGAAGGCCCTGCCACTTTTGCTAATGCGTCGGGCAGCCCTCTTCAAAATGATAGCATTACCAGGTTCACTTACATACTGCTGATGTATGTATGGTTTGTCATACGCGCACGTTTTTCCAAACATTGAACAAGTTGTTTTGGTTCCTCCTATGGCAGGATGGACCGCCATGTATAGCCCTTGCAGCACTCCAATGCTCGTCATTTGAGGGCAGTAAAGCACCTGCGAGCGTTAAGAAATTCTACGAAGTGGCCCGCACCCCTGGACAACCGTGATTACAGGTTAGACCATGCAGCGTTGGGTGAGAAGGGATATCTCCACGCCTTATACTGTGGTAAATTGGGAGAAAACACAACAACAGCAACCACCACAGTGTTAACCACCTGACTTCGCGTAACAAGAGGAAAGTGGAGTATTATGTGGTGTGGGGAATAGACTTCACCATGTAATGCTATCACAATACCCCAACGATGGTGCTTGTATTCACACTAATAAATCCTTAATCCGTCCTGGTAGTGTGGCATAGAGCAGTCAGTCTTTACTAGAGGAACATGTGTTAAGCATATCAGAGTACCAACATGGACGATAAGTAATTGACACAACTCAAGAGAAATCCAACACCAATTTATAAAAATTTAGTGTATTTGTGTCTTAATTTAGACACCAAAATGAACGGAATACCATACATATAACCGGAGTTATATATTTTTGAAGTAATATAAAATCAGTGCAGAATAATACAGTAAAACTTAATCATTGCGGTCAATGGGAAAAACCACCAGTGACAATCGGTCACTTGCAGGTCGAGTTGCCCGGTACCGTTGCAGGGTAAAGGTGATGTTGGTCCCAGGACCAATCCACGACAGTCAGTTCAATTTTACCTGCCCATGCAGTCCAAGTGCAGAGTTGTCCTGGCTGTCCCTGGTGTTGAACCTGAGCTGCAGGAGAGCCGCTTTTACTGCTGAAACTGTGTTGCGGGGGAAAGATGCAAAAATACAACAATGGGGTGGTTGCTGATGTCGGTCCAAGGCCGTATGGAGTTCCCTCTAGGTGCAGCGTCAAGTAAAGGGGTTGGTTGCCGGACTGGCAACCAACAAGTCTTGGCAGTGGTAAGTGGAGCAGAAGGTTACTTGAACGTCTGGTGGTCCTGGGGCATGCGGTAGCTGCCTGAAACTTTGTGGAAGGCAGGACTACAGTACCCACAATGCCCTAGACCATCTGGATTTGGGCAATACCTCGGAGGACCCACTGGCCAGTGATTTTTCGGATCCAGAGTGCTGTTTTACCTGCAGTTTGCAGGGGACTAGTGCCACAAGTCCAGAGGAGTCTGAGGGTGTTTCAGGCTTCCACAGGGTCCCATTGTCTGAGGGAACCAAGAGATAGCCTAGGATGTCTCGGTCAGGCAGTTCCTGGAGCATTGCCACAGGTGCAGGGTATCCCTCTTTTACTTTGTGCAAGTCTTGTTGTCTCAGAGGGGCGCAGGGGGGCACGCACGGAAGATGGCCGCACTTAGGTGAGGCTCCCGCAGCCTGGTACTAATATCTGCCAATATCCTGCCCAAGAACCCATGATCAATAGCTGGCGAGACCGTGGGGCTACCATGTGAGCCAGGGGCCAGTTGGATGAGCCTGTAACAAGATCGAATTCCCCTCCGGGAGCAGAGAGCAGCAGGGGCCTTCTCATAGGCCCAGTGGAGAAGCCGCGGCCTGTGCGGGTGCCGCGGAGCTCTGGACGAGAGTCTCCGGCGGCGAAGAACATACAGAATGACCGCTGCGGGCCGCCACCGCGGCATATGAGGTGTGAAGAGTGGGGGCGGCTCGGAAAAAACTGGCGAGGGCACCCGGCAGAGAGAATTCAGCGGTGCTCTAGACGAGGGGCTCCCGCGGCGAGGATCATACAGACCAACTGCTGTGGGCCTCCGCGGCCTGTAAGGTGTGCAATGCGGAGGGCAACCCGTAAATCAGTTTGAGAATATATATAATATATATAAGCCTGAATGGGTAATATTAAAGTTTGAACGTTATATTCAATTGCCCGGTAATAAATCCTATGAGGGAAACATTCCGTTAATTGGGAAAGTGCAGTCAGGGCGGTAATTTATGCCCTAGACAAGGAGAAGCAATATGAATTTAGGGAGAATAAATCATCAAGCAGCATGCGTAGGTCATACAGCGCCATTAGTGGAGTGAAAATTCACCTGTAAGAGAAGAATCCGAAGGTAACACTCCCAATTGAATAAGCTGGTGTGGGAAACAAATTTATAAAGAAATATATGCATGGTCCTCATGGCCAGCCGTCCAGCGGGGAATGACTATAGCGGCTGCTATCTAGTCCCACGGTTCTGTAGTGTGATCGGATGGTACCTGGAAAGGGGAGACCAGGAGACTTACTAATTAAAAAGGTTGAATCACAATTTAAATTAGGTACAATAATAATAGGCGAAGTATGCCATGATGTAGGATACTAACCTACTGTGAAAAACTGTCTGAGAATGGTGTCTATCCCAGTGTGGACAACCTGGAGGTAATTAGCTGGGAAATCTCGGCGTATGGCTGCAAGGTAAGAGACCATGTTAAGTAAGCAAGCTGATTAATCTCTAACCAGGTGGGGTAGGGTGGACTAACAGAGTTTGTGAGGGGGAATCGTATCATTCACCTTATTATTGGGGACCAATGGCACACAGTAGTTGAGCCACAGCTGCAGAATTAAGCTGTTCGGGAGCCGGCGTGAGTCCTGGCATCCATGATTGTGTGTCGAGAAGGGGGGGAGAAATACCTGACAGCGCTTGAGCGAGGCCGAAGACGTGTGTAGGGAGTAGAGCGCTAACTCAGTGCGCATGTCTAGACGCTGTGGGACACCCAGAATACAGGACATGTAGCGGCATAGTGTGATAAGTATGTCTAATAAGGACACAAGGAGTGCGTGTTGACAGGCCTGCGGGCCCTGGGTGTGCCTACGTGTCAAGGTTTATACAGGTAGTTCAATAGTCACTGCTATATGTTGAGGTAGTGAACTGAGTGAGGAAGAAAAAAGCTGGAGAGGGGGCCCGCTGTGTTTAGAAATAACGTATGTTTAAAAGCACCTGCTGCAGAGTTTCTTGTGGGTCCAGCAGTACCCAGGCAACAATAAAAATGTCAAGATAACTCTGGTGATTAATGTTTCTGCTCTAGAGAGACTGGAGCTTTGTTAATTGGCAGTTTTGCCTCATCATAAAGTAGCATAGAGGGTTAATGACCGGTTACTTACCGGTAATATTCATTACTCCGAGTCATAGACCTCCCCGTCACAGTCCTTAACCCATGAGCGATAGCTTCTCCCCACAGAAATCCCAAGCGAAAAATCTCCCTTGGTCCCATCCCTACCCTCCAGGCCACTCCCACATCCTGTGGCACATAACCCCTGACCTACTGAACCACATCCTGTACCACCAAGCACAAGAAGCAGAACAGGGAGGGAGGGATGGGAACCAGTACTGTGACGGGGAGGTCTACGACTCGGAGTAATGAATATTACTGGTAAGTAACTGGCCATTACCTCCTCGTCAGACCTCGCCATCACAGTCCTTAACCCATGAGCAGAAACCAAAGCAAGAATCAACTTATCCACAGAGCAGTAAACAGACTTTATTAGCACAAAAAAGCAGAAAGTCACACCACCCGCACAGAACGCAACACTGCGTTCCCAAAACCAGCAGTCCCAGTCCCACCCACCACCAAACGATAATGGGACATAAAGATGTGGAGCACTCCAAGCAGCGGCCTTGCAGATCTCAGCCATAGATGCCCCCTGAAAACAATTCCAGGAAGCAGCCATCCCCCGAGTCGATCTCCCCTGAACCGACCCAGGCACCTGCACACCACTAGACTCATAAGCCGGCCCAACAGCCCACCTCAGCCACCTACCCGCCAAACCAAGTCCGACTGAAAGAGAGAGCAACACCTCTCCCTCAAGGCGTTCCCTGAAGGACCCATTGATCCCTGACGAACTCCTCCCAGACTGGAAAAAAAGACCTGAGGCCCCCCTCCGGACACCTCGCATAATCACGATTTTGATTGACCGGGAGCACCCGAGAGACTTTGCTGACCCCGGGACTAGTAGAAGGAAGGGACACCCCCTCCATGTCCCCTACCACGAAAGGGCTGGGCGGCCATCTTAGGCTGAAAGGCCTGTCCAAAAGCCTGCATGTATCCAGCAAACTTCCCCTTCCTTGATGAGCGGACCGGAGCCAACAGCTTTTTGTCCTCCGCCGTCTTCTTTATCAAAGCCTCCAATGTTTCCCCAAACAGTTTGGAGCCAGTGAAAGCAATCTTCATGAGTGCAGTCTTCTGCGCCGCCTCAGATTTCCAAGGCTTAAGCCACAACTTTCTCCTAGCCGCCACCGAGGCACCAGTAGCCACCGCTGAAGCACTATGGGAGTCAAAGGATATGTCAGACAAGAAACGCAACTGCTGTTCCAAAATTGTTAAGGACTCAGAGGGATCCTCCTCCTGCAACAGTTGCTCTGAAATACACTGACAGTCCTTCAGAAGAGACTGAGCCAGATAACTAGTGTAAGCGGCAGAACGAACAGCTAGGTTGGAAGCCGCAAAGGACCTTTTCAAAGCCCCTTCAATCCTCTTGTCCCCAGGATCAGAAGGAACTATATCCTCGGAAACCACCTGGCTCTGCCTCGCCAGTCCAGCCAACAGGGAATCCACCTTCACCACAGAAGGGAATTCCTCCGAAAACCCCTGCAAAGGATATCTTTTAGCCAGAAACCTGGTAAAGGTATGTTTATCAATATCCTTCCATTCCCCTTCAAGCACATTCCGTACTGATTTATGAACAGGAAGGCACTCAGGCTCCCGCCTCTGATAATTGGCGAAGAAGTCCTCCAACTCTTCACCCTCCAAGGGATCAGGGAACCCCAAATTGTCCCGCACGTGTTGCAGAATATTGTGAAGGGCCACCCCCTGGGCAAACCGACCCTTCACCTCCTCATCCGAATCCTCGTCAGGATCAGGACCCACCGAGGCATCCAACTTCTGCCTTTTAGGCCCTTTGGACTCCCTAGCCAGAAAGGCCGCAGCTACCGCGTCTCCAATCATCTTTTGTACTTCAGCCAAGGAAGGAGCAGTGGAAGACCCATCAACCACCTCCTCCAGGTGCTTACACTTCTCTGACCGTTTAACGCCATCCATGATGAGCCAAGGTCAGAGGCAGTACCATCAACATATATAGGGAGACCACTCACCATCAGACACCATTCTATGAACTGGTCCCAGCAGAGAGTTTCGCTTGTCTAACTGCAGAAAAAAACAACAGGATGTGTTTCAATAGGTCAGGGGCTATGTGCCACAGGATGTGGGAGAGGCCTGGAGGGTAGGGATGGGACCAAGGGAGTTTTTTCGCTAGGGATTTCTGTGGGGAGGAGCTATCGCTCATGGGTTAAGGACTGTGACGGGGAGGTCTGATGAGGAGGTACTGTGCCTGCTGCAAAGAATGTGTACAATGCAGAACACAGAATTGTATTTTATGTTGATAGCTCAGTGGTTTACTGCCTTTGTCACAGAGATCCTTTTGTTACCTGCAGTTCATAAGTTACAAGCCTCATATAGCACAGTGACCTATGAACTGTCATCAAAGAGCTGCATGCAGACTGCATGGTATAGGTTAGAACGTTATGTTTTTTCCCAATTCTTTCATTATCCTAATCTTGCTTAAAAGGTTTTGTTTGGGTACAAATACATTCTTGTTAGTAAAGCCAATCCTAACCACTTGTTATGTTTTAGATCCTGAGTTTCTGCTTCTCCAGACCAAACACTCTTAAAATATACCGCTTACTAGTATGGATGACATGTGATTCCTATGTTATGTAAAGTGCTCTGACATCCCACACTGGTATGAGCAGTGCTATAAAACAAATGAAATGTATGTGAGCGGGACTATGGAGAGATGAGGGGCCCTGTTCGAGGGTGGTAGTGAGGGAATCTGTGAAGAAGGAGGTATGCCAAGACATATTGTTGCATCTGGCCCCACCAGCACTAAAGCAGGCCCTAAGAATGTCCTCTTGACGAAGTAAGTCCACACCTTGTACTATTAAGTCAACAATACGGAGATTCAATACGCTCACTAAGGATTTTGCATTCTTCTAGGTTTTAGTATTTGACTATAGAAGACTCCCTCTGTATTCCCATCCATGTGACCCTTCACATTCCTGAGTTGGTTAAGGCTGACAACTCCTTGCTATGGAATGACACAAACAGAGTGACACTATATGGGGGCTTTTATTACACTTATATTACAATGAATATGTTTGCTGTGTTATTTATGCATGTGTTTGTAGTGACATTTTACAGTGATAAATTCTGTTAGTCTATGAAGCACAAATCTTATGGCACAATGGCACCTATGAGGAGCAGTGACTATCTCCCGTAGTTTTCAAGTAAGCTTCTTTTTGTGTGTATGTTTCATACCACATCTCCTTACAGGTTCCTAAGCAGAGATGACTCAACCCTAGATGCAAGTATTACTTAAATGCGCACGAGTGTGTGTGGATGTGTTTGTTTATGGTAGCACCAGCTTTTTTACTCAATACACAAAGAGCACTAAGCCAACCACAGGGATCTTGGTCCTGAAAAAAGCTGTAGACTCCATCGGGACTAGAAATATGTCAACCTAGAGGGCAGCAGGTTTAATGAATATCTGTTCTTACCTGTAGTCATATCCAGGTCTTCGCTGTTTCCGGAAGTCACTATGTCACCACATACCGGAATATTTGGAAGGCAGTTGCCCTTTAGAAGCTGCCACCTTCTCAGGAGGAAAAATACCAAAGGCGTAAAAAACCTTCTTGCTGGATGAAGACTTTAGAGGGTTGAAGAAAACCAGGAGTCTGGAATCCAATAGTGGATTTCTTCAGGAGTGAGTCCATACCAGTAAGTGAAGGAAGCAAGTAAACAAGCGCAAGAACATGGCTTTGTTACGACATGCCCTCCAACCAGACTGAGGCCTTTGTTTAGTAAAAGATAAGAGAAAGGAAATGATATCAAACATCACACAACAGAAAACATAAAGGATTGGGAAAACCAGAAAGGAAGAAAACAGCCATGATGGAAAAGGGAAAAAAACGCAAACAAAAACTGGAACCTGACTAGCTGCGGACGTGCCTTAAAAAGCAGAGGCAAACCCTCAGGCAGTAGATTACCATTTTGAAACTGGAGGAGCAAGGACCAGCAGCTTGGAGGCGAGGAGCACGAAGGAAGGCAGCCCTAGGTGAGTGAAATTCACAGCCCACAGCTGTGGGCTTCATGCAGCATTTCCTGGGACCTGCTGAACCATGCTAGGTTGCAAAAATATCCCTAACATCTCACAATTTCCTTGTTTTTAGTATCCTTATAGAATCCACTAATGAACACTGTTTGGTTTTTGAATAGGGACTTTTAACTGTGCATTGGATTTCAAAACCATAAGTGGGAGTACAATAAACTCCATCCCAAGTACTCCCAAAAAACTTTGGGAGCCCGTTCGCCCCTCCCTAAAAAATGTTTGGCAGAGGGAGGCAAACTCAGTGATGAAGCTTGCCACCTACGTTTGTGGGTGAGGGTTTGGCTCCAATTTTTTATGAAACCCACACACTTCATCTTAGTTTGGAACAATATACATCCTTTTTACTGTTAAGCACAGAATTTGCTCTGCTACAGTTATGTTGGCTCTCCTCACCCTATGTTCCTATGTCCTCTTACCAAGTCTAGTTCCCTCGCTCTGAATGTCTGGGCCCAATACACATTCTTTGGGTGTACAGTGTAGTTCTCTCCACCCCAGTGTAGAAATCAGATACAAACTTGTCAATATAAACTTTTCCCTGATTGGCTGGGAATTTGAAGCTGGCACACTTGCCTATTGGCCCTACCTTCCCACCGGTGTCCTTAGAAGCATGGTAAGAATTGGATTCAGTGACTGGTTCTTTGTATTTCATCTGGACTTTTGATAGCAACTTTGTCTACCTGGCAGGAGGAGCAATGGACAGAGACCACACCCTTATAGTTACTGATTCCCTCAAGGCCAGGAACAGTACATGGAACAGGGCTTGCAACAGGTCTGTGGAGAAATTCTGTAGCTGAATCCTGCCTTTGAAGAGAAATAAGCTATGCTACTTGGTTTCAGACAGGAACTGGCCCCAAGACTAGGAGAACAAAGTGCAATGCACAGCTCACTGAAGTCTGTGTGGAAGTGCTCTTGTTACAGTTAACCGCTCAGGAGTTTTGAAGAGCTTGCAGCTCTGCCGGCCAGTGGTGACCATAAAACATCTGCATTACCATAGGAATGAGAACCTGGACAGGGTGTTTCAGGGTTGCAAGTGCTGTCAGCCTACATTGTCTCAGACTTTTCTGTATCATCCATAATTTGTGTGAGTGCCTAGCTAGTTTCCAGCCCTAGAGCAACACCGACTTTTTTCTCCTCACCCTGCTCTTCCTGAATATAATGTTCCATCAGCTGCAAGGAGTCACCCTGATTTTAGAACCACTTGAACCTTTCATCTGACACCTGTGCTTCCAGAGATTATTATTTAAAAGTCTTGGTTGGACCTCATACAGCAATACTCATTTCTCCATTCGAGCTGGTGAGCCTGCGTCATGATCCGCAGATCACATTCACCTGTATATACCGTACAGGCGACTGGACGTGGACGGGCTTATCTGGACTTCCTGGGTGCACAGGTCTTCACAGCAGAAGTGGCCAGCAGTATGAACTGAGTGTTTGCAGCAAGCTACATGACACACAGATGGAGTAAAGACAGACTACAAGTCTCAAGCACCGCAGGACTTTCACAAGACTTGCAATGGTAGCCGCCATCTTATATTCATGAGTATAAGTTCCTAGTGCTTCAAAGTGTTATTTGTTGGGTAATCAAAATACTTAATTGCAGCAACCAGACCTTTCTGTTCCAGAGCTGGGAATTCACAGCGCTTCATCTGGAGTATTCAAAGACTTGCTGGATACAAAGAAGTTTTCTGGATAGTACTTAAGATCAATGATTTAGACTTTGATATTTTCACATTATCACCATCATCCTTTCAATGATTACGAACCATAATTAAACTCACTATTCAGTAAGAGGAACAAGAAGAATACTCAGCCTTAATCTTGACAGTGACTAGCCATTTGTGAGGTATGAGCCTGTGAGGTTTGCTGCTCCTGGTGGATGTACTTTGGTCTCTATCTCAATTATAGCAACTGTAACTCTCCCCCGTGTTAAACATGACCATGATATCACTTTAGCCCTCAACTGATCTCCTGCCTGTTTTATGTCCCTTTGGGGACTGCTACGCAAAACCCCAGTAGTCTAATTTTATGGACACCAAGTTTTCGCAAGCTGGTCATCCATCTTCATTATGAGTGCTAGATTTTTGGGTTCCTTAGATTTTTTAATCAACTTTATGTATTCTTAGCCAATTTGGCTCAAATCTGTTGAGTTATTCAGTCTTGCACCCAGGGCTAGAGAAACTAGGACAGAGCGCAGACATATCATAGACCACATGATACATTTTACTCATCTATCTGGTTCCTCTGACCTCCTGACTGGCTATAATAAACAGTGACTAGTTAACCTGTGTTAGACCTGACAGCCTTGGTCTTCCCCCAAACATTTTGCCTTCTGCCCTCCTGGTTTGCTGAAATTCGTTTTTGTTGGCTTTAGAGGTCTGTGCATTTTATCACTACTAACCAGTGCTGGAGTGCTTGCGGTCACTCCTTTAAACATGGTAAAATTGGCTTACATCCAATTGGCACATTTAATTCCCTTATAAGCCCTTAGTAAAGTGGTACTACATGTATCCAGAGCCTGTATACTAAATGCAACTAGCGGGCCTGCAGCACTTATTGTACCACTCACTTACGTAGCTCCTTTTAAAGTTTCAGGCCTGCCATTGCTTACTGTGTGCAGTTTTAAACTGCCATTTTGACCTGGCAAAATCAACCTTTTGCCAGGCCTGAACCTTCCTTTTTAATACATACAAGTCACCCAAACGGTCGGCCTTAAACAGCCCTTTGGACAGGGTGTATTGTATTTAAATGTTGAACATGTACTTTTAAGTTTTACATGTCCTGGAAGTGAAAAACTCGTAAATTAATTTTTCCCTACTGCAAGACCTAACTCTCTCATAGGATTACATTGTGTTATCTTATTACATTTAATAAGCAATAACGTTTGCTGGGAACAGGTACAAATGTCATGTTTACACTCAAATGAATTGTTATTTAAAACCCTATTTATTGGTAAAGTCAAATTTTAAGTCACAAATCTGAAAATGCTACTTTTGGAAAGTTGTCATTTTCCTGTCCACCATTTGGTGCCTGCAGCCTGTATCCTGGGTCACATGACTAGATGTAGTTGGCAGATGGCCTTTGTGTTCCTCCCAGACAATGACACAAAGGGGTACTAGGTGTTGGCAGGATGGGCCATCCTGAAGGATCGGAGGGGTTGAGCGGTTCACATCCCCACTTACATTTCAAAGTAGCTGTCTGCACATTCACAAAGGACTTCACACTAGCTTTTTGTCACACCAGACATCCTGGGACCAGGGCAAGGATTAAGGAAATTCCTGAATCATCTGTGGGAGGAAAACGCCAGAAGTTTCTTCCACTTCAAAGCTGGTACCAAGGCCACCAGAACCTCTCCCCAGTACACTCCTGGACCTATAGATACCACAGACGAAGGGCTGTCCTGCTGCCAGACGACTGCCTTCTGCTTGAGGCCTGCCCTGCTCTCTGAGAAGGAAGACTGGACCTGCTCGTGCTTCCTTCATCCCAGACAGAGTGACTCCAAGGGTCAGCTGGCTGACCTCCTGTTCTAAGCTACAGGGATACAACAAGCCCAGCTGACCTGCTGCAACTGGAGCTCCAACTGGGCATGCCTGACCCTGTTGGCCTCTGCTAGTGTGAGCCCCCAATCCCCAAGCGGTGCCTCCCCCAGTCCTGAGCCCTTGGTTGGCATCAGAGTTCATTGCTCTGAAAATAAAAGAGAAATCCTGAAGTTTTGGGCTCTTCGCTAGTGCGAACAAACGTGTTTGTGTCGAGATCTTGCCACCCGCCAACCCAAAGCTCTGCTGGACCAGGCTCTTTGTGACCGGCAATGCGAGATCTGCACTTCACGCTACAGCATCGACAACCCGCAGTGACCGCCAATGTGGATCTCCAGCAGCGACCATCTGTGACGTCTGAAAAGATCTTCGCACTATAGCGACAACCATCCACGACGTCTGGCGTGCTCTTTGCACTACAGCGGCGACCATCCAGGATGCCAGAACCTGCTCCTCATGGCCTCCTCCACCGCGAACTAGACCCTTCATGCCAGACTTTGAAAAGGAAACTTTTTCAGCAGGACTAACCTTGTCCTTATATCCAGTGTGTAGTCCATCATGGTCGATAGGCATTTGTGACTTTTCCCCCACTCTAGCATGACCAGATAACTGTGAGTGGTGTTTTGTGTCTTTAGGCGCTATACTTAAGTGAATCTTTGAAATTGCATGTCTCAGTTTCTACTGATTGGATTTTTGTTGTTTTGGTGTCAAATAGTTTATTACATTTCACTCTATTTTTCGTGTGGGATTTTTCATGTGTTGGGTTTTCACTTCATTACTATTTGAGTGCTGCATAAATTCTTTGCACATTAGTTAAATAATAATTTTGCCAGGCCTAAACCTTCCTTTTTAATACATATAAATCACCCCCATGGTAGACCCTAAGCAGCCCTTAGGGCAGGGTGCATTGTATTTAAAAAGTTGGACATGTACTTTTAAGTTTTACATGTCCTGGTAGCAGTGGTTGAAGTGGGCGGGATCTGAGGGGCACGACGTGACCATACTTTTTTAATTCAAGAAAACCTGTTCTACTTCTTTATGAAAAGGCAGCCGTCCCGGGACGGTTAATTCTGACAGCTGAAGTGCTTCAACTGGAGTATAAGGCCATTAGTATCCTTTGATATGAAACGGGGAGGGGCAGGAGGCTAAACAAGCCTTCTCCCAGGATGCTTGCTTGCCTGAAAGAAATGTAGATGTGCGCAACTGGTTAATTTGCAATTGTAAAGGCTGCTCAGAAGCCGCTATTGGCTTTAATTGATTGAACCACTTGTAGCTTCCTGATAACACAGATTTATTCTTTTTTAGTATTGCAAGAGATTTACCAGCTGAGCTGTGAAATGTGTGCTTTTAAAGAACAGCTTTAAATAAATGCACTATGTACAGTCTGGGTATTACTTAAATCTTTAATTTGAAAGCTCTTTTTTATCTTAAACCTTTTTGCCCATTTTATGGCAGCCTATCTTCTACTGTGTGTAATGCAAGTTTAAAATAATGACTAACATATTCACAATTCTTTATGTTACAGACTGGGACCTCCTAGTACTAACCATTCTCAAGTTATTATTCTCCACTGTCCCAACCAGGGTTCAGTTCTGTGGCTCTCTGGTTACACATACAGCCCTATGTAGTGCATTAACGAATAGAGGTATCATAATGTAAGATAGTGAATTTCCTACTGATTATCTTAACTTTGATTTATTTTTCATTTAAGCTGTGCATTATTTTATATGTAGTAAGACCAAAAAAAGTTACAGAATATATTTTTTTAGCCATGCCTAAGATTCCACCCCCATGCTCACTCACACCGACCCCATTTGCGTGCCGCATCATAGTTCCCATAATTTTTTTAATGCACTTCGAACACTTCCTGGTAGTGAAAAACTCTTTAATTCATTTTTCACTACTGCAAGGTCTACATCTCCCATAGGATAACATTGGATTACCTCATTACATTTAATAAGTGATAACTTCTGTTTGGAAACAGGTAGAAATGTCATGTTAACATCAAATGAATTGTAATTTAAAACCCTCTTTAACTGTAAAATTAGATTTTAAGTCGTAATCTTGAAAATAACACTTTTGGAAAGTTGGCATTTTTTTGGCCTAACCATTTGGTGCCTACAGCCTATATCCTGGGTTAGCATAACTAGGTGTAGTTGACAGTTAGCCTTTGGGTGTTCCTCTCAGATAGTGACACAAAGGGGGACTACGTTTTGGCAGATGGGCTATCCTGCCAGGATGGGAGGGGCGGAGCAGTGCACAGCCCTATTTACTTTTCAAAGGAGCTGCCTCAGTACATTCACAAAGGACTTGACACATGTCTTTTGTCACCCCAGACATCCTTGGACGAGGGCAGGGAGGATCGAAATTTAGGAACCATCTTTTGGAGTGGGGGAGAGGACTACCGATGTTTCTTCCACTTCAAAGCTGGCACCAGGTATAAATATTGGACCCTCATACCCACTCTTCAGTACACTCCTGGACATGTGGATACTACAATAGGGTTGCCCTGCTGCTAGAGGACAGCCTTGCTGCTTGAGGCCTGCCCTGCTCTCTGCGAAGGAAGACTGCACCTGCTCCCTTCATCCCAGGCAGAATGACAACAAGGGTCAGCTGGCTGACCTCTGGTTCTGAGCTACAGGGATATAACAAGCTCTAGAGGCCTCCCTGCAACTGCCCAACTGACCTGCTGCAACTGGACCTGCCTGTAGCTACAACTAGCCCTGCCAGAGCCCTGCTGGCCTCTACTAGAATGAGGCCCTTATCCCCAAGATGCGCCTCCCCAGGTCCTGGGCCCTTTGTTTGCATCAGAGTGCACTCCTCTGTAAACAAAGGAGAAATCCTGAAGATTGGGCTCTCAACAACTGCGAATGGGCCCATTTGCGCCGAGATCTCACAGCCCATGATGACCACCAACGTGCAGCTCCAATGGACTCGACTCATCGCACTGCAGGGACCTCCAGCAATGAGTGGCAACGCGAGATATGCACTGCAGCATTGACACCCTGTGGTGACCGCCAACGCAAAGCTCCAGCAACATCCGTCTGCGATGCCCGACAGCATCCCTCGTGCTACAATGACAACTGTCCGTGACACCCAGCCTACAGTGCTACAGCAACTACCATCCAGCACGCTGTCCCTACTCCTCATGGCCTCCTTCCCCACGAATCAGACGTTTACTATCGGACTTTGAGACTAACTTTTTCAGCAGGACTAACCTGGTCTCTGTGTCCGGCCTGCGCTCCATCGTGGTCAGTCTCAACTTATGACTTTACGCAAGTGTAACTGCCTAGATAACTGCGAGTGGCGCTTTACACCTTTATGCGCTATACTTACCTAAATCGTTGAAATTGCAAATCTCTGGTTATACTGTTTGGATTTTTATTGTTTTGGTGCCAAAAAATGTACTACATTTTACTTTTGTAAATTGGTGTGGGTTTTTCTTGTGTTTGGTTTTCACTTTATTACTGTTTAAGTGCTGCATAAATACTTTACACATTGCCTCTAAGTTAAGCCTGATTGCTTTTGTGCCATGGTACCAGAGGGTTAAACACAGGTTAATTTAGTGATTTTATTTTGGTTCACCCTGACAGGGACTGTGGTTATTACTTGAGAAGGGTTCATACCCCCTAACCAAAAACTCATTTTCCCACACCCTTGGAATTTATGGTCTACCGAGGAAATCCTAACTATGCCCCAGAAGCTAACTTTTCCAATGTTATGTGATTTGGAGTGCACAATATTTGTTTTTAGCCTTGCATTTCAACCCAGATGTTTGAAATACAACATCAGGAGGTGCCCTTTTTTGTATCATTCCTAGATTTAACAATCCACCTTCCCAATGTGTATATAAAAGAGGGATTTTTAACAAAGGCATAGCTCTGACTTTACATAGAGTGTTGTTGCTTGTGACATGCAGTATCTGAATTCCAAAGCCTCCAGTATCTCCGATAGTAAGCTTTGGTATTTACTCTTGCTGCTCTTGGGAAATAAAGTGTAACTTGTTTATCCATTTGCGGTGACCTAGCACTTAAGGCTCTGGGACACCATGTATAAATGACAATACAAACTGCAGACACTGCTCAGTAACTATCAACTGTTGCAGGATGATGTTAAGAGGCTTCACAAACTCTTGCATTGAATGTAGGATGTGGGCCTTGTCTGCAGCACACTCTCCCGACACTCCATTTGCAGTACCTATAGTATGCTGCTCAGATGTGTACTACAGTGTGCTGCTCCACAGTATAAGATTACAGTGACTGCAAGTAATGGGCACTGTCTGCAGCAAACACTTACATTAATTCAATCAATCAATCAAAATATCTTTATTCCGTTTTACATAAAAACCATAAAAGTACACATTAAAAACATACAATTATTATCTTGCATTAAAAATGTATAAAATGTGGTACTTGAAAGACAAAATTACGTGTCTCAGTGCCTTCCCCTGGTGGCTAATCAGAGTTGGCTTGAATATTGTAACGCAGGCAACATAGTTCCGTTAATAGAAGCCTACTTTGTGGCCCGCCTTATCAATGGTTGGATTGCCTGTTACTGCTTTTGATTTCATAACTACTAATTTGATGGTGCAACTGTGGTTAAAAAAGACAAAACATTAAGAACAATTCATCCTTTATAAATATTACAAAATTACCTTTCTAAGTAATAATCCCTACCAGCGGTCACGACCTCTCAGGTTTTAAAAAGAAATCATGTTTTAGCACGATAGGACGGCAGTGCAAAGAAAGCATAATTAGAGAAGCACATATTTCATCGTCTGAGAGGCTCGCTCTCATTAGTGAGACCAAAAAACTTTTAGTGTATACCATATAAAATTTACAAAAAAAGAGAAAGTGGAACATGGACGGGGTGGCACCGTCACTACATGGGCATGCCATCACATTTAGTTTAGTCCGGAATCCTATTGAGAAACAGAGTAGGGAGCGCTCCCAGGTCCTCATGGGTTTCTATATGTAACTAACTGGTGTAACCTCTACGTTCCAGGAAAGGTATTTCTCCTTCATTACTTTCCGCGACTCCTCCACAACCCTCTTATTATGTAGTTGTGCTAATAGCATTATTGAAACTTCCTTTTTACTGATGGATGCACATGAAGTGGGGTCGGAAAAAGCGTTTGATAAGCCAATCTCATAGAGGAAACCTTTCACATAGGCCAGTGTGAGAGGCTGGCTCAGTATATGATGTACAGTTATGTAAATGAAATTGACAAGGGAAAGAGAGAGAGGAGGGAACAAAGGCGCTCGTTCGTCTCCCCTAATCTGAGATTCAGCAAACAAAGAGAACGAGCTCGAAGCTAAGCTTTTAACAGCCCAGTCATCCGGGCCATCAGAAAAAAAGTCTCCCTTGTAGGGAACCCATTAGGTTTGTAGAAGAACCCTCATGCACCAACCTAGTTGGTGGCATGCTTCATCATCGGGTTCCCACGCAGGAAGCCGAATGCCTCCTACGTGTGCTTCGATGCCTGATCATAGCGTAGCTGGTTTTTTCGTTCTGAGTAGTGAATACCGTGAAAGTGAAAAGTTAAAACTACCTCCGGGGTACCAAATTCTTTATTATGTGGTCCCTGGGGTAGGATTAAAAACGAAATATTTGGACGTGAATGACAGAATATGATCTTGCACGTCTCCTCAAGGATGTGAAAAAAATAGTGATCCAAGTGAAGTGGTCTACATGTTTCAGCCAGTGAGTTTCCAATTGATTGTCTTTCTTCAGGACCTGCGGCTCAGGGTAAACCCTGAACACACGTGAACTATGCACACACGGTAAGGTGTGCATGGATGTTTACGGTGCGTAATTTACAGGTTTCACCGTCGGATTTGGTAAATTCTGCAAGAGGAAATGAAACATAACGTGATTATGAACAAATGCCGCCCCCCCCCCACCATGGTCGGGACCCGTCATTCATGCATGTACCCCCGGCAGTGTCCCATCCTTTACAGACAGGTGCGTCCGTGGCTGTAGTGGACGCAACGTCAAGCATGCAGCAGTTAATGCTGGGTATCGCGTACAGGCCTAAAGCCTACTTTAGTGGTGCTACCAGTTGAAGATCCGAAATTCAGGGAGAACCGGAACGTCCTTTTTATACCATCAGACTGAAATTCAGCCTGTTATTACTGTTTATAGATAAGATCTCACATTGTGCCGGCACGTCAAACAATCGGGCAAGTATATCAGAACAGACTCTCACATTCAATTAAAAATCACCAGGTGTGAACAAAGGATTATGAATAAAACCTACTTAGTGCATGAATATTTTCCGTAACATAGGTCCCGGTGGGAGGCGGTACCTATAGTCACACTCTGTGCGTGGTAGTACGGGAAGAGGAAAATGACAGAGAACGGTATCAGCATGTGAGGTACCTGCCAAGCGGCATTTCGAGCAAGCAGTACTCTTCTATAATTACTCACTGCGTCAAGGTCAGCCGCCTGCTGAGTTACCTACTCATTCCTCACTCCTGGGATCTTGGCGAAGCTGTGTCCCCAGTCCCGGGATGTTTAAATGCCTGACTCGGGGGCGTGGCCAAGATGGCGGTGAGGTGAGACGTACCTTGCTGTCTCTCCGCCAACCGCCGATATTTAGCACCAGCCTGCAGCCTCTCGGAGCAGATTCTTAGGGGCTGACGGCTGCTATCGGAGACTCTGCGCCGGAGACGCCCAGGGAGGGGTCTCTAGCTGGCGCCGGGGCTGGTGTTTGGGCGATCGCGCTGAGCCCCGGGACCTCCACGGCAGCGGTGCGGCCTGCGCCCATGCTGTGGCCGACTCGCGGAAGAGACCCGCGCCCATCTGCCGCCTCCTCCCGCGGCGGCTGGAGATCTGGTGACCGCTCGGCCGGGGGCCGCTGCTGAGACGCTGCGCGGTCTCCCCCCGGGGCTTGGACATCGGAGCTGGCGGGGGCGGACCCAGAAGAGGGAGGGACATCCCGGCGGCGGCGACGCGGCCAGTACTTCGGCGGCGCCCGTGCCGCATGGCTGGGCCGCCTCTCTGGACCCAAACGATCACCCGGGGCCTCTGGACGGGCGGCCTCTTGTAGTTGTGGGCCGCTTGGCGTTTGGACCGGGCCCGGCGGAGCCTTCTCGGCGCCTGGAGCGCTCCACCGCCCAGCAGAGTAAAGCACAACTTCACAGCGGACACCCCCTGGGGGGGCTGCATCCGGCGCGCTGACGCCTGACCCCCCCCCGACCGGACCGGAGCCAGTGGCTGCCCCCCGGCCTGTGGTGAACTCGGCGGGGGCCTCGAGGATCAGGCCCTGTAGTGCCTCCTGACTGGCCCTCAGAGAGGGAGAAGATCTGAGGTAGGCCGCGCCTGGCTGGGCCTGCATTGTGGGCTGCTGCGGCGGACGACCGCTGGGCTTAAGGGAGCGACAGAGGTCCCTGGGGAGTGGTGGCCCCCGCCTTGGGGTCTGAAGGACAACGCTTGACGCCGTCTGTCATCGCTGCTGGACCCGCCTGGCCTGAGTAGGGTTTGGTCTGGGGGTGCGCTGTCTGGGAGCTGCGGAGTGCGCTCGACGTCGCAGCGCTCTTGCTGCCGCCCCCCCCCCCCCCGGGCCTTACCCGTAGTAGAAGCTGGACTGGGCACTGGGGAGCTGTTGGAATTGGCCCTAGCGCGACCCTGCTTTGGCGCTACACGGGAACTAGCTTGCTTTCCTCACCATCTGGCGCGGGCCTGGGATATGTCCTCCACCCGCCCCAAGAGAGACAAGACCCAAAAGGACGCCAGGCCTGAACTCACAGTGAAGGACCTCTTCTCGCGCACCCAGCGGGGCCCTCTAAAGATGGCCCATTCACCCCAGGAGACTGGGGCCACCCCGATGTCAGGAGATGCCCAAGATGAACCGGTGCAGGCTGACTCGGGCCTTTCTTGAGTCCCTCTTTACAACGCTCAGGGAAGACCTACAAACCGTGAAACACAACCTCACCTCTGAGATAAAAGACATTCGCAAGGACGTCGATAGCATTGGGGAACGCGTGGCGTCGCTGGAGGACAAAGGGGATGACAGAGACACGGAACTCTCTTCGCTTCAACAAGAGGTCATTCGTATACACGAGCAGCAGGTTGACCTCCAGGCGCACCTGGAGGATCTTGAAAACCGCTCTCGAAGGCACAACATAAGGATACGAGGGGTGGCCACGAATTCGGAAGCGGGGGACATCTTCGCCTACGTGCAGGGGCTCTTCAACCATGTGCTTGGGAATCCATCTACCTCCGAGATTAAAATCGACAGGGCCCATCGGGTGGGGCCCCCTAGAGCGGACAGGGCGTCCCCGGCAGACATATTGGCCTGCATTCATGACTTTCACACCAAGGAGGAGATTCTACGGAAGGGCAGAGATATGCACCCGATTGTTTATCAGGATCAACGTCCCACTCTCTACCAAGATCTAGCGGCGATTACCCTGCAGAAACGCAGGCTCTTCCGTCCCATCACGGCCCACCTCCGCCAACGGGACATCTCTTATTCTTGGGGTCACCCGTTTCGATTGATTTTCTGCTTGGACGGGAAACAATACCAGCTCCGTTCGTTGGCGGAGGCCTGCAGACTTCTTGACGTTGAGCTGCCAGAGGATGAGGGAAGTAATCGTGGCTCGAGCCTGGCGGCCGGCGTTTCACCATCGGGTTGGCAGAGACAGCGACGCCGCAGACGCCCTAAACGGCCGGACCCTGCCGAAATTGCAATGAGCCAGAAAGCAGCATTGGAGTCACTTTCCGAGGAATTGGCGAAAACCCACCCTTCAGGTCAATAGAAGAGGCTGTCTGCTCTTTATTATTTTGAGGCGGGAGGCGGGGAGGGGGTACTCTTGGCCACTCTATGGACCCCTTGCCGAACTTTTTCTGTTCATCCTGGGATGACGGACTTTCTTGTTCCACAGTTTTGACTCTAGTTGGGGTTGTTTTTTCCTTTTGTCCTTTTTTTGGGGGCCCTCGTGCACTGTTTTTAAACACGGGCAATGATAGGCTACCTTGGCTATTTACTCATCCCTGCTTGATAGGCCCCGGGATCCATAGATACACTTGGGCTCTCACTCTTTAGATGGCTCCCACTACACTTCGTATCCTTACCCTGAATGTGCGGGGACTTAACAATCCCATCAAACGGAGGGCGATTTTGTCCTATCTAGAACACTCGAGGGCGGACATATGCCTCCTTCAAGAGACGTATCTGTTGGCCCGGGACTGCCACCGCCTCAAATCTCGTCTCTTCCCCACTCAGCTTTTTTCCTCAAGCGCCACTAAAACATCAGGGGTGGCCATTCTGGTTTCCCGCTCCTTACAGGGAAGGGTTCTTCAGAAGGAGGCAGAAATTAGAGGGAGACTTCTCATATATCAGTTCAACATTGGGGGGCTGACTTTCACGATTGGGTCCATTTACGCCCCTAACGAGGGGCAGGAACAGTTCTTACACGACGCACTGACTGAAGCCACAGCGACGGTAGAGCGTAGAATTCTGCTGGGTGGGGACTTAAACCTGGTGTTTGATAACACGTGGGATAGGTCGGCTCAACGCTCTGGTCAGACGGGCGCACTCTCCCAGAGGGGCTTAGATCGCTTGAGGGATTTGGGGATGGTGGATCTCTGGCGCGCCACCCACCCTAATGACCGCGAATACTCATTTCACTCGAGTGTCCATAAGACTTACGCCAGCCTCGACTATTTTCTGGGCACGGAGGTGCTCCGAACCCTGCTGGCGGGGTCGGAGATTTTAACCGCCTCTCTCTCCGATCACGCACCGGTGACGGTCACCCTCACGCTTCCACCGCTGCAGCGACCTTTCCGCCACTGGCGCTTGCGTGACACCCTTTTACACCGCGCAGATGTGGTTCAACAGATACAACGCGCGATAGATGACTTTCTGACCCATAACGATAACAATGACACCCTACTTTCTACACGCTGGGCAGCGCTTAAAGCAGTCTTGAGGGGAGAGATCATTGCTATAGCGACGGCAGACAGTGCCGATCGTAAGCGCAAGAGGGACGAACTAACACAACGAACCAGGGAGCTGGAACAGATGCACCAGCGCACCGGGGCGCCCAGGATTTGGAGACAGCTGCGCGCAGTGCGGGCCCAGCTCGCGGCCATTGATAACGACCGGGCGGAATACGCTGCATTACGCCTGCGCCATGCATTCTACACGGGTGGTGACCGGTGCGGCCGTTTACTCGCTCATAAGTTAGGCGAGGTTCGGCAGCGCCACGGGGTCCGGGAGATACGCGATGGTGCGGGTCGAGTAGTCACGACCGACGCGGACATTGCAAAGGTCTTCCGCGACTTCTATGCTCAATTGTATGCAGCGCAAGCATTAGATGGCTCGCTTAGCGAAGCTTACATAGCGGCAGTACACCTTCCCTCACTCACGCAGGCTCAGGTAGATCACCTGGAGCGGGAGATACGCGTGGAAGAGGTCATAGCGGCGATCTCACGCCTCAAGTTGGCCAAATCGCCAGGACCTGACGGCTATACAGCCGCCTTTTATAAAACCTTCTGCCCAACAATAGCACCCCTCCTGACGCGCCTTTTTAATTCCTTTGCGACCGCGGGGCGATACCGGAGGACATGCTGGAGGCGGCCATAGTGGTCATCCCTAAGGCAGGGAAGGACAAGACCAGCTGTGGGGCCTATCGCCCTATCTCGCTCCTTAATATTGACCTCAAACTTTTTACAGGGATCTTGGCCGCCCGATTAGCACCCTATATGCCGGGACTTATTGACCCGGACCAGGCGGGGTTCATCCCTCAACGTCAGACGAGCGACAACACTAAACGTGTACTTCACCTGATTGAGAAGACCTCCCGGGTCCCTGGGGAATACATGCTCCTCACCATAGACGCGGAGAAGGCCTTCGATAGGGTCCATTGGCCGTTTCTAGAACAGGTGCTGATCCACGTGGGGTTGGGGGAGAGAATCCGTACTTTAATTCTTAATTGCTACCAACACCCTACGGCTTCGGTCCGTGTTAACGGTCATACCTCGTCCCACCTTCCTATCTCCAGAGGGACCCACCAGGGATGTCCTCTCTCCCCCCTGCTCTTTGCGCTCTATATGGAGCCCTTTGCCCAATGTGTCCGGCACAATGCCCTTATCACCGGGATTAAATTCGGAGGCGACATCCATACCATTAGCCTCTACGCTGACGATGTCCTGGTGTCTCTCTCCGATCCCTCTCGAGCCTTGGGAGTCTTCATGGCGGAACTGGACCGCTTCGCTCAGGTGTCAGGCTTCAAAGTCAATGTTGAGAAATCGGTCGCACTTAACCTCTCCTTGCTGCCCTCCACCCTGGCGCGCCTATGCGCCGCGCACCCCCTGCAATGGGCGGATAGATCTGTCTCCTACCTTGGCATCCAGCTGGCGCCTACGCTGCCTGAGATATCCGCCACCAACTACGCTAAACTGCTGACGCAGATTCGGGCGGAGTTGCAGCGGTGGAAGTATTTCCCGATCTCCTGGCTGGGGAGGGTGGCTGCTATAAAAATGACGATCCTACCCCAAATACTTTACATCTTCCAGACTCGCCCTCTACGACCACCTGGTGGGTGGATCAAGCAGGTTCAATCGGAACTGTCACAATTTATCTGGCGGGGCCGCCGGCCCCGCATGAAGGGAACCATAGCGAGGCTGCCTCCTGAGGAGGGCGGGCTGGGAGTTCCGGATCTCCGACTCTACTTTCAAGCGACACAACTCCGACATTTAGTAGAATGGAGCAGATCCGAATCAGAGAAACACGGATTGTTTCAAGACCAAGCGGTAGCAGCCACGGCTTTGCAGAGAATCCCCTTTTTACGCAGGGCTCACAGACCTGCCAATCTTTACGCTTCCCACATAACCAGGACGATTCTGGAGGCCTGGGATCAGACCTGTCTGAAATACAACCTGAATTCTTTCCCGTCCCCCCTCACCCCGCTCTTCGATAACCCAGACTTTCTACCAGGGATGGGGGAGGCCTCTTTCGTAAGCTGGCGCCCAATGGGTTGCCGGTCTTTGGGGCATTTGTTCGACCTTGACGGGATTCTCTCTTTTCCTCAGGTCCGGTCACACTATGGGATCCCAGAGTCGGAGCGATTTCATTATCTCCAGCTCCGTCATTGTGCTCTCCATCCCCTCGTGAAGCCACACGCACAGCGTCTCCTCACACCATACGAAAAATGGCTGCTGACGCGCTCATCCGACAAAATGCTCATTTCAGATCTGTATAAGATGTTGTTAGCTGGACACACACACGCTTATAACGCAGGGCGCATGCGCTGGGAACGTGATCTGGGCCGGGCCCTTAGCCATAAAGAATGGGATGGGATTTATTATAGAGCTCGACACTCAGCACGCAGTATGGGACTGACGGAGACCCTGACCAAGGTGACCACACACTGGTACTATGCTCCCGACCGCCTCCGCTCGATGGACCCTCGACAAAGTGCGGATTGCTGGCGGGGTTGTGGGCAACGGGGCACTCTGGTGCATCTACTGTGGGACTGTGAGCAGCTGCACGCCTACTGGGCGCTGGTCATTGACGAAATAGATAAACACTTCGATACTCAGCTCCCACGTTTCCCAAGCTATATCCTCCTGGGCCTCCCCAACCCCCTCACTTATCCTCTTCGCTCACAGCGTGGTCGTCAGATAGCGATTGCGCTGGGCTCAGCCACACAAAACATTCTGATTCACTGGCGGACAACAAGTATCCCCACGTTTACTGGCTGGCTGCAACGTCTCTGGCAGGTTTTGGGGATGGAAAAGATCACTCTTACACTAGCTGGGAAGGGTTCTGCCTTTGCGGATCTCTGGCAGCCATTTCTCGCCTTACTTGGTTCTGAATTTAGGGAACTCACCTGCCCGAGATATCTTCGTCTGCTGCGTCTATCAGCACCGACTGAGGGGGAATCTCAGGGAGCCTCACGGACTGAGGAGAAGTAAGCCTATCCTGAATTGGCATCTTAGTTGGTGGACGGGGGTCGGGGAGGGGGGTGGGAGGGATGGGTAGGGTAAGTTTTCCTTTTGTGGCCATTCGCAGAAGTAAACCAGCTGGTTTCCACCATAAACCGCAATTCACTGTTGCTTAACTTGTCTTGTGCTGGTGAACACATGTGACGCTTATTGTTGGCCTCTGTTACGAAATGCAAATAAAAAAGATTTAAACTATAAATGCCTGACTCATCCTGCTGCCTACGTTCACGCACGGAGCGCGTTGACGCGGGGATGAAGTCTTTTGATTGGTTAGAGTGGGCGAGCCCCTCTCGTGAATACCCAAGTCTCTCTCTAGGAGAGACAGATAGTGCGGTCCATTTTTTTGGAGCCTTATTGGTATGCTTTGGCCATTAAAACCAGAACGGTACAGAGAAATTAAGTTAAGCCAAAAATAGATTAAGGATAAGACTCAGGAGGTGTGCTGAGCATGTAATCTACAGGTTCGTGATAATTGGTAAAAAAGGGGGGTTCCAAATTCTTATACACCTCAATTTGTATATCATGTGGTTCATTACAAGGGGAAAGGATAATCCCGTACTAAATTGAATGTACCATGTCATTGCGAAAGACCTAGGATCTTTTTGTGGGAAGTCTACTCCCTAAGAGGCTCTTCTGTGTAAGTGCAAGTAAATCTTATCTCCTGAGCGTTAGGAAATTCCAGGGTATATCATCGTTTAAACCCTGTCGATGCGTGGAAAGGTGGTAGATTCATCTCTGTTCTTTTTCCAGGAGGATACTTTGAGGGTCACCTCCTTGTATATCAAGTTGCTCTATCACCACCCATTTCAGGTTGTTTAACGTATGGTTGGTTCTTAAGAAATGGTCCGTCATTTTTGTTGTATTACGTTTACATCTGATATTGCTCCGATGTTCACAAATTCTTGCTGCGACCTGGCTTACAGGACCAAAACCCTTGATCTGGAACCGAACAAAACATGGCACCTGAACAGGCATACTAATTGTAATTCCAGTAACGTCATCTATATGATCACATGCCCTTTCGAGCTACGTTACATAGGAATGACAAGTAGGAAGGTGAAAACAAGAATTTGTGAACATCGAAGCCATATCAGATGTAAACGTAACACAACAAAAATTAATACAGGGCTTTCTCTGACTAAAATATCGAATTCGGCTACGATAGGATTGTGATCACCGAATTGGGTCGTATAATAGAGGTATGGTTTAGACCATTCGTCAGGTTTTGGGAGATAAATATATAATCTATGATTGTTGCGCAATTTCTGCCTCTGAACGTTGGAATCCTTATACTGTCCCTACTGGCTATCTCTAGAGCATTGTGCATATCTGAAAGGTCTAATAATGCCTCTGGCTCTTTACCCTGTGTATCCCCTCTCACATCAACCAATGCGGTAGGACCATTGCTTTTAATAGGTAGTTTAGCGTTAAAGTCCCCTGCAAGGCAGATGTATAACTGGCGCCCTGTGTTTACCTTTTTCTCCACCAGAGTGGAGATTTAATCAATACAGCCTGAAAGATTTTATTGGGGATACTGTGAAAATCCTTATTATAGAAGTTCACAATGTGTAAATCCAAGCCCCCCCTGTATACTACTACTTGAAGGTTTCCCTCCTTTTCCACAAGAGCTTCTGTTCTTCCTTTGAGTAATAGATTTACCCAGATAGATCACCCCCGATAGGTCTCCCTGAGTTAGTTGATACTGCTGGGGAAGAAAAGCAAGCAAAACTACCAAAAGCAATAGGGGTTGTTTCCCATGTTTCTTGAAATAACAGAATATCATAAGTATTTATGAATGACTGACACTCTGGGAGTAAGATCTTTGAACGAATACCAGCAATATTCCAGCTTAAAATTGACAATGGGCGTGGATTACTTGAACACAGGGGAAATTTCGGGCTCCTCAAACAATGTTGAAGAGTCTAGGGCCAGCTCTGTCTCTATGGGCAAGGCAGCGGGCGGTTGTGAGTTCACTATCCCTAGACTTACAGTCAGGAGGCGTGGGTCTATATCCCCCGAGATAGTCTGTCAATCGACCTCATTGCAGTCAGCCAGTGTTGCGTATCGGTTACTACTTGCTAAGCCCCAAAAAGGGTCTTGGTAAGAAGCACATGGGGGAATAAAGGGTACCATTTGAGGGGGTCTATAAAAGTACCCTAGTGGGAGTGTGATAGTAGCTGATTTCAGGAGAAAACATCGGGCTTTGTAGCCCAACACATGTTCTAATGTGGTTGGCCATAGAAAATTCACTACAATACAGTCGCCAGGAATGTTTTTTAGGGAAGGCCCAACCCAACTTATTCATCTGACCAATAAAATGTCTTTTTCGTCCGACTGCTTGAAATTCCTGTTAGCCCCAAGCCAATGTAGCACCTTGGTCTGTGTCTGCTCCCATGACTCTGTTTGATCGTCCTTCAGCAGGGGCACCCCAGCCATGACCACAACGTAGGGTGAAGCCTCTGGGGGAAGGTGCAAGATAATAGTGGAGGAATTTCCTTCCTGTGCTTTTGAATTCTTTGGGGATGCACTGAGTCGCTGGGAGATTCGCATCGTGCTCTTATTCCCTGAGTAGTCAAACCTCTCCTTACTTTTGGTGGCTATGGCAACATTAGTTTCCCTTTCACTGTCATGTTTCTGCTGGGTCTGCTGCATCTTTTGATTTGAATCCTGTCGTGAATGTTTTGCTGCATCACTAGGGTCTCTGGGTTCATCAATAGCCTTACTTCCAGTCAACATACTGCTAGGGCACGGGCAAGTAGTTTGGTGCTGGGCACCCTGAACATCCTGGTAGAGGTGGTGTTGCTAAGGGTTGTATTAGCCTTGCCGGGCTTTTTTCGATGTTAGCTAGGCGCTACTGGACAGAGGAGAAACAGTAGCCCTCATCCTCCTCGACCTCTCAGCGGCATTCGACACAGTCTCCCACCGCACCCTAATACGCAGACTCCACGACGCAGGGATCCAGAACAAGGCCCTCGACTGGATCAGCTCCTTCCTCTCCGGCAGAACGCAACGGGTCAGACTCCCCCGTTCCTCTCGGACCCCACACCAACCACCTGCGGAGTCCCTCAGGGATCCTCCCTCAGCCCAACGCTCTTCAAAGTCTACATGGCTCCGCTCGCCCCCATCGTCAGAACCTACGGACTCAACATTGTGTCATACGCAGACGACACCCAACTCATCCTCTCCCTATCCAACGAACCCAACACCGCCAGACACAACTTCTGAGAAGACATGGAAGCCGTCGCCAAATGGATGAAAAACAGCTGCCTACAACTAAACACCAACAAGACGGAAGTACTCATCATGGGCCCAAACCCCGATGCCTGGAACTACACCTGGTGGCCCCCCGCCCTCGGAAACCCGCCCACGGACCACGCACGCAACCTGGGAATCATCCTGGACTCCGAGCTCAAAATGGACCGCCAGATCAACTCAGTCGCGTCCTCCTGCTTCCACACGCTCCGCCTCCTACGTAAGACCTTCAAATGGATCCCCCTCGAACACAGAAAGACCGTCACTCACGCCCTGGTGACCAGCAGACTCGACTACGGCAACGCACTCTACGCCGGAATAAACAAAAACCTCACCCGCAAGCTACAGAACATCCAGAACGCCGCCGCTAGACTGGTCCTCAACCTGCCAAAACACGAACACATCTTCCAGCACCTGCGCACTCTCCACTGGCTCCCCCTCGAGGCAAGAGTCACCTTCAAGATGCTCACCCACGCACACAAGGCCCTCCACGACACCGGACCAGCATACCTGAACAGCCGACTCAATTTCTACGCACCCCAAAGGACCCTACGAACAGCCCAACTCTCCTACGCCGTGGTCCCACGCACCAGAAAAACCAGATCGGGAGGCCGCTCTTTCTCCTTCCTCGCGGCCAAGGCCTGGAACGCCCTTCCGCTCCACCTCAGACAGACAACACCGCTTCCCACCTTCGCAAGAAACCTCAAAACCTGGCTCTTCGACGGACCCCTCCCTGAGGGACTGGAACCTGCACCCCCCCACCCCCAGCGCCTTGAGACCCTTACGGGTGAGTAGTCGCGCTTAACAAAAGCTTGATTGATTGATTGGTGCTTATGAGCGCAGCATTAAATCTGCTATTGGTGGGTCCACCCCCCTTCCATGTGTGCTCTTGGTCGGATTTACTTTTGATCGTGTCCTGTTATTGGGCATTTTCTTCCTCCTTACTACTGGTTCGGGTGTTAGAATGGGACCGCTGGCTACCTCATCAATGGTGTTTTCATTGGGAGTGGTAGAGATTGCATAAGTCTTTAAAGGCCCAGTTACAGTGCTCCCTAATGCCCCCCCTAAATCAAGCCTGGGTTCCATTAATTATGAATTCATCATTCATTTATTTATTTATGCGGTTTAAATAGTATAGACATTGCCTGAAAGCGTTAGAGCACTTTACATATCACAGAAATATCAATACGAATTACACACAGCCGTGATTTTAATAAAATTGAGGAAAAAAGATGAAAGATGAACTGGATAATACCCATTTGCATTAAATTAGTGAGATATAACATCATAAAAAAAATCAACCGGTAGTACCATGTAAGAGAGATCATTTCTTTTAGTAATTTTTTTTATTAAGTTTCATAATACAGTTCACAAACAAAAGGCAGAAATGAACAACACGGTACATAAAGCAGCGGCGTCACTAGAGGGGTGCGGGGGATGCGGACCGCACCGGGTGACACCATCACATGGGGTGACACCGTGAGCCTCTGCTTTAAATCGCTACATAAATCAGGAGGAACCCGTTACCCGGCCGCCGGCCAAGATTATTGTCCAATTAGCTATACGATGTCAGCGTCCGGACGTCGACGACGTTCGAAACGTCACTCACGCAAGGAACGCTTTTGCGTGAAGCACCGACGGAGAAAAGTTAAAAGCAGAAAATCCACGGTACAGGTAAAGGGCAGGTAAGGAAAAAAGTCGCGCGTCGCAGTGGGGTGGGTGATTAAAAAAATGCACCCACATACACCACCAACCGGGCTGTATATCCCAGCTGACTGCTGACCTCTTACAAATGGGTTCTACTAGGTACAAATCAGAGCTTGCAGGACAGGTGACTGACCGCGCGCCTACTTTTCCCACACCAATCTGATAATATTTCATCCAACTCAGATATTTTTCTCTTTGTATTCTGGCACTTGTAGACCTGGTATTTTTGTAGGCTAAAGTGGATTACATGTGACAGAATACAAAGAAAACCTCAAATGATGAAGTACTCTGAGACCTGGGACACGTGATGGTTCTAGTCTGAGCCCATAATAGCACGGCAGGAAGTCTAACATCCAAAAATGATCAGTCAGCAACTGAATTGAAGCGAGAGCGAGTGATACTTTAGATAGGAAGCTAGCAAAAATGCACATTGCTAGCCACTCGGTGTCATCTGTAATTTATGAAGCGTTTAGTTATGTCTAGCTTTTAGCCAATGCACTTTGCATGCTAGCATTGCTAGGCATTTTCAAGGCTTTTTCTAGAGGAGGGACTATAAGTCCCAGAACGCAATGTGTCATTTTAGCTAAAAAGCTGCGGTTGGTTAAAGATGCCGCACAGGGCATGGGACGGTGAGAGGAGAAAGTTCAGAAATGGCATAGATTTAGGCAAAAAATAAAGAGCCTCGCATTAGTGTGCCACTCTGTACCATTGGAGACACGGTGTTTGAGTCCTGGGCTTTTGATTAATCAATCTAGTGCATTCTGGGAGTTGTAGTTCTGAGTCATGTCAGTTGGTGAAAACAATTGTATTTCTGCAATTGTCTCATTTTACACGCATGTGTCAATCTCAGCATCCTGCCCACAGCGCACTGTCATTGTGGTGTCTTCCGCAGACAATGCTTTGGGGTTTAATGCCGACCCTAAGATTCAAGTGTTCATCAGTACATAATATGATGACTTGCAAGCAGTGTTGTTTAGGGCCAGATGCCAAAAACAACTTTTTATGGCCGTAACCTATATACAGCTCTGTAGTAAACCCTTCCAAGTAAGTAGATATGTGGAACTTTCTTGAGGAGGAGTTCAGAAGTGTTGCAGTAAAACAGTGCAATTTTTTATTTAATTCTTTATGTTGTATTGTTGTCATTATTTTCAGAAGTGTGCTAAGTTTTTATTATGTGAGTGAAGTCTTATGCAGAACGGAACCCTTTCATTGCCTTGTCTGTAGCTCACGGCGCTTCCCGCTTTTCGGCCCTGATGCAGTGTTTACTTTGTAGATGCGCAATATTTCACTATGACTGGTAATTGGTGCTGAAAATAGATGCACCACTTGACTTTGGAATTGGAGGAATGTTGTCGATGTTGTTTTTTTTTTTGTTTTTGTTCGTTTCATTTCATCAACCTGAAAGGGGTGTAAAACTCCTTATTTTAACATATCCCGTGCATAAAGCTGTCCGGGCCAAGTAAAGGAATTGTAGTATTCTGTGAAATTACCAGAAGTTTGCACAAGACAAACCCACATTTGTACACCTCATGTTTCTTAGCGTAGTAAATAGCAGGGCTTGCTTAACTTTACCCGTATACCCCCCTCTGGAGAATGATCACTGAGCTGTTTCTGATTGGGGTGGGGAGAGCTCTGGACTAAACAGATATTTAGCACCCTCCCTGCAGCCTTCCTTCACAAAGATGTCTACCTAAAACCTATTCTGAATGGTTCCTGCAATCACTCCTCCAGATCAGAAAGGGTTGAGGTGATTCCAGGGCCAGCTTTAGTGCTGATGGTGCCACAATCTTTTTTGGTGCCCCCAATGACGGACTTCCTTCGCAGATTCTCTCACCACCACCCTCCAACAGTGCCCCTCATCTCTCCCTAGCCCTTCTCTCACATGTATTTCATTTATTTGATAGTGCTACTCATACCAGTGTAGGGTGTCAGAGCACTTTGACAATCATACAAGTGTGTAAATCAGTGAATAGGAAATGAAAGATGAGACAGTGAGGGCTACAAGGTGCAGGAGTCGCATGTCATTCATGTTAGCAGGCGGGACATTTTAAATGTGTTTAGACAGGAGAAGCAAAAACTCAGGATTTAAGGTGTGCCACAGTAGTTAGAGTTGGCTTTACTAATAATAATGTATAATAATAATGTATTTCTACCCAAACAAACCCTTTTTAGCAACATTAGGATAATGAAACGCTGAAGAAAACCATAACATTCTAACCTATACCTTGCAGTTTGCATGCAGCTCTTTCTTTGATGACAATTCATAGCTCACTGTGTTATATTACGGCTCCCGGACCCGCCGTTTTCATCAGCCCACTGCCCACGCCTACTACACGTGCTTAAAAACACGCTTTGTTTTTGTCGTTGCTGTTGTTGGTGTTTTTAAAGTCGCTGTTTTTTTGATAATAGTTCAAGGATATATTATATCAATCATGCCACATGGAATACATAAATCAAAGAGGCCAAGTGGATGCCAGCAAAGAAAAGCAAAAAAGGAAAAAAATGAATCACTCTCAACACTACGTGGATCCATGCTTCAATATGTCAAGAGACCAGATGATGGCCAGGGTTCATCAAAAGACACAGTTCCAGTGGCATCACTAGGGTTGGTGTCACCCAGTGCGGTAACTCATGGTGTCACCCCCTCACGACTTACCCCATGATGGACCTCCTCCGAGTCCGACAGTGCCAAATAACGGGACCATACAGAATCCTTAGTAACGTTTGTAAATTTAGGTCCTATATTTACAAAGGCCATAGAAGAAAAATTGAATTCAAGGTCGGAGGTAAAAGATTGTAAGAAGTTAAGAACTAAGAAGTAAGAACTACATAGAAAATGTTACTTTTTTATTTTTATTTTAACATTAAACTTTAAATTTTACTGTTACAGGAGATAAGGTTGTAACCGTTCTGTATTGGGTTTGCACAATCAGCAACTGCCAGAATAGTATGCAACAGTACAAATTACAATGTCACATTAAATCTCGACTAATCAGAACTTTCCTTTCCTGGCCTTTAAAGCTGCAAACTTGTTAATTACTTCATCGAAATCAACTCCTTTCGCCAAATCACTTTCAATTGATAATATTGCAAGATCAGAAAGCCTTGACTGTCCCATAATAGATCGCAAATAGTTCTTTATAAACTTCAGCTTTGAAAAACTCCTCTCACATGAAGCCACAGACACACAGATCGTAAGAAATAATTGTAGGCTCACTGAGAGATATGGGAGAGATTCTAGGAAGTCCCATTCAGCTATGAATTTCAAAACGTCAAATACTGACCAGTCTTTGGCTTCTTCAAGATCAATCTCTGCTGCCTTCAGGTGCCTTCTCAGCCTTGGTATTTCTAATAAAAGCTCTCCCTCGGATAACTCATCATAGAAAGTGGACAATTTTGGAATGGACACCAGTAACTCTTCTTCAGTGGCAGATATCAAACTCTTGGCTTGAACAGCCTCAAACATGGCTGCTACTTCCTTGATGGCTCTTGATCTGATCTGGAGTTCAGAATGGAAACGATCAATACACTCAAGCATCGCCCTCTTGTTTTCTTCTTGCAGAGTTAGTCCAGCATCTCTTGTCTTCTCACCTGTCATCCTCTTCTTGAACCTGGGTCTGCTCTCTACTGAAATTCCATATTGGTCTGATTTTAAAAGCGCCTGTTCAATTGCCTGCTCCACTAGATGATTGCGCTGCTCGTACAGAAAAAGTCTTAGCGTCTCTAGCTTTGTCACCACCTTGTCAAGAGTTAAGCCCTTAGTCTGAAGGTACAGCATTGTAAGATTAACTTCTTCAAGTACATCACACCAAAAGTAGAGGTAGCACAGAAACGTGAAATTGCAGACAGCAGGCAAAAGACCTCGGGCTGTACCTCTTGTGTCTAAATTTTCATCTGGATCACATAGAGCTTCAATTGCCGCCACACATTCATCGAATTTTTCTTTCACTGCCTTTACTGCAGCATGATGAGCACTCCAGCGTTTTGTTGATAGTCTTTTCACTGAGACTCCAGTGTGGTCCATTAAAACATCCCATCGGTGAGTGGAAGCAGCAAAGAAGGAAAACATTGTCTCAAGAGTTCCAAAAAAGTCACACACGAAGCATTTTCAGCAAAAGAGTGTTGGCCGCACAAGTTAAGCGAATGGTCCACATATCCATTAAAAATAGCTTTCCTGTTCTTTCTTTTCAAAATGGCTTGTACACCCCCATGGATTCCAGCCATAGTGGCAGCATTATCGTAACCTTGAGCGCGGCACATCATAATGTCGAGTCCATCACTTTCCAGATTTTTAAGAATATCAGAACTGAGGTCAACAGCTTTTTTCCCCTTTAAAGGAAAAATCCCACAAACACTTCTCTTACTTCAACTTTCCTATTTTGGATTTTCACATATCTGATCACTTCGGACATTTGGTCAGTGTGTGATGTGTCAGGTGTGCTATCGAACATGATCCCAAAATACCTGGCAGATTTTATATCCATGACGAGCTTCTCCTTCACATGATTTGCTAGGACATGTATAAACTCATTCTTAGTTTTTGGTGCAAGATAAGATACTGATGCTTTGAGTTTACATGTGCTTCGCTTTAATCTCATTAGGTGCTCTTTCAGCACTGGGTCATATTTAGAAAGCATCTCAACCATTTCAAGAAAGTTTCCTTTATTCAATGAAAATTCATCTTCATTGTGGCCCCGTAATGCCAGATTCTGCTTGGCAAGAAACAATGTGATATCGAGCAACCTGTGCAAGATGTCTCTCCACTTTTTCTTCTCTATGTCCATCAAAGCAATACTTTCGGCGTCAATTGTTTTGTGCAGTCTAAGTCCTGCTGCCAATGTTTTCCATTTTTCAAGGCAATGTAAGTGCTCTTCGGATGTCTCATGATTATGCACTTTCGGGCTCAGTTTCCACCACATCTGAAACCCAGTCACAAATTTGGATGTCGTGTCTGTAGCATTAGCGGCAAAGAGTCGGCAGCAAAAACAATATAATTTCTCACTGACGAGTGAGTAAACCATCCATGATCGCAACACTTTCTCGCCATTTGGCATCACCTTGTAAAACCACTCTTTTGATAGCTGGTGAACATCTCCTTTTGCTTTTGGATCTTGCCTTGTCGCAATTCTGAAAGGGCCATCTTTGTTCTGGAAAGAAGCACTTCCTCTTTTGATGATTACAACCCGCAAATGATCTGGAAGAGGTATATTCCAAAAAGAAGCATCATCTAAAATATTCCAATTTTCCCCTTAACCTCATTCATCATCTCATTTACAGTATCATAGTTAGAGTCACTTTCAGTACTCTCTTCTGCTTCAAATTCATCCATTTGAATTTCCATTTCCTTTCCTTGTTTTTCTGCTTCATTTTCTTCTATTTCAACACTAGCATCAGAATCAGCGTTATCAATTGGTGGCCGAGGAACTGTGCAGCGGCGTCACTAGAGGGGTGCGGGGGGTGCGGACCGCACCGGGTGACACCATCACATGGGGTGACACCGTGAGCCTCTGCTTTAAATCGCTACATAAATCAGGAGGAACCCGTTACCCGGCGGCCGGCCAAGATTATTGTCCAATTAGCTATATGACGTCGGCGTCCGGACGTCGACGACGTTCGAAACGTCACTCACGCAAGGAACGCTTTTGCGTGAAGCACCGACGGAGAAAAGTTAAAAGCAGAAAATCCACGGTACAGGTGAAGGGCAGGTAAGGAAAAAGTTGCGCGTCGCAGTGGGGTGGGTGATTAAAAATGCACCCACATACACCACCAACCGGGCTGTATATCCCAGCTGACTGCTGACCTCTTACAAATGGGTTCTACTAGGTACAAATCAGAGCTTGCAGGACAGGTGACTGACCGCGCGCCTACTTTTCCCACACCAATCTGATAATATTTCATCCAACTCAGATATTTTTCTCTTTGTATTCTGGCACTTGTAGACCTGGTATTTTTGTAGGCTAAAGTGGATTACATGTGACAGAATACAAAGAAAATCTCAAATGATGAAGTACTCTGAGACCTGGGACACGTGATGGTTCTAGTCTGAGCCCATAATAGCACGTCAGGAAGTCTAACATCCAAAAATGATCAGTCAGCAACTGAATTGAAGCGAGAGCGAGTGATACTTTAGATAGGAAGCTAGCAAAAATGCACATTGCTAGCCACTCCGTGTCATCTGTAATTTATGAAGCATTTAGTTATGTCTAGCTTTTAGCCAATGCACTTTGCATGCTAGCATTGCTAGGCATTTTCAAGGCTTTTTCTAGAGGAGGGACTCTAAGTCCCAGAACGCAATGTGTCATTTTAGCTAAAAAGCTGCGGTTGGTTAAAGATGCCGCACAGGGCATGGGACGTGGGAGGAGAAAGTTCAGAAATGGCATAGATTTAGGCAAAAAATAAAGAGCCTCGCATTAGTGTGCCACTCTGTACCATTGGAGACACAGTGTTTGAGTCCTGGGCTTTTGATTAATCAATCTAGTGCATTCTGGGAGTTGTAGTTCTGAGTCATGTCAGTTGGTGAAAACAATTGTATTTCCGCAATTGTCTCATTTTACACTCATGTGTCAATCTCAGCATCCTGCCCACAGCGCACTGTCATTGTGGTGTCTTCCGCAGACAATGCTTTGGGGTTGAATGCCGACCCTAAGATCTTGATCTGATCTGGAGTTCAGAATGGAAACGATCAATACACTCAAGCATCGCCCTCTTGTTTTCTTCTTGCAGAGTTAGTCCAGCATCTCTTGTCTTCTCACCTGTCATCCTCTTCTTGAACCTGGGTCTGCTCTCTACTGAAATTCCATATTGGTCTGATTTTAAAAGCGCCTGTTCAATTGCCTGCTCCACTAGATGATTGCGCTGCTCGTACAGAAAAAGTCTTAGCGTCTCTAGCTTTGTCACCACCTTGTCAAGAGTTAAGCCCTTAGTCTGAAGGTACAGCTGTGTAAGATTAACTTCTTCAAGTACATCACACCAAAAATAGAGGTAGCACAGAAACGTGAAATTGCAGACAGCAGGCAAAAGACCTCGGGCTGTACCTCTTGTGTCTAAATTTTCATCTGGATCACATAGAGCTTCAATTGCTGCCACACATTCATCGAATTTTTCTTTCACTGCCTTTACTGCAGCATGATGAGCACTCCAGCGTGTTGTTGATAGTCTTTTCACTGAGACTCCAGTGTGGTCCATTAAAACATCCCATCGGTGAGTGGAAGCAGCAAAGAAGGAAAACATTGTCTCAAGAGTTCCAAAAAAGTCACACACGAAGCATTTTCAGCAAAAGAGTGTTGGCCGCACAAGTTAAGCGAATGGTCCACACATCCATTAAAAATAGCTTTCCTGTTCTTTCTTTTCAAAATGGCTTGTACACCCCCATGGATTCCAGCCATAGTGGCAGCATTATCGTAACCTTGAGCGCGGCACATCATAATGTCGAGTCCATCACTTTCCAGATTTTTAAGAATATCAGAACTGAGGTCAACAGCTTTTTTCCCCTTTAAAGGGAAAAATCCTACAAACACTTCTCTTACTTCAACTTTCCTATTTTGGATTTTCACATATCTGATCACTTCGGACATTTGGTCAGTGTGTGATGTGTCAGGTGTGCTATCGAACATGATCCCAAAATACCTGGCAGATTTTATATCCATGACAAGCTTCTCCTTCACATGATTTGCTAGGACATGTATAAACTCATTCTGAGTTTTTGGTGCAAGATAAGATACTGATGCTTTGAGTTTACATGTGCTTCGCTTTAATCTCATTAGGTGCTCTTTCAGCACTGGGTCATATTTAGAAAGCATCTCAACCATTTCAAGAAAGTTTCCTTTATTCAATGAAGATTCATCTTCATTGTGGCCCGGAATGCCAGATTCTGCTTGGCAAGAAACAATGTGATATCGAGCAACCTGTGCAAGATGTCTCTCCACTTTTTCTTCTCTATGTCCATCAAAGCAATACTTTCGGCGTCAATTGTTTTGTGCAGTCTAAGTCCTGCTGCCAATGTTTTCCATTTTTCAAGGCAATGTAAGTGCTCTTCGGATGTCTCATGATTATGCACTTTCGAGCTCAGTTTCCACCAGATCTGAAACCCAGTCACAAATTTGGATGTCGTGTCTGTAGCATTAGCGGCAAAGAGTCGGAAGCAAAAACAATATTATTTCTCACTGACGAGTGAGTAAACATCCATGATCGCAACACTTTCTCGCCATTTGGCATCACCTTGTAAAACCACTCTTTTGATAGCTGGCGAACATCTCCTTTTGCTTTTGGATCTTGCCTTGTCGCAATTCTGAAATGGCTATCTTTGTTCTGGAAAGAAGCACTTCCTCTTTTGATGATTACAACCCGCAAATGATCTGGAACTGGTATATTCCAAAAAGAAGCATCATCTAAAATATTCCAATTTTCCCCCTTAACCTCATTCATCATCTCATTTACAGTATCATAGTTAGAGTCACTTTCAGTACTCTCTTCTGCTTCAAATTCATCCATTTGAATTTCCATTTCCTTTCCTTGTTTTTCTGCTTCATTTTCTTCTATTTCAACACTAACATCAGAATCAGCGTTATCAATTGGTGGCCGAGGAACTGTGTCTTTTGATGAACCCTGGCCATCATCTGGTCTCTTGACATATTGAAGCATGGATCCACGTAGTGTTGAGAGTGATTCATTTTTTTCCTTTTTTGCTTTTCTTTGCTGGCATCCACTTGGCCTCTTTGATTTATGTATTCCATGTGGCATGATTGATATAATATATCCTTGAACTATTATCAAAAAAACAGCGACTTTAAAAACACCAACAACAGCAACGACAAAAACAAAGCGTGTTTTTAAGCACGTGTAGTGGGCGTGGGCAGTGGGCTGATGAAAACGGCGGGTCCGGGAGCCGTAATATAACACAGTGAGCTATGAATTGTCATCAAAGAAAGAGCTGCATGCAAACTGCAAGGTATAGGTTAGAATGTTATGGTTTTCTTCAGCGTTTCATTATCCTAATGTTGCTAAAAAGGGTTTGTTTGGGTAGAAATACATTATTATTATACATTATTATTAGTAAAGCCAACTCTAACTACTGTGGCACACCTTAAATCCTGAGTTTTTGCTTCTCCTGTCTAAACACATTTAAAATGTCCCGCCTGCTAACATGAATGACATGCGACTCCTGCACCTTGTAGCCCTCACTGTCTCATCTTTCATTTCCTATTCACTGATTTACACACTTGTATGATTGTCAAAGTGCTCTGACACCCTACACTGGTATGAGTAGCCCTATCAAATAAATGAAATACATGTGAGAGAAGGGCTAGGGAGAGATGAGGGGCACTGTTGGAGGGTGGTGGTGAGAGAATCTGCGAAGGAAGTCCGTCATTGGGGGCACCAAAAAGATTGTGGCACCATCAGCACTAAAGCTGGCCCTGGAATCACCTCAACCCTTTCTGATCTGGAGGAGTGATTGCAGGAACCATTCAGAATAGGTTTTAGGTAGACATCTTTGTGAAGGAAGGCTGCAGGGAGGGTGCTAAATATCTGTTTAGTCCAGAGCTCTCCCCACCCCAATCAGAAACAGCTCAGTGATCATTCTCCAGAGGGGGTATATGGGTAAAGTTAAGCAAGCCCTGCTATTTACTACGCTAAGAAACATGAGGTGTACAAATGTGGGTTTGTCTTGTGCAAACTTCTGGTAATTTCACAGAATACTACAATTCCTTTACTTGGCCCGGACAGCTTTATGCACGGGGTATGTTAAAATAAGGAGTTTTACACCCCTTTCAGGTTGTTGAAATGAAACGAACAAAAAACAAACAAAAAAAAAACAACAACATCGACAACATTCCTCCAATTCCAAAGTCAAGTGGTGCATCTATTTTCAGCACCAATTACCAGTCATAGTGAAATATTGCGGATCTACAAAGTAAACACTGCATCAGGGCCGAAAAGCGGGACGCCGTGAGCTACAGACAAGGCAATGAAAGGGTTCCGTTCTGCATAAGACTTCACTCACATAATAAAAACTTAGCACACTTCTGAAAATAATGACAACAATACAACATAAAGCATTAAATAAAAAATTGCACTGTTTTACTGCAACACTTCTGAACTCCTCCTCAAGAAAGTTCCACATATCTACTTACTTGGAAGGGTTTACTACAGAGCTGTATATAGGTTACGGCCATAAAAAGTTGTTTTTGGCTTCTGGCCCTAAACAACACTGCTTGCAAGTCATCATATTATGTACTGATGAACACTTGAATCTTAGGGTCGGCATTCAACCCCAAAGCATTGTCTGCGGAAGACACCACAATGACAGTGCGCTGTGGGCAGGATGCTGAGATTGACACATGAGTGTAAAATGAGACAATTGCGGAAATACAATTGTTTTCACCAACTGACATGACTCAGAACTACAACTCCCAGAATGCACTAGATTGATTAATCAAAAGCCCAGGACTCAAACACTGTGTCTCCAATGGTACAGAGTGGCACACTAATGCGAGGCTCTTTATTTTTTGCCTAAATCTATGCCATTTCTGAACTTTCTCCTCCCACGTCCCATGCCCTGTGCGGCATCTTTAACCAACCGCAGCTTTTTAGCTAAAATGACACATTGCGTTCTGGGACTTAGAGTCCCTCCTCTAGAAAAAGCCTTGAAAATGCCTAGCAATGCTAGCATGCAAAGTGCATTGGCTAAAAGCTAGACATAACTAAATGCTTCATAAATTACAGATGACACCGAGTGGCTAGCAATGTGCATTTTTGCTAGCTTCCTATCTAAAGTATCACTCGCTCTCGCTTCAATTCAGTTGCTGACTGATCATTTTTGGATGTTAGACTTCCTGACGTGCTATTATGGGCTCAGACTAGAACCATCACGTGTCCCAGGTCTCAGAGTACTTCATCATTTGAGATTTTCTTTGTATTCTGTCACATGTAATCCACTTTAGCCTACAAAAATACCAGGTCTACAAGTGCCAGAATACAAAGAGAAAAATATCTGAGTTGGATGAAATATTATCAGATTGGTGTGGGAAAAGTAGGCGCGCGGTCAGTCACCTGTCCTGCAAGCTCTGATTTGTACCTAGTAGAACCCATTTGTAAGAGGTCAGCAGTCAGCTGGGATATACAGCCCGGTTGGTGGTGTATGTGGGTGCATTTTTTTAATCACCCACCCCACTGCGACGCGCAACTTTTTCCTTACCTGCCCTTCACCTGTACCGTGGATTTTCTGCTTTTAACTTTTCTCCGTCGGTGCTTCACGCAAAGCGTTCCTTGCGTGAGTGACGTTTGAACGTCGTCGACGTCCGGACGCCGACGTCATATAGCTAATTGGACAATAATCTTGGCCGGCCGCCGGGTAACGGGTTCCTCCTGATTTATGTAGCGATTTAAAGCAGAGGCTCACGGTGTCACCCCATGTGATGGTGTCACCCGGTGCGGTCCGCACCCCCGCACCCCTCTAGTGACGCCGCTGCACAGGTTCCTCGGCCACCAATTGATAACGCTGATTCTGATGCTAGTGTTGAAATAGAAGAAAATGAAGCAGAAAAACAAGGAAAGGAAATGGAAATTCAAATGGATGAATTTGAAGCAGAAGAGAGTACTGAAAGTGACTCTAACTATGATACTGTAAATGAGATGATGAATGAGGTTAAGGGGAAAATTGGAATATTTTAGATGATGCTTCTTTTTGGAATATACCTCTTCCAGATCATTTGCGGGTTGTAATCATCAAAAGAGGAAGTGCTTCTTTCCAGAACAAAGATGGCCCTTTCAGAATTGCGACAAGGCAAGATCCAAAAGCAAAAGGAGATGTTCACCAGCTATCAAAAGAGTGGTTTTACAAGGTGATGCCAAATGGCGAGAAAGTGTTGCGATCATGGATGGTTTACTCACTCGTCAGTGAGAAATTATATTGTTTTTGCTGCCGACTCTTTGCCGCTAATGCTACAGACACGACATCCAAATTTGTGACTGGGTTTCAGATGTGGTGGAAACTGAGCCCGAAAGTGCATAATCATGAGACATCCGAAGAGCACTTACATTGCCTTGAAAAATGGAAAACATTGGCAGCAGGACTTAGACTGCACAAAACAATTGACGCCGAAAGTATTGCTTTGATGGACATAGAGAAGAAAAAGTGGAGAGACATCTTGCACAGGTTGCTCGATATCACATTGTTTCTTGCCAAGCAGAATCTGGCATTACGGGGCCACAATGAAGATGAATTTTCATTGAATAAAGGAAACTTTCTTGAAATGGTTGAGATGCTTTCTAAATATGACCCAGTGCTGAAAGAGCACCTAATGAGATTAAAGCGAAGCACATGTAAACTCAAAGCATCAGTATCTTATCTTGCACCAAAAACTAAGAATGAGTTTATACATGTCCTAGCAAATCATGTGAAGGAGAAGCTCGTCATGGATATAAAATCTGCCAGGTATTTTGGGATCATGTTCGATAGCACACCTGACACATCACACACTGACCAAATGTCCGAAGTGATCAGATATGTGAAAATCCAAAATAGGAAAGTTGAAGTAAGAGAAGTGTTTGTGGGATTTTTCCCTTTAAAGGGGAAAAAAGCTGTTGACCTCAGTTCTGATATTCTTAAAAATCTGGAAAGTGATGGACTCGACATTATGATGTGCCGCGCTCAAGGTTACGATAATGCTGCCACTATGGCTGGAATCCATGGGGGTGTACAAGCCATTTTGAAAAGAAAGAACAGGAAAGCTATTTTTAATGGATGTGTGGACCATTCGCTTAACTTGTGCGGCCAACACTCTTTTGCTGAAAATGCTTCGTGTGTGACTTTTTTTGGAACTCTTGAGACAATGTTTTCCTTCTTTGCTGCTTCCACTCACCGATGGGATGTTTTAATGGACCACACTGGAGTCTCAGTGAAAAGACTATCAACAACACGCTGGAGTGCTCATCATGCTGCAGTAAAGGCAGTGAAAGAAAAATTCGATGAATGTGTGGCGGCAATTGAAGCTCTATGTGATCCAGATGAAAATTTAGACACAAGAGGTACAGCCCGAGGTCTTTTGCCTGCTGTCTGCAATTTCACGTTTCTGTGCTACCTCTACTTTTGGTGTGATGTACTTGAAGAAGTTAATCTTACAATGCTGTACCTTCAGACTAAGGGCTTAACTCTTGACAAGGTGGTGACAAAGCTAGAGACGCTAAGACTTTTTCTGTACGAGCAGCGCAATCATCTAGTGGAGCAGGCAATTGAACAGGCGCTTTTAAAATCAGACCAATATGGAATTTCAGTAGAGAGCAGACCCAGGTTCAAGAAGAGGATGACAGGTGAGAAGACAAGAGATGCTGGACTAACTCTGCAAGAAGAAAACAAGAGGGCGATGCTTGAGTGTATTGATCGTTTCCATTCTGAACTCCAGATCAGATCAAGAGCCATCAAGGAAGTAGCAGCCATGTTTGAGGCTGTTCAAGCCAAGAGTTTGATATCTGCCACTGAAGAAGAGTTACTGGTGTCCATTCCAAAATTGTCCACTTTCTATGATGAGTTATCCGAGGGAGAGCTTTTATTAGAAATACCAAGGCTGAGAAGGCACCTGAAGGCAGCAGAGATTGATCTCGAAGAATCCAAAGACTGGTCAGTATTTGACGTTTTGAAATTCATAGCTGAATGGGACTTCCTAGAATCTCTCCCATATCTCTCAGTGAGCCTACAATTATTTCTTACGATCTGTGTGTCTGTGGCTTCATGTGAGAGGAGTTTTTCAAAGCTGAAGTTTATAAAGAACTATTTGCGATCTACCATGGGACAGTCAAGGCTTTCTGATCTTGCAATATTATCAATTGAAAGTGATTTGGCGAAAGGAGTTGATTTCGATGAAGTAATTAACAAGTTTGCAGCTTTAAAGGCCAGGAAAGGAAAGTTCTGATTAGTCGAGATTTAATGTGACATTGTAATTTGTACTGTTGCATACTATTCTGGCAGTTGCTGATTGTGCAAACCCAATACAGAACGGTTACAACCTTATCTACTGTAACAGTAAAATTTAAAGTTTAATGTTAAAATTAAAATAAAAAAGTAACATATTTTCTATGTAGTTCTTACTTCTTAGTTCTTAACTTCTTACAATCTTTTACCTCCGACCTTGAATTCAATTTTTCTTCTATGGCCTTTGTAAATATAGGACCTAAATTTACAAACGTTACTAAGGATTCTGTATGGTCCCGTTATTTGGCACTGGCGGACTCGGAGGAGGTCCATCATGGGGTAAGTCGTGAGGGGGTGACACCATGAGTTACCGCACTGGGTGACACCAACCCTAGTGACGCCACTGACATAAAGAAAAACATCGTACATAAGTCAGTCTGTAGCCGGCCACATCAGTTAGCATAGTACACAGTGGCATGGTTTTTCGCTTCAAGAGTGAGCTAAAACAATAAGGACACAAAAACAGACGGGAAACATTATACTCTGACATTCCAATGCTGTAGCCTCAGCAAGCTGTCGGCTTCATTACAACCAGCAAACACATTTGATAAACATCTAACACGCTCATAAGTGAATACAGTAACCCAATCACCTCCCTAGCACCCCTCCCCCCCTCTTAACCGTCCAATAACGAACATAACGCCTCATACTCTTGCCCCTTCCTCCACAAACTATACCTCCACCCATTACGTCACTACCACATCCCCACACGCGCCTCACACTCTCCCTTCATATCTCCCCCTTTCCCCCCCACTCCCCACCAGTCCATCATACAACACGCCCATCCCTCCCTCCCAACACCGGCCCACACCCCTCCCCCCTCTCCCCTCCCCTGGCCTTACCCACTCCCCAGTTAAAAGCTGCACTCCCTACATCAACCCCACCTGGCGAACCGCCATCTCCAAGTTATAAACCCTCTCACCCTAGCCAATCCGTCCCTAACTCCCTATCCATTCCAGCCACTCCCACTCCCCTCCTCACCAACCTCAATCAAACACTTCGTAACTTGGAATACAATCTCTCTACCCTGGTTACTGAACTTACCCTTCTCCGAAAAGATTTCAATCGATTCAAATCCGACAAATCCACAGCCCACCCACCCTGGCCCTCTGCCCCACGCGCTAGCCCTCGAAAACGCCCATACCCCAAACATTGGTTAACAACGCCTCTCCTCACCCGCTCTCACAGACCCCTTCGAACCTCGAATACCTACTCCGCCTCCGCCCTCTCTGTCCTCTGCAGTACCTACCTCAACAAACCCCCCCAAAGATCTGCTCCCCCTCACTCCAATATTCCTGTTATCTTAGGGACTAGCAGAATTCCCGTCTATCCTAGCTCCCCAGACCCCCCTCAACTCACCACCATTCAACTACCCCCCGCCCCTAATACCAACGCTAAACCCCTTACCTGCATGCTCGTGAACTGCCGCTCAGCCGTCCGGCATGCGACCGAAATCTCAGAAACCATTCTTAACGAAGATGCCGACATCGCCTTCCTCACTGAAACCTGGCTCAAAAATCACTCTACACCCCTCCTTGACCTTTTTGCCCCCCCAGGCTACTCTATTCTCAGAAAAGACAGACCGAAAAAAATAGGGGGGCATAGCAATCATTTTTAAAGAAGAGCTACAACTCTCCCCAATTAATAACACTGACTACACTACCTTTGAATACTTAGGAGCTGAACTTAAAATGAAAAGCTCCCCCCCAATACGACTGCATAACATCTATCACCCACCTGGTGAACCCCTTCCCTTTGCCGAAGAACTATCAGACCTTCTAACTAAATCGCTACTTTCCAACTCCAAAAATATCTTCTTAGGAGACCTTAACCTGCACTGGAATGAACCCGATGATCCCACAATCAACCTTCTCAATAACCTTCTTGAGATTAGTGACCTCAAGCAACTCTGCCACTCCCCTACCCACGCCAAAGGAGCTATTCTTGACGCCATCATCTCCAACCCTGATCTGACATCCTTAACCAACATTATCCCTATCGACTGGTCTGACCACCATCTCATTCTGTTCACGATCTCCCCCCCAACCCCACCCGCCCCTATAAAAAACAACAAAACTACAATTATGACCAGAAATCTTAAGCAAATCCCCCCGGCGCACTGGAACTTAAACTCCAATCCCAACTCAGTCTCACCCCCTCTCTTCAAATGCAAATGAACTCACTGAACACTTTAATAAAACTGTCTCAGAGGTTTTAGACCAACTCGCCCCTCTGAAAAGTAAAACACTAAAAAATGCCCCCTCCAAATCATGGTTTACCCTAGACCTTAATAAAGAAAGACGCTCACTTAGATTGGCAGAAAGAACATGGAGACAACACCCTTCCCCATCCCATCTTGCTCTCCTTAGAACTGCAAGATCCTCCTACAAAAACACATCTTTTCGGAAAAAGCATCTTTCTTTCGTCTACAACTCTCACGGGCCAAAAACAGACCTAGAGAACTGTTCAAAATTATTAGAAACCAAACCTCCCCTGCACCCCTCAACCCGGTGGCCTCCACTAACAAATGTGAAGAAATTGCCAACTTTTTCACTGAAAAAATTGCCAAAATCGACCGTGCTTTCCTTGATACCCAACCCTTGCTCACCCCTCAACATCCCCTGGGTACTCCACCTTATCCCCCACTGCCCTTGAAAACACCCCCGACTCCCTCACTCCTCCTCCCCTCACATACCCCTCCTGAACCCCCCTTACTATCACACAGCTTAAAAATAACGCCTCATGGCATAATTTCCACCCCGTCTCTGAACGGGAAGTCTTCAACATCCTATCCAAACTCAAACCATCCTCCCACACTAAGGACCCTCTCCCTTCCACACTCGTCCAAGATCTCAAACACGTCATTGTCCCTTACTGGACCAACATCATTAACGCCTCCCTCTCAACAGGGAATGTTCCCACCTCCCTTCAACTCGGACAAATCTCCCCCATTCCCAAAAATCCCAAGGCTGACCCCAATGACCCCAACAATCTCCGCCCTATCTCCAACCTCCCCCTCCTCTCTAAAGCCCTAGAAAAGTGCGCCCTTCTACAACTGGACAAACACATTGACACATTCAACCTTCTAGACCCCCTGCAATCTGGCTTCCGCAAAGGTTGCAGCACTGAAACTGCACTGCTCAACATAGTCGACGACATACACCTTGCCCTGGATAAGGGTGAGACCTACCTACTTATCCTTCTTGACCTCACCGCTGCATTTGACACAGTCTACCACCCAACCCTACTCAATACACTCAAAGATCGCTTTGGCCTTAATGGCACTGTCCTCAACTGGTTCACCTCCTACTTCCAACATAGAACCCAACAAATTAAAATTCAAAACTGCCTCTCTAGCCCAACATCTGTCTCCCTAGGTGTCCCGCAAGGTTCCATCCTCTCTCCTGCCCTTTTTAACCTCTTTATGGAACCCCTCACCCTGATACTTAAACAAGCCAAAATCAACTATCACCTGTACGCTGATGACACCCAACTGTACTATAAAATAAAATCCCATTCCGACATCCTACACCTCAACACAGCACTAACCAAGATCCAAACCTGGTTCCACAACAACCATCTTAAACTCAACCCCAACAAAACTGAGATCATCCTCTTCTCGCCCAAAAGCAACCCTCTCCCCATTCAAACATGGATCGCTGACCTGAATGCCCTTAACTGCCCTCTCTCCCTCGCCGAATCTGTCAAATCACTCGGCATCACCATCAACAATAATCTTACACTAAACTCCCATGTTTTAAATTCAGCAAAAAGTGCACTTTTCACACTCCGGCATCTCAAAAAAATCAAACCCTTTATTCCAGCGGAAGACTTCAAAGTAATTACCCAATCTCTTGTCCTATCCAAAATCGACTATGGTAACGCCCTTCTCTCTGGTACTCCCAAAATCCACCTTGCCCCCATCAAATCCGTCCTCAACCTCACAGCCAGACTTACAACAAACTGTAAACGTTATGACCACATCTCACCTGCCCTCAAGGCCCTCAAATGGCTCCCCATCGAAGGCAGATCCTCCTATAAAATTGCCTGTATTACACACAAAGCCCTCTATCAGAAGACTCCAACCTATCTTTCAACTAAACTCAAAAAAGCTGGCTGCGCCTGAACGCTGAGAAGCACCAACACTCTCCTTCTAATACCCCCTCTACTCAAAAAAGCACCTCACAATCCCGCTCCTTCTCCGGCAAGGCCCCAACCATCTGGAACGCCCTCCCCAAAGACCTTCGATGCAACCCCTCCTATGCCAACTTCAAAAGAAACCTTAAAATACACCTCCTCACTAAATATTGGGGAAATTAACTCCCTGTTCTCCTTTCTGACTATTTTCCCTCCTCCTGCCGTTGGCTATCCCGCCTACCCCTCACACCCACTCACCCCCTCCCATACCCTCCTCACCCCCTCCCCTTCATTATATTCCCCCTCACCCTCACGATGTCCCTTGAGTCCTCCTTTGCATACTGTAAAAGTGCTTTCTATAATGACACTCTTGCTCTCTCAATTGGTGTTTTTGTTTATCTTATATGCACCCTCCTCACTATGTACTCTAATTGGTTCCTTCTATTTTTGTTTGATCATCTGCTGAATTTGTTTTGTACATTACCACTGCTGTTTTCTTGTTTATTGCCATTGCTGTTGTAAAGCGCTCTGATACCCTTGGGTGGAGCTAGCGCTATATAAAACCTTCAAATAAATAAATAAATAATAAATAAATAAATTGCAAGTGGTATCTAGGGGACCTGAGTCGCCTCGTTCTGTTGAACATCATCTTTGGTTTCGGCGAGTTTAGATGCTAAGTATTGCGTGTATAGGCCCCAGAAACTTTTTGGTCGACTTTGGGGGGCAGCAACTCATTGTAGACATCTGACTGGGTATTACAATACAGCATATCCCGCTCCCATTCCGTTACTGTGGGCACGGGACCTCGCATCCAGCGCATTGCTATCCTGCGCTTAGCTAGTAATAGACGCATGGAGACTAGCTTCCTGATACCCTTCTTGAGAGGCTTCATGTATCCCAAGAACGCTAGCAGGGGGTCAGGGGATAGCTGCTGTTCAGTATTGGAAGTTAGTGTGTGAAAGATCTGCCTCCAGAATTCAGCCACTGCAGGGCACAGCCACGCCACATGCAGGAAGCCTGCCTCCGTCTCACCACATCGTTCACAGCAGTCAGTGTCCCTAAGCCCATAACTAGATAGTCTCTTCGGGGTGTAATATACCCTATTGAGGTACTTGAAGTGGACTAGTCTGTGCCTTTCATTTAGCGAGATCTTTTGCGTAGCAGCACAGCAGTCGCGCCAAATATCGTCTGTCAGCACTTCACCAATCTCGTTTTGCCACTCAATTCTAGCTTTGGTGTACTGCGTGTGTTTAGAGGCCTGCGACATGGCATAGACTTTTGAAACAAACTTAATAGGGGATTCGGAACGCAGAAGCAACGAAAAGGCAGGTAATTCCGGGGGTTCTTGCAGCTCGGGCCCAAGTAGCTCTCGAAGTGCGTGACGGGTTCTGAAAAAGTGGAATTGCGTGAGGGGAGTAAGGTCGTGCACTCCCTCTGCCACCTCTTCCCGTGTACGCATTATACCCTCCCTAAAGAGGTCCCCCATGGTGTGTAAACATAGGGCTTCCAGTGATCTAAGTGCGCCCTTGTCCGAGCTAATAACCAGCCAGTGGCACCATTCTACAGGCATAAGAGGGGAGTACAGCAGAGCCCCAGCTTGTCTTTTAAGCAGATCGTGCCAAGCATGTGTAGTTGAATTAACTGAGTCTAGTACATTACAATGCCTGATAGGAGCTTGGGGCAGGCAGCGCGGTAGAGGGTCAGGATTTGCAGCTACCTTCTCTATTTGGAGATGAGGCAAATTATGCGGTATGTAAGAGAGATAATTACAGGACAGTAATTGATTATCAGAGATTGTGGAAAAGTGATGGTCTTGGGAGATTGCTAATAGCAAAGCAGCACGGGCAAGATATGATGGGGTAGGGAGCAATTTTAAAAAAGGCAGAATAATCAGCATGAGGACAAGTGAGAGGCAGGGGAGATAGAGGTAGGGTGAAACGGCAGAAAAGAGTTCAGGGGCCCGAGAAGAAGGCAGATTTCAGAGAGAGAAGGTTGTTTGAGAGTGAATAATAGTATCTTTGGTTGAGAAGAATTTTCAACTCATTCTTGAATACAGACAGTGAGGTGAAGGTACGTCAGCCAGGGGCAGCAAGTTTAAAATCCTAGTACCACTGCCTAAAAAGGATTATGCAGGTGAATATTTCTGAATGCTGCAGGTTCTAGCAGCAGTGTTTTCAGCATTACGTAACAATCTGCACCCGACCGATATTTTAAGTTTTGATGCCAGGTTAGTGAGGTGTGTAGAAACTCCTGAGCAATGCAAGCTGTCTTATAAAATGTTCTGGTCTCAAAGGGAAGCCATTGGAGTGCTAATAGCACTGATGTAATATGGTCACATCTTTTGGTTCCTGAGACAAAGGATGCTGCAGAGCGTAGCTCTGGTACGAGCTAGGTGGACTTTGAGAAGTTTGGTCAATAGAGTTTTTCCATAGTCCGTCTTTGATAACACCGGAGATTCAATCAATCAATCAGGGATTTGTGAAGCGCGCTACTAACCCGTGAGGGTCTCAAGGCGCTGGGGTGTCGTGCCGCTCCGATTCAGCCAAAGAGCCAGGTCTTGAGGCTCTTCCTGAAAGTGTGCAGCGTGGGGGAACGTCTGATGTTGAGCGGGAGCTCGTTCCAGGTCTTTGCCGCGATGTAGGAGTAGGCTCTTCCGCCCGCTCTGCGGATGCGCAGGATTTTGGCGAGGGCGAGGTCGGCAGAGCGGAGGTTTTTCTTGGGTACGTGGAAGGAGACTCTTTCGTTGAGGTATTGGGGTCCGGTGTTTTGGAGGGATTTGTAGGCGTGCATGACTAGCTTGAAGGTTACTCTCTTCTCGACGGGGAGCCAGTGAAGGTCTCGTAGGTGGTGAGTGATGTGTTCATGTCGTGGGATGCCGAAGATGAGTCTGGCTGGGTGTTCTGGATGGTCTGGAGCTTTTGGAGCAGGGATTTGTTGATTCCGGCATAGAGGGTGTTTCCATAGTCCAGTCTGCTTGTTATGAGTGCGTGGTTGACGGTCTTTCTGGATTCGGGGAAGATCCACTTGAAGGTCTTGCGAAGGATGCGAAGGGTGTTGAAGCACGTGGAGGAGATAGCGTTGATCTGTCGGGTCATGGTGAGGGAGGAGTCGAGTATGATGCCGAGGTGCCGGGCATGGTCCGTGGGAGTGGGGGGGTTGCCGAGGGCGGTGAGCCACCAGGTGTTGTCCCATGCTGAGGGGGTGGGTCAGAGGACGAGGACTTCTGTCTTCTCCGAGTTGAGCTTCAGACAGCTGCTGTGCATCCAGGATGCGACGTCTTTCATTCCTTCCTGGAAGCTGAGTCTGGATGTGTCGGGTTGCTTCGTGAGGGAGAGGATGAGCTGGGTGCCGTCGGCGTAGGATACTATGCTGAGTCCATACTGTCTGACGATGACAGCGAGGGTGGCCATGTAGATGTTGAAGAGCGTGGAACTGAGCGATGATCCTTAGGGTACTCCGCAGTTGATCTCTGTGGGTTCGGAGAGGAAAGGCGGGAGATTGGGCAAGATTCTTGAGCTCTTGTTCAGGGATAAATTGCTGAATCTCCCAGGGCAGTCACAGTTGAAAATGCACACTGCTGGACATTTAGACAATATATGTCTGAAGTTGTGTCTTTTATCAATGGATTTAGGGCAGTCAATAGTAGAAGGTTTGCAGACGAGGACACCAAGTGAATCAATCCTGGATTAAATTGATGCAGACCACTGAGGGCAACTGAGAAGATGAGATAACAAGAAACACTGTTTTCACAGGATTGAGTTTTAAATGGTAGGCGGGCATCCAGTCAAGAAGAGATTTTAGAGTTTTGCCAAGATTTGAGAATCTTGAGCTAGACCTGTGTATCATCCACATATTGATGGAAGTAGAATCCTAAAGCTTTCAAGTATGACTCAAAATGATTTGATACACAGAGTAAAAATAGAAAGGGCAAGAACGGAAGTATGCGGGTCCCAACCCCTCCCCAGATAAGGCCATCAAACTTGAAAAGCAGGTGTCCATTTTCCACTGGAACCTATTAGTCAGGTAAGAGGCAAACCAATGAAAGACAACTTCAGCAATACCAATGCGTTCCTTGGGGTATTAATGAGCATAGAATGGGTCACTATCGAATTGAAATTGCATTTATATAGCCCTTACTACCCCTGACGGGGTGTCAAAATGCAGCATATAAGTTGAGAAGGACAAAAATACTGAAACTCCTGAAATTGAGAATACGAAGTGCATTATAAAGTACCAGGAGCCTAGATGCCTAGAAGGTGCTCGATAGAGTGGATTGGAGTTATCTTACTAAGGTCCTGGATAAAATCTCCTTAGGATGTAAAACAAAAACGCTTATTCTGGACAACTTTCAGAAACCCTACTGCTAAACTTAAAATGAATGTCTCTTTTTCCCAGTCAGGTCGGCTCACACGGGGGCACCCGGCAGGGATGCCCATTGTCCCCTTCAATATTTGCCCTTATGATGGAACCATTTGGGCTATAGTTCAAGCTAAGCCTCGCATTAGTGGTGTGGTGGTTGATGGTGTAGACCATAAGCTTGCTTTATTCGCCAATGACATTTTTTTTTTTTACAGAGTTTTTATATAGCGCGAACTTGATCCGAAGGTATCGGGAATCAGTGCGCTTTACATAGCACCAGTTGCGTTACATAAGGACACATTCATTTTTGTTAGGCACGGGCAGATTAAGTGATTTGCCCAGAATCACAGGATGTTCAGCGTCATTGCTGAGACTCGAACCCAGTTCCCCAGATTCGAGGTCGACCGCCCTAGCCGTTAGGCCAACTCCTCTCCCCATTCTTTGTTTTTTAATGAATTCCAACATCACTGTTCCGGTACTGATGGAGGGGCTCGACGCCTTCTCTCAGGTGTCCTAATTCAAAATTCATTTTACTAAGTCAAGGGGTATGGGGATTTCTGATCCCCACAACAGTCTTGAGGGCCCTATTCAAGAGGGTGGTTTTCAATGGGAGACATCGTCCATCACTAATCTAGGATTCATCTGCCGCCTCTGATGACTGACTTATATGCTTGCAACATCCCCCCTATACTCATTGCCCTCTTCAAGGATTTATATTGTTGGGGGAAACTTGAGATCTCGTGGTTAGGCAGACTAAACAGTGTGAAAATGAACTTTCTGCCTTGTTGTTGTAGGTCCTCCAGACTCTTTAACTGGCCCTTCCTTTTTCGATCCGTAAACATATCTGCGCGAAACTTCTGTATTTTATTTGGGGAGGCAAGTCTCCATGTGAGGCGTGAGCAACGCTGAGTAGACCGGTTTCGGAGGGTGGCCTGGGCTTCCCGGATTTCTCCACTTATATCTTGGAGGCTCAACTCCGCCCTTCCCTAGATTGGAACCACGACCCTGGCAGAAAACCCTGGGTTCAGGTGGAGCAGGCCTTTTCTCCCTCCCCATTGTCGGGGTTGCTGTGGCTTCCGAAGCTTTCTGAAGTAAACGCTCCCCTGTTGCTACCTTTAACGTTGATCCAGCGCGGCTAATATAAATTGCTCCTTAGGACACCAATCCAGGTAAAACACTTACGCAACCTATTGTTATTTAAAACTTATGTCGGTGGGTCCATGACACCGCATACATACATTCATTCAATCTCTGGATTACACGCTAAGGAGAATGTGCTGCTGGACGAACGGTATACCTTGTTAAATTCGACAGAATAATAATTTATACATTATATGCATTAACTTTGGATCCTGTCGGTTCTAAACATCAAGGTACTCCGCTATTCGGTCGTTCGACCAACTAGTAGAATAAGTTGATGGTGATTAAGACCAGCTCAATCACAATTAAAACCTTTAACATTTATAAATCATAAATTTATTAAAGAACCACAGACTCATTTTAAGGTTAGAATATAATTTTATCTAAATTCTTCAATCAAATAAGTGAAATTCTTTATTAAACAAACACATTTAATATATCAATAAACATTTAAGAAAGGTTTTAGGAAAAGTGAAAATTATGCATTACCCTCGGCCATGGGGCTATGACAAGAATGGTTCACCAAAGGAAAATAAACCGCAGATCACAGAATAGGACTCCCAAACTGACTGACTGTCCCGCTAACCTCCTCGGACGCACCTCCCGGGCAGAACTTCCCGCAACGATCTCGTTCCTTCCCCAGTCAAAGTTCAAAGTCCAAAATGACAGAGTCTTTCGCAGCATCAAAGTGGAAAAATGAAAAATAAAGAAGCGGCATGGCAACAACACCAACACCAACCAACCCACGTAAGAGCAGACTCTCTAATACCCTATTCTCTGGCTTACTACACATAAAAGTTGCAATCCTTAGGGGCAAGAATCACGCTAATTAGTCCATTGGAGGGGTGGTGATGGTCACCTCATGGCCCTCCTTGTTCAAACTGGTTTGGGGACAATAAAGCACACAATAAGTCTCATGATTCTGGGGTCAAAAGTAGTCCAACTTGTCCATTCATTTTGTAGCGATCTTTGATGGTCACATATTAGTTCATCCATTGTCACTCGGTTCTTTCCCATCCATTCCCAGGAATACATGCTGAATCACTTGGCACATTCTTCATTGTAGGTCAGATTGACCTTGACATCTCTCACTCCGGGCACAGGCCACATTCACGTGACTGGAACTTCTGTATTGCTTCTGCGCGGAGGCCATCTTAGTCATCTCACGTGATCTCATCCTTTCCAGCAGCCATTTTCGAAGCATGGCCTAGCAGGCCCGAACGAACTATCATAAGAACAAACACAACCGAAATTAAATCAAAGAAAATAAGCCTTTCTGTTTACCACCCGCCATTCTAAAGACCCGTGTTAGGTGTTACCTAGCAGAAGCGACATTTAAAGCCATTTTACTTACCATCTGCATTCTTTGCCACAATACAAATTTACTACGCAACACAAATCATGCAATTTCACTCTAATCAGTACGCAAATCACAATACTAAGGTTAATTAACTTCACATTTGTAAGTAGATTAGATTTTGCACAAATCAGCATATTACCCACGTGTAGTGTTTACTAAAAAGGTGCGTTTGTTGGTTAATACATGCATTTCAAACGATTAGTATTATTAATTATTAAGAGATCATTAATTTCCAAGGGGTACAAAATTATTTTGTTTACCCTGCTCCATCAATTCCCCCCTTTGGTGATTTTTAACATCACCACAAAAACCTATCGCTACAAAAATTTATCAGATAAATGATTCTTTGCCACTTGCATTTGTTAGTTTAAACAACCGTGTTCTTTTCATCTTGTCTTTTAGACCTTTTGTACATGTTCTCTTTTAACTCTTCCAATTCTATCTCTCCCATCTCCCGTTCTCTTTCTTTATTTTTCTCATTTTCTCTTTTTACTCTATTTTGTCTTTTTCTTCTTTTAATACACACATATGCTAATCTCAATAATAGCATTATTATTATTACTACTGTGACTGGTATTAGTATTTTCCCAATAAGAGAACTACCTATTTCTGTGAACCATTTCTTCATTGAGGAAAAACTCTTACCAAGTCTCTCCCAAGCACCTTCAACCTCCAGTGGGGCAATTTCTTTATGCAAATCAGTAATGTTCTTTATATACTTCTGTATATTCTCACTTTTGTCTGGAATGTAAGTGCAACAATGTTGTACCTTCATCATTCCACAGACTCCACCCTCTTTTGCCAAAAGAATGTCAAGGGCAAGTCGATTTTGCATTACCATAGCTCTCATGGCAACCATTTCGGTATTTACCATCAAGAACCCTCCAGCAGTATTCGTTGATAAACGATCCACTACTGTAGACAATTTCCGAATCTTCTATGCATTCAAAGATATACCCACTGCTGGTATCAATGCTCCAAAAATGTCACCTATTATTTCTGAGAAGCTTTCCCTCCTCCTACGGGTTAATGGTTTACCTATCTCGTGAATTCCTTTCGTTCCTCTTTCCACGTGAAAAATCTTTGGAAAGACCAGGCCTAGATAGCATGTTCTATACCAATGGTGCGGCAACCTATAATAAGCTCTATTTCCGCAAATATAATAGATCCCTGGAAATACTGGTTCTTTTCCTCCTTTAAATCCCCATCCCCCTAGAATTTTGTATGTATCTCGGCACTCACTAGAACCCACGAAATAGTTATCATACATAGTGTTATCTCTACTAATACACAATTTTCCCTGTTGGGGCCAATCTAGAACCATAGCTGCATTTGTTTCACCTTTGTCGTAACTTCTCTCTTCAAACGCCCAAGGTGGGGTTTTTGTCTTTTCTCCTGCTACCTTTCTTTGAAACTTAACTCTTCTGTCTTCTACCATGTCTAAGAAAATCTTTTCTTCTTTTCTTAACTCACAAGTAAGATTATGTCTAAATGTATATTCTAATGTTAATTCTTTTGTTTCTAAGAAAAACTCTCCAAAAACCTTTGCAACTTTTACCTTATTTAATTCAGGGATTACGGGAATTTTAGCAAAAACAGCATCTATGTCAGTATAGTAATACTCTAATTTACCTGTTTTATAAAATAAGCTAGCTAAAACGCTACAAGTTATTCCATACGTCAAAGGAAGGTGATGATATGTCACACCTTCTGTTACAGACGCGGGTAACTGCATACAGACATAACAATCTCTCACATCCATTGTCTCCACATATTCGTATAAAAGTTTCGTGAAGACATTCTTGGAGAAATCAGTTATTGACTTATCCCTATGAAAATCAGTACTATCCACTAATGTTGCAGTGTTCTTTATGTTAGCTTTCTTGTCACTATTCGTGTCATTCACTATTACAGATGTATTTTCTACAACTAACCTAAGTGGAATTATTATTGCTAAAATAAACCAGATAAGCATTAGCAAACCTGTACAATAAAAACACATCCTACACCATCTACGGAAAGACTCACATCTAACTCTTCTACTCTCAGTGTCTACCATGTTTAAAATATAATCTAACTATGTATATGTACAGAAAATGTGTTTCCACACCTCAGAATGACTTTTCAGCCGCTCTACCCTTTAATCAGTCTCTTTTGGTGCTCTTTTCAGTTCTTTTAGAACTTTTTCTTGTCTTTTCCAGTTTATGTGTCCAGTCCGGTTTTCTTTCTTTGTCTTTCAGGTTTGGTGCAATTCACTCTCACCCACTTTGTTCACAGTCTTTGTCTGGGATTTCGTGACTGCTATCCACTTCTTTAATGTCGGTCAGTGCTATGTATAGCCATTCAGGTGACTTATATTTCAAGTTAGGTCTTTTCACTCTTTTTGGTCTCTGCAACTGTCTTTCACTTGGTTTCCTTTGTCCTTTTTGACTTGTTATTTCATTTACTTGTTCCGCATTATCTTTGTTCAAATTTATTATTTTATATCTCAGTCTTTTAATTTCGTTGGGTCAATTGTCCCCTTTTCTTGGCCTTTTCAGTTCACTTTCTTTTTCTTCTCGTTCTGCTCTCCAAGTTCTCTTTCTTGGTCCTATTCTTTGCTTTCTTTCTTCTTCACTTTCTTCAGATTCTGTCTCAGACCTCACTTCACTTCCTCTAACTTTGAACTTTATGATCTCAGTCTCTTTGTCTGAATCCGAATCTTCTTGTGATTCTTCTGTTTGAAAATTCGATTCTAACCCTCCTCGTTTTTCTTCCGCAATTTCCCCAATCTCTCTATCTGAATCTAAATTTCCCTGTGTTTCTTCTGCTTGTAGTTCTGACCCTACTACTCCTCGTATTTCTTCCGCACTTTCCCCAATCTCTCTATCTGAATCTAAATTTTCTTCAGTTACCTCAACGATCTCTGGAGGAATTTTCCCAAAGCTTGTACTTGGTTGTTCACTGTCGCTGTTTCTTCGTTCTGTTTCTCCAGTTTCAATATCAGTTCTTTTGTTTCCTGATTCTTTCCTTTTGTCTTTCACTGCATTCTGGTTGGTTTGTTTCAGATGCCGAACTGGTATCTGATATCTCCAGATGTCGACTTACAGGTCGAGCTTCAATATCTGGAACTCTGATCGTTTCAGTTTCTTCTTCAGTTGTCAAACTGGTACCTGTTTCTTCCAGATGTCGACTTACAGGTCGAGCTTCAAGATCTGGAACTCTGATCGTTTCAGTTTCTGCTTCAGATGCTGAGCTGGTATCTGATATTTCCAGATGTCGACTTACAGGTCGAGCTTCAGGATCTGGAACTCTGATGGTATGACTGGCATGAACCCAATTTTTCACACCTCCACACTTTACAGCAGTTGTTGTCACCAGGATCACTTGACGTGGCTTATCCCAGCGAGGAACCAAGCAGTTTCTTCTTCTGTGGACTTTAATGCGGACCCAGTCTCCTGGACTCAAATCATGAGCTGGTTTTCTTTCAAGAGTGGTCGCATCCGGTCCAACCTGATGAAACACAGAATGCACCACATCAGCCAATCCTTTGCAATAGTCCAATACGAGATCATCAGTTATAGTCAGCAGTTTGTTGACAGGTACGTGTGCTTGTCTCATTGCTCGTCCCATGATTATTTCATGAGGACTCAGACCTGTTTTTCTGTCAGGTATGCTTCTGATGCTCATCAGCACCAATGGCAGGGCATCGGGCCATTTGAGTCCTGTGGCTTGACACATTTTCCCTAACCTATTCTTTATTGTTCCATTTACTTGCTCTACCACTCCAGAAGCCTCTGGTCTGTAAGCACAGTGCAGCTTTTGTTGAATGTCAGGTGCTTCACATATCAGTTGGATTATTTCATTCTGGAAATGTGTTCCTCTATCTGTTTCGATCGTTACTGGAAAGCCATATCTAGGAATGAATTCTCTCAGCAGGAGCTTAGCCACAGTAACTCCATCATTCCTTCTTGTCGGATAGGCTTCCACCCAACGAGAAAACAAACAGACGACCACCAGGACATACCTCAATCTATTGCTTGGGGGCATTTCAATAAAATCTAGTTGCATTCTGGTAAAAGGACCTCCTTCGCGTCCTATTGTTCCCAAACTCACTACTGTCTTCCTTCCAGGATTTATTTGTTGGCATGTAAGACATCTTTGACAAAGGCTTTCAGCTATAGCCCTAAATTTTGGGTTGTACCAGGTCTGTCTGAAAAGTCTGATCATGGCATCCCTACCAATGTGTGCCTGCCCATGGTACATCCGTGCCATATTAGAGATCATGCTATCAGGCATAACTGGTCTTTCATCTCTATAAACCCAGACTTCATCTTCCTCTCTTTGTCTGCAACCTGCTTTTATCCAACCATCTTTCTCCTCATCATCTGCTTCTTCCTGCAATTGTTTTACCTCATCCCAGGTTTCAACTGTGTTAGTAAACAGCAAGGGACACGAAACATTCTCTTTTTCCCTTCTCCGATTCATTGAAGTCATGTTTCTGGCACAATATTGAGCTAATTCGTCAGCGAATTTGTTACCCACTGCAATATAATCGGTTCCGTTTTTGTGTGCAGCGCATTTTACCACTGCAATCTGTTTAGGTAGCTGTATCGCCTCAAGCAACTTCTTCACAAACTCACCATTCCTAATAGGAGATCCTGCAGAAGTCAGGAATCCCCTCTGGGACCAGATCTGTCCAAAATCGTGGACCACTCCGAAGCCATACTGGCTATCCGTGATCACCGTAATTCGGAAGTTCTTTCCCAGTTTGCACGCTCGAATCAGAGCAATCAGTTCAGCAACTTGGGCTGAACGTATTCCTCTCAAACAGGATGCTTCCATTATGGTTGCCACCGTACATACAGCATACGCAGCACTTAAAACTCCTTCACTTGTTCTCAGGCATGATCCGTCCACAAACATCACATAATCTGATTCTTTTAAGGGTTCATCTCTGATATCAGGGCGAGGCTTTGTGCAAAATTCAAGCACATCCAAACACTTATGATCAACATCATCTTTGACTTCTACATTTACTTCATCTGGCAATGAAGTTGAAGGATTCACACTCGTGCATCTTACAATGGTTACATTGTCTGCACCCAAAATCACTTTTTCATACCTAGTCAGCCGACTATGTGTCATGAATTGGGTTTTTGTTCGGGTCAGAAGGATTTCAACGGAGTGTGGGACATATACTCTCAAAGGATATCCCATCACAATGCCTTCACTCTGTTCCAGACTCACACAAGTAGCAGCTACTGCTTTCAGACATCCAGGCAACGCCTTTGCTACCGGGTCTAAAACAGCTGAAAAATAGGCGATTGGTCTTTTCATTTTTCCATGCCTTTGCACTAATACTGAAAGTGCACATCCGTCTCTCTCGCTACAATACAGCTCAAATTCTTTTTCATAATCAGGCATTCCCAATGCTGGTGCCTCACACAAACTTGTTTTCAGTTCCTTAAAAGCCTTCATTTCCTCCTCATCCAATTCAATCGGATCTTTGACATCCCTCTTTGTCAATCGCTGTAAAGGTTTCGCAATTAATGAAAATCCACGTATCCACTGTCGACAATAACCAACCATTCCAAGGAACATTCTCACCTCTCTCTGCGTCATTGGGGCTCTCATTCCTTGGATAATCCTTATTCTTTCTGTCGTCACCTTTCGCATCCCTTTCTCAATCCTATGACCTAGATACTGTACCTCCTGTTGACAAAATTGCAGTTTTGATGGAGACACCTTATGTCCTCCTTTTGCCAAATGATTCAATAAAGCAATTGTGTCCGTAACACATGCTTCTCTGGTCTTTGATGCCACTAATAGGTCATCAATATATTGGACCATCACAGATTTTTCAGGCATTTTTAAATCTTCTAATGATTTCTTCAGAATCTGATTAAAGATTGAAGGACTTTCAGTATACCCTTGAGGAATTCGGCACCATGCCAAAATACGCTCTCCGAACCGGAACGCAAATAATGGCTGGCTGTCAGGGTGCAATGGAATAGAAAAGAATGCATGGCACAAATCAATAACTGTGTACCATTCTGCATCATGTGGAATCTGATACAGTATTACAGCGGGGTTTGGCACAATTGGGCAGCAAGGAATAACAATCTTATTTACCTTTCTCAAGTCTTGCACTATCCTATATGTTCCATTCGGCTTCTTCAATCCCATTATAGGAGAATTACATGGGCTACTCATTATTTCTCTCAAAATTCCTTGTTCAATCATCTTATTAACTACAGGTGTTATTCCTTCAATAATTTCTGGCGTTAATTTGTACTGCGGGGTATTTGGGTAATTTGTTCCTTCCCTTACAGTAATTTTTACAGGATCAACTCCTCTCATTAGTCCAATATCTTCGCCTGTGAAATCCCATACATCAGACCTGACTATTCCTTTCAAGTCAATAGGGATTTTCTCTGCATCAAACACAGGAAACATGTCATTTACTCCTGGTTCTAGTTCTGCCATTGTCATTTTATACAGGACATCCTCATCTGGTGTCTGGAAAGCAATACCATCTGGGGTACAGTAGATGGTACAATACATTTTGCAAAGTAGATCGCGTCCTAATAAATTTACAGGACTGCAATCACAAACCACAAACCGATGCATCTCTTTGAATGGTCCAACTTTTACCTCTACTGGTTTTGTAAGAGGGGTTTTAATCTGCCTGTTCGAAACACCTACAACTTGGATATATTCTCCTGAGAGAGGAAGGTTTGGAATTTCCACTGATCTAACAGTAGAACGGGTAGCTCCAGTGTCCACAAGGAATGTAACATTTACACCATTCACTTTTCCATCCACAAATGGACCTGACTGATCTACCTCTAGAGTTGCGCCAAGCACGCACTCTTCTTCCTCTCCTAGGCACCGTCATAAGCTTTCATCCGATTCATCTCCATCCTACCGTAACCAATACTGCGAAACTGCAGCTGCAATTTTGTTACCTGCCCTCCTCCGTAGAATCCTGCCTCTGCACTGTATCTCTGAGGATTTACACTCTTTGGAAGAGGTGGTTGCCGCACCTGACACTGTTGAGTAACTACCTGCGGCTGTTGCAGCTGTTGGTAACTCACCTCATTCTGCACCTGTGGATTTAATGGTTGATTTTCTGTATTAGCTTTTGGAGGAAATTTACACTCGTTTCTCCAGTGTCCTAATTTTCCGCAATTATGACATGGCCATTTCTTTTTAGCCTCTTCTATACTCATTTGACCTTTTCCCTTACCAATATTCGGTTTGGATTTAGTCTGCCCTGCATCACTAGACTGATTATTCATCTGAGCTTCTTGCTTTTCTGCAACCTTTACTTGTGCCCACATTGCCTTTTCCTTGAGTTTACGCTGTCTACTTTCAATATCGTCACTACAATATTTTGCATACCTTAGTACTTCATCTACTGTGCTATTCTGCCAACACAACATATGCTGCTTAATCATTTCACTTATCTCAGGTCTCAAGCCATACACGAATCTATACAGAAAATGACTCATGTCTTTTTCACTCAAGTTCTCGTAACCACTATACTGTTTAAAGACCAAAAACAGTCTCTCATAGTAAGCATGTACAGATTCCTTACTCTCCTGAGTTGTTCTATCAATCTTTACCCAGTCCGTTTCTTTTGGTGGGATTTTATTTTTCAGAAACGTGATTGCCTGTTCATATTTTCTCATTACTTCTGAACCTGGGGCTCCTGTTTTTGCATCTCTAGGATATTCTTCCTTCGGCCAGTCAATTGTAATTTTACATTCTGTCCATAAATCTGCTGGTACAACAATTTCAAACAATCCATCCAAATCTTCCCACAACACCTTTGAAACTTTTACAAACCTTTCTACCTGTCTATACCATTCTACAGGTTTCTCTCTCAATCTTGGAAAGTCATTTGTAAATGACAATATATCTTGTCTGGACCATGGGACATGTACATAGCTTCCTCCTGGAGTTTCCCTCATTGGACACTCCATTACTATCGGTTCTTTCTCTTTCACCGGAAAAGCCAATGAAGCTTTATCAGTCGTTCCCTCCTTTCTTCTTATCCACCTGCTTCTCCACCTGTCCACATCTCCCCATTTTCTCAATAATACAATCAGTTCCTTTATCTGTGTTAACCGTCCTGAAGTGTTCAGATTTTCTATATCCTTTTCACTAAAATCTACCCTGTACGGTTTCTGCAATCCTCTGATTTTTCCAAATTCTACTCCTAGTTCGTTCGCTGTTTCTTCCAATTTTTCATGCAAGTTCCTAGCTCTCCAAGTAACGCTTTTACACATAAACATTAACTCGTCATCTTGGTAGGACTTCAACCGATCTGTACCAATAGTCCCTAGAATCAATTCCTCCATATCTATTTTTAATCTGATCACATCCAAAGGTTGTGGTTCAGCATCTTTCTTCTGTAAGTTCCTCACCCACTCATTTAATTCTTCTGCAGTCGGACCCACAGGGGTTTTATTTACTTCTGCCCAACTTGTACTTCTCTCTGGGGTCTCAGTTGCTGACTCGGTTCCCATAGGAATCTTATTTATCTGACTGTCATAAATTGTCAAATTTGTAGGTGGACTCGACCTACATGAACCAACAGAATCTCTTGCCTCTCTATTTTCTGGAATTATCCCTTCTCTTACTTTTTGCATACTAGAGTTCAATGGAATTGTCAGGGAATGCTCATCTATTCTTTGATTTTCAAATACCGGAATTACTGGCCCTACCGTCACTGGCACAGTCACAGCTTACATATTCTTTGTTAGTTCTCTTATCTTTTCAGTCAACTCTCTTGTGGTTCTGGCTAATTCAGTTGTATTACCATTATCATGCTTCACATTCTGTGGTGTTTCTAATTTATCAAATGACCTATTTATTTCAGAATTTTGTTCAGGGCTTTGATTTCTTACAGTTTCCATTGGCGGTGCATTTGGAGTCACCGCCGCAGAATTCTGTTGATATGGAGGGGGTCTTTTATTTAAAATGTCCTCCAGCAACTCATCCTCTGTGTCGCTAACTCCATACCCATACCTTTCTGTTACTGCATGCTTCTTTTTCTCCGTACACTTTCTCCCTGTAATCTCTTCAACTGTTCTGACAGGAAACAAACCATCCGTCATGTTAGCATACCGCCATCGTCTCATCCTGTCTTCATGATTCAATCCCCATACTCTTCCATGGACTAAACTATAATTCTTTGCACCTCTGTGTCTTTCCCTTTCATACATCTCATCTTCCCATTCACCTAAAGCTTCGAACTGTGTTGGTCTAGGTCTCGGTTCAAGTTTCATCATCTTTTCTCTCAAATTTCGAAGTACAGCTGTGCTAAACGAACCATTTTCTGGAAATGCCAATACTCCATCGCCTTGGGTATATTTCGCCCAATTTTCCAACCAAATACAGGTATGATAGCCATATTTCAACATCATATGAGATGCTGGCGTTTTCGGCGGAGGAAGTACTTCTCCTTCCCTAGTCACAACCTTCTTGTCTTTCTTGAAAAAGTTTTTAATCTTTGCAAACCATAACGGTTTCTCTCTACCATACTCATAATAAGCCATATTTCACTGTTCTTTTTCTCAAAACAAATACACGAAATTCTTCACCACTCTGTTCTTTCTACTGCTCGGCTATTCTGACCTATCCCAGCGCGTCTCACACCAACGCACCAATCCGAAAGCTTTATGTCACTCTCACACTAAACAATACCAGCGCGTCTTCACACTAACGCACCAATCAGGAAGCTCTTCGCTCTTCCACAACTGGCCAATACCAGTGCGGTCTTTGTTGACGTCAGTTCTACTCCTGTCTCTACTGACCCCTCCTTTACAAAAATTATTGGCAGTTTTCTTACCTTCTCTTCTCGACAAAAATTGATTAGTTACAACGTAAAACACATTACCTTTGTCTGTTTCGCTAAACAAAAGAAATAGTTTGTTCTAACTTACAAGAATACTGTTTCGTTCGATAAGTGTAGCACTTCTCTCTACCTTATCCTTCTCTCAAGCAAGAGGTAAACCCGTTTCTCTGGGGATAAAACACATGTGGAGACTACACTGCTCTTGAGAATTAAGGCCAGAGTTTCACAAGAAAACCTGTTGCTATTTCACTCAAACGCAATGTCATACATGAAATGTCCCTAACATAACACAATCCTGTGTTATCACCAATTTGAAATCAGACAATGCACAATTCCATGTGACTTCTCTTGCCATACGTGTCCACTTCCTACTTTCCGGAAGCTTCAAAATTTCGACTTATACATAACATAACACAAATTCAATATAGAGTGTTAGACACGAAAAATCAATAATCAAAAATCACCAAACTAATCTATAGAAACCATAACTCTGCTACCAAGAAATCTGATCCAGCGCGGCTAATATAAATTGCTCCTTAGGACACCAATCCAGGTAAAACACTTACGCAACCTATTGTTATTTAAAACTTATGTCGGTGGGGCCCATGACACCGCATACATACATTCATTCAATCTCTGGATTACACGCTAAGGAGAATGTGCTGCTGGACGAACGGGATACCTTGTTAAATTCGACAGAATAATAATTTATACATTATATGCATTAACTTTGGATCCTGTCGGTTCTAAACATCAAGGTACTCCGCTATTCGGTCGATGGACCAACTAGTAGAATAAGTTGATGGTGATTAAGACCAGCTCAATCACAATTAAAACCTTTAACATTTATAAATCATAAATTTATTAAAGAACCACGGACTCATTTTAAGGTTAGAATATAATTTTATCTAAATTCTTCAATCAAATAAGTGAAATTCTTTATTAAACAAACACATTAAATATATCAATAAACATTTAAGAAAGGTTTTAGGAAAAGTGAAAATTATGCATTACCCTCGGCCATGGGGCGATGACAAGAATGGTTCACCAAAGGAAAATAAACCGCAGATCACAGAATAGGACTCCTAAACTGACTGACTGTCCCGCTAACCTCCTCGGACGCACCTCCGGGGCAGAATTTCCCGCAACGATCTCGTTCCTTCCCCAGTCAAAGTTCAAAGTCCAAAATGACAGAGTCTTTCACAGCATCAAAGTGGAAAAATGAAAAATAAAGAAGCGGCATGGCAACAACACCAACAGCAACCAACCCACGTAAGAGCAGACTCTCTTATACCCAATTCTCTGGCTTACTACACATAAAAGTTGCAATCCTTAGGGGAAAGAATCACGCTAATTGGTCCATTGGAGGGGTGGTGATGGTCACCTCATCGCCCTCCTTGTTCAAACTGGTTTGGGGACAATAAAGCACACAATAAGTCTCATGATTCTGGGGTCAAAAGTAGTCCAACTTGTCCATTCATTTTGTAGCGATCTTTGATGGTCACATATTAGTTCATCCATTGTCACTCGGTTCTTTCCCATCCATTCCCAGGAATACATGCTGAATCACTTGGCACATTCTTCATTGTAGGTCAGATTGACCTTGACATCTCTCACTCCGGGCACAGGCCGCATTCACGTGACTGGAACTTCTGTATTGCTTCTGCGCGGAGGCCATCTTAGTCATCTCACGTGATCTCAACCTTTCCAGCAGCCATTTTCGAAGCATGGCCTAGCAGGCCCGAACGAACTATCATAAGAACAAACACAACCGAAATTAAAACAAAGAAAATAAGCCTTTCTGTTTACCACCCGCCATTCTAAAGACCCGTGTTAGGTGTTACCTAGCAGAAGTGACATTTAAAGCCATTTTACTTACCATCTGCATTCTTTGCCACAATACAAATTTACTACGCAACACAAATCATGCAATTTCACTCTAATCAGTACGCAAATCACAATACTAAGGTTAATTAACTTCACATTTGTAAGTAGATTAGATTTTGCACAAATCAGCATATTATCCACGTGTAGTGTTTACTAAAAAGGTGCGTTTGTTGGTTAATACATGCATTTCAAACGGTTAGTATTATTAATTATTAAGAGGTCATTAATTTCCAAGGGGTACAAAATTCTTTCGTTTACCCTGCTCCATCAACGTCTTTGCTCCTCGCTTATTGAAGAGAGGTATGCCAATGTAGGACATTTCTGCTTACTCCTATGACGCACTATCCTGATATTCCCCCGGGTGTGGCCCAACCGACCTCATTTCATTAGGCACAGGGGCATTCCCCCATCTTGGCCGACGTCCACGATTACAGTGATTTACAGCCAAGGGGTGACTTGATCACAAAATTTGACTTAACTCGACGCTGCGGCTTTAGACTGTCTCAGGCACTCCATTGGGATGGCGAGCCCCTCACGAGTCTGACCCTCCAGGGCGACGATCACCCCATAGAGTCACCCTATCTCAATAACGTACGTCACAAAGGCATATCTTGGCTCTACAGTTACCTCTTACAGATGACCCCTCCTTGCAAGCATGCATATGTACAGCAATGGGAGAGGGAGTTGGTTACGGAGATATCTGACGACACCTGGGGGGGCCATCTGGCAAAGAGCGGCTAAATCTTCGATTTGTGTCCGCTATAAGGATAACACCTACAAGACATTGACTCGCTGGTATCTTACACACGTTAGACTGGCTAAGATGTTTTGGAGTACGGATTTGTGCTGGAAGGGGTGTGAAGAGAGGGGGGCTTTTCTGCACACATGGTAGTCCTGCCCTGTGATCCGGACATTCTGGGTTGAGATTCAGGGGACCGTGAAGTCCATAACCAAAGTTCAACTTCCACTAGAACCACTGACGCTTCTCTTAGGTGACCAGGGGGATAATAGAATTTTTCTCACATCGATTTCTATGGGCCGCCTGCTCTCTCACTTCCTCCTGGCTGCACGGTTGTATGTGACACAGATGTGGAAACAACCTTTTCCTCCTTCTTTAAATATGTGGTGGGGAAAGATGTTGTCTATCTACTCAATGGAGAAATTGACTGCTATTATCCGGGACCGGGTGACCAAATTCTACGCTATATGGCGCCCCTTTACTACCCATATCAAGCGCCAACAGCGGGCAGGAGAGCTTCATATGACAATGTCCAAGGTAATACCTGATTCTGATATCCACATTATGTCCTCTTCTGACCCTGAGAACGGATCTGTTGAAATGTAATTTCTGTGTCTGTGATCGTGGTGGTGGCGGTGAAGGGGGGGGCTATATCGATTATTTAAGAATGCCTGGGTGTGGATATTCTGCTTTTCCGTCCAGTTTTCTTTTTTCTTTCTTTTGACCAAGCATTATTATTCCTGGCAGATTTGTAGGATGTGTTCTGTTTACTTGTTTTCTTTTGAAAATGCAAAATGAAATCGGAGTATAACAGTTTCCATGTTGTCTGAATCCCGAGAGGAACTCGTCAAAGAGATCATTCTCAACTATAAGTTGTGCCAGTTGCGATGCAAAATCATTGTTGCCATTGGACTTCATGCCTTTTGTTTTTTACACTTTCAGCATGTTGCATTATGGGACTTGGGGTTTTGCTTTCGACATTATAATAATCAGCTTAAAATTGCATCATGAAAAGTGTTGTTGGACTGACTGAAAGTGTAACAAACAACTTGAGGCTACTTGACAGCTATATTCTCAGCTGCAGTGCCTGCATCAGACTGTAGGAGGCGGGCAGCAGGCTGCCCCCCAGTACCAGTCTGGCACCGTTTGCATGAGATGGGCAGTGAGTGTAACACGTTCCCCTAATGCCTCTGCAGTGCCCAGGGCACACTGCTGGAGTCGGGCAGTGTGCTGATCCCTAAGGCGTCCCTTGGATGTCTGCAGGAGTCAGCCAATGCCCACAGCACTAGAGGAGGCTGGCAGTGCCATGTTCCCAATCACAAACCAAGCCGTGCATGTAGAGGAGAGTAGTGCCTGAAGCACACACCCCATCCCTCGCCTTGCAACTGCTGATCAGGGTAGGAGACGTGCAGTGCATGAAGCACACCTCCAGTCCTCGCATGACAGTGCTCACAGAACACTGTAAGAGGTGGTTAGCGCACTGCTTCTCCGTTGACACCCATGCAGTGCATACAGCGCATTCACCTTGCAGACCTTACAACACACCGCGGGAGGCTGCAAGTGCCGAGAGGCGGCACTAGAGTCTGGAGCACACGTCAGTGTCCGTAGCACTCTTTCACCTTATGCCCCCTCTGCCCCAGCCCCCCAGTGCCCGCAGGAGGCGGCCAGTGCGCTGCTCCACGGTAGTACCACTCATTCATTACCAGCAGGAGGCGGGCAGTGCCTGCAGCGCCTCTGCCCAGCCCTCCCCCTGCAGTGCCCGCAGCACACTGCAGGAGGCGGGCAGCTCGTGCAGTGCGGGCAGCGCGGCTCCCCCCGTGCCCTGGCACAGCCCGGCTTCCCTCGCCTTCTCATTTGGATCCTATTCAAATGTGGGTCAGGGGTGAGCAGCGCCCACGTCACAGCTCACAAGATGGCGCTGGGGAGGCAGCAGCGAGCGGAGTGAGAGGGTGGCAGGGAGAGCCCCTCCGGACCATGCAGTGAGGTGAGCCCCCGGGGTCCCGGCGAGGCTGGGGGCGGGCGTGGGAGGGTGCCCCCGACCTTTGGGGAGCGGAGGGCTCTCTGCGCACCCCCCAGCCCGGGGTGCCAACAAAAGGGGCTTGCACCCACAGAAGGCGAGCAGGCTGGCAGCGCTGCCACCCCCTCCCCCACATATGCTCTCGTCGGGGGCTGAGGACGGGAGGAGCCGTGCATTTTACCGAAATGCACATTGTGCATGGGGTGCCTGCGTGTGTGTGTTGAGGAGGGGAGTTATGGAGTGGTAAGGGTCAGTGGCGTTGGGGCGGCGTATTGGTAAAGGAGGGTTGTTGCCCCTCTGCCTATGTGGTGTGAGTGAGACAAGGGGGTTCCCCTTGAGAGGTGGGGGCGCTTTACTGCCTCCGGTGTGTGCCTGCACGATGTGCGACGCCTCTGGTGGGCTCGGTCGGTGGTAGGGGGCTGATACTCTGCAGCGAGGGTCTGCTGGGCGCCATTCTCCCCCCCGGCTCGGGACGCACAAAGCCGTGCAGGTATTTGTATTTTACCTCAACTTTACGGACTCCTCTCCTTCAGTCTCAAGCCTGCTCCTTGGGAGGACGCGGGCTGCCTCTTGTGTTTAAACAGCCTGCCCCCCCTTGTATTACTATAAATTCTCATGGGGGGTCTGCATTGACTGCTTCTGATGGGTTGGGGGTGTACTGGTACATTGAATAGGCCATTGCCTTCTGCAGTGCTCATATTGCCACTGTCCGTACGGATTCCGTATAGACAGTCACTGTCATGGTTTGGTTATTCTATGTGTATTCGGACATATGTAAAAGCTTCATACTTTACTTTCTCCCAGTCCTATATTTTGCTCTACATTTGGACCCTCATTGTTGCAAAAATCCACGCGATTTCCATGCGCCTTCAGCGTCTCCCGAGCAGTTACATGTTTAATGCATTCTTGCCGCATAAAGATCTCTGAATAATGCAGAAAGTCCTGTTAAAAACATGTTTTCATTTAGCACTGTTCTGATACAGGGCGTTTTTGGTGGCATCGGGTTGTTTACAGGAGCCCCGCTCCAGGTGGAAAAGTCAATAATTTACTTTTGTTTGAACTCCTTCAGGTGAACGGGGCAATCGATGCTGGGGCTCCCAATACCTGCCTCTCTTTTGTGTGCCGACATCAACGGGCTCGTTTTCTGCCCTGCCCTTTTGAGATCATGTGTACCCGGTGCCCAATTAGCTGGCTTTGGGAGCAATCCTTCCAGGGAAGTGGAAGCAGCTGGGTGGTATTGTGCATGTGCCGCGAGTCCAAGAAAAACCTCCTGGCCAATGCTTTCTAGGCTTGGAGCAAGCAGCGCAGCTAATAATACTGACTTTGTGGGTAGGGCGCACCTAGCTAAATTGTCTCGCGGGGGTTTAGAGTAGATGTTGTTCGGAGCGTGTCTGCACTGGAGCGCCGGGGAGATACGGGCAATATTTAAATTCCTGAATGGCTGAGCGCAGTAAACGAGGTAAGTACGCATTAACAGCAGCGGCATACTTCAATACTATATGATATGCGCGTTTCACTCGTCATTAACTCTTTGCTTAGCGCACTGTGCCATTGTTAGTCTCTAGGCGCTGTGTGTTTGGCGGCAGCCTTCGAGCAAGGTACATGGGACATCCCCAACGAACAAGTTTGCAATCTTATAAGCACAGTACGTGGATTGAAACGTTTCCCGAGTACAGTCCTGGCAACACTGCTCTGTGGATGTCCTGCCAGTGTGCCGTATTGGGGGGTTCTTGGCGAGAGGGGCACACGTGCGGTGTTTATTCCTCCGCCGCCCACGTCCTGTTAAGGCTGCTATACGTTGAGGTGGGGCGGTGGATCCGGTTTTCTGCAAAATGTGCATTTTGCCTCTAGGCAAACTGACGCCACGGAAAGTTTCATTTGCATGCTGTCACTCGTTTATTTATTTTCTTCAGGAATAATGGGGGTTTTGAACTGTTTTGCCTGAGTGTTTGCATACAGCAGGGTTGCATTTTTATTACGACACAAATATTTGCTCCAGGTTTCAGCCAAGTGCGAATGAGTGTGCTTCTAAACCCCTGTGCACCTGTATCCTTTAAATTCACGGCCATGAAATGGCCAACCCGGGTATCACCTGTTCAGCTAAACCTCTTCATTTCAATCAATGGCACTTGTATGACGGGCTGGTGCATCCGGCCTGTCACTCGCCATGTTCATCCGGTGCGGGACACCGACTGTTGAGGCCTCGGGTGTTATTTGATGCTGCCGAGCCCTTGAAATGGCATATCATGCAGATTACATACATCCAGGTCTGTGGCAAGAAAACGCAAGATGTGACTTTCTTCCATGGCTGCAAGTGGTCTTCTTGCTGGGCCTCTTCATTAGCGCTCTAACCCTAAAAGCATTATTGCAGTCCATTATTTGCAGCGGTGCCTGACAGCTCTGGGCCTAATTATTGAAATCAGTTTAACTCTTGATGGCTGACCCTGCGAGGTCAAATCTGGCTCCCATCTCTTTTACCATGGAGAGCCTGCCACCTGCCACTGACGCATCATTTTAGCTGCACAGTGGACCCCAATTAAACTCTTTTGTTGCGAATTTTACTGCACAGCGTTACTAGAAGCAGTGCTTTTCCTGCAAACCATTTAAGGGTATTTTTGTGTTTATCACCATCCCCGGCGCCTTTTACAATAAGACACCGTTTTGCTTGTTTTTTGTATATTCTTGTCCATTTCAGCAATTAAATATAGTTTGCAAGCGTTTTCCTACCCTCGTTTCTGCATCAAACCCACTCTGGTTTGTGGGTGATGGTGAATTTATTACCTCCCGCCCCAGTGAAAGATCACGAACCCAGAGATGAGCCGTGTGGTTCCCGTTCTGTCCTTAAAGGGCCGGATTATCCTAACAAAAGGTATAACCAGAATTTATCCAAAGCATTTGTAAACTGAATACCTTCATGCCCAACCTCCTGCTGCACCCAAGAGGCTCCGCACCCCTGCTTTGGGAACCTTTATTGTCTTTTCAGGGGGAAGCAGCTTGTGTGAAATAGTGATGTAAACACGACATGCACCTAAGGTTTCGCATGCAGCAAGAAGTCGTATGCAAATAATTATTGTCCCCTTTTATTTATATGTCTCCTAAGCATTCCACCTTGCTCCTAAAAGTTCTGCATGCATGGTAGGTGTGGGTGTATTTTTTGTCTAGCCGTAGCTGAAACCTTTTGATTTTACCCCCAAAAAAATAATATATATATATATATATATCCCTCCGTTGGACTCTTATTGAGTCATTCACGTTTTACTTCTGCCCACTGCAACATACAGCATGGGGCAAAGATGCAGCTAACATAATTGCGAGTGAAGATATTCTCCCTTTCAGAAGGAGCACATCCGCAAACAAAGTAGTTCCCTTCAGTGCCATGTACTATTACAACAATGTGTGCTTTTTAAAACCAATTTTGCTTTTAGCCATGTTTTTTTTCTCTCCAAATTTACTGAGGGTGGACAGCTTCCCCAACAATAAAGTTTTGCAAAAGCTATGACAAAACAAGTTGATTAGGGTATAGAAAATGTGTTTTTAATTGCCCTTTTGGCGAATGTGCACAAGTGGTTTGTAAATGTTACTCAGACCCCAGATGGCAGTATTGAACCACAATGTGTATTGGCCATAATTTTGTGCCATTAAACACATACATTTTTTTGTAGTTGAGCTTCCCTTTGATTCAAATGAGGGAAGAACATTTTGGATATGTGCTCTTCACTGCTCCCCAAGTAGTGAGCAACTTGATACAAAACTTGACTTGTGGACAGAGAACAGTCCTTTTTTTTGAGGGGGGTATGGTGGAAATCTGTTATTAATTTTTGGGATTCTGCTATAATCTACGGAAACTAAATATCAATTCAATTCAAATTTTATTGTTTGATTACTTAAAACCATAACAAAATGTTAAAACCATATAGCTCATGTGTACACAAACAAAGTTTAAAAGAGGACCCAAGTTAATACAAAAACAGTGCAGTAATCTTGCTATAAAATGGGTTATGGTTAAAAAAATGAAAAATTGAATGTTGAGGTAATTTGCCTATATAATTCGTGATCTTGGGTGACAAAACAGTCACAGCGTAGTTTTAAGAAAGTCTAAAATGGAGACGAATGGACGTGACAAATAGTTTTAAAAGCTGAAGACAATGTTCTGGTGGGCTACGCTGGGTGAGCCGGAGGCCGCTAAAATTTTATTGCGAAGAGGTGGCGCGACCAACCGGCAGAAGATTTGCTGCGTTATCTTTCCCCAGCGATTTAGCTGGTCTGATGACAAATTTGGTGAACCGTATGTTCAGCTTTGTATTTTCTGGGTTCATAGCAGCTATTATGGCCTGACGACATGTGCGGGCACCTAGTTTGTTCCACTCCTCCCGCAATAAAATCCTTCTGTCGTTGAGCGGGGCATGTGCAGGCTATATGCTCAATACTTTCGGAGTGGTAGCCGCACTCCCTGCATTCGATACTGACACTGGGATGCCGCCATTGTGGCAGATGCTTTAAAAAAAGGCCACTCGCCCAACCTTAGGGCCATGAACTTGACCTTCCAAAAGAGTGAGTATGTACTTGATGGGTAGGATGACTCAACCCCCGGTTTGAGATCGGAGATAACAGCCCAGGCATGTTTCCTTCTAGATAGTTTTGCCCTGTCTGAATTAAAAGACCAAAGCCGGACACTTCGCTTGATTACAATCTTCAATGCCTGTTGTGATGGATTTTTTCCCCAATATTCCGTTACTCCGAGTAGCTGTAGGGAGTGGGCCAGGTGGTGCCGATATTTTTGACTAGATGTGCTGGTCGATATTTCATCCAAAGTTTGGCCTCCAGGCTGCCATCCTGAAAGTTGCGCAATCTGTTGCAGAGCTTAATAAACGCCCCTGCCTCGACGCCGTTATGGTCTAGCAGGCCAAGTTCTAATCTGACCTGTGCTGGGGATGAAGACCTAGGCAGGCGCCATGCTCGTTTAAAGATTCTGGTGGTTGATTTGTTTAATAGGATGCTTGTTGCGCCCATCATGATCTCGTGTCCATATGATAGAGAGTTGGTGATCTTAGCCTTCATCACCTTGAGCAGTGGAGTTAGGCTTGGCCCAAGTAGATGTTTTGAAAGTTTTGCCGAGGCGACCTCCAGCGACAGTGCTTTAGCCTTAACGGCGTCTTTTTGCTTAGTAAAGGAACCTCTGGAGTCAAGGAAGATTCCCAGGTATTTATAGTGTGGCACTGTGTCGATGCTTTTATTGTTGAAAAACCACCCACATTTCTGCTGCTTTTGTTTGCCGAAATGAATTATTTTTGTTTTTGACAGATTCAGTTCGAGAGCATTGTCAATTGTATAGGGGAGTAGTTCGTCGAGTAGCCTCTGCAGGCCTACCTTTGTGTGGCTCAATAACATGAGATCGTCAGCGTATAAAGGTTGCTGATGCGGGTTCCATCTAGTTGAGGCGTGTGAGAATTAACCTTGTCAAGTGTGGAGGATAGGTCCGAGATGAACAGATTTAAAAGAAGGGGCGCCAACACGCAGCCTTGTTTAACACCGCTTCCTGTTTGGATCTTTTTTGAGACGTGACAGCCGTCTCCCAACTTTATTCTTATCCAGGTTCGTGTATGCAGTTGGATTATGGCTTTTAAGAGGGCGGGGGGTATGCCCCAGCTCTCTAATTTTTGCCATAGGCGGCTGCGTGGCACCCGATCAAAAGCCGCCTGAAGTCGACGAAGCAGCAGTATAGTTGCATACGACGGACGTCTGCCTTCTCCATCAAGACTGTTAGTGTCAGTAGGTTGCTGGTTGTGCCTGAGTTAGCCACGAAGCCGGTCTGATTGAAGGGGAGGCACTGTGTTGATTCGGCCCAGGTTGACAGCTCTTCCAGTAAAATGCTGGCATAGTATTTAGATTCGATGTCAAGGAGGGCTATCATTCTATAATTTTTCGGGTCATTTCTTTTACCGCTCTTGTAGATGGGATGGATGATAGCGCCTTTCCAGGAATCCGGGATGTGGTGGTTGAGCCTGCAATATAGAAACAGGGGTGCACGGAGACCTGACCACGACGTTACATCTGACTTGAACATGGCCTGGGATAGTCCATTGGGCCCAGGAGCCCCATCTGACCTGCCTTTCCTAATTATCCGAACGATGGTGTTTCTTAAAACTCCTGGTGTCGTCAGCGTCTCGGGTGTTGGATTATTTTGTGCCTCCATTCTCTCGATTATGGTTTCATCCGGGGCATCTTCGCCTGGGGTGATAGACCCGGTGTTACCTGTGAAGCCGGCTTCAGTAAGTGCTGGCCAAGATTTGGATGTTGAATGGGCGCTGGGATGCTCTATCCTGCTTGAATGTTCACCGAAGTGATTGGATAGAAACTCGGTCCAATCGTCAGCGCTTATGTTTGCGCTGCTCTGTCCTCTGCCTCCTAGTGGGCCTCTATTCACGAGAGACCAGAATAGCTTTGAGTTGAACTTCTTACTGGCGTAGACTAACTTCAACCAGAACTGGTCTGACACTGATTGTTTGTCTCTATGCACGGATGCCTTGAAACTAAATATCACATTTTTAACAAACATTTTTAGTGTCATTTGCGATCTGTGGACTCACACATCTAGTTTGCAGACTCTCATTACACCAGATCTCAACTGTTACTGAACACTTTGTGTGTATTATTTGTGTAGTGCAAGCCTAGCCAAAGAGCAGCAGAATACTGTACAGGTTCAAAGGCTACTACGCAGTCAACAAGTAATAGGAGATGTAGCTGGTTATTGGACTATTACTGCCTTGTGATGTAGTCTTCTTTAAAGAGGTGTATCTTCAACTGCTTATTTCCGAGCAGCTTGGGTCCTTATGGCTACAGGGGTGTTATTCCAGAGCCTGAGTGTGTATATATAGAAAAGACCTGCCAACTGTTTTTTTTTCTTTTTATACTTCTTAGTCTCCAGCCTAATGGTGGCCTGGCTGTTGATTGTCCAAGAGCCACCATAGATGAAGAGCTTGTGTGCAAGATAAATGGGGGTACTCCTCATGATGATTTTGCAAATAATACAGCTGGTTTTGAAAATGGTGCAGACTGGTAATGGAAGGTAATGGAGTTCCATCAGGATGGGGGTGATATGATCATATTTCTTCCACCCACGGATGAGACGTGCTGTGGAGTGTGGAAGGCCTTGGAACATGGCATTACCACTATCCAGATGCAAGAGTACGAGGGCTTGAACAGCAGTTCCGAGTAGCTTTCTGAAAGAAAAAGATTTGCTTTTGTTAGAAGATAGAGTTGGTACTAGGCTGTCTTTAGGTTTTTTTGTTATGTGTTCTTTTAGGGTGAGGTTGGTGTCCAAGGTGAATGCAAGTGGTTTGACATTCGGTAAAAGTTGAGGTTCGAAGCAGTCAAGGTTCATGTCACTGAGCCAGGTTTGTACTATTTCTTGCTTCCTGTTCCTAGCCGATAAACAGAAATTGTCTTGGTTGAGTTGGGCTTCACTGAAGACATATTTGTTCTAATTACACTCAGCTTAAAATAGTTTTAGGTTGCCGAATATTTTGCTCTGCGCAGTAAGCAATGGCAAGAACTATGAATCTGCCTTTGGGTTAAAAAGTGCTGAGGGCTCAGTGGAGCTACTCCAGATATATATAAGCCATAGAATGAATAAGGACACATTATCTCAAATAAAATTGAAGAATTTGGTATGTTATTGCCCCGGGTTCATGAGTCCCATGTTTAAGGAAATTTGCAACTGAGTGGTTACCACAAATATATTATGAATTCGGCCACAGACGCCGCAGCAGACTTTTTCAAGTTTACGGTTTCAACATAGTTGAATAAGCATTGGCAAAGCCAATTGGTCTTGCCTTACTTACTAGCTTTGCCAAAGTTTTGGCTATGCAGAACAACATTGGTCAAAAGTGGAGCTTTTTTGCCAATGCTGTTTAGCATTGGCAAACAAAGTGTAATGATGTGGCTGTACCATTCTGTAGGCACGTGTAAGTGCACAACCTTGCTTTGTGAAGAGCCAGCACCAATTTGCTGCCTGGCCCTTCAAAAACAAATATTTAAAAACAGAACAGCAGGACTAGGGGGAAGCAATGGGCAGTGGATGGGTGGCATGAGGAAGACAGCAAAACAGGGGGTGGGGCTGTAGCAAACAAGGGAGATAGCAACACTGATGCAGGGGGAGAAGCACATGAGGGAGACCGCAACACAGGATGAAAAGTATATTGGAGGGAGAGCAAGCAGCCACCAGGGAGAGAGCAAACACAGAGCATGGGGCCAGATATTTGGTGGGGCAGAGAAACACGAGAGGGAGCAGGAAAACATATGCACTCTGATGGAGAGCTTAAATGAAAAGAAAAAAGTACTTCCCTAAAATTGAGTGGTGGAAGGATTCAAGTCAACCAGTCAAGAGAACGGTAGAGAGGAAATGCTACAGGGGAGAGGCAAACACAGTACAGACAAGGAAAGCTACCGTATAATAAGCAACTGAATGAGAGTCACAATATAGCCAGCCAATGGTGAGCAATGAGTCAGATGTAAGCCCCTGTAAGATCTTGGTAAACCCACGCTGGCAATAACTTGATCCTGCTGGAGGACTGTTGTATTGGAATGTATCACGTAGTGGAAGGTAATGAAGTCATAGTGGAATAGTTAGAATATCGTTGGGGTATTTGTATTGTGTGTTATAATGTTGGTGTCAGATGGAAACCTGCACCCAAGAAGTCATTATCTGCTTACATGCGTTTCCCTTGTGGGCCTAGTCATATGTATTGTAACTTTCAATAAATCAACAAATACAATAGAATTCAACCGAGTTCCTGAAGAGTTATTCTACTACAAGGACCTAGAGTTTTGATTCTCACATCTACTACAGAGTACCTATGTAACTATTTGTACTACGTTTTATAAACCACTGGTATGCCTTCTCAGTCTCTTCAGAGTATACTGACACACTTTAAAAAGATTTGGCAAAGCCAATAGGTCTTGCCTTTGCACTCCATTGACTTAGTCTAGGGTTTTTAGTGATGCTTTTTAGCATTCCTTATGCCGTGCAGCATGGATAAAGAGGAAAAAAAGGTGCTATTTCGTGGCCGTCGGGGGACCACTCATGCATGCACCTAGAAAATGCCACATGTGCTTTTTGTTTTTCTTCTTTGTTTTGTTACAGACCCAATCTGGAGGAGATCAATATGGAGGGCACGGATAGGGGAAGCATCACAGAGGTTAAGGGGGGTAGGCAAAGGACACGAGAGAGAGCAATGTGAAGTGTGGTTGGAGAGAAGAGCAGCATGCTAGCGAGAGAGCAATGTGGAGTCTGGGGGAAAGAAGCACACAGGCAAGAAAGGGCAACGTGGGAGGGGAGAAAAAGACACATGCGGGAGAGCAGCAAGTGAGGAGAGAAGCATACAAGGGAGACAGCTGGAAAACACATTCACTCTCGTGAAGTGCTTAAAAAAAAAAGTAGTTCCTAACAAGTGAGCCGTGGAAGGACATAAGTAATGAGAGTCGTCTCCAGGGACAGCCACAAGATAGGCAAGCCATCAAATAAGAAGCAAGCAAATGAGAGTGACGACAAAGCCAACCAATGGAATGCAGTGGGCAGGCTCTAAGCCCATTTTAGGTAGCCAATGGGTCTTACACAAACAGACAGCTTGAGCTGTCTGCTAGGTGAGACCTAAAATGGGGATAAGAGTTCAATTGGAATTAGTGGACAGTCTTTAAATCAGCATTCTTCACTCTCTCACTCCTTGGGGTAAAGATGATTCCAGTTGAACGCTGCATAGAACCAGTTCTTTTTTCAAGAGTTTCCGGAGTTGATGGTAAATGCAGTCTGTGTTCACTAAAATAATATCAGAGGAGTTGATGTGAGCTTGATATTCAAGGCTCTCACCAAATGGGTGAGGGAGTGGTGTTAACCACAAATCACACCCCAGCTCACTCCAGGCGCGCAACGCCCATAGGGCTGAAAGGGCTTCAGCACACGCTGCTGCAGATTGAGCTGCTGTGGGCTCGGCTAGGCAGTGTCTGGAGTCTTGTCTTATCTCTGGCAGGTTCGAGTTTTTCACTGGTCTTTAAAGACCATTTGCATATTTACATACCTTTTGTAAACTGGTTACCGAGGCTTAGTTTTTTTTCTGGTTCCAGTACCCCCTGCGCCCCCACTATGCCTATTCCTTACATTTGTAGTTTACATTTACTGCCGTAATGTGAGAATGCATTTCATGAAAAGAATATAAAGTAGGGTTGCCAAAAGAAAAATGCCAGCCATGTGTTGTTCAAAAAGCCCGCAAAGACCTCGTCTTGACACTTAATAGGGTTATAAATAAAAAGGTATGTATTCATTTGTAATGTGACTTTTCTGTCTTTGTTCCCTTTAATTATCAGTCATGGATCATTGAGGCAGCCCTAGAACACAATTAAAAGTGAGTAGGTGAAAAGCCAAGATCTCCCTCTATTTATATTTGCTGTTCGAAGAATGCGCAGAGACGTGCTGAAAATACGGCTTTAGGTGACTGTTTATTTTTGTACCGTCTGGGACATCAAAAAAATGAGCTGGCAACCCTAATCATAAGACTGGAAGTTTGTTGCAGGATCAGCACATTATTTATTTCCTCCACCCTCGATCCCTGATTGCCATAATAGCAATAATTAAACTTATATCTAAAACCCTACGCCCCCGTCAATAACAAGCTGAGTTACTTCAAGTGTCTGGGAATGCACCCTGCATTCAGACCACTCGCTCCTCATTCTCGCCCTTCACTTTCACACTCACCCTGCACTCACAGCGATCACTATGCACTCACAATGCACTTGCGCTGTTCACCCTGTACCTCACCCTGCAGTCACATGAGCACACTACTCACCCTGCACTCATGTGATACTTCACTCACCTGTCCTCCTCACTGCTCAGTCTGCAATCTCACTCAAACAAGCCCATCACTAACCATGCATTAATTCGTCCCACTTTGCACTTACATCCGCACCCAAATTCATACGGTCACCTCACTCACCCTGCAGTCACTTCTCTTACCCTACTCTCACGCATTCGCATCGCTCACCGTGTGCTCACATGGGCACTCCTGCCACCTACACAGCGCAGAGGGTTAATGTGCCTGTGACAAAGAACGTGTACCATGCAGATCACAGAACTGAGTGTGAGTAAACTATGAGTAGCGCTATAAAAAAATTAAATGTTTGTCAGAAAGGTGATATAGAGAGATGAGGTGCATTGTTGGTGAGTGGTAGTGAGGGAATTCATGGAGAAGGAGGAAATGGGGGAGGGGTGCAGGGCCGGACTAGGAACCGAAACCGGCCCTGGCAAACTGCTCGGCCGGCCCCCCGGTGGGGAGGGGGTAGGTGCGGCTGAGCTGTTTGCTTGGGCTGGTTTCAGCCAATTTTGTTACAGGGGGCCGAATTGCCGGCCCTCTGTAACAAAACCGGCCCCCAGGGGCCCAAAACCAGCCCCCACCCTGGCGGCCCAGCGGGGAAACGCCCGGTGCCCGCTACGGCCAGTCCGGCCCTGAGGGAGTGCCACAAAAATTTTTCACCGTGTGTGACCAGTGCTAGGGCTAGCCCTGGCTGGGAGTGTTAGCCCCCCTCACCCCCCAGAAGTTCAGGTCTAGTTGTGCCCCTGGCTCACTCCATTACCCCTCCCCCTCAGAAAACAAATGCCGTTCTGTGTAGTTTCCGTCTGGCACTCGGGTGGCGTTCTGAGCGGGAATGCGTCTGCTTGATAGTGTGTGTGTGAGGCTGTCTTGCTTCTTGATTCCTGTCCCCCTTTTGGACAGCCACCTTGGTGGTGGGCGTGGTCCTCGTTGAGCCTCTGGGAGAGCCATCTCCCTCCTCAAAACTTGAGGAAACCTCATGATACAAACGTTTTTGATATTTCCGTTTCCATAATATTAGGAAGTCACTGTTGAATGCACTGGAAGGCCACAGGGGACAGCACCATGTACCTCAGCAGCCAGCTCATAGAGCAATGACAGAACGATTCCAGTGGTCGATAAAGGGTACAGACTGCCACCAGCCTCCCTTCTAGTAGTTGATGTGGTTTAGTAGCTAAATTATTGATGGCGTTACTGGGAGACCAGAGTTCTTATCCTGGGGTTTGCACTAGACTCGAATGCATCCCACTCAGCTAATTATACGATCTATCTGTACTTCTGTCCACTAAGCATCTTAAACTCTTGCCTGCTTTCAAACAGGCACCCTCATGGTGCAGGGTGCTCTACAGCATGCTTCACAGATACCCTTGTTTATATTCGGATACCCAAGAGCTATTTTATCGCCCCTGCATTTTAGTCCCACCACCAGACCACATAAGTAATGTGCATCTCTTCTCGACGGTTTGTTCCTCAGCATCCGAGTTGGACACGTCCCATCATTTAAATAATGCAGTATTATTTTGTCACCAGCTAAATATGTAGTAATAAGCTATTTGAGGCAAACTAGATTTCCCCTTAGTTGATTTGGCACAAGGCCCAAGCATGCCCAATTAGTATCGATGAGTAAACATTGGTCTGGAAAACAAATAACTGAAATTCAGCGAAAAACATAAAAATTTATATATTTTTTTAATTAAATAAGTTATGAAATTTGAGACTTTGCTTACAGGCTTAATGATCATCTTCTGACAGTTAATGCCCATGGAATTGATACCATGTAGGGCTGCAGAGCCAATCGGAATGTGATATCTTCGACCCATTTCTTCCCCACTACTCCCTTTCAGATGCACAATTCTTTTCATTTATTGATGAAAAGAGGCTCTGCAGCACCTTCCATCAAGAACGGAGGGACTGCCCACAGCAGCCAGCCTGGGCCTATATGGAAGAGAGGGAAGGTGGTTGTGGTTTCTGTAAAGCCTTGTTTAGGGGTCTACAGACTTGCTACTGTTCAGCAATACAGATTTGTGTAGAAGTGTGTACCTTCTGATATTAGGTGGACCAGTGCATAAGACTACCTTTCAGTGATAGCCTTCTATACTGAAGAAATTTTGTATGCGTGGATTAGATTTGGATTCCATGGTGCATATTTGACAAATCCAGATTTAGCTCCAGGATTTTTCAAGTATTTAATAAATGGATAGGTGAGTTCTACGTTCTGTTAGCTGTTGTGCATATGCAAACTAAGGTATTGGAAGATGAAGCAGCTTGACTTGAGGCTGAAGACCTGGCTTTTCGAGTAGTCCCACTAGGGCCTAGGTGTGCCTAGACTCTCATCTGCTGAGCGTGAGGATACCCTCCCGGGTCACAGTGCACTCTACAAATGTGCATAACATAACCGTTTAGCTCCACAGGAAGTCGGGAAAGGAAGTCTGGTTTGATGGGTCAACAGCCAGGCTACAACCCTCTGGTGTAATTGTGGATTGTTGCTCATTTTTTGAATAGATATTTGGAAAATGCTTACATTCATTGTGGGTTCATGGAGGGAATCAGTGTGCATACTGATGATGATGGAAATGGATGTTCAACACTGACGAGCGCCCCCTTCTAGTGGCCTTTACCCATGAGCATACTACGCATTAGGTTCTCGATAAGCGCACCATAACCCTTTTATGCTCGTAGCTTGCCTTTGAAGTCCCTCAGCTGCGTGTGCATACCCCCTGGGCTGTGCAGCGTACTATGGATACATGCTGGCGGGTGATAGGAGAGCCAGGGCTGGGGAAAAGCCGAGACTTGAGTGCTTCCGCCTACCCTTCTGTCACTCAATGCATTATGCATGAATTGTTTTTGCCTTCTTGTCCCACACTCCTGAGTCGCAACAACCTTGCTTTTGAGTGGGATTTCCTTTCACAGTTCCGTGGTGAATCTTGCATTTTACAATCATTCTCAAAAAGGAGCCATTTGATGCGTGTGCATCGTGTAGGATTATCCGGTTATTGTTGCTCAACTCTTTGAATTTAAAGCCCAGCTTTGATACAGTATTTAAGGGGGGTTTAGAAGATAAACATGACTTTCTCAGTACACATTGTCCTAATTCCTCTCGCCTTTTGATCTGTGAACTTCTGGTGAAGGTACTTCCTATATTTTTATTGAATTTGTTGCAGAGTATATTCTTTTGAACGTAATCTTCTTATGTGGACTTCAAGTATAGCTTGATATTGCAACTTGCAAACATTCCTAACTTCCCCCATCCGAAAAGAATAAGGTTGTTTGCCCCATTGAGCTACCTGGCTCTATCAGAATGCACGTAACTTAATGCAGTGTGATAGAGGCATAAATACTACAACTTGTTCTGAGGCAAGCCCTTTGAAGTTCTTTCATAACAAACAACAGCTTTGACGTATTGGACTTGCAATTGATCATCACAAAAAAAAAAAAAAAACTGATTCTCACTAGGTTTTGACTGTGTGAACAGCTTTAGCACCCTGAGGTATTGCTGCTACATAGCCTTGTATGGACTATGGCAGTGGTTCTTAACCCGTGGTCCATGGAGACCAGGAAGCTGCGAAGCATACTTTGGGAGGGGGTGGGCGGGCTCCACGATTGTTAAAAAAAATTAAACATAAGCAGATCAATAATGTACATGTACATTAAACAAAATTTAAATTTGAAAGTTTTTAAACACCCAGTAAATGTAAATTTTTATTATCCAATTTCAAATTCATTAAGTTGGTATCCATATCATGATCTATGGGACCAACACTAGTACAGAAACGGAATCTAATATTGGCGGTTGGTGGCATCAATTGAAGCAGCTTAGATATGCACTGCCAAAGAGCGCGCATTAGAAACAAAAAAGACTAAAGTGGTATGCTAGACTCTAGCATATCTCTTTATGTTTTAGAAATGAAACAAATATGTGAAAAGCTTCAGCCTTCCTATTAAAATCACAATTTTCACTTATTTTTGTGTTTCTGAATTTGTTTGATGTATATTTGTTTCTATATTTTTGCATATTATTTTGAGAGTCAAATCAAAGAAATTTCTTAGGCACGGAGCCCTGGCTTCCAGTAGTGATTCACTGGAGGTCCCCAGAAGTCAAAAGGTTATGAAGCCCAGGACTATGACAATTATCTTTACCTGGTGTCTCCTGTCAACATAATATCTAAGATGTGGTTGATTCAGAATGCAGCGCTCAGCCTGACTTTTGCCTAGAGAACGCATTTCAAATATTCTGCCCAATCTCCAGTTGCTTTAAATTTTTTACAGAATCAACCTGAAATTTCTGTGTTTTTGCCATTGTACCTTTCATGCTACTGCCCTCCTGTTGCTCCGAACCAGTCTTCCCAGATACCTGCTGAATCAACTTCTTCCATCGGCTTCAGCAATCTTCTAGTTTGCCTACCTAGACCTTGGGGCAGAGCTCTTAAACTGTTGAATGGTCCCTCACATAAGTCGAGGATTCTCCTAATGGTCTACGCGCTGTTCAAAGACATGGATGTTTACATCAGCCTCCTCTGAAGTCTGCACCCGAATGTGTGACGGTATTCCGCAAGCCGGAATCACGTTTTGCCTTCACAGCCTTAGAGGGGCGCTGGATTATGGAATAGGTTAATTTACTATTCCAACTCCAGTATGCGCAACAGTAGGGAAGATGTAGGACTTTAAATCCAACACCATTCCACCAATGCGCCCCCCCCTAAGTCACGTTGTTGTGACGACTTGCGTGCTGAACGAATGCGTACTAAAGGCGCGTTTGTTCTTTTGCCGGCGCAGTAAAGGCACAGCTTGGTCTGTGGTCTGAAGGACGTTTCCCCTGTACCCCCTACTTCAGACTAGCTTTTAAAGCTGAAATACTTAACAGGTCACTTTTTTATTGTGATTTTTAAAGCACATTTAATTCATTTATAAATTAATGTTCATTCATTAGTTCCCTGAAATTTGTGTCTCTTTAGGTAGTACTGCTGATCCCAAGGTCACGACTTCTGTAATTTCTGTAGCATTTTGGTTTGTGTTACCTCTTTCGGAGTTTTTACATATGGCAGTTTTACGACTTTACCACTGCTAGTTTGCAATAGCGTTACGCAACGGGTAGAGTGGTTAGGTGTTTACAAGCTCTCCACTTTTTATAGTTTACATTTTTGCAGCATCTGGTGGTGACTTTTTTACCTCCGCCTGTGTGTGTGGGCAGGGCTTTGGGTGTAAAGGGAGAATTTTTCTGTTGGTAGTTCTGTTTTTTTTCCTCCCCTTTGACCAGACTATTGTCACCCATAATTTTGTTAAGCTCTTTAAATTTCCAATTTTGGTACCAATTTAGAAACTCTTTTCACAGCTTGCCATCATTTAACACTTGCACGCATTTTGCTCTTTCTGTAATACATGAAACACAGAGCCTGGATTCTAATATAAATGGAAATCAAGGGAAGGGTCTTCAAAACGATTATTTGAATTGCTTAGGGCAGTGGCACTGGTCTGTGGTTGGGGAGTACTGCGGAGGTTGCCCAACCCCTTGCCAAATCATGAGTGGGTCTTTGAAATCTGAAGCACAAGAACTCGCTTGTTCGCGGTGGTCCAGAAGCCTCATTTGAACTGGAGGAGAACAATCCCATTTGTCCCATGATCAGGAGCTAGAGATGCCTTTTTAATCATACGTTGGCAAACTAAAAATTTGTGCCCCAACATTTGAAGCTGTAGCCCTTGGGAGGGGAGGCTCGAAAAATATGGCAACAAAGTAGCAGGAATTAACAGATGATGGATCTCTGTGTAAATTTTTGTGCTCCAGCTATCTGGGTAGTTCTTCCAGGATTGCACTGAACCGCCTTTTACTGGAGATTATTTTGGCTGCATCCTCCTGCAACTGTTCTCACTATTTGGATGATTTCCTTGGTAGGCTCCTTCCGTTTATGCATCTTACTAGGGCTGCATCGCTAATTGCGTCATTTTGGAGGCCAAAGAGTTTTTAACCTTCCGGACAGGAACACAAATCTTTACATTTCGGCACCATTTGTCTTCTCCCAGTCTATCTGCTCTGCGATGCTCGTTGGTTTTCCCAGTTTCCCTACATTGGGAAGTAACTCACATTTTTGTTTTTCAGCTCTTCCCATAGTTTGATTATTCAGTTCTTTCTTTTATCAGTAATGCTCTTTGGCACTAAACTCATCATGGTCCTTGGGGATCCTTCTTTAAATTATGGTTTTGACGACACTTCCATTGGCAATTAATTAGTCTGTCTGCAGGATTTGAGTGCTGACTTTTAATTAGTTACATTAACCTGTATGACCTGCGGTTATTTACCTTTCATTTAACATGCCTATCTCGCTCCTTCTGGTCTAGCTGTCTTTTATTTTGTTCTCTACCAGCTTGCTGTTGAATGTTTCCATTGGTGTTATTGTATATATGTTCAAAAATTAATGCGCGATTATGACAATTTCCTTCTTCCCAAAGTGTCCCTCTTATATGTGGTTCTTCTATGCTGCATTAAAAGAAGCAACGTATGAAAATGGTTGGGAAGAGCTTGCGTACATCATAGTTGAATGTCTTTGGAAAGCTGTTTCTTTTCCTTCTTCCTTCATGATGTCTCCTTCAGTGCTTCAGCTTAAATTCTCTAGTGGCTTGGAAACTTAAGGGCTCTTGGGATTGCCTTGAAAAGCAAACTAAAGCTAATCAGAGGTTTGTGGTGAAAGACCTGGTTCTGTGGTGTACTTATGAGATGGAGCCAGTGTTACTTCAAAGCTGCAGGAGAAGACTTGCTTTACAGAGTTTTGGGGCAAAGCCCTTCTAAAAGTATGGCTTACCCCTTGTCAGCCTTGTCCAGCGCTATACTCATCTGTCTTTACTGCCAACGAGCCATCAAAGAATGTCTTTTGTCTTCTTTGCTAAGTTAAAGATGAATTTCTTTGGCAAAAAGTGGTTACTTGAAGGACTTTCTTTTCTTATACAGTAGATGTATTGGCACAATCTCCTATATTCAATATAAGCTCCAATATATAATGTATAATTGTTACATATAGGTGCAGTTATAGGTACAGGTTTCCATACACCATAGCCTAATTGATGTGAGCATTGGTTTGCCATTTGAATCAGTCCAGCAGGACTAGATCTACCTTCCTTCATCAGACTCGTGCTTGTTTCTGGATTTAAGTTTGACTGTAGTTTTCCCGCTTTTTTGAATCGTTAGGAACATGCATAATGCTTAAAAAGTCAGTAAACTTCCTACCTGATTTTATTTGAAGGGCTTCTTAGTCCCATCAATTTTTGTTTTTTGTTTTACCACAATCTAGCTGCCCCTGTCTTCCTTCAAGATTCCTTCCATATCCTGTGTGGGGCCTCAAGCTGGCTGCATTATCTTTTCTTTGACTGCTTTTATACACTGGTTACTTGTGTAGGCTGTTGCACTTTGGCACAGCATGATGGCCAGTAACCATCCTCATATTTTTTTTAATCAAAGTTTTAGACTTTCATGAGCAAAACAAATTCTGGCCCTGGAATGGATGTCAAGGAGGGAGGAGCTCTGGTATGACAGAAACCTGAATATTGGCCTTCATGGTGCACCACATTTAAATTGTAAAACGAGGCATTCTCTAACAAGCATTTGCAATGCAATAGGTCTCGCATTTTGAGAATTTGAGCTATTGCCATTGTAAATGACAATGTATTTTATTTGTGTTATGAAAACCTGCAAGCGGTGCCTAAACATGCACATTGTGCTTATAGTCCTTGCTTATGAACAGCAAGGCTGGCAGTAAAAAAGGCGCAGTTACTGCTAGCCTTGCTTCTCATAAGCAACGACTATAAGTACAAATACAATTAGTCGCTTTGAAATGTGACAAAATAATTATTATATTAATTCCAGATTAGGTTGTACTCTATGTGGAGCTGATGACGGGAAATTTATAGAAGGTCTAATATAAATGTGAGATGTGCTAGCGAGTAAAGTAATCACTGCCAATCTAGTTTAGGACTAAGTGAGTGTCCTGTCTGAAGGCCTTTAAGAAAGTAGTGCCTTAATTAAAACCTAGGGTGTAACAACACATGTAACGGGGTGTCCTCATGGGAGGTTACAAGAAGAGACAAGGCGGTACTAAGGAGGGACTACAAAGCCTAATGACCAATAAAAAGCCACAATTTACAAAGGACAGGGGCAGGAGCCATTTAAAAAGATGGGTGGGAAGTGGAGCTTTATCCACATGTCCTGAATACAGCATGTCTTGAAGAGACGGCACAAGCGCTGCCTAGGCGAGATCTAATAAAAAGGTAAACAGTGTATAGGAGGACGGAGCACTTCTGGATGTGCCCATCTTCTTCCTCCTCCTTTGTAACTGGAAGTTCAACATGAAGCCGAATGATAAGTTCAAACCCAGTCCTTAGAAGCCTGTTTGCTTTAAATGTTCCGCGAAAAGAACTGTGAAAAGAAAACCTGAAAGCAAAACCAAAAGAATTTCAACTACTTGTATTGTCTAGTGCATGTATTTTAAGTGTTGGCTAATTGATGCATCAGGGAGATGATCTCAATAGGATGTGACGTTTTAAAGATTTACAAACATTGACTCCCATTATTTCACAGTGCTCTTGCCTCTTAGAAGGCTCACCTCTTCATTAATCCATTTTATTTGCTGATTTATATCGATTTAACTTCCCTGTATGAAATGTTCACGTTCATTGAAAACACACACAGATTTCGTTTATTTAGATGTCTTCATTTACATGCAGACACCGATCGTAGATCGCACTCAGTGAGGATCATTGCCTTATCAATTTTTCCTTCAGTGTGGGTGTTTCCTTTCTCTGCCTCATAAGTTATTGAAAATTATTGCGGAAAATAGACCCCAGTCTGTTTGTTACCAATGTGCTGCACTCTGATGTGTGCTTGTAACCCATATGGTTGTTCAGCTCCCCATTGTTTTACTGTATTGTTGAGCTACTCTTTAAAAAAAAAAAAAATATATATATATATATATATATATATATATATATATATACACTTTTTATTGAGTTTTATAGATAAAGATTATATTTTAAATTTATCAAAGGATGAATACATTTGTACAGGTCATTTAATTCTTAGTCCTGAAGATAATTCCAGAATGCACCCCACACTTCTTTTACATTTCTGTGGAAGCTCCCATGGTTTATACACGCTCCTCCACCATGGCACTCTAGTCCATGCCACGCTGCAGTCTCCGTTGCACCCAGTGGTGTAGTGGCTCGTGCCCTCCCCAGACTCCCATTAGTCCCAGGAGGACCGCTTTGGAGTTCAGTACCACTGGTCTGCCCACGTCTTAGGACAGTGTCCCATGGATGGAGGGCCAGTGTTGTGTGGTAGAAGGTTCCCAGTTCAGTCCAACAGCGCAGTGGGTCTAAGTTGCTCTATATTCTTTCAGTGTGGCTGGGCTGTAGTAAGTGAGGTATAGATATTTCAGTTGAATGAGCCTCGTTGTCATAGAGACTGCTTGGTCTCTTGGTGCCATCCTTGCCTCTCCCTAGCCCGCCTCGTCTAACGGGCCTACATCTTGAGCCTGTTCTATCCCACAGAGTGTTCGTAGGGTCTGGAGCGTTGTTCCCAAATGTGCTGCACAGCTGGGATATACCTTCCTCTCAAGAGCTGCTGGTGGAACCTTATCCTCCAGAGGGCTTTATTCTGGGAGAGTGGGTGTGACTTACATGTGTGACTCAGTCTGCCGTGCTGCTCTTAGTAGTTCTGCATCACGATTCTGTTTCCTGCTGTGCTGATCTGGCGTTCTGCTGTATTCTTCTCCTTTATGGTTATGCTGCTCTTCGATGTTTTACTGCACAGCTTTCGTCTTTAATACTTGATTGCCTTGAAGGTCTTGGCATTACACAGTACTTGTTCTGCTTCTCTTGTGTCATTGTCATTGTCCAGGTGCTATGTACTGCACATTAATTCATTAAAGGAGTGTTTCTCGTCCAGTACTACATTGTCACCTTAATATAAGCATCCCTTCAGAGGTCCATGATTTCCAAATGCTGAGTTGGAGCAAAAAATACCCAAAACAGACCTGCTTGAGGCGTAGCTATACCTGGGCAAATTTTAAAAGAGGGCCAATGCATTTTTTTTGTTAATGAGGGAATCTGCTGTGACTTTTTTGCCAGAAGTACGTTTTTACATTCTGTAGCATTGTGTGTGCTTGAGTAATCTGCCAGTCTTAGTACCATGGATGCCTCAACATATGTGTTCTCTTTTACAAGGTGGAGGCTTTGTCCTGGTTTGTGATTAACACCGTTTATTTACAGTTTAGTGTTGGATTCATCCACAGTTTTGTTTTCATTCTGATATGGATATTTTGATTATAGTGAACGTGCAGAAAACTGAGCCATGACTAGTGGACGTCTGCTCTTTGGTTTTTAGCGGGTCAGTTACGATCTTCCTTTAAAAATGTGCAGCTTTTTCTATTTTAAAATGAAACCATAAACTTGGGAACCAAGAGGCCAGGTCATTGGATGGCCTCTTGCTATCTTATGTATTCTCGCCACAGTCTTGATGTTTCCTGCTGCTCAGATAGTGAGTGAGGTCATAGGATGGTTGTACTGTTGAGTGTTTGTACTTGGATGAGTGGGCACTTGGAGTGAGAAGGGCTAAGCAGCAGGATGCTGCTCCTGGTGGGGCTTTACTTGTAGCCTGATCTAAACCTACATCTTTTATAACCTATGAGGATCCATCCTTAATTGTAACACCAGGCTCATAGTCCCTCTTCCCCACTTGAGCAAATTGTGTGAGCCTGTGTTAATCAGTTTGTATCCCGTACAGCGTCCTTGAGTTGGAGTGTTTAAAGGCTCTGACACTTTTGGACTTTGTGACTCTTGATCTTGCTTCAAAACCTTTCGTTAATTTGGTTAAATTGATTACCAATGTTAGCGGTTCTACAAACCTTGCAATGAATCGAAAGCAAAAAGTTTTAGTTTAAGAGACCGCAGTGACGTTTTACATAGCAATTAAACGTAATGGCCTTGGGCCTTCCTAGAACCCAAAGTACCAGGACGGCCAATGTCACTGATCTAAAAGAACTGGATGCGTCTATCTAGTGTCCATTGTAAACTGCACTGAGGTGTTGAGGCAGAGTTTGCTTATACAAACCCTCCCTACCCTAAACTCATGGGCACTGTGAGCCATTGTGTCTAAAGTCCAGACTGAGGTTTCTCTGGGGCAAGACCCTGTGCTGTGTTGCTTCAGTGCTGTGAAGATACGGGCTTCCAGCAAATCAATCGGAAATGTCATTGTTTGTTTTGAAAGCTGTTGGAGACCCGCAAAGGCAGGTTATGTTCGTTCCAGTGGTAATGCTTGCCTTTCTAATGTCGAGCCGTGAGCTATCGTGACTGATGAGAGATGATACCCCAAAACCAGTTGTAGGATGCATGTTTTCCGGTCCAGGGAGAAGACCTGGCTAGGCCTTTCGGGCTGCACTGTACCCATGGGGAGCAGGGTCAAGACTAATTTGCATATGGCTAGGTCCAAACTGGGGTGGCGTGGTGAGCAAAAAACTATGGTTTTAGTCCCAGATCTCTGTTTTTGGGGTGAGCGTTTGACATTGTTCAGCACTCCGTCCATCTATTGTTCTTTTTCCATGAGCTGCCCCAGGTTGAAGAAGGTACAGCTCTTTCCTCTTGTTGATGCCCAGTACCTTCTATGTGCACTAGTGCCCATGGGAAGGCTGGCCACTGCATCCCTCTTGTGAGTTAAAGGCATCTCCTTGTTTCCGTCTGCCCAGCCTACTTTACACAGAGATTTAAATGGCTGATTTCCCAAGCCAACGGCTTTTGCTGTGCCATAGGTGTGTAGCTGCCCACTGGATAGTAAGACTGTCTCTGTCCTCCCCAAAACAATCTAGTTGATGGAATAACAACAGAGCCTCCTCCTCAGTTCTTGAATTCTGCAGGAAGCTGAAGACCTAGTTCTTCACCTAGAACTGACCCTGGCTCGGCCCACACAGCTCCTGCTTCAGCGCCATGATACCCTACTGGGTGAGTTGAGCGCTATACACATAACATAACTTGTAGTGTTCACTCCAAATAAAGTACGGTCGATTTGAAGTGTTTTCTACTTCCATTCTCATCAGAAGTACAAAGCATCTGTTGGGGGGGCGTGTTTCGCTGCAGCAGTGTCTGTGATTAATTGCCAGCCAGCTCCCCAGCTCAGGCCACCGAGAGCTGGTCACCACCTCCTCTAATGAGCAGGGGAGGTTTCGTACACTGACTGGCCTGATTGTCCCAGCCCTCCCGAATGCATTCTGGTAGATTTCATGTTATCTTATGTTGAAATGTATATGTCAGTGCAAGTACAGTGAAGCTTCTTGGCGCTACATAGTGAAGACCACATTGGTAAAAATCACATCTAGGAACAAGAAAGATTAAAGGTTTAAAAAGGGAAGCTTTTTCTGGAAAATGAGAAAAGAGTGGCTTTTACATAAATCAAGAGTTAGTTTTTTCCAGTCTCTAGCTGCTGCAAGTGAAAAGGCCCTGCCACCAAAGGAAACTGTTTTGCTTCTTGGTCCCGCTAGCAGAAATTTGTCAGAGAAGTGTAGTGTTCTTTTAGGGGTTTGTACCGGGAATTTAAAAGTCAAAAAAATTTGAGCAAGATGTGGTCACTTGAACGTTCAAATGTAGCACTGTTCAAGTGGTGTGCTTGTTCCAGTAAGCTGTTAAGGTGTGCTTGGGATTATGGCAAGTTGTTCGTTCCCCAGGAGAACCTAAAGGACCATAATTTACTTGGTGATCATCACATGCAGTGTGCCACAACTCCACCATAACCTTGGAAAGTCTGGAAAAGGCAAGAGTGCAGACAATTTCACTTAGAATCTTATTTCCCTTAGCAGTTGAGAAGAGGCACAGGACTCAGCACCCTGATCAAGAACTGCATGTAATATCATGCGTATAATGATGTATGAGTTTGTGGATAGCTTGTTGACGAGACCGATATGGAGAGGGTGCTCCTTTGCCTCAAATTCGTCATAGCAAGCTGTAGCTTTTTTACCACTGCCTCAACGCATACAACAATGGTGTGTGCTGGAAGTATTTTTGTTACACATATTGAGATGTAGAGCCGGGCTCTGTGGTCAGAGGGACTCAACATTGTACCTCTTTCTTTGATAAGCGTGACTACTTTCAGCTCACCAGACTGTCATTGGTGACACCAAAATGACTTTAGTAGTGGGAGAGGAGTTTTTACCTGTCACCTGCTAGGGCAATTGGCCTCTCTGTGTGTTCTAAAGGTATTCTGCCAGTCCCTCGCAAACAGGTCCTTTGCCTATCCTTGTCACATATTGGTGTTGCATGTGTGTGTGCATGTACATGCATGATGGTGCATATTACACAGGTGGCCATAGCCACAATGGATCCATTTTGTATTTGCTATGTTTAATGGTACCTAAGATGAAGGGTCGGAGAAGGAGCCAAGACAGCAGATGTGAATTGCAAGGCAACCCCAGGACATTTCAGTGGTCTTTAGTTGTTTGTCAGATCATGAAGCGTTTAGGAATGGCCACAGAAAGCCCTTTTGAAGCTAAAGAGTATCCCATGTCCTTTCCTTGATCCATTGTTCCCTGGAAAGGCTAACCCCACCTGTTAACAGGTAATTAAATGGGGTAGCCTCCCTTGGCTTTATGGCCTTGTTTTGGATTTCTGCTGAAAGGAGCCTCCCAGCTCCACCCCATCATCCCACTCACACTTTATGGCAAAGTCCAGGCTGAGCTGAATGAGCAGAAGGTCTCCTATCTGATTGTTGGAATACACAATTACTGTCTGCAACTTTAGTATAAAGGTGAGATAGAAACTTTAAGCCAGTGTTCCAAGATTTCTCTACCAGAACCCAGGGTCCCACACCAGTGGCGATCAAGGAATTTTTGTGTACTCCAAGGCTGGATTTTCCACAGGGAACTCCCCTTGGCAGATTTGGGACCGAAACCTGGGGAAGTTCCACTGCCTGCCAGGAGAAAAAGCTGCAGAGCCAGCTTACTGCTGAGGAGTGGCGTTGGAAGTGGCCTTGCAGGAGGACAGTAAAAGGGCCTCTGGAGGCGATGAACCGTGCTGGCTGCTGCAGCCCACGGATGATCTGCACCACTCGCAACGATATATGGGATCCAGGTGACCCAAGCACTCCAGCAGTGTGAGCTGTCCATTGGAGGTGCCCCCGTCAAGGTGCCTTGCTGTAGAAATCCTAATTACTTAATGTTCAACCACATTAGTAGAATTTAGCGCTTAGAAGCCAGAAGATGCCCACTAACATGCAAAAGTAGTTTTTGGCTACGCCAGACTGCGCTGTGCCCAGAAGAAAGGTGAGCTCCTGTCTTCAGCTGAAGACATTGCGCAACGCACCTGTTACATGTAGTGTAACTATGTGAACACAAGCGTGACATTGGTGATGTTACTCTCGTGCCTATTTCGTATTTGTATAATGCCGGTCCTGCAGGTTGCTAACTTCACTGAGGAATCCTCATGGGGATGTGTTCATTCATGATGGCAGGAGTGTGGTTAAAATGGACAGCAATGTGTATGTGTATGGGCTGGCAGTTGGGGTTATCAGTTGGTTTCCTGTACTCATGTTGCACCGCGGTTGTGAATAAAATCTGCTTGTGGTTAAAGTTTCTTACGCTTCTGAGGTGTGGATTAGGAGGTGTTTTGATGCGAAGGGAGCACTGAAGGGAATAGATTGTGCCATATCTAATCTAATCGCTGTTAAAATGAAATCCTGAGTGAATTTGCAATTTGTGTATATATATAACTCTAGTCAATAAACAATGTGGACGTACCCAGTACCTGGATAAATACCACTGGGGGCTCACAGTGCAGGGGAACCTTCAGGTTCTTTAAAAGACCCCTCACACACCAACCTAGTTGGTGTCATGCTTCATCATCGGGGTCCCAACCAGGCGGCCGAGTGCCGCCCGGTTGTGCTACAACGCCTGGTTACAGCGGAGCTGGTGTGGTGTGAAAGTGTGATGAAGTGTGGTGCTAGATTAAGAATACCTCCGGGAATCCTTGCCTAGATGTTCAAAAAATTGTTTAATTATGGCGGCCCGGGGTATAGATAAAAACGAAGGGTAGACAACCATAAGAGGGTAATTAATCTCTGTTGTCAAGAAAGATGGTCTACATGTTTCAGCCCCAGAAGTAAATATGGAGGGGGCTTTCTTCAGGACCAGAGGTGAAGACTGTGAATACAAAGTGAGTGGCAAAAATCAAGCCACGTGTCAATGAGTAATCACAACCCACGTGCTAAGGTGGGAAGGAATAAAATGATGGTCGCGGGTTGCGACTTAGACATAGAAACACTCGGTTTCAATGGTGGCAGCTGATCGGGCCCGGGAGGGGGACCGGTATTCCTAACACTAGTGGGAGGCGGTGTACCCAGCCGGGACCCACGGAGCCTAACTTAGGTGCACCGAGGGTACCCGAGGAATTCTTAATCTAGCACCACACTGAAGGTTCCCCTGCACTGTGAGCCCCCAGTGGTATTTATCCAGGTACTGGGTACGTCCACATTGTTTATTGACTATATTCTGGGGAGAAGGACGTAACCCCCTCTGACTCCTTGCTCTCACATTTGTTGTCTATATATATATATACATATATATATATATATATATATAACTCTAACCACTAGTATATGTAGTAGACCTTTGTACTTACTACCATTCCTATGTGATTTTAGAGTTTATCTGCTTGAATCTCTTCCTTGAGTGACTTTACAACTTGTACATTTGCAATTTTTTTCTGTTTGTATCTCTTATGTAACTCATGTAATCCAAAGTCCTTATGTAACGCAACTGGTTCTTTTGTAAAGCGCTCTGACACCTTCGGGTAATGTTCGCGCTATATAAAATCGCATTAAATAAAATAAAAAATATGCGTCGAGCTGCGGGATGCTGAGAAAAATTACTCGGAGATAGCAAGGCAGTAGCTGGCCTGTGTGTGTGGGATGCAGAACATTTTAGGACCTTTTTGTGCCGAATTCATCTAAAAAACGGATAACAAACAGTGCATATGATGGCTCCTGGTGGTGGTCATGCTAAGACAGCAAGGTTGGCCTCTACATTGCAAAGTTTGCAGTACAGTATGGAGTATGTTCCTGCAAAGAATAATGTGCATGCAGATTGTATGTACAGGTTACCCTTACCTGGGGATATTCACAGTAATGCAGATATGGAAGAATGTGAAGTGGCATTCACGTTGCAGGATATCAATTTGTTGTCTAGAACATCCTGTTCAGGAAACCAGATGGAAAAAAGAAGGTGGACAAGGACTGAGTTGAATATGGTAATCCAATTTATTAGGAGCAGTTGGCCACAGGAAAGGAAAATTCCAGGAGAATTAATGGGTTTGTTTAAAGTGCTGGAGTAATTGGCTGTGGAAAACTGCATCGTGGTAAGAGGTGACAAATGTATACCTCCTTTTAATCTGAGGAAGATTATTGTGGACATTCTCCAGTATTGAATCTTTCATAAATTCACATGCTTGAATCTTCCCCGTTGTCATGGTGGGAGTTTCACAGCATCTAATATAGCAGTACAGAAAGAAGTACATAGAAACCAATGCAAAAGGAATAGAATTTTTGTTAACCCATTGTTCTCTTGATAAGGTCCCACTTTCAGCCAATGAGACGCCAGCCCTGAGACCACAAGCCCCTGCAGAGCCACCATACCTTGGATTTCTAACCGCATGTCGTGTAAGGAGGAGTCTCCCTGAGCTCTGCTCAGTTCTTCATCTGATGAACTTTTGACCCTACTATTTCTAGTTCAGAACTCTCTGGAAAGGAGAAGGTATTGTGCTTGGCTTCCTTTTTTGAAAATGTCTGAGGGATCTAAGAAAAGATTATTTAGACCTTGCAGGTCTTGTGGAAAAGCAAGGCTATTTTCTGAGGATCCTCATAAAGACTGCCTTTACTGCTTACATCCCAACCATGTCCCAAGGGATTGTAAATACTGCAGAACATTCTCTGCTAAAACCTCAAAAGACAGAGAGGCAAGACTGTTGTTGTGGTTGCAGAAGAGGAAATCCAGATCCGAGTCTGGCTCCGATATTGAAGAGGGTCGCCCTACTCCTGAGCATAAAAGGAAACATGAGCCTTCCTCCTCATCTAAGGCTGATCCCAAAAAGGCAAGAGTCAGTAAAACTCAAGAACAACCAGCCACTTCTGAACCCTCTGCGAGCACTTCTCAGAGGAAGTCTTTAACTTCTTCCTCAGTGCCTCATACTCCTCACAAACCTTATTTGGCAAAATAGACTCCATCGACAGACCTGGGGACGACAGCCCCTTCGACGAGGGCAGCAAAATCTTCTTTGCTGGCGACGACGGCAGTCAGTTCTGCACTGATGGAGCCAACGACTGTGTCGTCGACGAGACGAGTGACAACGATGACTGCGTTTAAGGCATCGTCGACGGCTGCCTTAATGACGACATTGTCGACCGCCCCAGCGACGACACCGACGGCTGCTCCAACACAGACTTCGTTGACGACAGTTCCGTCGACGACTGTGTTTAAATCTCCTAGGATGCAGGGATCATCGATGACTAACGATCAAGCGTGTTCCGCTATCGGCGACCTCGTCGACGGAGCGGACAAAGGACACTCTGACCCCGGAATCAAGGCGGATGTCATCAGATCTGGCATCTTTGAGTAAGATTTCGCCACTTCCTTCGTCACATCTACTGGAAATGGAAGAATCAGCGGATGAAGGTTCGTTTGGGCCTGCTTATTGTGAAATGCTAGGATACTGACAATGAGGATGAGTACCAGAGCGACACGTCCGAATATATGGAGGCTGATTTCTCAGTTATAGATCGCCCACCTCCAAGAACTCAACGTTATGAGTCTTTCCAAGAACATTATGATTTCGAAGAAGACTGTGATAATCTGCCGCCTTCACATGAAGATACCATAGCGGTCCCAATGTCACTGGTTACAGACCTTAGGCACATGTTGGATGACTACTATAAACGTTTTCCAGAAGTGCATGCTCCTGTTCCTCGCACTCCGAGCCAGCAAGAAGGGCGACAGAATACGCCTCCTCCTGAAGTTTTGGAGCCTCACCGGGCACAACAGAGCATTCTAGCTCCTAGAATAATAGCCATTAGCGATTGATTATATTGAGAGTGATTTGGAAGACCAACCAGAAGGAGAGTTGGTGCACGATGTAGTTCCTGCGGGTGCAGAAAGGGACGATTACGTTGCGCCATCCTCACCATCTCCGTCACCTTTCCCAGCTAATTCCCCACCGGAGGACATAGGGGGTTTCCATGAATTGTTTGAACGAGCCTCAAAGAGGTTTGACCTGCCTCTCCCTGTAAAACAAGCGGAGTGTTTTCTATATGATTTTAAAGATTCCACTAGGAAGACTATAAGGGCCATCCCAATGATGAACTACATTTGGGAGGAGGGACTAAAGCTTATGAAAACTCCAGCTTCAGTACCCACAGCAATTCCAAGAATGGGCAAAAAATATAAAGCCCCGGAGTCTTCTTTGGCATGTCTTATTGGGCACCCAAGACCTGAGTTGGTAGTCATGCAAGCAGTACTAATCACAACTAGGAGCCAAGGGGGAGAAAACAGAACAGGTCGCCCCCCACTCACAGACTTCAATGCAATCAAAGACCTGCTCTGTTAATAGTCTGGACTCCTATAGACGTCCACATATATTTTCTCAGGCACAAAATATTGTGTACCGCAACAGTGGATCAATGTCTCCCATCTGCCATCAAGTGTCTAGAATCACTATTTTTAAACCACATGTGCTGTACTATATCTACAACTGTAACCCCCCACAAACATCACCAAGAAGGGGAGTGAAAAAGTGGGAACAAAGAAGGCAGTGCCTCACGGGAGTAACACCATGGGAGTTTACAGTAAACTCCCATGGTGTTACTCCCGTGAGGCACTGCCTTCTTTGTTCCCACTTGATGGCAGATGGGAGACATTGATCCACTGTTGCGGTACACAATATTTTGTGCCTGAGAAAATATATGTGGACGTCTATAGGAGTCCAGACTATTAACAGAGCAGGTCTTTGATTGCATTGAAGTCATGCAAGCAGCCCAGAGGCGCTCCAGAAATCCTGCGGCTCCCATGCTCCGCTCCTCTCAATCGGTATGGTAGAAGCATGGATGGTACAGGGAAATGATTTGCAGTGATGGAGGCCACTTGCATCAAGGTGTCAAACGCATTCGCCATCTTAGGATTTTGTGGTCCGACTTGGCACCTTTTCTGGACCATCTCCCTGAAGATAAAAAAGAAGAGGCTACGCAGATCCTGCAAGAGGGTGATAGAGCAGCCTCAGAGATGATTGATATATCGATGGATATGTCATAGGTGGCATTCAGACAAATGGCGGGAGCAATTGCTCTACGCAGGCAGGGTTGGCTAAAGGCTACCTCCTTCCGCCCGGAGATTCAGTCGAAAATCGTAGACATGCCATTCGACTGAGAATCTCTTTGGGAAGCATATTGACGATGGCCTACAGGGTATAAAGGCCTATACGGAAATGGCACGGTCCCTAGAAACCCTCCAACAACAACGTTTTCAGTCCTTATGAGGAGGTAGAGTAAGTGGTCAATACCAGCAAAAACCTTCCTTTCAGTCCTACAGATACCAACCGTATCAACAACAGGGTTATCGCCAGTATGCAGGCCAGCAACAGTTTTGCCCGTCTAATGTGCCCTACCACCAGCAAACAGCCAGAAAACTGGCTCCTACAAGAGCAAAGTCACAGGACAACTCTAGACGTCCGTGACAGTCTGATTGTACCACCTACCTCGTACCGACACAAACCTAATCAGAATCACTACCTGTCTGCGTATTACCATCAATGGCTAAAGATAGCTTCGGACAAATGAGTGCAGGACATTATTAATCAGGGACACACTCTGGAGTTTGTTAAAAGCCTCCTGGTCTCCCTCCCGTCTCGAGAAAGCACCAACATCTAGCCTTGTTAAAGCAAGAGATTTCGAACCTTTTTTCTAAAGGGGGTGATAGAAGAGGTTCCACAGCAACATTGCGGAAAGGGATTCTACTCGAACGTCTTTCTAATAAAAAAAAGAAGCAGAGTGCCAAATGGAGACAGGTAATGGATCTCAGGGGTTTGAACAAATATATCAAACAAGCCTTCAGGATGCTATCATTGCAGGAGATTCTTTTAATGATCAACAAAGGAGACTTTGACATCTCTAGATCACTGGACGCTTATTTTCACATCCCTATCCATGTCAAACATCAACGATTACTAAGGTTCGAGGTGGTGGGGTGCTACCTTTTGGTCTTCAGTCAGCGCCAAGGGTGTTTACAAAGTGTATAGCGCCAATAGCAGCGTTCTTGAGACAACAAGGACACCAAGTCTATCCATATCTTGACGACTGGCTAGTAAAATGACCTACATACCACTCGGCACCAAACTCCTCAAGTTTTTCGGCAGCTCTTCAAGACGCTAGGTCTATGAGTAAATGTGGGAAAATCCTCCCTCATACCATCGCAATCCCTGATGTTTCTAGGGGCAGTACTGGACACAAAGAACGCAAAAGCCTACCCTTTGGAGGAATGCATTAAAAAATATTAAAGATAAAATCGTTAATACAGGGGAAAAAGTCAATTTCAGTGAGGATATACAAATCCATGCTGGGGAGGCTCTCCTCGTTCATTCCACTGATCCCAAATGCCGGCTACGCATGAGGCCGCTTCACGAACAATTAGATATACAGTGGATCCAAGCTCAGGGCTCATTCGAGGATCTCATTACTATCACTCTATAAATTCAAAAAGCCCAGTCATGGTGGAAGATAAGAGAAAATATATCTACAGGACTAGCCTTCGAGTCGCAAACTCCCAGTTTCATAATGACTACAGACGCATCCCTTCAAGGGTGGGGGGCACATCTGCAAGAACTGGAGATTCGGTGACAGTGGAACGCTCGAGAGGCACTGATGCACATCAATTCTTTAGAGCTGAAGACGGTCTTCTTAGGGTTATAGGCCTTTCTGCCCAGAATCTGCTATTCTCCTGTACTAGTGAGAACGGACAACACTACCACGATGTTTTATCTGCTCAAGCAGAGAGGAACGAGATGGCAGATATTATCCTCGCAAGCTCAAGAAATCTGGCAATGACATCTAAAACATAACATCTCTCTTCCAGTGGAGCATGTTCCCCGGAGTCCATAACACGTGGGCAAACTCCCTCAGCAGGTCCTCAAGTCAATGCCACGAATGGGAGTTGAATCATCGGATCGTCTAAATCTTCAAAAAATGGGGAACCCCAAGATGGGACATTTTTGCTACTCGGGAAAACAAAAAATGCGAGAGGTCTGCAAGCAGATCCCCCTCAAAAGGGTTCGTGGGGGAATGCTCTTCAGCTTCGTTGGATGAGAATGTTTGCCTATGCATTACAGCCTTTCACTCTCATACCAAGGGTGCTACGCTAGATGAAGTCGGAGCCGTGTCACCTGATCCTAATAGCGCCAGCATGGCCGAGACAATTTTGGTTCTCAGACCTACTGGGATGTCGGTATCCCCTCTCATCCGGTTCCCACCTGTTCACAATCTTATATCCATGAACAAGAGGCAGTTAGTACACCTGCAGATAGACTCTCTGAATTAGTCCGCCTGGAACCTCATGACCAGGAATTTGAATCCCTGAACATTCCACAAGATTGTCGGGACTCAAGAAAACTACCAATAATAAAACTTATGCTGCGAAATGGAAGCGATTCTGCCATTGGTGCATAGAACACTCGACATATCCATTACATTCATCACCGGATCAAATACTACCTTATTTGCTACAACTAGAAAGTGTCTGGCCCATTCCTCAATAAAAGTGCACATAGCGGCAATTGCGAGATACCTGAGGAAGGCAGATCATATATTGCTTTGGTCTTCCAGAGTGATGAAGGAATTCCTCAAGGGGCTCTTCAGGGTATTTCCGCCAATAAAGCGTCCAGCGAATTCCTGGCAATTAAATACGGTCCTTGCTCAACTGATGAGGTCACCGTTCAAACTTGTCCATAAAGCAGACATTAAATTTGTATCCTGGTAGACTGCACTATTGCTGGTATTGACCACAGCCAGGAGAGTAAGCGAAATCCAAGCTTTCTCAATCTTGGAACCCTTTACCAATTCAAAAAGGACAAGGTGGTACTGAGGACAAATCCAAAATTCATACTGAAGGTCCCAAGTTTGTTCCATCTAAATGAGCCTATTATATTACCAACGTACTTCAGGGAGCCAACATCTTCAGCAGAAAGGTCTCTCCATACGCTAGATGTCAGACGCTGTTTGAGATTTTACATTGAAAGGACAAAAACATTTCGAAAATCAAACTAGTTACTCAACGTCTTTGCTCCCCCCAGGAAAGGATATGTGCTGTCTAGAAGCAGTATATCCTGTTGGATATCTTCAGCTATTGCCTTTTGCCACGATAAAGTGGGAAAACCGCTGGCGTCAAGAGTGACAAGGAAGATGGCTACCTCCACAGCGTTATCCACAGGAGTGTTGCTCCCGGACATCTGTAGAGCACCAACATGGTCTAATGCCCATACCTTTACCAGGCACTACTGTTTGGATACAGCATGGAAAGGAGATTCGGCAGTTGGGCAAGCAGTGCTCCGTCAGCTGTTTCATTAAGGTACTCCTTTCCTCGTTATACCTGTTTATATGTTTATGCATATGTCCATAATATATATAGATAGATCTATTTATGGATACTTACGTATTCTAATATATAGATAAGTTTTTTCTGAATGTGTTCGCTATATATATTCTTTACATTTTGACATACAGACTCTACTTTCTATATTAGGGGTTGATAAAGTTTTTCGGCTTTAGAAAAGAAAGTGCCCATGCCTTCAAACGCTTAACGGTAGGGTCCTGTACTGCTTACTAGTCTGATTCAAGCATGTGAATCGATGAAAGATTCAGTACTGGAGAAAAAACAAGTTACTAACCTGTACACTATGGTTCTCCAGTCGTTGACATCATGCATAGATTCAGATGCGGTCGGCCCGCCTCCCCATCTAAGGCTGGACTTGTTTAACCTCATGACGCTTAGCTGCAACTCTCACTTGTGCTTGAAATCTGCAGTATGGTGGCTCTGCAGGGGCTTGTGGTCTCAGGGCTGGCGCCTCATTGGCTGAAAGTTGGACCTTATAAGGAGGACAATGGGTTAACAAAAATTCTATTCCTTTTACATTGGTTTCTATGTACTACTTTCTGTACTGCTATATAAGAAACCGTGAGACTCCCACCATGACGATGGGGAAGATTCAAGCATGTGAATCTATGAAAGATGTAAATACTGGAGAACCACATGGTACAGGTAAGTAACTTTTTTTTTTTTGCTCATGAAGGACACATGGGTATTTCAAGCACTAGAAGGTGGGTCAGGGTGAATTTTTGGTGGTCAGGGATAGATACATTTGTTGAACTTCACGTAAGGGTGTGTTGTGCGTGTGCTTCGATTGACAAATCGGCTAAAGTATTAACTGCTGATCCCCAGCCTGTTGAGGTTCCAGAGGCACCATGGTGGAAATTGGGTTTGGATATAATTGGCCCATTTTCAGTGTTACCTAGACAGGAGGTGTGTCGCATACTCATGGTGAATTACTATTCCAAATGGCTAGAAATTAAAATGGTAAAGGATGTCACCTCAGAAAATGTTATGTTCTTGGATGAGGTCTTCTGCAGAGAGGGTATTCCCCTAGAAGTGGTAATTGATAATGGACCACAGTTTGTCAGTAACCACATGGAAAGTTATCTGGAGAAGTGTGGCGTGGTACATAAACGTATTGCTGTGTGCCATCTCAAAGCAAATGATCAAGTAGAAAGGTTCAACCGAGTGGTTAAAGAAGCTATTCAGTTGCCAGTGAAGGGTGGTTTGAATTGGAGGAAGGCATTACAGTCCATGTTGCTGGCGTACAGGACTTCTCCTAATTCGGTGACTTCTGTGAGCTATTGAGTTATTGAGGGGATGGAAACCTAGTACAAAATTAGCTCCCTGGTGGTTGAGGAATAAAAAAAGTTTTTGATGAAGTTGCAGATGTGGATTTTAAGGAAATCTGTCGCAGAGTAGAGGAATACAAGTTGAAAATGAGAAACACATTAAGGAAAAGAAAAGGAACTATTAGCAAGCAAGGTGAGAATGTTGGTGACCGGGTTCGCCTCAAGAAAGGGAAAACGGATAGCAAAGGGTTAGCATGTTGGTCGGACCTTAATGGTCATTGAGGTTTTCAAGAATGCTGTACTAGGTGAAGGGGGAGCGGATGGAATCGCAATCGTGTGTCCCTGTTCAAGGGAGAGAATTTGCGTCCATTCGATCAGATGGACAATGTTTTCCTAGATATGCAAGAACCGAATTGTGTTGAAAACACAGGCGTGAACGGTGTCACTATTTCTAGTGAGACTGATGATGTCATAGCGGCATCTAAAAGAATAAGGAAACATAGACTTCCCATGAAATTGCAATATTATGTGTTGAAGTGAAAAAAATAAAAGGGGGAAGGTGTGTTAAATGTGGTGTTACAATGTGGATACGAGCGTGACATTGGTGATGTTAGGCTTGTGCCTATTTCGTTTAATGCCTGTCCTGCAGGTCGCTAACCGCATTGATACATTCCTGTGGGGATGTGTGCATTCAAAATAGTCGGAGCGTGGTTGAAATGGACGGCATGTGTATATATATGTGTGGGCTGGCAGTTGGGGTTATCAGTTGGTTTCCTGTACTCGTTACCACGCAGTTATTGTGAATAAAATTCGCATGTAGTAAAAGTTGCTTACACTTCTGAGGTAATCGTTATGAGTGTGCCTTTTGGGATCTTTTCCTACAGCACCTTTGCCACTGGGGTGGGCTACTAGTTTGTTTGGGGAGCTGGAGGGTTGTTATCTGGGCGGGAGAAGGGACCAACGAGCCTAATATATCTGACTGTGAGTATCGTGACAATCGTGCAGACACTCTGCTGCAGTAGAGGTGCTAGCTATGGACCCTAAAATTAGTGTACACTGATGCATCCACCAGTCTACAACCAGCGTCAGTTGGGCCAAGGTGTACAACATGTGAATCCTGCTCAGTGGTCCATGCATAGAACACACAGCCAGGAGCGACCAGCAACGAATCGCAGGCCATACAAGTGTGCACCAACACTAGAGGACAAAGGTACAGTGACATTGTGAGCCCAAAAACGGGTAGGGAAAGGAAAGTTCACCTATATGGGAAGACTAGAAACGTGCATTCTTGCTTGAGAAGACCAATTAAACTCTTCCCCTTCAGGTCGGTGAGCCATTAAACATTACTACTTGAGACTTGTCCACTGGGAGTGGTTAGGACGACTCCACAGATTAGTTGTACTAAACTACCAGTGATAGCTTAATGTCAATGCCCACTAATGATTATGTACAGTGATTGCTTTGTGTGTTCGTACTGAATTACCTTTCTCTTCTAAACTGAATTAGTGGCCGGGCAGTGATTTATTAATTTTCAGATGTTTATCAAATGCGGAGTCTCTAACTCCACACCTCCTTGAGTCGGCCTTAGACTGCCTGCATTCACTTCTCGGAGGGTAAAGTGCTATGGGGGGTGAGGGGGCTTGGTGTTCAGTTTTGAGTCCAGTAGAACAGTTAAGCCCAAGGACACCAGTGGTGTACTGCTCAGGTTGACACAGTCACAGCCCAATAACACCTGATTGCCCTTTGACTCCAGAAAACGTTCCCGCACATCGAGTGTGTCCTGCTTATTTAAAGCAAAGTTTGAGTCTGTTGTAATTTATTCATAGTCAATGTCACGCGCTGCTGCCAGCGCGTGACAGCAACTGTTCAGGCTCTCCTGCGCGAGAGCACCCTTTGTCATCCACCCCTTCCCATTGGCTCTCCAACATTCCACCCTGCCTTTCCTCGCCTTCCCTGTTCCCAACTGTGATAACTGTCATAACGATATAGAAGCTGGGACTACTAACCGCACTCCTTGTGGGGCTGCAAAGAATAAACTTGGAATCCAATACACCGCGTCTGCTTCATTTCTACAAGTGGCGACGAGCGGACTTCCCTTCTGCAGCCCCACTGCGGTGTGTTCTAATCACGAGCTGCTTGAATGGTGAAAGATCTCTTGGCTGCGGCGCTTACGACTTCTGTGCAGATCTTAACCAGCGCCTCCCAGATGTTCTACAGTTCCGTTGGTCCTGCCGTGTTCCTGTGGTCAAGTATTGCTGTGTTCACGATGGGAGTCCGAGCTGTCATGTGGTGAGATCAGCGCTGTTTGCATGCGCGCGGAAATTTTGACGAGTTCTGTGCTTCTACACGCATCTTTCAATCTCGCCAATTTCTGCTTCCGCATACCGCTTTCTGCTCAACAGCTCCTGCCCTTTCGCTGACACTGCGTGCAGCTGTGCTCCTGTCAGACACACTCCCGCCCTTCTCCTGCAAGCTGCGCTTTCCTCATAGAGCGTGTGACGTCAGTGAAACGCACACGTTCAGCGCCATTTTGTTTCCTTCAATTTCACCGCTACGCTGGAATTCATGTGCATTGCCTGATTCAGTGATGCACACACTGTACTATTCACGTGTGCGTTTCCTCATTCAGTGACACGCACACTTTCTTCACTCTTTCTTCAAGTCGTGTGTTTTTCAGCGCCTACAGTTACACTTAAAAAAAAATAAAAAAACTACCAGTTTTTTTTCGTGACAAGCTTCAGTTCATGTTCTCCAACATTATCGTTATGTTCACAATTTCTGTGTGTTGCCGATTCCAGTGATGCGCACACTTACAACTCTACGGTGCGTTTCCTTCCCACAGTGACACGCACACTTTCACCAATTAGAACCAATTTCACCTTGGTTCATTCAAATAAATTCAATAAAAGACAATTCTGTGCGCCACCTGTCACTTCAGTGCGTTATCACTCACGGTGACGCGCACACCTTGATGAGCTACAATTTTTTTTTGCTAATAATGTGTGCCTTAAGCACATTGAACCTCTCGCAACCTCAAGCTTTTCTTCCAATCAAAGGTGAACCATGCATGCCATGGAAAGAGTGGAAGGAATATTTCTGCAACTATATTGAAACTGTGGAAGATGAAGATTTCACTCCTGTGAAGAAAAAGAAAGTACTATTGTATTGCTTGGGTCCAGGAGGTTTAAAAACGTACAATAGAATTGAAAAGAAAGTCAGGGAGGGTGATGATGTATTTCAGCACGCTTTAGATGATTTGGACGCACATTTTTCACCCATAGTATGTGTTGCTGTTGACCGCTATAAATTTTCAAGAAGGAAACAGGGCAAAGACGAGAGCATTGATGAATACGTCTCCGCTTTGAATAGCTTAGCCTTGACGTGCAGATTTGGGCAATTACAAGAAGAATTCATACGAGACCAGATAATTATGCACGCCAGTAACTCCAACATCCAAGACAAACTTTGGGTAAATGGCGAGTCACCATTGAAAGAAGTGGTCGCCTTAGTTAAAAAAGCGGAACTTACAGGCAGATGTGCTAAAGCCGTTCTTGATGAGCCCAATGTGGTGAAGGCTGTCAATACATCCAGTGCTAGCAAATTAAGGTTCAAAGAAAGTTCTCGCCAGAATCCCAGTGAAACCTACAAGAAAAGTGAACCCATCAAGAAGAGACTTGAACAAGGAAAGAAATACAATGATGACACTGAATGTAGATGCTATCGCTGTGGGTCTTCCTCCCATTTTGCAGACTTCATAAAGTGCCCTGGAAAATTTCAAAAGTGCACGTCGTGCGGGTTAATAGGGCACTTCGCCAAAGTATGCAACAGAAAATTTCTGAGACGAAGCAAGCCTGTGAAACACATCCAACATGATGATGACTCCAAATCTGAAGATTCAGATAGCTCGCAGTCTGTCGAGATTAACTATGTGTTCTCCATTGAATATGACGTACTAGAACTTGCTCCCACCAGAATCAAAAAACCTATGTGTGATATAAGAATGGGTGGGGTGCCTATGAACATAATGGCTGACTCTGGCTCCCCGTTCACAATTGTCAACGAAAATGTATGGAAGCAGCAATTTGTGGGTAAAATTGGGGCTTCACTTGAAAAATCCAACGTAATTGCTAGAAGTTACACAGGAGATAATATCGAATTCTTAGGAACTCGTGAACTGGAATTCGAATTCAAAAATAGAAAGGCGTTCTGTAAACTCTTTGTAGCTAAAAAAGGTCCATCTGTTTTGGGTTGGTGCGATCAGGCTGACCTAGGAATCATTCTCAACCCCAATAGTGTTGATCCTGTTATGTCCGTTGATGACACATGCAAAAGCTCCCTTCATAAAGACTACCCTGAAGTATTCTCTGGTAAAGTGGGCCTTCTCAACAGTTTCCAACATAAAATTGAGCTTAAAGACTCTGCCTCCCCATGCATACACAAAGTTAGACATCTACCCATTTCGGTCAGAGATGATGTCCGTATGGAACTTAACAGACTGGTCAACGACGGAATAATTGAAAAGGTTGAATCCGCAGAGTGGGTTTCTCCCCTGGTGGTCGTCAAACGCCCCAACGGAAAAATTAGACTCTGCATAGATCTCAGAGATCTAAATAAGAATATAATTGTTGATCAGTACCCTTTGCCTCGCATTTGCGAAATGTTCAATGCTACTAAAGACATGCTTGTATTTTCCATTATAGATTTAAAATCTGCGTACCACCAAGTACCTTTACACAGGACAGCAGAAAGTACACCACATTCATTACGCCATTTGGCTGTTACCGTTTCACGAGGGTACCATTTGGACTGGCCTCGGCCGCAGCGCTTTTCCAAAGAGTCATGTCATCCATCTTTGAGGGCGTTGCTGGTGTGAGGTTCTTCCAAGATGATATCTTGGTCATGGGCAGCTGCCAAATGGAACATGACACACGCCTTAAGCAGGTTTTAGAAAATTTAAAAAGGCATGGGTTAACAGTCGAATTAGACAAATGCAAATTTTCTCAGAAAAAAGTAGTCTACCTGGGTCACACGATTAGTCATGAAGGTATTAAACCCAAGCAAGGTTTAGTTGATGCCATCCTTAAAGCTCCCTTTCCTTCCAGCAAAGATGATGTGAGAGCCTTTCTCGGTTTAACCGAATACTACTCGAAGTTCATTCGTAACTTTTCTGAAAAAACGTACGATTTAAGGCAATTACTCAAAAACAAGACTAAATTTGTGTGGTCACCAGAATGCCAGAGCACTTTCAACTCCATCAAAAAGGAAATCAGCAATGCACCCTTTCTCAAAGGTTTTGACCCCAAAGCTGAAATTTTTGTCACAACTGATGCCAGCAACAAAGGACTCTGGGCTGTGCTAGCTCAGAAGGATGTTGACAACAAGGAATGGGTAGTAGCCTTCGCATCGAGATCACTCACCTCGGCCGAAGAGAGGTACTCGGTAATTGAACGTGAGATGCTTGCCTGTTCTTGGGCTCTCAACTATTTCAGAGCATATATTTGGGGATACAATATACGTTTGCGCACTGATCACAAACCGTTGATCAAGATCCTCTCTGCCTCTGGTCTGCAGAATGCTTCCCCCAGGCTCAGTAAGATGTCTGTCAAACTGCTGGACTACAACTATACGGTCGAATACTGGCCTGGAGTTAGGAACAAGGTAGCTGATTTCTTAAGCAGGTTACCCCTACCCCACGACGAAGCCTTAAATGAGCTAGCAGATGCTGAGAAAGTAGCATTACTTTTCAACTCAGACCTTGACGGAATCTCAGCGGAGGAGTGGAAAAGTCATATGTCAAAAGACTCCACCTTACTGACATTGTGCAAATATATCAACAGCTCCTGGCCTGAGAAAGCATCTTGATGAAAACGCCAAGGTCTATTGGGAAATAAGAAATGAACTAAGTCTGGAAAACGGGGTGTTGTACAGAATAGGTAAAGCAATAGCCCCCTTCACACTCAGAAAAAAAATTCTCAGCTTATGCCATATAGGTCACCTAGGTATCTCAAAAACCAAACAAAGAGTCAGATGCAATTATTGGTGGCCCAGAATCGATAAGCAGATAGAAATCCTAATTAGAGATTGCGTGAACTGCAACGACTCGGACAAGAGTCTGAAAACTTCCAGAGTCCCTCTGTCTCCCCTCAAACCCCCCACAATGCCATGGGAGAGGATTGGTTTGGACATCACCGGACCCATTGAAGGCTCTGATGGAGTGATCAAGTATATTCTGGTGGTCATGGATCACTTCTCCAAATGGCCTGCAATAAAAATTGTATCAAGTACTGACAGTTCTTCGGTTATCTCATTTATAGACCAGCTATTCTTGAGTGAGGGATTACCCAAATTCTTGCTCACTGATAATGGCCCTCAATTCTCCTCAGAGGCATGTAAATCATTCTTAGAAAGAAATTGTATCACCCACCTCACCACCTCACTCTACCATCCCGAGGGTAATGGCCTCGTTGAACGATTCAATCGAGTCATTAAAGGACATATACAACTATCCCGGAATGCCAACCTCAACTGGGAAGAGGAAGTATTTAAACTCATCTGGGCATTTAGGATTTCCCCATGTGCCAGCACTAATGAGGCACCCTTTGTCCTGATGAGGAGCAGACAACCCCTGAGCATAGACCTAGGATGGATGCCAGCTTCCAAACAAATTGAGTGGTCACCTGAAACCATCAGAAACAACATAGAAAAAGCGCAAATGTGCTATAAAGATTGGTACGACTCCAGACACGGTGTCAAAGAACATTCTTTCAAGATTGGTGATCTGGTCAAAGTTCGCCTTGAAAGGAAAACCAGGAAGGGAGAAAGCAGATTCACCGATCCCCTGCACATCAGCAAACTGTACAACAACGCTGCCAGACTCAGCGATGGAAAAGTTTGGCACATGAACAGATTGGCCAAATGTCATTCCACTAGAAAAGAGCCGAACCAACATCTGTCGTATAGTGCCAACAGAGATGGGTCAAGTCTGTGCCGGCCCAACAGTACCAGTAAAGATTTGTGGGTAGATTACGATGAACCAGAAGGGGGCCACAGTTCCATATCCTATAACAATAGGGGGTGTTCCACTAATGAAGATGCGCAAGATCACAGTCCTCCACCCACCCCTGACTCCACAGAGTGTCACACATCGGACCAGCTTGAGGACATCAGCTCGCGCACTCCTGAGTTTGATCGGAGTGGCGATGGTGAGTCTCATTCTGATTCTGATGTCGTATCTGACAGTCAGGGTCTCAGGGGTAGGTTTGGAAGGTCCAATAGCGATCCCCATTCAGACACTGAGGTCGTGTCGGACTACCACAGTCTCAGAGGAAGGTTTGGCAGAGCCATCAACAAACCCAAACGTTTTGATGATTTTATTTGTGAATAATTGTCAAACATGCAAGAGAGGAAGATGTGTTGTAATTTATTCATAGTCAATGTCACGCGCTGCTGCCAGCGCGTGACAGCAACTGTTCAGGCTCTCCTGCGCGAGAGCACCCTTTGTCATCCACCCCTTCCCATTGGCTCTCCAACATTCCACCCTGCCTTTCCTCGCCTTCCCTGTTCCCAACTGTGATAACTGTCATAACGATATAGAAGCTGGGACTACTAACCGCACTCCTTGTGGGGCTGCAAAGAATAAACTTGGAATCCAATACACCGCGTCTGCTTCATTTCTACAGAGTCGTCTCTGACAGACTCTGAGCAATGAGAAGGGAACACAAATGGAGACCAGGGTCGGTTAATGTAGTGTCTGACAGACTGAGATACTAAGATGTGTGATGCCTGATCTTACAAGTGGGCGTGTAGAAGTAAGTCTAAGTGCAGAAAAACCTACAGGCTGGTCCACTGCTAGTGTGTGTTCTGTTATGCCCAAACTCGTCACAAAGCATAGAGGAACTTCCAAATGCAGCATCCACTCTTTTAGACCATGCCACTCCAAAGTGCAGCAGCTGCCCTGTCAGATTGCCCTTCTGCTGTGTCCTGTTCACCCCAAACACATGAAGAGCAGGAAGTAGTGGCTAATTTCGGCAGCAGCCCAGTCAGACCACACTGACTAAAGCATGGAGAAGCAGAGCTGAGTGCAGCAGTGACTGTCCTACAGAGCCGCTCCCGCGTATAGTCGCTGCTCAGTCAGACTGTGCCCAAACTTACCAAAGAACATGGAGGAGCGGAGCAGAGTGCAGCACGGCCTGTCGTACTGAGCCACTGCTGAGTGTAGCACCTGCTCAGGCAGACTGTGCCCAAACTTACCAAAGAACATGGAGGAACGAGGCCGAGTGCAGCATGGGCTGTCGTACTGAGCCACTGCTGAGTGTAGCACCTGCTCAGGCAGACTGTGCCCAAACTTACCAAAGAGCACAGAGGAGCGGAGTGCAGCATGGGCTGTCATACTGAGCCACTGCTGAGTGTAACAGCTGCTCAGGCAGACTGTGCCCAAACTTACCAAAGAGCACAGAGGAGCGGAGTGCAGCATCGGTTGTTAAACGGAGCCACTGCTAAGTATATCAGCTGCTCAGGCAGACTGTGTCCAAACTTACCAAAGAGCACAGAGGAGCGGAGTGCAGCATGGGCTGTCATACTGAGCCACTGCTGAGTGTAGCAGCTGCTCAGGCAGACTGTGCCCAAACTTACCAAAGAGCACAGAGGAGCGGAGTGCAGCATGGGCTGTCATACTGAGCCACTGCTGAGTGTAGCAGCTGCTCAGGCAGACTGTGCCCAAACTTACCAAAGGGCATGGAGGAGCGGAGCAGAGTGCAGCACGGCCTGTCGTACTGAGCCACTGCTGAGTGTAGCACCTGCTCAGGCAGACTGTGTCCAATCTCACTATAGAACGTAGAGGAGCGGAACTGAGTGCAGCATTGGCTGTCAGATGGCACCACTGCTGAGTATAGCAGCTACTCGGGCAGACTCTGCCCAAACTCACTGAAGAGCATGGAGGAGCGGAGCGCAGCTGCGGCTGTCATACTGAGCCACTGCTGAGTATAGCAGCTGCTCAGGCAGACTGTGTGCAGCTAAACTCACGAAGGAGCAAGGAGGAGGAGAATGGAGTACAGCATTGGCTGTTGTACTGAGCCACTGCTGAGTATAGAAGCTGCTCAGGTAGACTGTGTCCAATCTCACTATAGAGCATGGAGCAGTTGAGCTCAGTGCAGCATTGGCTGTCTTATGGATCCAGTGCTGAGTGTAGCAGCTGCTCAGTCAGACAGTGCCCAAACTCACTAAAGAGCATGGCGAAGCAGAACTGAGTGCAGCATGAGTTGTCATATGGCACCACTGCTGAGTATAGCAGCTACTCGGGCAGACTCTGCCCAAACTCACTGAAGAGCATGGAGGAGCGGAGCAGAAACGCGGCTGTCATACTGAGCCACTGCTGAGTATAGCAGCTGTTCAGGTAGACTGTGCCCAAGCTTACTAAGTTCGTTGAACACAACAGGGGTAGCCATACACAACCGAGGTTCCAGGTAAAAGGGTATCAAAACATGATTTTGTAACAGCCATTAATAAGAAATTGCCAATCAAGTCAAAATAACTTTATTCGGTTCAGATTGGACCATAAAAGTTTAACATACCAAGATAATACTTAAAATTGACGTGTCCAGTTTATACAATAATATAGCTCTTATCCCCATAGCTCAACATTTCAAGTCAAAATAACTTTATTCGGTTCAGATTGGACCATAAAAGTTTAACATACCAAGATAATACTTAAAATTGACGTGTCCAGTTTATACAATAATATAGCTCTTATCCCCATAGCTCAACATTTCAAGTCAAAATAACTTTATTCGGTTCAGATTAGACCATAAAAGTTTAACATACCAAAATAATACTTAAAGTTGACGTGTCCAGTTTATACAATGATATAACTCTTATCCCTATAGCTCAACACTTAAAAATAAAACATTACTTAAAAAACTACTTAAATTTAAGAAGCACCATTTTCATTTACAATTCATACCGTTTTCTTATAAAAAATGCAGTTTTGATAAAATTTAAAACGGCAGTACAAATAGCAATAGATAAAGAACGTAAGAAATTAAAACCCTCTTGATAGGTGCAAGGGCAAATTTCTTTTAGAATTGGAATGAGGAACCTTGCCCTCGGCTCTTTATAGAGTGTGCAAAACAGCATAAAGTGCAATGTGCTTTGTTGAGCTAAATTGTTGCAGGGGCAGGGAATGAGATTCTCGCACCATCCAGCCTGCTTAGGGAAGGCCACGAGAAAGTGCAACGTGCAAAGTCGAAACCTAGTCATATAAGATCGAAACTGTACATTCATAGTAAAAGATAGGTAAAATTCTTGTCGTAAAGGGGACCGATCAGAATGATATTGCAATCCTCGTTGCCAGTGACGATTGGTCAAGACTGCAAAATATGCCTCTTTTATGATTAATTTCATGTTTTTGTGGATACTGGCCGGATTATCATAGTAGTGCCCCAGACCTATTTCATGAAATTTTTCTTTAACAAATCGAAGCCATGGAATAGTCAGGGCGTTATCGAGGGTCATGCAATCCTCGATAATTTTCCTTGAAAACTTTAGGTCCTCAGACAGCCAGATTTTGGCCCAAAGGACTAATGGGGCAATGTTAATTCGGTCCTCTATGAAATCCAGCCCTACCTCAGAGTGGCAGAAGGCTGTCGGGGCACTTTTTGGGATCATCAGCAGTCTTTTTATGAACTTATTTTCTAAGACTTGTAATTGGCTACTTTTATGGTGACACCACACTCCTGCCCCATAGGTTGCGACAGACAGACATTTTGATTTATATAATGTGATTAATTCCGCTACCGGCTTGTGGCCCTGCTTACAAGCAAAGCGGAATAGGCCCTCTAGTATGCTGTACCCTAGCTGTTACAAGGTGGTCCCAGTTCAATTTGTTATTAAAAACATTCCCCAAGTAAGTAAAATTGGACACCTTATCGATGTTCTTGCCCGTAACAATAAATGTTCTTGTTTTAGTTTGTTTCGGGCCACACACCATGATATAAGATTTGCTAAAATTTACTTTTAGATCTAATGATAACATAAAATCGGTAAAAATATTCAAAGATTTCTGTAGACTATTAGCAGTTAGAGCCATTAAAACTGTGTCATCCGCGTACGCCAACAACGGAACCGGGTTGCCTCCGATTCTCGGGAAATCTAATGCCTGTTCTATTAGGGCTGACTCTAGGCCACTTGTATACAGAAGGAAAAGAAAAGGGGCCAGTATACACCCCTGTCGAACTCCCTCCGTGGAGGCAATAGACCCGGTCTTCTCTCCCCCAGGCCCAATTCGTATGGCAACAGTAGTGGACACATGCAGCCTGCGCAGGAGGGTAATTAGGGGTTCCTCAAATCCCATTTTCCCCATCTGGTCCCATAATTTTTCTCTATTAACCGTGTCAAAGGCACTGGACAAGTCCATGAAGGCGAGGTGGATTGACCCCTTCCTCACCCTCATGTACTTGCCCGTGATCAATGACAAATTGAGGCACTGTTCATTCGTCCCCATGACTCTTCTAAAGCCATATTGTGGTTGGGACATGAACCCAGAGGCTTCTGCCCAAGTCTCGAGGCGCGCTAAAATGACCCTCCCCAATACCTTTGCTGTGGCATCAATTAGAGATATGGGCCTATAACAGGCCGGATCATCCCTAATTCCCTTTTTATACACGGGTACCACTATTTCCTCTTTCCAAGACAGTGGGATGGGGCCTATTATTACTGCTCTAAAAACATTAGTCAGGAGGGGTTCCCAGAATTGAGGGTTACCTTTAAACAGATCTAAAGGTACCCCATCCGGGCCTGGGGCTTTCAAACATATCCCCTTCGCAAGCGCATCCTCAATCTCGCTCACTGCAAGGGAGGAGCTCAATTGATGTGCGGTTATTAGATCTATTGGGACGTCTAAGGAAGACTCCTGGGGTGTAAATCCATTTGGGTTAAATATACTGCAAAAATGGGATTCCCAAACTTTCCCCGGTATCATTGAGTCCATACCCTTTGCTTCCTTCGAGAAAAGAGGGCGGTTTATTACCTCCCAGAAACTTGTGGAGTCTTTAAGTGCACTTGCTCTCTCTCTAAGTCCTCCCAGACTAACCTTCTCAGTTCTTCTTTCCTCTTATTGACTGTGTTTTTATAAGCCTGCCTACCGTTTTTAATTAAGGTTTTATCTCTGGGAATTACATGCAACGCCTTCTTGAGATCCTTTTGTGCCCTTGAGCAATCTGCATTAAACCATTTTGTTTCCTGGGCTTCCCCTCTTCCTATTGTCTTTACCAGATTTGTGGATACATCCCTACAAATTAGCTGGAAGCCCTTTATTACCATATCTGGGGAAGAATCTTGGTCCAGGCATTCAAGAATAGAATTTAAATTAGTTTTAACTATATTCTCCTCGAATTGGGATGGGTTTATTCTGTTCCATTTCAATCTCACCCCTTGATTTGAGTTATACTGGAGAGGGCGGCCATCCCCTTTCTCCTCCTGGGCTATTACATATACGGAGGCGATAAGGGGGTTATGGTGGCTGGCGTTATTGGGCTCTATCTCAAAGCTATTAACCCAGAGAGAGTATTTCCTGGATATCCACATAAAATCAATGACACTTTCCCTTCCTCTGCCCAAATAAGTAGGATACCGTATTTGGGGGCTGCTAACCAGGTTGTCAACCAAAAGCAAATCATTTACAATATTAATAGCGTTTAAGGCGTCACCCTGCGGGGTGTGTATAAAATACGTCAACGATTGCCCCTCCGTGTTCGATAACCCACACACCCGTTGTGAACTGTGCTGGCATAAAGAACAATTAAAATCCCCCACCCAATAAATACACAGAGGCTGCCACTTCCCCGCGATCTTATCAATTTCATCCTTAAGGGTATTGATGATGTCACAACTGTTCTGATAAAATATATTATAATACCAATTTATCCGTAACGTCTTGGACTGAAATAAATTTGAAATCAGAATGAGTTGATACCAAGGGGAATCAGAAATAGTCTCCGCCTTAACGGACCCATATTTAACGGAGATCAGCGTCGCCAACCCTCCTTTTGCCCTCCCTACTGGTGAGGCTATTGCATGGACATTGAAAGAGTAGTAACCATCTAGCTCAATGTTCTCCCTGTACCATGTTTCCTGAACACAAATAATATCGAAGGCCTTGACATACTCTAAACATACCTTATCCTCTAGTTTCGTGCGGATGCCTGCGATATTCCAGGAAACAATTCTAATCGAGCCAACTCTATGGCTCCTTGTCACTGGAGCTTCCTGGTTACTGGTAATCGCAAGTCTAGTGGGCGTAAAATCCAAGTCATTCCCCCCTACTCCAGAATTAAATGTGAATTGCAGAGTGGATAAATCAACCCCGGTCCCTATTTCATGTGTGTCGCTACAGATAATAGATATCTTCTTTGGGGGATGATACACACACTTTTCGACCACACCATTCCCCGTTGTTCTTACCTCTACATTAGGGTCTCTCCCTAATGGCCCACCTGGTGTTACCATCTTGTCTGGGAAACTAGGGTCGGAAGGTAGTCAGTCTGTCAGTCAGGCCAGAAAGTGCCTCAAATCTATTAGGATGGGCCCATGTGCAGTATTGAGGGAGGGGAGGTCTATTCAGGATTTGGGGGCGTGACTGTTGGCTCTTAGCGGCCCCCTGCTGGTAAGGATAAAAATAACCCAAGGGGCGGGCCTGTATCTGCTCCGCAGGGGAATCCCTGAGGTGCCGTAGGGCAAGGCCAGCACACGACCGATCATTAAAATTCAAAACCACACAATCACCCTCTCTATTTTTAGTTGTTTTTCCCAGCCAACTCACCCGCCTTGCCATGATGATATGTCTGTGCCAATTTATCTGAGCCTGGATTTTACTAGAACACCAAGGGGCAGATTTATTGATAAGGCTCTGGCAGCTTTCATAATGTCCTGGTGGTAGATAAGGGACCCCTGTCAAGACCAAGGTGTAGGGTGTGCATCCCGGGGGTAGGTTTAAAATGGTGTTATCACCCTGGCTGCTTGGCAGATCAGGCGCGGAACCAGTTATGGGCCTTTTCCCTTTCAATAGGCTCACCCTGCTATGCCTATCCGATGTTAAACAATTAATGGTCCCTCTCTCACCGTTAGGGTCCACACCATGACCGGGTGCCATCGCTGACGGCGCTCTTAGGTTGTCCATGCTAATAACCCTGTCATGGGCAAGATCCAATTTGTTGATCGCATTACATATAACTATGGGGCCATTTGTTTGGGCCCTTCCACCCTCGGGAGCACTAAAGGGAAGGTTAACTCCTCTCTCACCAATGCCCATTTGCTAGGCACATTTTTCTCTTTGCTTACTTTGTGCGGGTGTGGTCCCTGGGGTCAGTAATAATTGATCAAGCTGCTCCTCAATACGACCCAGGCGGGACAGAATAGGCTCTAAGGAGTCCAGCACAATTTTACCAATTCTGTCTAACATCATGTCCATTTCAGTCTGGGACCTGGTAAGCCCACCTCCCCCCCTCCACCCCCATGATCTCCCCACTGGTCCTGGGGGGTTTTGCCTTGTTCTCTTGACCTTTGGCAAATGGCCCATTGCACGTTGATCAGCTCCCGTTGGGTCAATACGCTTCCTTTTTGACCCAGCCATGCTCTGGTCCCCCGTAGATGTATGTGTTGCAACTTCCATTCCCTTTGGCGCTCCCTCTGTGGCACCCTGGCTCTGGATGATAATAGTAGGTGAAAGAGGGAGTGGAGGATGTGCCAGAGGGTCAGGGGGCGTGACAGGTGCAATAATAGTGGGAACCTCCAGTGTAGAGGAAGTAACAGGCTGGGCAGACTGAGTATTCAGAACGTCAGATGGGGGTAATGGGGCTAATGAAAGTCTGCGCTCGGCGAGTTCAATTTCTTTATTGATAGCCCCCACAGCCTTCTGTAAAAACCCATCTAGAGTAGCGTCTGTACATTTCGCAGCGAGCGTGGGTTTCTTCCTCCCCATGATGGAACAGTACTTAAATCCAAACACAAATCGGGGTTTGGTGACAATGGGCGATATTACTACTATAAGAAGCCCTCACGCCTCCTTACTTGTGGTTGTGCTGACACGTTGTCTGGTGGGGCCAAAAGGGGTGGCCCAGCCCGGCCTCTTTCGGCCGCTGACGGGCCTGCCCTTGGCCCGGGCGCGGCCCGGGCGCGTTCCGCGCTGCGGGAGCCCTGAGCAGTTTTTAAGCGCCTCCTGGCGCGTCCTGGCCGCAAGCGCGACGTCCCTGGCGCTAGGCTTGCTGGGAGGTGTAGTCACCTGCCTCCCAGCAGCGATGACCGAGGCAGTCGATGGGGGAAATGAGCGCTTGGGCTCTGCTGGCTCCCCTGTGGTGGCGGCTGAAGGCTATGTCGGGCAGTTTTTAAGCGCCTCCTGGCCGCAAGCGCGACGTCCCTGGCACTAGGCTTTCTGGGAGGTGTAGTCACCTGCCTCCCAGCAGCGATGACCGAGGCAGTCGATGGGGGAAATGAGCGCACAGGCTCTGCTGGCTCCCCTGTGGTGGCGGCTGAAGGCTATGTCTGGCTCCAATCAAGCATTAAACAAAGAATTTAACAAAATAAGCTGCCCACAGAGCATATTTAAGAACATAATCTATTATTATTGCAACAAACAGAATGAATGTACAAATAAAGAACTTAAAGATAAAATGGTGCTCAAGTGATCACACAACGAGTTCACATTGAATAATACATGTAAAATCATTCAGCTACTTGTATAGCGCGGCTTCTCACCCGTAAGGGTATCCAGGTGCTGGGCTGCAGGATTCAGTCAAAAAACCAGGTCTTGAGTTTCTTCCTTAAGTCTGTCAAGAGGGCGATGTGGGCGGAGCGGAGGTATCTGGATGGTTGGTGGAAGTTCAGGCGGTGGTTCATGTATGCAGGTCCCTGGTCGTGGAGGGTTTTGTAAGCATGGGTCAGTAGCTTGAACTGGCATCTCTTCTGGATGAGGAGCCAGTGGAGATCTTTCGGGTGCTGGGTGATATGGGTCCTTTTCGACAGTTTGAGGATCAGTCTGGCTGCTACATTCTGTATCATCTGAAGTCTTCTCATGAGTTCACTGGTGGGCAGTAGCGGCCCGTGGAGGGAGTTCCATGGGGCGGGGCGGGGGAAGGGCAGGGTGGGGGGTAGTAAACACCGGAATATGAATGAACGGAGGTAAGTAAACAATTAAATAAATAAAACGAATTTCGTTGCGTGCGCTGCATCGCAAAATGCAATGCAGCGCGCGCAACGAAATTTGTTTTATTTATTTAATTGTTTACTTACCTCCGTTCATCCATATTCCGGTGTTTACTACCCCCCGCCCCGCCTCACCGCCCCACGGAACTCCCTCCACGGGCCGCTACTGCTGGTGGGGTCTGCATAGAGTGCGTTGCCGTAGTCAAGACGGCTGGTGATGAGGGCCTGCGTTTGAAGATTCTGCAGAGAGTGTGGAAACAGGCTGAGGAGATGGCATTGACCTGTTGTTTCATAGAGATTTTGTTGTCCAGGATGATGCTGAGGTTTCTGGTGTGGTCTTTCGGTGTGGGGGTGTGTCAAAGTTCCGTTGGCCACCAGGTGTCGTTCCATGGGGAGGCGTGGCTGCCAAAGATCAGCACTTCGGTTTTGTCCGTGTTGAGCTTCAGGCAGTTGTCCTTCATGCAGGAGGAGACGTTTTTTTATACAGTTGTGGAAGTTGGATTTCTTGGTGGTGTGGTCTGCTGAGAGCCAGAGGACAGGTTGGGTGTCGTCAATGTAGGAAATGATGTTGATGTTGTGGGCTCTGGCAATGTCTGCTAGCGGCGTCATGTAGATGTTTAAGAGGGTAGGGCTGAGCCTTGAGGGACGCCGCAGATGGTGCGTTTGGGTTGTGAGGTGAAGGGGGGAGATGGATTCTTTGGGTGCGCCCCGTGAGGAAAGATGCTATCCATCTAGGGCCGCCATCTTCGATTCCGATTTGGTGTAGTTTTTTGAGTGTATGGTGGGTTACTGTGTCAAAGGCTGCGGAGAGGTCTAGGAGGATCAGGGCGGCAGATTCTCCTCTGTCAAGTAGGGTGCAGATGTCCTCTGTTGCGGAGATCAGGGCCGTCTAGGTGCTGTGGTTGGCTCTGAATTCTGATTGGGAGGGGTCTAGCAGGTTGTTTCTCTCCAGGTGTTACGTGAGTTGGAGGTTGTTAGCTTTCTCCAGGACTTTGGCGGGAAACGGGAGCAGCAAGATGGGGTGGTAGTTCTGGAGATCACTGGGGTCTGCCGTAGATTTCTTGAGGAGGGGTCTGATATCTGAGTATTTTCAGGCATTGGGAAAGGTGGCTGTGGCAATGAGGATAGTGGTGAGCTGGTGCCTTATTTAGTTTGTTCCAGGGTTGAAGGGTCGGTGGGGGCATGGATCAGAGGGTGCTCCCAAGTGGATGGAGTTCATTAAGACCATAGTGTTTAGTGTGCTGAGCTGCTCCCGTGTGTTGAGCTGAGGAGATCGGTGAGTTGGTGATCGAAGTTTCTGTATATGGTGGCTATCTTGTTGTGAAAGTGTTCTGCTATAGCATCACAGAGTTCCTGTGAGGAGGGGTTAGCGTTCTCGGTGGCAGATGGGCAAGTAAACTCTGACAATGGTCAAGAGTTCCTTGGTCTGGTTAACGCTGGCCTCGATGCGGTTTCAGGTCCTTCCTTTTCACATCTCTGAGTTGGTGGTGGTAGGTGTTGAGGGCCGACTTGAAGGTGGGTCAATCGGTGTCGCTTTTGCTGGTACGCCGTCTTCTTTTTAGGTGTTTGAGAGTGCTGAGTTCTGGGGTGTTCACAATTGAATAATAAACTTTCTAAACAAATTCATCAATCCAAATCCTATTTGAAAAACAACATATTAATTCCTTCCAAATGTCTGAAGTGTCTGCTGCGTTTCGACCCCAAAGAGTAAGACGGTCATCATTGGGACAAAGAAATGTTAATGAGCAAAAACGTAGTTTATTATTGAGAAGAACAAATTGTAATGAAAAGACCAAGCCCTCAACCAATCAGGCAATCAAGAAATGATAATTTTAAAAAGTCAATCCAATCAATGAAATTTATTTGAATTTTTCTTTCCCCCATCAACCAATAAAGTGTACAAAATCCATGCATTTAGACAATATTATTTTTAATAAAAAATATTCATAGCAATAAAATTCTATATAAATAACATCATAAAAGTAATAATTTTTAAAAAGAGAATAAAACAATAAAAATGCATACATTTCATAGGGTAACTTCACAGCCACTAGATCAAATGTACATTCTTAAAAATTAGTAAAATGTAGAGTGCAAAAAAATTGACCATATTTTCGTAAACACAAGCTTCCCCCCTGGTATGCTTTGATCTCTAAGGTCATATCAACCATCACTTACTGACATACCAAACATGTAGACATCCTAATCGGCCTGAGTCACAAACGTCTGGCGCCTAATCCAGAATTTCAATTAAAAACGGCTTATAACGAAAACTATAGGATCAGAAGTATCAGTCTTCAAACTACTGTCGGCGACCCGATATTGTCTGATTGCTAGAGTCACGCATATTGGTCCTATCCATCTCCTGCAAATTAGATGATATTTGGTACAAAAAACAAAATATGTTCCTCAGATTATTGTGCTGAGCCACATGCAGGACATATTACAGATGCTGAGTCAATGGCCTGCTAACTAGAAGTCCTTATAAGTAAACATCCCAAGCGAAACCTCACAAACAAACCTTTTGCTAATGGTTTTAAGATCAAATCCAGAAAGGGCTTGAACTTGGGACAGGGCTTGAAACATAACAACTGGGTAGTTAAACGACCATTGGTCGTACTCTGAGCGTACTGTTCTGCCACGTACACCCAATACTTAACATTTACTCTGGCCAATTCATCTTTACTAACCCTCTCTGAGCTGTCCCACAGGCTCGGCATTCCCAACAACCTACCCCAATTGGCAACATGTTTAAGCCATGGTCATTTTTTAGCGTCACTGATCTTTAAGAGCTCCCTTAATGACGCCCAATAATCATTTAGCTCAGGCGTAGTCCACAGCCGCAGCCAATGCATTAGAGGTTTTAATGAAGCCACATCCCCAATTCTCTTGATCCCTAGATCAAAAAACAATGGGGTTAGAGGAGTGCCAGTTGGTATAGAAAGAAGGGATCTGGCATGAATATTTTCACTCACTGTCAATTTGTGGGTATCAATGCAGCCCAAGACCTCGGCAATGTAGATTGCGACGCTTTGGGCTTTAGCCCTGTAAACCTCCAGTGCAGGGGTCAGCGACCTTGCCTGCGTCTGTCTATGAAATCTTTTGTCAAGTTGCGGCTCCCATCTTAGCTAGTCGGCCAGCCTGATCCCCAGATAGTCAAAACTCTTCACCCTCTCAAGGGGTTTGTCTGCGATCCCAACTACTAGTGATTTTTCCCTTTCCTTTCCCAAAAACCATAAATTTAGTTTTTTCTACATTAAGTTCAGGCCCCTTTGCTTTCAGAAGACCAGAAATGTATCTAATAGGTTTTGGAGGCCCATTGGAGTTGTGTAAATAAGTAAACAGTCATCTGCAAAGAGTAGGATCGGTGTTTTCTTTCCATTCAAGAAGGGGGAGTTATTTCTACAATCCATGAGCATGTTGGCTGCTTCGTTATTACACAGAGAAAAGAGTGTAGGTGCAAGTACTCACTCCTGGTGCACCCCACAACAAATGGGGATCTTGCTAGTTAGTTCACTCTGTTTTCCCATCGTACCTGGGCGTAGTTGTCCTTGAGCTTTCTTGCAATCAGATTTACCAAATTAGCCGGGACTCCCATGCCTAGCATAACTCCATAACTTCTCGCGAGGCACCAGACCGAATGCAGCTCTCAGATCAACGAATGCTACATACAATTGTTGTTTCTTTAGCAGCACGTACTTCCATGAAAGTAGTATAAACCTGAAGGCCTGATCACAGGTACTTATCTTACTTCAAAAGCCTGCCTGGTAGGAAGATAGAATTGCATTTTCGTCCATCCAGGCTAGCTATTTGTCTAAAATTTGCCTCGCAAAAACCTTTTGCAAGTCACTGAAGTCACAGGGCCAACCTGCGGAAAATCAAGATGCCAAACAATAGTTTGAACTGTAACTTTCCTGTTGGCGAATCCTCAAAGCCGCATCAGACGGGAGACCTCTCAAACTGAGGGAAGCTTTTGCTGGTTGACCCTGTGGCTTCAGCGAGTTTCTTGCCGTAGACGCTTCTGACATTTGTAAGGGTTCAATGTTTTGTTTTTCAAATAGGATTTGGATTGATGCATTTGTTTAGAAAGTTTATTATTCCATTGTCAGCTTCTGTTTTTAACACACTATGTATTATTCAGTGTGATCACTTGAGCACTGTTTTATCTTTAAGTACTAATAATAGATTACGTTCTTAAAATTGCTCTGTGGCCACCATATTTAGTTTAATCCTTTTTTTATTCTTGATTGAAAATGTCTTATTGGTTATTTCAAAATCATGTTTTGATACCCCTTTACCTGGAACTTCTGTTGTGTATTCCAACTTACCAAAGGGCATGGAGGAGCAGAGTGCAGCATTGGCTGTCATACTGAGCCACTGCTGAGGCAGACTGTACCCAAACATACTATACAGCAGGTAGGAGCAAAGTGCAGCACCGGCTGTCATACTGAGCCACTGCTGAGGCAGACTGTACCCAAACTTACTATACAGCATGGAGGAGCAGAGTGCAGCATTGGCTGTCATACTGAGCCGCTGCTGAGGCAGACTGTGCCCAAACTTACTATACAGCAGGGAGGAGCAAAGTGCAGCACCGGCTGTCATACTGAGCCACTGCTGAGGCAGACTGTACCCAAACTTACTATACAGCATGGAGGAGCAGAGTGCAGCACCGGCTGTCATACTGAGCCACCGCTGAGGCAGACTGTACCCAAACTTACTATACAGCATGGAGGAGCAAAGTGCAGCACCGGCTGTCATACTGAGCCACCGCTGAGGCAGACTGTACCCAAACTTACTATACAGCATGGAGGAGCAAAGTGCAGCACCGGCTGTCATACTGAGCCACCGCTGAGGCAGACTGTACCCAAACTTACTATACAGCATGGAGGAGCAAAGTGCAGCATTGACTGTCATACTGAGCCACTGCTGAGGCAGACTGTACCCAAACTTACTATACAGCATGGAGGAGCAAAGTGCAGCATTGACTGTCATACTGAGCCACTGCTGAGGCAGACTGTACCCAAACTTACTATACAGCATGGAGGAGCAAAGTGCAGCACCGGCTGTCATACTGAGCCACTGCTGAGGCAGACTGTACCCAAACTTACTATACAGCATGGAGGAGCAAAGTGCAGCATTGACTGTCATACTGAGCCACTGCTGAGGCAGACTGTACCCAAACTTACTATACAGCATGGAGGAGCAAAGTGCAGCACCGGCTGTCATACTGAGCCACCGCTGAGGCAGACTGTACCCAAACTTACTATACAGCATGGAGGAGCAAAGTGCAGCACCGGCTGTCATACTGAGCCACCGCTGAGGCAGACTGTACCCAAACTTACTATACAGCATGGAGGAGCAAAGTGCAGCATTGACTGTCATACTGAGCCACTGCTGAGGCAGACTGTACCCAAACTTACTATACAGCATGGAGGAGCAAAGTGCAGCATTGACTGTCATACTGAGCCACTGCTGAGGCAGACTGTACCCAAACTTACTATACAGCAGGGAGGAGCAAAGTGCAGCACCGGCTGTCATACTGAGCCACTGCTGAGGCAGACTGTACCCAAACTTACTATACAGCATGGAGGAGCAAAGTGCAGCATTGACTGTCATACTGAGCCACTGCTGAGGCAGACTGTACCCAAACTTACTATACAGCATGGAGGAGCAAAGTGCAGCATTGACTGTCATACTGAGCCACTGCTGAGGCAGACTGTACCCAAACTTACTATACAGCAGGGAGGAGCAAAGTGCAGCACCGGCTGTCATACTGAGCCACTGCTGAGGCAGACTGTACCCAAACTTACTATACAGCAGGGAGGAGCAAAGTGCAGCACCGGCTGTCATACTGAGCCACTGCTGAGGCAGACTGTACCCAAACTTACTATACAGCAGGGAGGAGCAGAGTGCAGCACCGGCTGTCATACTGAGCCACTGCTGAGGCAGACTGTACCCAAACTTACTATACAGCAGGGAGGAGCAAAGTGCAGCATTGACTGTCATACTGAGCCACTGCTGAGGCAGACTGTACCCAAACTTACTATACAGCAGGGAGGAGCAAAGTGCAGCACCGGCTGTCATACTGAGCCACTGCTGAGGCAGACTGTACCCAAACTTACTATACAGCAGGGAGGAGCAAAGTGCAGCACCGGCTGTCATACTGAGCCACTGCTGAGGCAGACTGTACCCAAACATACTATACAGCAGGTAGGAGCAAAGTGCAGCACCGGCTGTCATACTGAGCCACTGCTGAGGCAGACTGTACCCAAACTTACTATACAGCAGGGAGGAGCAGAGTGCAGCACCGGCTGTCAGACTGAGCCGCTGCTGCTGAGGCAGACTGTGCCCAAACTGACTTTACAGCATGGAGGAGCGGAATGCAGCACCGGCTGTCCTACTGAGCCGCTGCTGAGGCAGACTGTACCCAAACTTACTATACAGCATGGAGGAGCAAAGTGCAGCATTGGCTGTCATACTGAGCCACTGCTGAGGCAGACTGTACCCAAACTTACTATACAGCAGGGAGGAGCAAAGTGCAGCATTGACTGTCATACTGAGCCGCTGCTGCTGAGCCAGACTGTGTCCAAACTTACTAAAGAGCACAGAGGAGCGGAGTGCAGCGTCAGCTGTCATACTGAGCCGCTGCTGCTGAGGCAGACTGTGCCCAAACTGACTTTACAGCATGGAGGAGCGGAATGCAGCACCGGCTGTCCTACTGAGCCGCTGCTGAGGCAGACTGTACCCAAACTTACTATACAGCAGGGAGGAGCAAAGTGCAGCATTGACTGTCCTACTGAGCCGCTGCTGCTGAGCCAGACTGTGTCCAAACTTACTAAAGAGCACAGAGGAGCGGAGTGCAGCGTCAGCTGTCATACTGAGCCGCTGCTGCTGAGGCAGACTGTGCCCAAACTGACTTTACAGCATGGAGGAGCGGAATGCAGCACCGGCTGTCCTACTGAGCCGCTGCTGAGGCAGACTGTACCCAAACTTACTATACAGCATGGAGGAGCAAAGTGCAGCATTGGCTGTCATACTGAGCCACTGCTGAGGCAGACTGTACCCAAACTTACTATACAGCAGGGAGGAGCAAAGTGCAGCATTGACTGTCCTACTGAGCCGCTGCTGCTGAGCCAGACTGTGTCCAAACTTACTAAAGAGCACAGAGGAGCGGAGTGCAGCGTCAGCTGTCATACTGAGCCGCTGCTGCTGAGGCAGACTGTGCCCAAACTGACTTTACAGCATGGAGGAGCGGAATGCAGCACCGGCTGTCCTACTGAGCCACTGCTGAGGCAGACTGTACCCAAACTTACTATACAGCAGGGAGGAGCAAAGTGCAGCACCAGCTGTCATACTGAGCCACTGCTGAGGCAGACTGTACCCAAACTTACTATACAGCAGGGAGGAGCAAAGTGCAGCATTGACTGTCATACTGAGCCGCTGCTGCTGAGCCAGACTGTACCCAAACTTACTAAAGAGCACAGAGGAGCGGAGTGCAGCGTCAGCTGTCATACTGAGCCGCTGCTGCTGAGGCAGACTGTGCCCAAACTGACTTTACAGCATGGAGGAGCGGAATGCAGCACCGGCTGTCCTACTGAGCCGCTGCTGAGGCAGACTGTACCCAAACTTACTATACAGCATGGAGGTGCAAAGTGCAGCATTGGCTGTCATACTGAGCCACTGCTGAGGCAGACTGTACCCAAACTTACTATACAGCATGGAGGAGCAAAGTGCAGCACTGGCTGTCATACTGAGCCGCTGCGGAGTATGGCAGCTGCTGAGCCAGACTGTGCCCAAACTTACTAAAGAGCGCAGAGGAGCGGAGTGCAGCGTCAGCTGTCATACTGAGCCGCTGCTGCTGAGGCAGACTGTGCCCAAACTGACTTTACAGCATGGAGGAGCGGAATGCAGCACCGGCTGTCCTACTGAGCCGCTGCTGAGGCAGACTGTACCCAAACTTACTATACAGCATGGAGGAGCAAAGTGCAGCATTGGCTGTCATACTGAGCCACTGCTGAGGCAGACTGTACCCAAACTTACTATACAGCATGGAGGAGCAAAGTGCAGCACCGGTTGTCATACTGAGCCGCTGCGGAGTATGGCAGCTGCTGAGCCAGACTGTGCCCAAACTTACTAAAGAGCACAGAGGAGCGGAGTGCAGGGCCGGATTGGGAACCAAAACCGGCCCTGGCAAACTGCTCGGCCGGCGCCCCCTGGGGTGAGGGGGGTGCAGCCGAGCACTTTGCGAGGGCCGGTTTCGGCCGATTTTGTTACAGGGGGCCGAAAATGCAGACCCCTGATAACAAAAACGGCCCCCAGGGGCCCAAAACCGGCCCCCACCCTAGCGGCCCACCAGGGAAACGCCCGGTGCCCGCTACAGCCGGACTGGCCCTGGCGGAGTGCAGCGTCGGCTGTCATACCGAGCCGCTGCGGAGTATGGCAGCTGCTGAGCCAGACTGTGCCCAAACTTACTAAAGAGCGCAGAGGAGCGGAGTGCAGCGTCAGCTGTCATACTGAGCCGCTGCTGCTGAGGCAGACTGTGCCCAAACTGACTTTACAGCATGGAGGAGCGGAATGCAGCACCGGCTGTCCTACTGAGCCGCTGCTGAGGCAGACTGTACCCAAACTTACTATACAGCATGGAGGAGTGGAGTGCAGCATTGGCTGTCATACTGAGCCACTGCTGAGTATAGCTGCTGCTGAGGCACACTGTGCCCAAACTGACTTTACAGCATGGAGGAGCGGAGTGCAGCACCGGCTGTCCTACTGAGCCGCTGCGGAGTATCGCAGCTGCTGAGCCAGACTGTATCCAAACTTACTAAAGAGCACAGCAGAGCGGAGTGCAGCGTCTAAACATACTGAGCCACTGCTGAGTATAGCTTCTGCTCAGGCAGACTGTGCCCAGACTCACTAAAGAGCATGGAGGAGCAGAGCAGAGCTGAGTGCAGCATTAGCTCTGGCACCCTTGCCGCCCCTGAGGGCCACAGCTGCTTTTATAGAGTCTGCCCCAACTTGCCAAAGAACAGAAGGGTGCAGAATGGTAAACAGCCCTTATAACGAATCCGTCACCCTGCATGCAATTACAACGCGGTCGTTACAACGACCGCGTTGTAACAACGCATACCATTACCCAGCAAGTCGTAACAACAACTTGCGGAGGAGGGAGAAGGTGTTGGATTTAAAATCCAGCACCTTCCCTACTGTCCGCACAGACTGGAGTTGGAATAGTAAATTATACTATTCCAACATCCAGCGCCCCCCTCCGGAAGTCGTTGTTATGACTTGCGGGGTAATGGTATGCGTTGTTACAACGCGGTCGTTGTAACGACCGCGTTGTAATTGCATGCGGAGTGAAGGCATGCGTAATAAGGAGGCATATTCATGCAGAACTGATGGCAGCAGTCTCAGCTGAAACTCATGAAGAGCACGAAGGAGTGGAGCAGGTGCTGTGTTTGTGCTGTTCCCCAGTCTGGTTAGTGCTCTTAAACTGGCTCCTGCTAAAATGTAGCGCACCACAGGGTCACATGTATTTACCTATTTATGTATGTGTTTAATGGTTCTATATAGCTCAGAAAGGTGTGAGGGTGCGCTACATAGAACAACATGCATAGTTTACATAGAGCATCTGATAAAACGAGAACAGACTAACTATGTAATCATTTATTGAGATCTATGGCAGCAGTATGGTATATTAATTTAGTCTGACGGGTATATATATTCTGGAGAGATAGGGTTTCAGGTGTTGGAGGAAAGATGTCACGGTGGGTTATACTCCGCACTCTTCAGTCCTCTGGTAGTGAGTCCCACAAAAGCGAGGATTGATGCTCAATGAGTCTTTTTGAAGGCATGTGGCGGGAGTAGTACACTGTCTTATTGATGTTCTGATGCCTTCCCAACTGTTTGAGCGTGAGCTATGGGTGGGATGTATTTGCCACATAAATTATCATCTGCTGCATAACCTGTACCTTTCAACAAAAGCTTTCTAGATCAAACAAATCCGAAGCAGTTGGAAGCTGCATATGGGATGCAATGCAACGCGAGCTGCTTGCAAAGGTGCATTGAGCACCTCGTACCCGGCCATCGCGGCATTTAGGAATTTACGGATTAGAGAATGTCACTCAGATGGCACTAACTTGGACTTTTGTCTAGAGCAGGAAGCAAAACCAGTACATATTTTAAATAATCATTCATTCTTTATTAGAAAATGGTTTTGCTTAATCATGATGGCAATTCCTGTGTACGTGTCCTCAAACTATTCCCAGAGTGCACTCGCAGTTCAGTAGAATTTCGAACAAATTACATCTCTTTAACTATCTGATGTCTGGAGTTTGAGCGCATCTTCTAGTTAAAAAGTTTGTGAAATACTGCTCAGTAGGACTGTTGGGAAGGGGTGATTTTAGACACCCAGTGTGTACAGTGAAGAAACCTGACACTGAACTGTAGGAGATAGGTGTTTTTAGGCCATAGTGGAATGTATAAAATAGGAAATGAACCTTCCATTACAAGATCTGTGTTCGCGCAGACTAGTGTTCAACAGAGTGCAACCTTACGTATTTTATTTATTTATTTATTATGAGTTTTTTATAGCGCTAACCAGACCCGAAGGTATTGGAGCGCTTTACAACAAGAATCACTCGTAGGATACATTAAGCAATTTAGTGTATATATATAAAAAAAAAAGTCACTCGTAAAGTAAGATATCGCAGTAGAATGTACCATATGACAGTTATCGCGGTAGAATGTACAGGGAACATATGACGCCCCGCTGAGGTAGTCGTAGAGAACCCAATGACTCACGGATGGGTTCGACCGGTGAGTGGGGGGCGGGAGGTAGTCATGCGGAGAGTGAGGTAGAGGTCATTGAAGACAAAGTGTCTGTGTGCTCCTATGGTTTGTCTTCGGCGACTGGCTTGTAGCTATCCGTTTGGGGGAGATCGATTGAGGAGGAAGTCCTTGAGTTGCCTTTTGAATTTTATGAAGGAGGGGTTAGTCCTGATTTTGACTGGAAGAGAGTTCCATATTTTCGGCGCATTTCCTGCAAAAGATCGAGATGCGGTTTTTTGTCTGCGAGATTTCGGGGGGATAAGGAGTAGAGTGTTTGTGCTCCTCAGGGTTCTTGACTGACCGGCCTTCTGGAATTTAGCAGCCAGGTAGGCGGGTTTCCCTGTGTGCAACACTTTGTGCGTGAGGCAGGCGGTTCTGAAGCTGGCACGCATTTTGACAGGGAGCCATTTTAGCTCTTTGAGTGCAGGCGAGATGTGATCATATTTCTTTACTCCGGTGACCATTCTGGCTGCTGCGTTCAGAGTTGATCTGAGTGGAGCTAGATGGGATTTTGCTGCTCCTGTAAGGGTTGCAATTCCGTAGTCCAGTCTGGACAGTACCAGGGATTGTGTAGCTTGTTTGAGGTCACTAAGAGGGATGAAGGGTTTTATTTTGTTGAGTAGTTTAATGTTGAGGAAGGCGCTTTTTGCGGTGTTTTTGACGTGTTTGTTCATGTCTAGTTTGGGGTCCAGAGTGATTCCCAACAATTTGCGGAATCAGCTAGGGTGAGGTTGTGATTGAGAGCCTCGATGGCTTTTATCCATTCTGTGATTTGGGGGTTCTCCTCTTTGTTGGAGATGAGGAGGATTTCCGTCTTATCCTGATTTAGTTTTAAGTGGTTGCGTGAGAGCCAGTGTTGGACTTCTCGTAGAGTGGCGTTCAGTCTCTGGATGTCTTCGATGGAGGAGGTTTCCAGGTAAATTTGGGTATCGTCTGCATAGAGGTGGAAGGGAATGTTGGTTTTTTTTAGTATGGAGGTAAGGGGCTCCATATATATGTTGAAAAGTTGTGGGGAGAGTACTGATCCTTGGGGGTCACCCCTACATACAGGGAGCGGGTCAGACGAGAAGTTCTTGATTTTTATACTTTGGGTGCTGTTCTGTAGGAAAGAGGTGAACCACTGTAGGACCACCTCCTCCGCTTCCGCCCTTTCTTGAAGTGCTTTGATGAGGAGTTTGTGGTCAACCGTGTCGAAGGCTGCCGATAGATCCAAGAGTATGAGTAGGCAGCATTGGCCTTTGTCCAGAGATTTGTGCATATCGTCTATTACATTTAGGATCGCTGACTCTGTACTGTATCCTTTTCTGAACCCCGATTGATGAGGATCAAGAAGGTTGGTGCTGTCTAGGTGTTGAGTGAGCTGGAGGAGAACACATCTTTCCAGAATTTTCGCTAGGAGAGGGAGGTTAGAGACGGGTCTGAAGTTGTTCAGATCATTTGTGTCAGAGCCAGGTTTTTTCAGTAGAGGAGTGACTTGGCCGATTTTGAGACAGTCAGGCATGACTCCAGTGCTCAAGGAGCTGTTTATAATCTTAGTAAAGTGCGGGGCTAGGCATAGTTTGAGCTTTTTGGCCAGTTGGGCAGGTAAGGGATCCATGACGTGTGCTGAGGGTTTGGTGTTAGAGATCATTTTGATGACCTCTGCTTCGGAGATGGGGTTGAAAGAATTCCATAAGTTAGGGGGTGTTTGGGTGTGAAATCTTCTGACTCAGTGGGCGATTTACTGTCATGGGGGCTTTTCTGTACGACCAAGGAGAGTTCTATCTTGGAGATTTTGTCATTGAAGAAATTGGCAAAGTTGTCACATAGGTCTTTGGAGGCTATAACTTGTGTCATAGGGGGTTTGGAGGTTTGTTGCTTGATGAGGCTGAATAGTTCCTTGGGTCTGTTCTTTGCTTTGTCCAGGGCGTTGCAAAAGAAGGATGTTTTTTCATTTTTTATGTGTTTGTTGTATCTCGCTCTTACTGCTTTGAGTCTAGCTCGTAGGATTGTGGCCGGATTGTGTTGCCACAGTCTTTCTGCCGCTCTTAGTTCTCTTCTTTCTGAGTTTAAGTCTGAATTGAACCATGATCTGGAAGGAATGTTCCTGACTCTTTTTAGTTTCAGGGGGGCTATTTGGTCCATAATGGAGGTCATAGTGGAGTTGTACTGAGAAGTGAGTTCTGTTGCTGAGAGTTCATCCGTGTGTAAAGGGAGGAGGGAGCTTACCCTTTCCTCCAGGTCTGCAAGTGGGATTTGGCTTCTATTTCTCACCCAGCGCGGTGGGTGCCGGGTTGGTCTTGGATCCTTTGGTTTAGGTGGAACAAAATGATATGGTGATCCGACCAGTCCACAGGCAAGGTGTGGTCGATGGAGACTGTGTCTGCATGAGCGATAATGGCGTCGAGGATAGAGCCTTTGTTGTGGGTTTTCTTGGTGCAGTGTTGGGTGAGATTGAGGTTGCTTAGAAGATCATTGAGGGTTTTGATTAGCGCAATGTTTTCATCTTTCCAGTTTAAGTTGAGGTCGCCTAGAAGTATGTTGTTTGGGCCATGGAGTGAGGAATGAGTTAATAGGTCGGAGAGGTGCTCTCCGAAGGAGGAGGTGTTTGTTGGCGGATGGTAGAGGAGATGACAAAGTAGTGAGTTGTTGTCACTCATCTTAATGGTTGTAGTAAGACATTCGAAAGAGTTATATTTGAGGGCGTCAGTTTCCGTTACGGAGATGTTGTTCTTGTGTATGATTGCAATGCCCCCTCCTCTCTGGTTTTTCTGTCTTTGTGTATTATAGTGAAGCCCGGGGGCACAAGCATGTCCATAATTGGGGGAGAGAACTCGTTTAGCCAAGTTTCGGTGATGAACATGATGTCAATGTCATGTGTAAGGATGGTCTCTGCCAATTCGGTTGCATGTTTGGATGCCGACCTGCAGTTAATGAGCATGCAGTTGGTGTTGGATCTCTTGTTATTGGGGTTCTTCAATAAGGGAGCCCTGGGGATGTTAGTGAGGAGGGCTGGTGGTCTTAAGGGTCTGGTGGGGGGGCAGTCTCTTCCCATACCAGTGATCACCTGAATCTTGGATCTGGAGGCAACAGTATTGGTTGTGTCAAATGTGGAGGCAAGATCTATTGCTTCTTTAGTGGACAAGGAGGCTCTTGTTCTTTTGGGTCTCTGAGCCTGGTTTGGGAGGGGGGTTGTGTTCCAGCTGAGCTGTTGGGTCTCAAGAGGCCTTGAGTGATTTGTGCTGGCGGATGGGGGAATTGGAAGTGGATGTTGGGCGGGTTTTCGGAGTGTGGTGAGGTTCCGTACTATTTCGGAGAGGCCCAGAATTACCGTTTCTAGCTGGCTCTCCAGCAGGACCAGTCGCTGGTTCGTCTTTAAGTAGGGAAGGGAAGAGGCTTCTCGGGCGTATGTTGCGGCTCTTTTGTTTCTGGGTCTCGGAGACTGAGTCGAGTTAGGGGTCGTGGAAGAGCTAGGCAGTTGGATATTGGGCGGCTTTGCGTAGTGGTGTCAGTAAATGGGGGTGTCCGGTATGGGTGTGGGCTGGGCTCTCTGCGTTGGCTATTGGTGTTGGAATTGCCCCAATTTTCTCTATGGAAAGTCCTGGATATTGAGGGTGGGCGGTCTCGGCGGGGGTCCCGCTGCCATCTCTTGTGTGGCAGTGGAGGGAGAGAGATAGGCTTCAAGGGTAGCGCCATGAGATCGCAGGTTGTTTGTTGAGAGTGGGTGATTAAGGAAGGCGGGTATTGGTGTTGCTCGGGGGGTTGGAGGGCCTGATCTGTGTTGTGGTACCCACTAGGATTGGGGGGAGGGAGAGAGTTGGGCGCTGTCGGGGCGGGGTAAACAGAGTGGAGGATGAAGTTTGGCGGGAGGAGGCAGGCTTGCAAGGCAGAGGTCTTGTGGGGGTGGTGTGTTATGGAAGGGGGAGGTGGGTGTTGGTTGGAATGGGCTTGGGAAGCCTCGTCTGTGTCGGGGCTCTGATTTGATAGGGAGGGTGGGAGAGAGTTGAACCCTCTCTGGGAGGGGTGAACGGAGTGTCGGATGGTGTCTGGAGGGGGGAGGTTGTCTGGCATGGCGGGGGTCTTGTGAATTTCCTGTGCAATCGCATGGAGGGGCGGTCTATTGGGGAATAGGAGGATGGACGGGCAGGAGCTATGAGAAAGTGGGGGGGGCGTCGCGGAGCGAGGGGAAGAGGGAGTCGAAGGCTTCTAGGTTGTCGTTGTTGGCTTGGATCAAGACTGTGCCGATGGTGTATATGGTTATGGAGGTGTTGCCGCTATGTTTGGGGCAATTAGGGAGTGTGATCGTAAGTTTGCAGCTGTGGGTGGTGTTGGTTATTTTAGATATGTGCAGATGTGTCTTGAGGATGTTGTTCCAATTAGCAGGTCTCATGCTGTAGAAAATGAGGTCAATTTTTATCTGGCCTTTGGAAGAGCAATAGTATGTGTCCGCGATTAGGGTTTCTGGGCGTTGTCTAATCAGCCGGTGTTTAAGGTCTCTTTTTGCTTTAGGGGTGAGGTTGGGGGGGGGGAAATGATGGAGAAGGAGTTTAGGCCGTGTGGTTTTAGTCCTTTGGGTAAGGAGGGGCGGGATGGGGTGGTGGTTGCCATACTGTCTCCAATTAGTTGGCCGGAGGGGATGCGCTTGTGAGGGGATAAGGTGGGATTAAGCACAGAAATCTAGGGAGAAATGGTCTAACCTACCAAGGCAAAACCCGGGTTAAGTGCCTTACGGACTGTAAGATGATTTTAGTGAATATTGTGTCTGACCTCAGTGGTTGGCTAGGGTGTTGCTATTAGCCCACGTGTAGGAGAGATCGATCGGTGTGGTGAGTAGACCAGGGGCTTTTAAGGAACTGTGGCCAAAGCGTCGCCAGGAATAGACGGGCTCCTTTCCAGTTTGGGGTAGACAAGATGGTTACCATGCACTAGCTATCAGCAGGTATTTTCCAAGTTGGTTAGGAAAAATAACCTCTCCTTCACCTTTTCTGCAGGCAGAAAATTAGTGAATAGTGATTAGTCTTACTTCTCTGCTCACAGTGAGATGATCGGCGTGATGGCCGGACCAGGGCGTTCTATGATGAGTTAGTGATTAGGGGCGAATGGCCGCCATCTTGGGGACAGGCCGGTTGTGCTAATGAGGCGGGGTATGCTGTGCCTCCAGTCCCTAATGTCCGTGTAACTGGGCAGCCGATTCATTGACCGGATCAACGGTCCAGAAATATGCGACTAGTGAAGGAGGTTGGGGGAGCGCACTCGATTCCTTGTGTTCTCGCCGCAGCCCGGTTCCTCTGGGACTTTTTCGACCCGTCTCGTGGGCGTCAGGGAACATCCGATTTTTCCGTTACCAGCTGTAGGCATTCGACCGTCCGGAGTCCTGATTGATTGCCGTCCGGAGTTTGTTGTTTATAATACTGCCGTTACGACTCCCTTCGGGTCCAAGTGTGGCTATTCGGGATCATCTGCTGAGGAGTCCACCGTGGCTGCCCCATCCTCTTCGATGTAGGGGCAGCTTGCTTTCGATTCTAGGCGGAGGATCCACAGTGCGATTCCGGGAGGCCTGCTTGGGGGTATTTCACCGGTGAGTCACCCTTGCATTTTAGTTGGTCGTCAGTGTAGAGGAGGTCGTAGGCAGGGGGGGGTGGCCAGCAGGGATTTTCACGTTTTAGTGATCCCTGGATCCCGGAGCTCGTTCTCCGACCCCTGCCCCTGCGGCCATCTTGCCTGGGTCTTACGTGTTAGAGACCTTACCCCACTGTGGGTGGTAGGGAGGGATTCTCATATTAAAACGGTGTTCTGTGCTCCCATTTAAGAAAAACAGAATAATTGTTGGTCAGTAACGTTTTGAATAGTATAGTGCTCTTTCTTAAACATCTGTATTTACTTTTAGGGTGGGATCGATTTATATAGCCAGGCTTTGTGTTAAATGTCATTGCTAGATAATGCTACCGCAGGTACTCGATATTTTCCATTTAATCACATTATATTCATAATTTGATTTTCGTTGCTGTGTAAGTCATTCCTACTGCACAATTTATCACTGCATACCACATGATGTAAGCGGCCCTTTGTCTATGTATCATCTATGGGCAGGAAAGAATGCAATGTTGAATAAACGTATTCACAAAGGGCGATCAACGTTAAACTTGGAACTGTGTATTACCTTTACCAGATAAAATAAAAAGGTAGGGAAAGTGGCGACTTCGTGGACAAGTTTATCCTCTGTTGACCCTTTCTATATATGTAAATGACAAGGATAAGGGTTTGTGTGTGTTTTAAAAACGGACACCTGCCAAAGTGTGGTAGAGCTGGTACTTTATCCAGGTTCTCATGGCATTGTGCCTGCTCTTTGTAGGCTGTGACTTACTTTGTGACTACAGGTGCAGGAAATGGTTGGTATTGGGTTAGAGAAGAAAGGCATGGCTCTCTTCAAAGGGAACCATGTTCCAACATGTATGGGGGAGCAGGCAGATCTCAGCTCCAGGCTACATTGCACTGTTTTCCAGGCGCATTCTTATGTTTGCCAATGCTTATTTTGAAGCTTCAAGTAGCTGGCGTTTTGAAATGTCTTGATGTGGTTTTGAAATGTCTTGCCAAGTGATCTTTCTTTTCCCTAAGTTGCTCAGAATCCCTCAGGAGGACCGAGTATTCCTGAGAACAAATTATTTTCTCCCCAAAATGGTTAATATTTCTCTGTACGTGTATTTTTGCTGCCAGGGTTCTTTCCTACCACACATCCTTTGTGAGCGGAAGCCAAATTTCATATTCACTCTCCCAGGAGGGCTGTTAAGTGCAGATGGGATCGGAATTCCGCTTTCCTCTACATCATAACTGTTTGTGGCTTTTGAGTGTCCCTTGAAAGCCGATCCTTTGGCCGGGCATACTTCCCTGTTGCTTTATCTCTGGTTCTGATTGATATTGTCATGCAATGTTACTTCTATCTTCAGCCACGTGGTCCATTGGTTAATGCCCTTGAGTAGCAGCTATAGGTTCTCGGCATCTGTTGTACATTACGTGTGCCTTACTAAGCTTGTGCATAAGAACAGATCGGTCTCTGTAAAGCACTATAAGATATGTTTTTCTCTGTCTGTAAAGGGTAAAACCTCAAAATGGCAGCGTTCTAAACTTTGGAAAGTGTTCTTGGCTTCATTCTTGCCTAAGAAGCTCTCGGGGTCAGAAAACCCGTTCAGATGTCATTGGCTCAACATCTCTTCCCTCGACCATGCCAGCCAATTTTCGAGAGTACTGATCACAAGAACTGTTAAATTAAGATGTTTTAAATAAAAATAGCGTTATCGTTTTCCCTTTTTGATCTGTTGAGCCAATAAAGATAGCAGATACTTTCCCCCTTGAATTTGAAGAACAGTTTTTAAGTAATGTACTGCCTCTGTGAGCAGCTATCATTATGTGGTGTGCGGTCACTGTCCTGTTGCCTTTACTTTGTGAAAGGTCACCCTGGAGGCGTCTGCTTGTTCCTTGGCGACGTTCATTCTTGTTGCCGTGGTGTAGATCTTGCTGTTATGTTGCTTGCAACCATGGAGGAAGTAGTATCTTTGAATGACTGTGGAGATTACTCCCCTAGGATCAACTCCTGTACATTGACAGTGTTTCAGAATTGGTTCTTGATGCAGTAATGTCATGGGCTCCAGTAAGGTTATTGTGTATTTCCCAAGTCTGTTGTGCCTTATTTTGCATTTCATGCTTTCACTGTGATCAAACTGTGTAATATGCGGTTCTGTTACTTTGCCTTTGATCTGTATTTTTTTCCCTCTTGTTCGTGCTGGACATTTTGATGGCTCACTTGTGCATTCTTTGACTGGTGTTCCACCTGGCACCAAAGCAGAAAGGGACAGCTGGGGTCACTTTAAGAGACAAGTCTTCATAGTACTACAGAAAGGAAGGCGATTGGTTACAGTGCTAAAGGAAAGTTGTACAGCGTTACATTTTAGGACATACGATGAGATGATTTGAGTGCAAACTGATCAGCAGGTTCAACCAGCATTCTAGACTGGAGAGAGTAGGCTTGAATACATTGCAGCCAGATAGCACACACCATGATGTAAAACCAAGTTGCCACTGTAGACAGATTTGCTCGCCCCCAGACAAATCTTTGGCTTTCAAATATACTCCTGCCTTTGGTGATCGCATGGCAATCTTCCAGACTACAGAGGATACACGATTCCTCTTTGTTTTATCCTGAAGCAACTGGGCTGCTCCATTTTGAAGTTTCTGAGCTCTTGAAGTTATCTTCAGGTAGCACTAGCAAGTGCAAGATGACATGATCTCCCCAAAATTGCAATATCCAAAAATAATAGCCGAAAAAGGTTAGCAAATACTCACAGTAAACAGAATGCTTCATAAATTGAGATTATTTGGCCTCCATAGAATCCTGCCTCAGATGCTGCCCGGAGCGTGATGGGCCATCATCCCCCCATTTAATATACAAGAAAAATTAATGCTGGCAATTTTTATGAATGTTCAAACTAATACATGTAGTAAACTGCCAGCACAAACTGAACTATTTTCAATATTCAACGACATAGGCATGCCTACCAAATTTATAAGAAATATATTGTACAATAGTGAACACAAAAAAATCCTGCAAACATTATTTAAACCGTCCCCAACACTCCTAAAATGTTTCAATTTTTTTTTTCCAACCGTCCCCAACATTGCCGCTGTTCCTAAGATGTTGCCACTCTCCTTAAGATGATGCTGATGGTTTAGGAATTGTCCCCTACATTGTCACCCTACTTTAAACGTTGTAGATGGCTTGTGGATTGTCCCACAACATTAATGCATGTTTTTAAGTGCATTCCCAGTTTGCAGCATCCCCATTTGCTGCATTTAAGAAGGTTCTGTATTTCCCTGTTGTACTCAACCCCAGTACACTTCCCGCAAACTCTTAAATCCCAAAGCCCTCTTAGTTCTCTCACTTCCATTACCAGCCATTTTTCACAATTCCAATATCCTCCCAGTTTGACAATCCTAGCAAGCTTCTAGTTTACACAATGCCAGTACACTGCCAATTGGACCGTACCAGTTCAAGGCCAGTTTGACAATCCTTGCAAGCTTCTAGTTTACACAATGCCAGTACACTGCCAACTGGACCGTCCCAGTTCAAGGCCAGTTTGACAATCCTAGCAAGCTTCTAGTTTACACAATGCCAGTACACTGCCAATTGGACCGTCCCAGTTCAAGGCTAGTTTGGCAATCCTAGCAAGCTTCTAGTTTACACAATGCCAGTACACTGCCAATTGGACCGTCCCAGTTCAAGGCCAGTTTGACAATCCTACACAATGCCAGTACACTGCCAATTGGACAGTCCCAGTTCAAGGCCAGTTTGGCAATCCTAGCAAGCTTCTAGTTTACACAATGCCAGTACACTGCCAATTGGACCGTCCCAGTTCAAGGCCAGTTTGGCAATCCTAGCAAGCTTCTAGTTTACACAATGCCAGTGCACTGCCAATTGGACCGTCCCAGTTCAAGGCCAGTTTGACAATCCTAGCAAGCTTCTAGTTTACACAATGCCAGTACACTGCCAATTGGACCGTCCCAGTTCAAGGCCAGTTTGACAATCCTAGCAAGCTTCTAGTTTACGCAATGCCAGTACACTGCCAATTGGACCGTCCCAGTTCAAGGCCAGTTTGGCAATCCTAGCAAGCTTCTAGTTTACACAATGCCAGTACACTGCCAATTGGACCGTCCCAGTTCAAGGCCAGTTTGGCAATCCTAGCAAGCTTCTAGTTTACACAATGCCAGTGCACTGCCAATTGGACCGTCCCAGTTCAAGGCCAGTTTGACAATCCTATCAAGCTTCTCGTTTACACAATGCCAGTGCACTGCCAATTGGACCGTCCCAGTTCAAGGCCAGTTTGGCAATCCTAACAAGCTTCTAGTTTACACAATGCCAGTACACTGCCAATTGGACCGTCCCAGTTCAAGGCCAGTTTGGCAATCCTAGCAAGCTTCTAGTTTACACAATGCCAGTACACTGCCAATTGGACCGTCCCAGTTTGGCAATCCTAGCAAGCTTCTAGTTTACACAATGCCAGTACACTGCCAATTGGACCGTCCCAGTTCAAGGCCAGTTTGACAATCCTAGCAAGCTTCTAGTTTACACAATGCCAGTACACTGCCAATTGGACCGTCCCAGTTCAAGGCCAGTTTGACAATCCTAGCAAGCTTCTAGTTTACACAATGCCAGTACACTGCCAATTGGACCGTCCCAGTTCAAGGCCAGTTTGACAATCCTAGCAAGCTTCTAGTTTACACAATGCCAGTACACTGCCAATTGGACCGTCCCAGTTCAAGGCCAGTTTGACAATCCTACACAATGCCAGTACACTGCCAATTGGACCATCCCAGTTCAAGGCCAGTTTGACAGTCCTTGTAAACTTCTAGCTTGCACAGTTCCAACGTCATCCCCTGGTTGTGGATCTGATTTCGATTTCAGTACAAGATAAGACCATGCTTTAAGCCTGCTTTAGTTGCCTGGCGGTCCATAAGCAGTTCATGGGGCTGGCTGTGGAGCAGGTGTGTGCCTGGCGGCCAATAAGCAGTTCTTGGGGCTGGCTATGGAACAGGTGTGTGCCTGGCGGCCAATAAGCAGTTCTTGGGGCTGGCTATGGAACAGGTGTGTGCCTGGCGGCCAATAAGCAGTTCTTGGGGCTGGCTATGGAACAGGTGTGTGCCTGGTGGGCTGTGTGGAGCAGATGAAGCCCATCTTCTTTTAGCTCACAGAACCAGTCTCTTCCTCATTGTGTCGTTTTGCTGCATCCTCGGGCTCCAGGCGGTGAGAGGAACTCCTGCTTTGAACAATGGCAGTAATCCTCGGTGCAGGGGGATCTATTTACAAATCCCCCTGTGGCACAGGACAATGTCCACAAACTGTGTGAGCCTCATCAAAAGCATCATTACACATAATTATGGATTTCAACCTACCTGAGACAAATTAAGCTAAAAATAGTAATATGTATGACACAGTGTCAAGAGATATTCTGTTATTGCCTAAAAATCACAATTCAAACAAAATGTAGCAAAACGTGCAATTCTTCTTATTTCTTAAGCTTCAGTCCAGTGTCTATTAACATTGTCCCCTGTGGTACGTATGCAGTTCGTTCTGTTTTTCTCCTGCATTCTTTGTTCTCCACTGCCAATTCCTGTTTCACAGGGTTTTGTGCTTTTGGTAAGTCTGACCCCATGTTTCAGATGGTCATTCTTGTTCGGTCCTTTATTACTGCCTTCCGCACCGTAGCGATCGGAGAGTCTCTTCTTTTTGGCCGCTTACAAGATGAACAATGATGAGTACTGGTCTTTAAAAAACAGAGGTCTCCTAAGGATTTGGGATATTTTCATTGATTGTGAAGCTTTGGGTATGGAATGTCCAGTGAGACAGTCGTTACAATTGTACCTAGACTTGAAAATTCCTTAAAAAGAGAGTATCATGTAGGTAATGTTTGCAGCACTTTGCGACACCTTAAGATCACTACAGAGTGCAGAAGGACTTCTGAATGATCGGTCATGCGGATGGGATATTGGTGTCATTCAAGAACATCTGATTGTTAATGTGATGTTTTCAGCTGCATATGGTGGACGTTATGTTCAGCTCAGCCTGCACATTGAAAATAATCGCAGAATTCCCTTAATCCCTTCCTAAGAGCCTAAAACGTTATGCAAGTAGGGGTTGGTATTTATGTAGCTTCAGTTTAATGGTATATAATATCTTGTATTGAGGATGTAGTCTTTAGACCTGGCTCTTATTGCTACTCAGCAAAGAAGACCATTCTGTATACAGGTGTAGACTGCCCAAACTCACCACTGGAAATGAGTGAGTTATACAAAATAAGGAATTAATCGCAATTGTGAGTCTTGCTTTTTCAGCTGACAAGTACAAGTCTGGAGAGAAATATTTTTCTCACACCCGTTTATAAGACAGTTGTATTATTTTTATACACCCCACCTACAACACCAAAGATTGAAAAACTGTATAGGGAGTGCAAGGAATTGAGGACCATAGTTCTGATAAATGCTTAAGACCCATTGGGGCTAGAAGAGGCAGAAACTTCTTTTTGATTGACATGAAAGGTCGTAATATTTAATCTTGTTTATATTTGTAGATTTGTAACAGGGAGTGCTGGCCAGGGGTGGTTTAGAAACCTACTGTGGAACAATTTAAACCGTTAAATGTGTTTGATAGGGTAAGACTTGAATTTAATTGGGATTAATTGTACAGAATTAGTCGAACATTTTTGAAGAAACAGGTAGTCTTTTATTCTAGGCTGCAGCCCTTTATTTATTTTAGGAACTTTATACGTGGACGTTGTAAATAGCCAACGTGCATCGCCAATGGCGAGTTGCACCTGGGGCTTTCTCAAGGCTACATTCTTTCATATGCAAATTCATTACATTTTTTTCCTAATCTGTTAAATGGGCGCTGGGTCGCATTAAGGAATTTTCTACAAAGTTAGATTACTTATAACTACATAAAAATGTTCTGTTACTTCTGGGAAGTTGTTTCCAATGAAATCAGAGTGCAGATCTCCTAACCACATGAAATGATTCTGCGGCTAGACTTCCATGTTTGGCCAGGAAGGATGACGACAGCACACTGTAAAAGATATTACAAATACTAGAGTCATTCTGAGAAAAGCTTCCATCGTCATAAAGCTTCTACCTTCTCACTCAGTTCTACCTTATTATTTACCTGTTTACGTTACTTAGGATTACTACAGGCGCACACTCTAAAATCAAGAAGATGCAAGGCCGAATAAGCACATTAATCTCGAGATTGGCGAAGGACCCCTCTGTGGATGTAGACATCCAACTATGTCGGGGAGCAGACCTGGCTGTAATGAAACCGAACTCTACGAGTCGGTGCTTGCCTTTCCTCGCTCTAATGAATTCGGGTAGCTGGGAAGTAAGTAATCTAGATTAATGTACAGTGGTGGTCCAGTAGGGCACAAACCTTTCTAGCAAGGCGTCCAGTATCATTTATTTGTTTTCTTCCTACTAAGACCCCCGTTAAACCTAGTTTACATCGCTGTCCTGCTTTTTAAAATATATAGGCCCATTTCGCCCATGCTCTTTTCAATTAAGTATTTACATTTTTAAACTGAAGCACTGATTTGGAGAAAATGCCAGTGGGGTGTATTTTTAAAGGCTACTAAGTTTCTATTTTGAAAGTCTGCTAAATGCCTGTCCTTAGCCGTATTTACTATCGAGGACATGTGGAGAATCTCCTTCTATTAGTGCCTCCCTCTTGTGTACTGCTGGGTCTCCAAGTCATTCTCTAAGGGTGCGACACATTGAAAGGTGTTAATCCTGGCTGTAAGGGTAGTAGGTGCAGTAGCTCTTGTAAACTGTAGTGAAAACGTGGCTGCCTGGAGCCCGGTGAGGCGCTGGTTGTAGGGCGTGTGACTGCCAGTGCCATTTTGTGGCCAAGTCACGGATCTTGGGAAGAGTTGTCGTTGCTATTCGTGCTTACCCTCACTATGCATTGAACCCACTACAGGATCACTTGGGGGCTATTTATACAGCAAGAACGCATGGCTTCCACGTGGGGGTCTCTGAAGTTATGGCACGCAGGCCACTGGCGCCTAGTACTGGTGTTGATGGTGTGGATCTGTTGTAGGTTCTCAGCTGCCTGGAGACCTAAGGCACCAATCGCAGTCTGTAGCTGTAAGAGTTGGCGAAAGGGGAAATACTGAGATTCTAGAAATACAAAATATATGTTTACCAATGTTTTGGTGACCATGGTGTCTTGGGAACTGAGCTGCGGGCAGATGTCTGCTTCCAGCCCACGACTTCCCTTCATGCTTGACAAGAATGCATCATGCAGGGATACAGTGCCAGAACCGGTTTCCATGATGTCTGACCTGTGCATGCTTGTAGGGAAATACTATAGAGTCGAATTAGCAGTCTAGCCCTGGGCTCTCCTCCCTCTCCTCCTCTTGAGAAAAGGAGCCGGAATGACTGCTTTTAAGAATTCATATTTTAACGCTGAGCTGGCAAACCTTGGACTGCCTGGAGGGGCCGCAGCAGCTTTCTGGCTGCCTGTGGGGTTATTTATATGTTATTTTTTTATCTGTAGCTGTTTTTAATCACGCAGAGAATCCAAGATTGAAAAGATAAAGGCTATTATGCAGTGGCTTGCTATAAAACCAGTTGATTGAATGTTTTTATTTGCTTCAGTAGTGTGATGAGAGAACAGGCTGATAGGACGAGTATTTCTTTCTGCGCCTGCTGACACTAAGAATTTGCACCAGCGTTTGAGTAAGGCCATGTGAAAGCTCCGGCAGTCCTCGAAAAATCATTAAAATGTTACTAGACCTGCAGGTCCACCAAGTTGAATAATCTCCTCGAACTAACTATAGTTTACTTGCCCGTAAACCGGTCTCAAATTGTGTGATCCTAGGCAAATATTTTCCTTTTATGGAGCTGGCTTTTTCTTCATTGTCACATATGAGAGCACGTTCAAATATGCGAGTTCAGCATTTCTGCTGGTAAAAAAAACAAAAACTCTTTTTGATTTAATACACTAAGCGTTTGCTCCATGTATAGTACAAATCTGGCGCACATATAGGGTACACATTACTCCTGACTTGCTTCTTAGTTCAGTAATAGCATTGTCATCCGGGTGGGGCAGGAATATTCCTCAGTTCATGGTTAAAAACTCACTTTTAATAAATATATTACTAAATCATGATGAGCTAGTGCACTGTCCTTTGCAGACAGTCATTTTCCATTGAAATGACCATAGAGTTTCCCAATAACATGCATTTTCAGCAAATATATTTATCAGTTCCACATCACCAAGTGAAGTGTTCTGATTTATTTTCATCCTATAAAAACTTTTTTCACCACACACTTACAAACCTGTGCTTTCATAACCACTGAAAATATTGTAAAATGTTTGTGCAGTTGACTTATTAGCTATTTAAATGTTGTGTTAGATAAAACGCCTGACATCTTACAGCCTTTCATTTCACATGTTTTGCACAGCATGATTGTCAGACAGTTCACTTTACAAAATCCTCTAACTTGGCAGTCCAAGAATTGAAAGCAAATGTAAGACCAACTGACTTTTGACCTCTGTCTCTGAATGCAGAGCAAATGTGACAAGATAAAAATAAGATTTAAAATCATCTTCATTGCTCATTCACTTTGTGAGTAAGCAGAACACCTATTATTTGTCAGCTGTAGAATGGTCCAGTAGGCTCTGAAAATAGCTCGCCTTGATGAAATCCAACTCGCCATAGCGAGTGGGCGTGTAGACTTCTCGAGGCCTGCTCCTGCTATAGCATCTTGATTTTCTGAGGTTATCCTCTTGTGGGTGGTCCTTGATTCCTGGAAAACAAGTGCATACAAGTTGTCACCACTTAAGCTGGCATCATAGTTTTGTAATGTAAGATGAAGACAACTGGGTTCATTCCTTGCTGGTTTCAATCCTGGAAGATCAGCTTGAAGTCATCTGTCTCGCTACCCTTCAAAAAGTGTTACCCAGAAGCAGTCTCAACCTGTGCTACATTTTTTTTTTTTTTTACAATCGAAACTGTGTTCTAGCACATGGTATGGGATTTCCCAATTTCCACTGCATCTTGGAGAGGTGTAGTACAGTCACTTACAGGCACCACTGGATGATCTGTTTTGATGCAGCTGAGATCTCCAAATTCAGCCTTTGTGGACTTTCCAAAAACAAAACAAATTATCAGCAAGTTTATAGATCTTGCCATGGTGTTGCAAGGAGACAAATAGCAACGACTTGGAAGGCACCAGGCGGTTTGTCCTCCGCAACATGGAGAACTAACGTGCTGGAATAGGTCTTGACATAGTTTAATCCTACATGTGGAAGTAAAGGAAAGAGTGGGGAAACCATACATAGCGAAGACAATGGATGAAAAAGTACTGGCAAATTTCGATACTGGGGAAGTGGAAACACAGACTTGACCACCCAGCAACCTCCGCTCCACTGGCCTCCAACTCGCACACATCCCATGCATACACAGAACCAGATCAGGAGGACGGGCGTTCTCTTACAGCGCTCCTAAAACATGAAACAGCCTCCACTCTGCGTCAGAGCCTCCTCCACTCTTTTCCGCAAGAAGCTGATGACCTGACTTTTCAATTAACCAACATACCATAGTCTGGTCTTAAACCTGCAGATTAAAAGTGTTTTGGAAGATAGGATAAAGGCAGAAGTAATTGTAGTATTTCAAGTCAGGGATTTTGGATGTAGAGGGAGAGGGCCAATTCAGCTAATTGCACCCGAAATGATCAAGTGAGTTGAGCAAGTTATATTTAAGATTCTTTCCGAGAAGATAAGCCTGGTATCGTATGATTGATGGTATTGAGTTCCATAACCCCTAAGCCTTCACATTGAACCTGGGGCCACCTCGGCCCTGCCAGCAGGATCTCAGGACTTCAGGAAAGTGGTGTTGGAGAACCCAAGTTGTCAGTCTGGTACGTGCTTGCATCTGGAGGTCATGCAGCAGGATATTATTGTAATATTCACCTTGACCATCCACCTTTGTTACTCTTTCAATGTTATGCTGGTTGAACCATGCAGCTGCAAGCTGAATATAAGGCACACCTTGTTTTGGATAGTTTGGGGGCTCATTGGTCAGGAAATGAGGCAGCAGATGGAGAGAGAGTTAGCGTAGTCTGTTCTAGAGAGAACAGCTGATTGGACCAAGGATGTTATGATCGAAAGAAATATATAGTGTAGGGTGCCTCAACGGGAAGTGGTGATAAGAGTTTATCTTCATCAACTGCTTCATGTGATCAAGTATATAGTATAGGTTTCAAGTGACAGCATCTGGTGGAGGCTAAAGATATATAAGGAGCCATTCAGTTGAAAAGTAGCAGCAGCAAGTAGTTGGACGGCTAAATGTAGCCTTTGTGTCTTCTGCCTTTCATGGCAAGTTTGTTTTGGGCTATTATACAATCTTGAATGAGACTTGGGGCCCAATTCCCAAAATGTGTTTGTCGTGTTGTTGGAATTATTCTTCAGGTGTTCCTGAATTTTCCGTAGTAAGGTACTCCTGTACCTAGAAGAAAGCTTTGTGAATGGGGCCTTCAATAACTTATGCAGATTCTGGTGTCTACCATGCATCGTATCTTCAAGATGGAAGGAAGAAGATTAGCCGTTGACCCAATCCTCTTTGGTTCCCAACATGCACCCTAAACTTAAAACTGAGGGGTGCCTGGAAGATATTTGCTCTGGACTCTTGAGATGTTCATAGGAGGTCGTTTGAGGAACACTATGCAACGCAAATGTATGTTCACAGTGTAACTAAAACATTAAAGAAGATACAAATATTATTGCTTCCCTAATAAAATACATGATTTTAATGTTCTGATAGCAGTGATCGCCTACAGGAAAGAGTAAAATGTATGTTCAGTCTAAAGAAAAGTTCTATGTATTGACTGAGAATTTACTTGTATTTCCTAAATTAAAAGCAAACACCTACTTTTCACATTGCCAGTGGTTTCCCTTGAGTATGGTGGTAAACAAAGGTGTTTAAAGTTTTATTTTGGATTCATTTATATTGTTTTCTGCGCTGAATCCTACCACTACGGTAATTCATAATGTAAAGAGGGTTGTTGAGCGTGCTGATGACGGATCCAAAGGACAGTCAAAAAAAGGCAGCAGCATCCGACGTGAAGCCCCTAAATTAAATAAAAGTAACTTTTTGCTACTGGATATTTGTATAGCACTAGCCATTTACCTGACCTCCTATGCTTTGTGCTGATTTTGGTCCTTTCTCTGAATCTGCTAGCTGGGATTCTCCCCTCGCAGATTCCATTCCTAAAGCACGGTAGGCGTGGGTGGTTCGGAGGTGTTACTTAGGGAGTTTGTTCTTGTAACCTTCCAGCCTAACCTACGTAAATGTAGCGCTAAATAGTGGGTTGTCTAGCAGCCGGGTGCTCGCGCCCTGAGACACTGCGCCTAATGTTTTGTCGGTTGTCCTTTCTTAGGTGCAAGTTAGGTCCCGAAGAATCTTGTGAAAGCAGCAGAGGTATTCTGTTTCTCTAATAATTATGCGTGGCTATAGTGCTGCTAAATCATTCAAGTCCTCTGTGTAAAGGTCCTGATGTTGGGATTCTGTTTTAGGCCGAACAGTGGTTGTTTCTGTCTCGTTGTCTGAGTAATGGCTATATCTAGGCTTTGGCTTGTGGTTTTTTGTACATCTTTTATCAGTATGTAGTGGTATTTACCAGCGAATGACCGGATTATCTTTAAAGCAGGTATGTATTAAGGAAAGGCGAGGCTGTAAAGCTGACGTGGGAACATCTGATTTGCACACCTGTGAGCGGACCCAGGAATTAGGCCTAAAAACATAGACTTGTCGGTGACCTTCATGGAATACACCAGCCAGCAAGTTGGCACGTGGCAACAGGAATGGATATAACATGTGCATTTGTAAAGCGCACGTTAACCCAAGTGTATCTTGGCCCTGAATAACAGATGTTTGTTTCTCAACTCAATGGTACTCATTTTATCGACCTCAGAAGGATGAAACCTGCCGGGATTTGAACCTGTGACCATGAGGTCGAACACAGGTCCCTACAGTGGACGCATTAGTCCACTAAGCTATCCGACCCGGCAGTGTCTGCATGGAATAATATCATAAGCAATGTGTAATTTATAAAGTACAGCAGAAGTATTTCCATGGCCTCTTGGTGCTGAGTTTCGGCCAGACTTAATGAAGGTTCCAAATCTAAAAAGTTTGTTCTGAAAGCAAGAAGGTTTCAACAAGTTATGGTCTTACCTATAGATAGTTGAGCTGTTTATTGTTGAAGACCTATTGTCTAGAGTACAATACATAATAATGTGGCACTTTGGTTTAGCCCCTCGTGATTGCATGACTTTCTATCTCAGGTCTGTGCTCCTTATTTAGTGACTTACCTCCCTAAACTTGTGTTGGTCCCACTCATCACCTATGGTTACTTTTCCTTGTTTCTGATTGGATGACTTGTATCCTTCCACTGCTGATATCAGGTAACTATTTATTTATTTTATTTGTGTTTAGCACTCCATGGAAGTGCATGTTTTTCAGATGGATACTTCTCACTGTAGATTCTTCACCTTTAGAATTATCCCTAGGTTTCAGACTGGATATGGAAGCTTTTCACAACCGTGCTTCGCGCACCTATAGGTGGTGCCGTGCGGCTCCACATTGACTCGTTCTTCCCCGGAAGTAACAGAGCGGAGACAGGCACCACCCCTGTGCGCTATCATCAGTTCCCTTGTTTCTGCCCGATCAGATGGGGACCCGGAGCTCTGCTCTTTCTTTTCTTCATTTTACAAACTTTTTTGTCAAAATTAAAAAGATAATGCAAGGTTACTATGTATCCTTCAAAGACTACAGGGTTTAAACCATGCACGAGCTCTCTCAAACAGATTTCTGTGACAGACCCCCACCAAGTATGCCTTTGGTGTTTTGGCTCAGGACACGACTCCAAGCCGTGTGAGGAATATGGCCTAATAAATCCTAAGGCTATCTGGGAACATGAAGCAAAGCTGTACATCCTCCTACACCAGAAGAAACTGCGAACGTCGTGCTTCCAATCGAAGTCGAGAGCACTGACTCTCTCCCATTCCCAAGATCATTCCAATAACAGGTGCTCATCGCAGTTGAATCCTTCGGATAAGTCCAAATCAAGTTGACGAGGAAACACAAAAATGCTAAGCAGGACTCGTCCCATTCCACCATTCTCTGTCTCCAGAGAAGTCAGAAGGGCATCAACTTCCCACTCTGCCTCACTCCCAGTCAACAGAGGAGGTTATTTTACGCAGCTTATTCTGATGCCCACAGATTTCCCCAGGTCATCCATGATATTGCACTAGGTTGAGGCCTTCATGGAAGTCATTTTTGGCACTCGCCTAGTTCCCTCTGGCTTGCCTTTGTGCCCCAAGGATCGACATTGGCTTCCAGTCTTGTTACCGCCAGTGGATACGTCCTTATGTGCCTCTCAAATCCGCAGCTGGTTCCACACTGACGTCCATGCCAACCTCTGCTCTGGCATCAAAATCTTTTCCAGTCCCTTCAACACTGATGCCAGTACCGATGCCACCAGAAGAAGACCCTATACTGATTTTGACAGCAGTCTAGTTGGAATTCACATTGCTGTGTCCCCTTCAATCTGGTTTTGACAAAATGGTACCCCTGCCGTAGAGCCACACTCTGGTTCGCCACCAACTTCTTAGTTTGGACTCTGATTAGAGTCTGCTGCCATTTACAGCTGATAATGCTGATGAAGGGGATGTGTTATTTCCATACTAATATGAGGACAATTTGTACATGGACTTGCCAGGGGGCTTGATACATCCCCTGATACTTGGAAGATTTCTTCCCTGGACCTCCAACCAAAAAAAGTGCTTCATTTGCTGTGGTCATTAGACGTGCAGCGGAGGTGTTGGTCATACAACTCCACATATGTGGAGGTCAAAACTAAAGTCTTTACGGAGGTCCTGCAACCTGGGCAGGCTTTCTCTGAGCCCTTATTGCCCTTTAATGAGGTCCTGACTCCTACTTTGATGGGCACATGGGTAAAGTCTAGCTCACACCGGTGAACAGTCAGCTTGCCAGACACCACAGGCAGTGGTACCAGGCGACATGATTTCCTTACTCAGCAATCCAATCCTAAGTGTCTTGTGATTCAAAACTCTACTAGCAAAGTAAATCACAACTCTTTTCCTATGACTCTCCCCAGACAGAGCGTTAAAAGGGATTAAAGCATTTGTGAAACGCACATTCTCCTCAGCCAGTTTAACCTTGAGGTTGGCCAAAGCCAGTTGTTTACTTGGCGGAGATATGCGTGCTCTTTGGGATTTGGTCAAAGGGATCTTTCCAGCAGTTCCTGAAGACCTTCGGGCTGTCTAGCACAAAACATTCAGGGTGGTGGCTAGGATGCAGCTAAATGTCATTCCGTCTGGCTTGGACACCACCGATTGCTTATCTTCAACAGTCTTTTTTCTCAGGATGTCCTTATGGACATACCATTTGACAGATTTCACCTGCTTGGTGAAAAGGAAGATTTTTCTTTAGAACGTATTAAGGAAAGTTCCCTTCCCACAGCAAACCTGCTCCTTTTGCAGCTTTTACAGAGGTTTGGCATAGAGACTAAGCCAGAAATCGCACCACCCACCATAACCTGCCACCCTTTTGGGGTATGGGATGGGGATCAGACAAACAACATGCTGGTTAACGGGGACACCGATCTTCAGTCCCACAGCCATGCTGCAACAGCCCTCAAGCCACTTTACCTTGCCTTTAGAGGCTCACGACCACCTTGAAGGACGCCGGATCCAGTACCTTTTCCAGGGGTGGCGACAGATTACATCAGACAGATTGGTCCTCTAAATTGTCCATTGAGGCTACACCCTACCATTCCTTTACGACGCTCTACATCTTCCACCTACATCAGAGCTGCTCTTAGGTGGCCCCAGGCCGTCATACTGCAGGAAGCAGTATGACGCCCCTTGTTCAAAGGGGCGTAAGAGACGTTGCCCGCCATAGAAACAGGGACTGGATATTATTGCTGCTATTTTTTGGTGCTGAAGGACGGAGGCCTTCGTCCTATTTTGGATCTTCGCCCTCTAAATGCCTTCCTGTGGATTTATAAATTCAAGGTGCTCACATTGGCCAGGTTCTGTCTGCCCAGGATCCAGGGCAACTAGATAGTAACACTGGCTCTGACCCACTAAGGTGTTTACAATCCAGTGGGCGTAATTCCCAATATTAAGGATGAAAAAACAAAATCCATGCACCGGGGCTACTGGGGGAAGGATGGCTCGTCTAAAATGCTTTTTCTGGGAGAGGCAGAACACATTCAATCTGGTATCAAAGTGAAGAACTTTACTTCATTGAGGGGTGTCTAATGCAAACACTGAGAAAGCCAGACAACAGGTTGTAGTTTCTGAAGTGAAGTCAGTTTTACGCTGGGTTGAGACTGGAGAGGACTTGGCAGGTTAGTGTTAATGTTGGAGTGAATGGTCGGGTTATGTTTCAAATAAAGTTCCAACAGTAATGTTACCAAAGGGTCATTTCAAATGGACATCATCTGTGCTAATGTTTGTGAGGATGGGTTCTAAGCAGCCTCAGATTGGCAAGGCAGGCAATCGGGCATCGGCCGATGGGCCTCTGGCTGAGGCCAGTTGGTGGGCCGGTATTTTTTTGGTCTACTAAGGAATCCTCCCCTGGTGCACAGCGTGAAAGGCTGTTGTTACAGCCTTAACAAACATGATCCCATGCACGTGAATTCAGGCCAGTGGGCTAATGTCAGAGCCAGAATGACAATGGGCTGCTCAGACTGTCAGAGCATGCGGTGTGCCTGCCCCCTTGCTCCCTCCAGGTGTGTTAGTCTGCAAGGAGCTGCTGATCGGAATCCATTAGCACTTACTTTGCAGGAGACTGCAACAGGGCAGAGCACTGGGTGGGTGATGAGGGACAGCGAGGGAGCTCCTCAGTTTATTTTTGCCCTCCTCCACTCCACGTAACAGGCGAGATAAATCGGTCTTAGTTCTTCTCTGTTGTCTGCCAAATAACAATTACTGCAGTCAACAGGGACAGGACATTGGAGGGCCTCTCTTAAGTACTGCATAAAAATAAAATGAATATCATTTCAAAAAAAAAAAAAGGAGTGTAAAAGGCAGTTTAGGTCTGTGCCATATCATGTTCCCCCAATGAACATTAATCAAAACATCCACAGCAAACGTATGGATAAAAAACACAATTAAAAGTGAGTTCCTAGTATTTTTGATTATTCTGTGCTTCTAAAGTATTTTTTTTTCATTGGAATGTTAAATTCCTATTTAAGTACTGGCCCTATAAGCTTTAAAATACTTTTATTACAGCAAATGTTTGTCATCATTTAGCTCCAGTACCCTAACTAAGCAGTGTATTGCGAAAGGTTGCGATCAGCGAATATGGGCCACTTCTTTTTATTTTTAAAGCCCGGGCCGAATTGTGGCCCTAATCCAACCCTGGTTCTAAGCCTCCAATCAGTGAAGGACAATCCGGTACTGGTATTTATATAGGCGTTCAAGCCAATATTTATCCGATTTCTACATTTCCGTTGTGACGTAGCACAGGGAGAATTAAACAGGTTTCCGAGTTATGTTAGCTGGAATCAAAATCTCAGTTCTTCGTGCGAGAAAAAAACTTTTTTTGCAGAGATGTAACCAATTATCTTCTTCTAGATCAATCAATGTATCTATCAGCATGTGTATAGCGTAGCACTGTAACCCCCAGGGGTATCTGGGCGCTGTCCCAGTTCCTGTTTAGCTATGCTCACTGCGTGGACTCTGTGTACAGCATAAGACAACGGGACGGTGAGCCTGCGCGCACAAACCCTCCCTTCCTCCCTCCCTTCCTCTTCCTCCTTCCTCCTTCCTCCCTCTCCCTCCTTCCCTCCCTTAAATGTGAGGGCCAGCATGGTGCTCTCAACACCTTTCCAAGGTAGGAGTGGGACTCTCCAAGCCGCCTATCCAAGGTGCGTCAAGAAGCTTATTATTCTGTTTACCCAATCCGGGGGCTAATGCTGCCGCGGGCGGGTAATCGATGCCTCCTACCTCATCAGTGCTGTCCCCCCTCCCCCTTCTCTTGGGTTACATCGGCTTATGCCAGCTTTGTAAGCGTGACTCAACACTGCCTAATAACCTGTGTCAAAAATTCCTGGAAAAGCACTTCCTTTTGCTCCAGGTCATATGCTCGTGGAAGGGAATTACGCTGCTCTGTTGGGAAACATTCAGTCTCGATTCCAGGCTGTTCTTTTTCTTGCTGTCCGTGTTCAGGGTGTGTTCTACCTTCTGCTACGTAGAGGCAGAGCGGTGAATCCCTGCATTCCAGCATGCACCCTGGCACCTTTATTGCTGCTCTAACCTGATGTTTCTCTTGGAGCTTCAATACGCCCGAGTCCTGCAGCTGTGCATTGCACTCTGCTGGGTGTGCGCTGGAAAATGAAGGGATTTTGGAGACGACTAACAGGATATAGGGTCCATTTTATATTTTTTTCCTATTTGTGTTCGTGGCATAAAGCCGCTTGGCTTGGGAGCGCGTTACAACCCGTCAAATGACCATGGGTCAGTCTGTCGGGGAGCAGCATAAGAATGCGCGCACTACTGCATAGAAAGGAGGTTCCAGTGATAGAAATGTACTTCAGGTACAGGGGTAAACGCTGCCAGTCAACTGCACTCAGGCTTGAGCACCATGGTTTGGAGGAAGGCAGAAGGCATCGTTCCGCATTACCTGTCGGTGCTTTTCTTCTTTGTATCAGATTTCCGGGTGTGGATTGGTCCAAACCTCACGATGAGTTCTCCCGGTCATCGACTGAACTTCCTGGCACGCGCTGGTGTACTGCTTTATCAGGAGTGCTGTCTGCTTGTTCACTGCCATGATCTGCCTTACAGTCCCTTGTCTCAGATGCACACTCTAAAGTCATGGATGTTCCTGAGGACTATGTTCGACCAGGCTCTATATTTTGTCAGTTAACCTAAAGGGGAGCAATAATTGAGAATCGAACACATGAATCCTAGTTCAGGCAGAAGTCCAACTGCATGTTAACGTCCATGATTTCTAAAGTCTTCCATCTAGTAGAGTTTAAAAGGTGGAGTACTATTCTGTACGGTATTTCACTTTCACGCATGGCCACTTCTTCTTGCAGTCGCTGCAGATTCCACTGCTAATTCCCTGCCCCTGTTGGGGTACCAAAAATGGCTTCTTTGAAACTGCAAAATAAATACTGGGCATATGAGGCTTTTGTTGGGAGTGGAAGCAGATTCATACAGATTCTGTCAGCCAGATTACAGGAGGTAGCTGCTGATTGTGAAGAAGCACTCCTCTGCAGACCTCAGCCGTCCTAGTGACTGGCTTGGAGGATGGATGTATTGAAACTGTGCATTTTTGGAGCTCTGAGCTTGGTGTTGTCATCTGCAGTTGGACTGCGATTAGGTGTTGCTGCTTGAAGATGGACCCTTTTGCTCTTGTCTGAAGAGGTGCAGTAATGGTGCCTGTCTGGTTTAGTCTGGGATGGACCTCCACGTTCCTGTAGTGTCGCAGGAGAACACCTGGTATTTAGTCTCATCCTTCATGCTCTCCTTGGATTTTAGTCTAGCGATGTTGCTGCCCGACATAAAACACCTTTGCATGTCCTTTGTGTTTTTTTTTCCTTAACTCAGAATATTGTTATGTAGTTCTTTATTCCACCTACAGCATGCAGCCATCTATTGCTCCTTGTTCCCCCACATAGAAGTTTGTTTCTTTCATTAGATTGCCTTGTTTAGTAAAAGTCTCTAAATCTCTCGAGTCGAGTTTACTCAAATGGTCAATACCCATTTAGCACGTACAGAGGTCCGGTTCAGCCAGGTAAATCCCGATTTAGTGTTGAAATGTGCATCCAAACTCAACTGTACTTTCTACCGTGCTCCATTAAAACGTCCAACTAAATTTACCCAGTTTCACAAAAGTTCATGACTGACATGCCACGACTCTGAGTTATTGCTGCATGCTTTCTTTGTAGGAGGGCTTGTGAAGTTTGATGTCACTTTAGATATAGCTGACATATATACCTTCTATAAGAGGGCACTTCGTGGGGCTGTAGAGACATAAAGTGAAAGTTACAGTTAGTGAAATCTGATCACATCATTAGTACAGTTTGTTATCCAGGGCCTGAGTCACAAAAATAGTAAATCCGCTTTGTAGATTTATTCCTGCGACTTTTGCAGATTCACTCTTATTTTGCGATTCACATAACTCTCGAGTTCCCATGGAAATGTACTTCAATTGTAGATTTCAAGGAATATGCTAGTTTCTCTAACCGTACTCTGCAGATAGTATACAGACAGATAATTCTCTGATTTAGGGGAGAAATGCATTTGCACATATTCTATACAGTGGTTCACTGAGGACTTATTTAGACATTAGTTACAACAATGCATGGATGAAAAATTCACCCAGAAAAAAGAACAAATGGTTAGAACATAATGTCCAACCATACAAAAACAAATTGTCCAAGATGCATGTATTAGCGTGTATGCCATAGAATAACATTTAGGTGATCTAAAGGGTGATTACACAGTGTGAACAAACGTGAAGAAGTGAAGTGTACAGCGAAGAAACAAATGACTCGGGACTCTGGGAGATATACACCGAGGTGAGGGGGAGGGGTTCAGTGGGTCTGTGTATTCAAGTCAACATAGTTCCGACCTCTATGATGAATGGGAGGTCATCAAGACTGGGGACGAGGCAGTGCACTCTGGTCTGAAAACTGGTCAGGCAATCATCACGCTGGACGTGTATGCAATATAAGAAAAGGTTCATATGAGGCATAAAAAACTTACATAGGGCCAGAAGGTCCAGAGCTCGAAAATGGTAGTTGAAGGGTTAGCGGTAAGGCATAAGGTAAGGAAGAAGCAAAGGGGAAGGGAAATGAATATCTGGGATAGGGGACTAGGAGGATGAAGTAGTGAAAAGGATGTAGGTGTGGATATATAAAGGATGGCCAGGACTCACCACAGGGAGAAATACTCGTACATGTAAATCAGCGCAGCATCTCTATGTGGAATTGGAAAGAATGATAAATTGGGCATAGAAGGAAAAAACAGGAGCATGCCAATGGTAATCAATCATGCTGTACTTGTGAGTAGAGCAGTAGTCTAAGGGGGACTGAGGTGGGATATGTGGAGAAAAGAATTAGCAGTTTTACCACAGAAATATGACAACAGGAGGAAGGGAAAGGTGCCTTAAATATAAAAAGTGAATAGGATGTCTGCCGGAAGGGCCCTCGGAGAGAAATAATGTCCAAATGTGGCCCAAACCGAAGAATGGGACAACATGCTGTATCCATAAAGGCTAGGAAAAAGGGGCAGGTTAGAGACTTGAACCTACAAGAATAGGTATAGAATTGTCATGGAAACTGCGCGCTGTACTTGCTCAAGGAGTCAAAAGCCTCATGAAAATGGAAGGAAAAATGTAGAATTTTTGGCTTCCAAGAGTGGGGAATGAATCACTAGAAATAGAAGGCCGGGTGCTTCACTGCCCCACCGAGATGCCAGTTTGGGGAGTGTGGCCGAGAATTAGAGAAGCTGGTGTGTGAGGACATCGGGGAGTGTCACGCGGTCACATGAAGATGCACGCTTACATGTTGTGCAGTTATGAGGACAGCCTCTGTGATGGCGCCAACACTAAAAGGGGAATGATCCCTTCCCCAGGGAATTCTCTGGCACAACGGTCTGAAGATTGCAACTGGACCGAGAGGTGAGCTGCAAAAGGGAGGCACTGGGGGCGGGAAAAAGGGGGCAGAGTCTCATTGAAATCACTATGGTTTTCAGTCCTCTTAAGTACATATACATGTACAGTTACATTAGTGTTAGACTTGAAACCTCAACAATTGAATGTGGAAAAAATACAATAATATACTAGAGTGGCATAAGCAATGGAAACAACGCAGTGCCAACCTGATTAACAAGGTAGAAGGTCAAAAATATAAAATTAAAGGAGAAACATAAATAAAAAACATGGACGTCATTCAGGGTTCGCAGCTGTGACCCCTGGCTTGCCCCTTGCGACCCCTGGCACTGCCTTTGCTACCCCTGACCTCAGGGGTGGCAAAATTAGCGCCTAGAACACAGGGATAGCTCCTCCTAACGGGCGTCGGTTAGGGCTCCACTTCGCTAGTTTTCTGTCAGTTTTTTTTATTACACAAATAGTGAATAATATTAATTCACTATTAGTGTAATAAAAAATGGAGCACAGTTAGCTGGAATATGACACTATATGCCAGCCAAGGTAAGTAAGAATGCTTTTAAATGTACATTGCATGCGTGCTTGCTGGGGAGTGTGTTTATTTAAAAAAGTGTGTGAATGTGTGTATGTGCAAGCATATGTCTGTGAGTCAAAGTAAAAGTCAAATGGCTTGTGATGTCACTTCTGCTGCCCCTGGCATTTTGGTGAATTGACGCCCATGATAAAAAAGGTAGTGTTCCATCAAAGAACTGAATATAAGTATGTTACAGTAATATATACAAATATATGGCTGTGCCTATTATTTGTACCATTGTCGCGCCTTTCAAAGAACTCATGAAAACCTTGCTGTAAAAATAGTGATCACCAGTACTGCTTCTGAAGAGCATGTATTTCCAAAGTGTGCTTTAAGCAGTGAAAACTGATGCACGGATCATTATCTGTAGCGCGCATTAAATCTGGTCTAAAATATACGGATCAAAGTCAAAAGAGAAACTACATACAAATATTTTTGCTTCTAACCTGGGTATCATTGTACGCTTGCTAATGGCTTACTTTGTGTAGCTGAACATCTTTAATTCTCCATCAAGTGTTGGTGGAGATACTTTATTTATTTAGGAGCTTTTTATAGCGCTGGCCAGACCCAAGGGTATCGGAGCGCTTTACAACAGTTCTAATGCGAGAGTCGCACAATAAAGCAGTAGTATAAATATTGGTTCGGAAGTCCCAGCGTGCTGTGCAACATTAAGGTAAGGAAGTCCTGAGATAACCTCGTTGAGTACACGTTGTCTTGGGCTGAACCTCCTTCAGGGAGGAGGGAGCGTGGCAGGGGTCAGGGAGAGGGGAGGAGGTAGGTCTTCATGACACAGTGTCCGGGTGCTGCAGTGTGCAGGCTTGTGCGCTTCGGCGACCGCTATCGGTTCGAGAGGGAACGGTTGAGGAAGAGGTCTTTTAGGTGTTTTTTGAATTTTACTAAGGAAGGGATAGTCCTGATATCGGCTGGGATGGAGTTCCAGATTTTGGGCGCGTTTCCAGCGAAGGAACGGGCAGCGGTTTTTGTTTGCGTGTTTTCATAGGGATGAGTAGTAGGGTGTTGGAGCTCCTGAGGTTCCTTGTCTGACCGGCCTTCTTGAGTTTGGAGGCCAGGTAGTCGGGTTTCCCTGTGTGGAGGGCTTTATGCGTGAGGCAGGCAGTTCTGCAGCTGGCACGCATTTCGACTGGGAGCCATTTTAGTTCTCTGAGTGCGGGTGAGATGTGATCATATTTCTTAACCTCGGTGACCATTCTGGCTGCTGCATTGAAAGTTGTTTTGCGGGGGGCTAGGTGTGATTTTGGTGTACCAGTGAGGACTGCATTCCCATAGTCGAGTCTAGACAGCACCAGTGATTGAGTGGCTTGTTTGAGGTCCTTGGGTGGGATGAAGGGTTTTATTTTGTTGAGTAGCTTCAAGTTGAGGAAGACACTCTTTGCGGAGTTCTTAATGTTTTTGGCCATGTCAAGTTTTGGGTCTAGGGTGATTCAGTCAATACAATTAAGGTTTTTTTCTGTCATTAGTATACGAATAAAGTACATTTTCGAAAAGTAAAGCAGATGTCCATGCCTCAATTTCTGTGAATACTAGAAATTTAAGATCAATGGCTGAATGCTACCTGAAAACCCACAAAAGAGCAGATTGAAAAAATGGACATTCTTGAAAAAAACAATAGACATTCTTGACATTCGGAAACTGAAATTCTTGATTTAGTATTAATTGCTCATTTGATTTAGAAACCCAGGAAAAATACATTTTCCTCTATTATTACTTTGTCTTGAGAAGTCATTTGCACCAGTGAGCATGTTAGATGGACAAGCTAAATGTTGTCTAGCGATGCGAAATGTGCTTGGGACCATTAGTTAGTTTGGAGGCGTGAAGGAGGTGTTAGTTTTTTAGATGTTTTTTGTATAACTTAGATATGCAATATTTCTCCATAGGCTTAAAATGCCTTACCTCTTGTTACAGTCGTCCAGTTGCCCATGTTCACGCACTCTTGTACCAAAACCACCACAAACCAGTATTGGCAAAGCCACTAGCTCTGCCATTAGATGCCAGCCTTTTGTCAGTCCCTGTTTTGTTTCGTCGTGGTTTTTGCCAAACTGTATTTATTGTTGGAGTTTTCTGGCCATCTTTAGTCTAAAAAAACCACAAAAAGACTAAAAGAAAAAATACTTTTTGGTGGGTCTCTGACGCCATCCATGCATGGCCATTGTTCTGCCTGGCACTGAAGGGAACTACTTTGTGCTCCTGGTGAAAGGTCACACTGCCATCCGTCGCAGTGCAGTTAATCAATGCCTGAAGTGGGTTGAACAATAGCACCATGCTATGTGTTGTAGTGGACAGAAGAAAAAATGTGAATGATTCAATAGCAGACAACTGGGTGAAGAGGGATGGCTTAAATATTATGTATATTATACATACAGTGTTAGTAAAATGAAACGGCCCTGGTTCACTCCAACCCTAAAAATGGTGCTCCAGTTCTATTTCTAGGCTTAACTCTGTGTCCTATACAGCCACTTTATTCCAATAAATGAAAGTTTCCCCTAGCCCTCTAGAAGGAGATGTAAGCCTTAGGTAGTGTGTTGCCCCGTGAGAGAAGCAATGCACTGTGTAGTGTATTCATCAAACTGGTCTCTTCGCTCTGAAAATGCCATTATAAACGTGAATAAAACAGCCCGAGCTCTTCATAATTCCTCCATAGAGTGCGCACGTTTCCTCGGTCGCTGAACCTACTGTCAGGGCGCTTAGAAGAGAGTGAAGTATTGTCGCTTTGGGATATCAAGCCGACCTCGGCGTGACAAGATGGATGGAAGGCAGCAAGCACGTACATGGTGCAGGTGGGGGGTTTGTGCACCAGAAGGAGAATGATGCCTAACGCCATTTAATCACCAGCACAAAAGCTAGGGGAGATATCCTCGAGGCCACAGGGCAGCATGAAAGTAGGCGACAGAAGCGGGGGCTCTTAAATGACTCCACGAGGTCCACGAAGCTATCCACAGTGTACATCATGTAATCCAACCCCTCCCCTCCCCCACGCTGAAATGTAACCAAGAGAAAGAGAGATGTCTCCCTTGTATCATCATGGGCGCATGAATAATGCATGGTCCTAAGCCTGGAGCATGAATGATGTGTGTTCAATGAGGTGTATGTTTGAGCATGGAAATCAAGGTCCCCCTCCGAGACGCCAGTCCTGCTCATGTGTACACTCCCGAGGGTGGCAGATTCACTATGTGCAGTGCGGGCTTTTGGCAGAACAGAGTAGGATGTTTTCACTTGCTATGCTTCCGTTCCGGCTTTCTTTTGTTAGAAAACACTTTTACTTTTTAAAATTTGATTAGGAACTACGTTTGTGCTGACATTGCTTTATTAGGTGATAGTAAGTGCTGTCTGGAAATTAAGATAGAGATCCAGTTTGTTACGGTTAATGGCTTTGGCAGACCTCCGCGTACGCCTAGCCTGCCAAGTGGTGACAAACTGAATCTTTGGCTATGGATGGGTTGGCCACTAAGCCAAACTATTAGATCCACAGTAACTTGATAGCATGATTCAAAGACAGAAAGTAGAATGCAACCACTGACTGCTTGAACTCAATGCTATCCACGCGCAGCGGACGCGCGCAGCGGGCGTGCCAAAGGCAAGCCAGTCTACGCCCATCCGCGCCGGGACCGGGCCCAGGGCCATGCCCCCTGGCCCCTCAACAACAACAACAGGCAAAAAGGTATTAACCTACACAAGCTCCCAGCTAATGGACATCAACTACACCACGAACACCCATCACTGCCCCCATTTCAGCCTGGCCTCATTCACCAATAAATTATCCACTCGCTGCCCTAACTGTTCGTTCAATCTGGTTCTACCCACTCCACCCCCATCCTCCACCTCCTACCCCCGCTCCACAAACACTGAACACATTCATTCCGCCCTCATAAATGCACGTTCCCTCCCTAAGCACAAATTTGAAATCTCCGAACTTCTAACCAACCACAACCTAGACCTCCTATTCATAACAGAAACTTGGGGTGATCCTTCATCTGGACCCGACTTCTGCATTGCCACTCCCGTCGGCTATTGCGCACTCAGACAGGATAGACCTATAAAGAAGGGAGGTGGCCTAGCGATTATCTATCGAGACAAATATTCAGCTAAAATAGAAACAATTGATTCACCGGTCTGCGAAGCACTGACCTTTTCGATTATGCTCTCCAGTATCCAATCGTTCAAAGGAACCCTCCTCTACCGCCCACCTGGCTCCCGAGCTGATTTCCTTACAGCCTTAGGTAGCTTGATAGAGACAGTAGCAGGAGCTCCCGATTATACCATTCTGGGAGACTTTAATTTTTACCTAGAATCTCTCGATGACAAAGATTCTTCCTCCCTTACAACAGACCTACTGTCAGCTGGCCTACGACAGCTAGTGACAAAACCCACCCACAGGGCGGGTCACACACTTGACGGTCTTTTTACTAACAATAGCCACATCTCCCTATCCACCGTTATCCCCTTGACCTGGACAGACCATTCTGCAGTATTGTTCACTATTCAGACTAGGAAATCCAGCCGCCCGCACACCAGCTCCTGCTCTCCCAAACAGTTTCGAGCGTGGAGGAATATTGATACCCATCTTCTAAAAACAAACCTCTCCTCCACTCGACACCACTTCACACCAGACCCCGATCTCGCCTCCAATAATTATTCAGACTGGCTTCATAATGCCTTTAGCACTTTAGTACCACTCCAGAATGTTTCCACTAACCGAAGTGCTCCCTCCGCCCCCTGGTTCTCAGAGACCCTTAGACTGGAGAAACAACGCTGCAGAAATTTAGAAAGGCGTTGGCGCAAATACTACGACAACAATGACAAAACTCTATATAAGGACTCGATAGCCAAATATAAACATCTTATCGTTGCAGAGAAAACCAAATTTTACCTCAATCAAATAGAATCTGCCCAAAACTCCACCAAACAGTTGTTCCAGGTGGTAACCAAACTATCCAGCCCACCGATCTGCTCACCCATAGATGCCTCTCAATCACTTTGCAACTCCCTTGCTAACTTCTTCGAAGACAAGGTCAATCAAATCTACTCTAACTTCTCAACCCAGGTCAAGTCCGACCATCCTACTCGCAACATCTTCACCAACGACTCGACCACTGTGTTCTCCGAATTCAGTCAGGTTTCACCCGAGCAGATAACAAAGCTGATATCCACCATTAAATCAGGATCCCCCCTCGACCCATGCCCCCCTTCCGTTCTAAAACTTATCCCGGACTCCATAGGCCCTGTCCTTACCAACATCTGCAACTCAATGTTCCACACAGGCTCCTACCCTTCAGTTTGGAAAAAGGGCATTATCAAACCCCTGCTAAAAAAATCCAATCTCGAACCCTCCGAATCTAAAAATTACAGACCTATCGCATGTCTCCCATTTCCTTCAAAAAATTTTGAAAAAATAATGAACATCCAATTATCACAGTTAATCGACCACAATAACCTTTTGGATGACACCCAATTTGGTTTTAGGAAGGGCCACGGTACCGAGACGGCCCTCATTAAGGCATCTGACGAAATCAGGATGATCCTAGATCAAGGCGGCGCTGCAGTCCTGGTACTATTGGATCTTTCAGCTGCCTTTGACACGGTCGATCACGCCACCCTGATCGACATTCTGTCCTCCATCGGCATTAATCCTAGGGCCAGAGCCCTTCTAGCCTCCTTCCTCTCCAATCGCACCCAGTCAGTTAAACTCGGCGACCTCTTCTCCCCAGTATTCACCCTCCCCTGTGGTGTTCCCCAAGGATACTCCCTGAGTCCGACCTTATTTAACATCTATGTGTCGGACTTGGCCAGGGTCATCAAAGCACACGGGATGAGATTGACATCATACGCCGACGACACCCAACTGGTGCTGGCGGTACACAAAGATGGAGGAGCAGTTGCTGCCATTTTCCAGGAGGGAATGCTAGCCATCAGCTCTTGGATGGCAAGCAATTGCCTAAAGCTGAACTCCGATAAAACGGAAGTAATGATCTTCGGCAGCCTGGCCCCTGGTTGGTCCCCTACTTGGTGGCCAACCGAGTTGGGATCTCCTCCTGGACCTGTCACTAAGGTCAGGAATCTGGGCGTAATGTTCGATGACAAGCTGTCGTTCATCCACCACGCGAACGCGGTCGTCTCCTCATCCTTCTACACTCTTAAAATGATAAGGAAACTTCTACCATTCCTCCCCCCCAGCGCCGGTAAGACTCTCGTGCACATTGGTGATGTCAAAAGTTGACTATTGCAATGGACTCCTCCTAAACGCCCAGGAGAGAGTCCTCAACAAATTGCAACTAGTCCAGAACTCAGCTGCCAGGATTCTGTCCGGCACCTCCAAGCTCAAGTCGATCTCTCAAGTTGTTCGTCAGCTTCACTGGCTACCTATCAGAAGTCGAACGAAATTTAAGGCATTGTGCATCGCATATAAAGCAATCAACACTGGACCTGAGTTCCTAAAAAAGTACTTTGCCCATACACCCCCAACAGACCCTTGCGCTCTTCCTCAGCCCACCTATTGACTATTCCTCGCACAAAGTAAACATCCTGGGGAGATAGACGATTTACAGTTGCCGCATCTAGACTGTGGAATACCCTCCCCCTCCATATCAAAACCAGTCCCACCCTTTTGACATTTAGGAAACAAGTAAAAACCTGGCTCTTCAACCAGTAGTCATCTAATTCAGCTGCTCACCTTTAACTCCACAGCGCCGAGACACCCCAGGGTAGTTGCGCGCTATATAAATTGCATAAATAAATAAATAAATTAATTAAAACTAAAATCCCAAATAATGAAGGACCCCATCACAGGAGCTCAGGATACCACCATCAAAGACTGGACAAGACTCAGCCTGAACTCTATCCCACTCGAACCAAAATGACAATCTCTGTTGGAGTTACACTGAGCTTGGCGCTTTTTCGCTTTCTCTTCATTGGCTATGCTTGTAATTCTCAATATTCTTTCAATCTCAGGCAACCTAGTAAAAGGCACAGAAAATAGTAGCTTCAATACTATCCTAGACTATATGAGCGGATACCAGCTTATTTTAAACTTTTAAAATCAAAACTTGCATGAAGTTCAAAAAGCAGCATGGATGCGTATTCACCATGTAATAAAACTGTCCGTGCTAATGCTTTTAAGAGAGTTTAGAGAGAAATGTATAAACCTTGGGTTGTTGCTATCTTGACCACTTCTCTAACTAGCAGTAGAAACAGAAAAATGTCATTATATATCTGTCCTCCTGCCTACCATAAAAGGCGACAATATCACTTTAAAGTGGATGTATTCAGTGTGCTCTGGTTGGGACTCACAAAGATTGACTATGTGTAAAGCACTTCCCCTCAGATAGTGAGAACATTAGTTGTTCACTAACCCACTGCAACCCCCCCTAGATTGACCTGCAATGTTGTGCAAGTACAAATTATTTCTCAAACCCTACTTATTGCCCAAATCTTAGGTTTTGCACATCAGAATACCTTTGCTTTTCTTAAATACATTTCTGTCTCAATCCATTTAGTTAAATAGTGAATAAGAGGTGATACGGTCTCTTGATTCTGTAGAAATTCTCTTGTTATAATGAATGCTACCAAGAGTAGTTTGCTCATTGAAGTGATAGAAAAGTCAAGTGCTCCAAAACCCATAGGCACAGCTTCAGTCAGCGTTCTACAACTTCATTTTTTTTTAATATCCAACAAAAATATCATGTCCAGAGTTTCGATTACTTTATCCGCTAAAGCAGAACCCAAGAAAAACAGAAATTCTACCGGTTTACAAAATCAATAAATGGGTTTACTCTTTATTATGCAAAGAATTGGGCCCTCACCCTAATTAAGTAAATGCTGCTAGAAACCTTTGTTTCAGTCTAAGCACTTCTTAGATCCTCAGATTTCAATAGTTACTAAATCCTGCTTCTGTCAATTAAAAGCCCAAAAGAAAGCTCGCTGGGTCCCCCCACCACATGCTTGAATCATTTCCCATCGCAGGCTGGGAATCCTCTGTACATTAAAATAGCAGTATATAGTGTAAAATATATATAACAAACAGTATATAATTTAAAATGCCATAGGCCTGAGACAACACAGTATTTTTAGTTGCACATCCACCTCATTTAAAAGAACCCAAACTTCAGCCAATGCGATGGAGGCTTAAGCACTCCTACTCCCCCTAGAGGCCACCATAGCTCATATTTCTACCGAATGTCATATGTGAGGGAGTCCCCGTCAAAGCTCTGCTCTAATCTTACAGCGAACCTTAAATTGTTTCCATTTTGGTCTGCCCTGGATTGAACTAACCGTGTCTTCAGCATTACTGTACTGTGAGTTCTTTTGAGGAAAAATTGCTACAATTTCTGGACCTGGGAGATCTTTTTGGTCTGACAAGTAACTGTTGCCAACTGTCACCAAGGCTGACAAAGAGAAGAGATCTCTTTATAAAATGTGTTGATCTTGATTCAGAAAGAAAATGTACACTGATGACCCACACTCTCAGTGAATTTATTTTCTTTATCCTGAAACATAAGTCAATGGAATGTAAGATCTGTAAGTCTTTCTCCACTAAGACTCTTAAGGATAGAAAAAGGAGGTTGGCATTATTATGAATAAAGAGAATTTTCCTCCTTCTAAAGGATATGCCCCCTCTTTACTGGAAGATACCATAAGTGTCCCCCAAGCACTTCCATAAAGGCAGCGCACAAGAGGAGACTTCTACAGTTTTCTAAGCATGATCTATTTGGTACAGCACGGAGGAGGTGGCTTCCTCTGCTGACAAACCAGAGTCTAAGCGGTCCAGAAACTCACCTGATATAAAAATTAAATCTTCAAAGGAAACCTCATCGACAAGGCAGTCGACGTCCACGATCGACCACCACCGCACCGTCAACGTCGAGCATGTCGTCACCGACGACGACCATGCCATTGACGAGGATGACCATACCATCAACCACAGCAACCATACTGTTGTGGCGATTAACAGACCGTCGACGGCATCACCATTGGGAAGCACACAGTCAATAAAAACATGGGAGAAAATATTTTTTTACCTTTAAGGGTGACAGATGTGCCTCCAGTGCAACTATTGTAGTCAGATCAAGAAGAAGAGGCTAATGATTATGCCTCACTGATCGCTTACAACCAAACGCAAATGGATTTGAGATATGTCCCAGATTTTGAAGAGGCCGCACTGTACAGTGAGGAGTCCAACAGTGAATGTGTGTGTTAGCAGGAGTACTAGTCTGGAAGTACTCAAATGGATTTCAGGCAGAAAGCACCTAGATATTACAGAGAGTCAGATGTGGTCCAAGTGCCAATGGCCTTCTTATCGACGTTGCAACAAACAATGGATACTTTTACTAAATTAATGCCACAGCAACCGTCTAATAATCCTAACATGGGGTTACCTGCTACTCACATCCTCCTGCCTCCTCAACATGCTCTTTTACCAGTTTCACCCCTAGGCAGCCATCACTGCTACCTCCTCCTCCAACACCAAGGGGAATTGTCCATGGAGAAGACATGGATGATGTATACTCTAATGGTTCTACCTATTCTGATGTAGAAGGAGAGGAAAGTGGGCTACCACCAAACGGTGATGGAAGGTATGATGATGACCGAGAAGTGGAAATGATTGGCCAATTCCCCAAGATGTTACAGATGATATCTCTAACTTTCATTTGTCGATTGAAAGAGCTGGCAAGAAATTCAACCTACCAATGGCCTCTGTAGATAAACCATGTTTTCTATATGACTTTAAAGACCAACCTAGGAAATACGTTAAATCTATACCTATCCTTGATTGTCTGCTCAGAAGGTCTGAAATTAATGAAGACACCTGCTACTGTTCCAGCTGTGATACCTCATCTGGAAAAGAAATACAGAGCACCGTATTCAACTCCGGTTTGCCTCACTGGTCATAGTATACCGGATTCAGTAATTGCTTCAGCATCTCAGAGAAGAACCGAGACCCTAATAAAGCAATCGTCTAGTCTGCCAGACAAGGATTGCAAACATATTGACACTGTGGGTCGGAGTGTTTCTTGTGTGGCAGCAACCACAATTAAGACCGCCAATGCCCTGGCGATTCTAGATTTTTACGATTTGCCAGATGTGGCATGACATAGCTCCATTACTTGATCTTATCCCTGAGTATAAGAGGGAAACATTGAGAGCTATTCTAATGGAAGGAGAACTACCCTCCTCTTTCATTATTAACACAGTGATGGATGCTTCAAATACAAGTTTTTGCCAGTTGGCAGGAGGGACTGTACTAAGAAGGCAAGGCTGGTTAAAATCCACAGCCTTTTGTCCTGATATCCAATCTAAAATCTTACACATGCCTTTTGATGGGCTCATTCTTTTTGGTAAACCTGTTGATGAAGCGCTGCAAGGCTTTAAAACCAACACTGATACAGCAGGGGCATTAGGATTGTTGCAGTATTGCAGATTTGGGACATCTATTTTTCATGGAGATCACAACATTTCAGAGCAGGATTCAACTCGTCTGAAGTTTTCCAGGAAATCTGCAGGAAGGAAAAGAGGTAGGAAAAGAGGTTCTTCAGAAGTACGAACCAATGACAATCCGATAAGAGTCTGACTCCCAGCTCGCCCCCCCCCTTTCTTCCGTCTGATCCTTAGAAGTGGGGGGGGGGGTGGGGAATATAAATCAGACAAATGGGTTTTATGAATTGTCCAGTCAGTCCATACGTTGGAGTTCATACAGAGATCCTCAGTTTGTCCACAGAGAAAGGATCATCATCTTCATTTGAAGGAGCTGCAAATGGAATTTCTCATTCTTCTTTCCAAGGGAGCCATACAAAGTGTCCCCTAGTCGCAAAGGAATCAAGGCTTCTATTCCAGGGTCTTCCTAATAAAAAAGAAAACCACTCAATGGAGGCTGATACTGGACCTCAGAGACCTGAGCAAGTTTCTAAAGAAACCGTCATTTCGGATGCTTACTCTGTAAGAAGTCCTCCTGATGATGCAGGTTGGGGATTATTTTTTTTTACCTTCCTTGACCTTCGGGATGCTTAATTCCACATACCCATTCACCGAAAACATAGGAAGTATCTTTGATTCTCAGTAGCGGGTCGGTTCTACTAGTTCAATGTGCTCCCTTTTGGGCTCAAATCGGCGCTGAGAATATTCACCAAATGTCTCGCTCCTGTTGCCGCTTTTCTCAGGAGAAAAGTTCATTAGATGTTCCCATACCTGGACGACTGGTTAGTTAATGTGCCATCCAGGGAAAAAGCTTCCACGAAGGCTTGCATAAATCTCTTCCGGAGACTAGGCCTCACTTTGAACATGAAGAAATCTTCGTTGGTGCTCCAAACAAAGATCCAATTTCTGGGAGCAATACTCAACACTCAGTTGGGTAAAGCCTTTCCATCAGCAGAAAGAATAAGAAAGTTACAGACAATGTCAAAGACTTTTGCTGGAAAGCAATCGATCAAAGTGAGGCAATACAAGTACCTAGTAGATATGATGGCATCATGTATAGGTCTCATTCCATTTTGCAGGCTTTGTAAGAGACCTGTTCAGCAAGAGCTGGATTCGCACTGGAAACAGGTGGTAGGCTCATGGGAAGATACGGTCTGTGTCCCAAGGCGCTTGAAACGAGCTCTGATCTGGTGGAGAATTCCAGAAAACCTAACTGCAGGTCTCTTTTTCCTACCAATAACAGAAGGGTTATTACTCACCACAGATGCATCCATGAACGGATGGGGAGACAACCTACAAGAGCTTTCAACAAGATGACCTTGGTCAGATGCAGAGAAGAAGCTCCACGTCTATATATTGGAACTGTGCGCCATAAGACTGGGTTTACATGCATTTCTTCCCAGATTGGCTGGTCAGCCGGTCCTAGTCGGAACAAACAACACAACATCCACGTTCTATATAGCCAAGCAAGGAGGAGCGCGGTCCAGGATCCTTTCAGAAGTAGCTCAGCTGCTGTGGAACTGGGCCATTTCTCATAGGATGGACATTGCTTTGGAACATCTGCATGGCTGCCAGAAAGATCAGGCGGATGTGCTGAGCCTGCAAATGACAGATTGTCATGAGCGGGAGATAGAACAAAAACAGGTGGGTTACATTTTCAATCAGTTGGGGTCACCCCACAATCAATCTGTTTGCCACTCAGAACAATCAATCGGGTATTTTTAGAGCACGGGAAATCGGCCATGAGGGTCTGAAGGTGCTGGAGTAGCGAACTGCTTTGTGGTGATTGTTCATTTGAACAGCCAGGTCTCGAGTCCTTTCCTGAATTCCAGGAGTGATGGGGCGGTCCCGAGGTGTAGGGGGTGGTCCTTCCAAGCTTTTGCCGCTATGTGTGAGAAGGAGCATCCACCTCTGTTGCCCTGGCAGATCCGGGGGGTGTCTGCGAGGAAGAGGGAGGGGCAGTGCTTAATTTGTAAAATATTAAGTGCCAGGGCTCTGACCAGGAGGCCACTGCAGCTTGCACCACACATCGCCCTTGTCATCGCTGCCAAAACAACTACTAACCATCTCTCTCGCATGTAAATGCGACAGTTCAGATTATTCCAGGTCTCCAAAGCTAAAGGAATGGCTGGGGAGGCCGGTATTAGCACTATTTTAATGTATCTTGTAGTCCTAAACAACCGTTGTTCTGCTCATCTCTAAATTAGATGAGCAGTGCCCCCATGTGGTAGACTGTCCACACCATACTTAGAACAGTTAGGTGCCGTTGTCGAGCACCGGAAACCAATTAATTGCCGGTGCGGAGCACCGGAAAGCACCGGCTCAAATTAAGCTCTGGGGAGGGGGAACGTAGGTATCTGGTTGTTTGGTGGAAGGTCATGCATTTGTTGATGTAGGCTAGTCCTTTGTTGAAATGCCCGTGCTGCACAAGCAGGTTTTGGTATCCAGGGACAGTGGGCAATTCTCTTTTGATCAGTTGGTCCAAGATATGTGCCTACGCCTTTCCAACTTTTCCCCTAATTCCCAAGGTTTTGAAGAAGGCCAAAAGTAAAACATTGCATTCTGATCATCATTGCACCGGCGCGCCTTCACCAGTACTGGTACAGTGAGCTGCTGCAGTTAGCAGTACGTCCAGCCATTCGTTTGAAGGTGCATCCCAAGATATTGTCAGACATCATGGAGAGATTCTCCACCATGATCCCATGTCGATGAACTTGACAGCATGGTTTCTCCTGACCACCTAGAATTTGACCATTTGGATCTATCACAAGAGAATAAACCGATTCTAGCGTAGGCTTGTGCTCCAGCAACCAACAAGACTTACAGTGCTAAATGGAAACGTTTGTGTGTCTGGTGCAGGAACAATGGTCTTCATCAGCATCAAATAAATCCTTCTCAGATCCTGCCATATTTGTTAAGCTTGGCCAAAAGTGGTCTCAAATATTCTTCAGTCAGGGAGCATCTGGTTGTAGTATCGAGATTCAGAAGAACTGATGGTTCAACGTCTACTTGGTTTTCCCAAAGGTTCATTAAACAGTTTGTGAAAAATTGGGTTTCTATTTGGCTAGGGCATGCACCTAAGCCAGGCAGAACCCACCACTCTAGTCAGGGTGTTACACATCCAAGATAATCACTTCTCACCCTATTGGTAGCTTGGCAGAAATGAATGAAATTTGTACTTGTAAAGCGCACCCATACCCCCAAAGGGGTGTCCAGGCGCTGTACGCATACCGCTGTGGAACCCTTCCTGGCTTTTCCCTGTGAAATGTCCACTCCTGGGCACCCCCAGGGTGAAGCCAGGCATCCCAGCGCTGTTGGGGCCGTTGTGGAGATTAAGCAAGCTATTGCCCAGAGTTGCAGAGTGGGACCCATGATTAGAATAGGCACCGAGGCGAGAATTATCAGGTCCGAGGAAATTGAGCCCAAGACCCGCCGAGGCGGGAATTGAACCCTGGTCCCGGGCCAGATCTCTGCATCAGGGTCTGCCGCTCTAACCATTGAGGCAATGTGTAAAGCGTTTGCTCAAAACAGACACACGTACGCACACACACATCCCCCCCCCCCGGAGACTTCACTCAAGGCTATATAAAAATATCTTTTGTATTCTACATAGACCACAATCGCATAAATCAATAATCCCTTTGCCAACTAGCCAATAGTCATAACCTCACATAAATCAATTTGCCAACTAGGCAATAGTCATAACATCCCATGTAGTGCACTAAAGTAAATACTCCTAAGTTGCACATGTCAAAACAGAACATCATGAAAACAACATTATCACTGTACATATCACTGTAACTCCTGAATTACTGTAAGGCAAGATCCCTTATGCGCTAGCATCGGGGCATAAAAATGCAGCTGTTAGTGTTCACATCAGTTAGGGCACACATAAATCACCAGATATCCCTTATTGCAACCATACCGTAGGGCCCAGGGACCTCTGCGCCTATTATGGTGGTAATCCTAGAATGTGGCAAGTTTCTTTGTGGGGGCCTCTGTCGAGGCTCCACCTAACGGTGTCCCCACACGGAACAAGTGCCCCATGGTATATGCCCAAGTCGGAGGGGAGACTTTGTGTGTAGAACTTGAGTGCAACAGCCCATGATCGCACTGAGGGCCTGCTGCTGTTTGCAAAATGGCCACAGCCGGTGACGTGACCTCGCTAGGCCCCCCCACCACAATAAAAAGGGGTCGCTGGCCCCCAACAGGTATGCTCACTGGGGAGACCTTGTATATAGCATGAGATCTTTGTCCTTTAGTCTTTTGTATCCCTGAGATTTCCAACAGGAGGCAAGCGCACACAAGCCCTTGGAGATTCTCCACAAGCAGGATACCACAGCAGGGCAAAAAGAGTCAGTCCTTTTCCTCCACCACAGACAGAAGAAGCAACTGCAGGCCAACCCACCCCTCACTCAGGAAAGGCAGCGCTTCTCACACAGTCCTTCAGCTCTTCTTCTAAAGTCTTGGGGTTTTAGGTCCAATACTTATACCCCATTTTGTCATTGTTTTCTTTGTGGCGAGGGTCCCTGAAACCAGTCCTGTCCTCCCTGGTGTGGCATGACCACAGGGGGCAGAGACAGCATTGTGAAAAGGAGACACAGCCTATTCAGGTGTAAGTGAAACTCCTCCCACCACTCTAAATGCAGACCAGGTCTATTCAGCCCAGCGATGAATCACTCAGGAAAGGCAGAGCACACCTCAAACTCCCCCTCCCCCACCAGTGACTGTCTGGAGTGAATGCACATCCCCAGCTCCTGTCATTCCAACACCAGATGCTGAATACACAAACAGTCAGAGGCACACAGGATGGTAAAGTAAGAAAATGCCCACTTTCTAAAAGTGGCATTTTCAAACACATAATTTAAAAACCATCTTTACCTAAAGGTGTGGTAATAAATTCTGATTTCAGAGAGCCTAAGCTCCATTTCTCTATCTTGTCCCTTTGGAAAGTTACACATGTAAAATTGTTACAGTGCAGCCCCAATGATAAGCCAATGGGACAGACAGCCTTTCAATAGTAAAAAACGAAATACAAAATATTTCACTATCAGGAGATGTCACAAACACCAGTACATGTCCTACCTTTCACATACACTGCACCCTGCCCATAGGGGTACCTTGGGCCTACCTTAGGGGTGCCTTACATGTAAGGGAAGGTTTGGGCTTGGCAAGTGGGTGCACTTGCCAGATCAACATGGCAGTTTACAACTGCGCGCACAGACACTACTGTGGTAGGTCTGAGACACATTTGCATGGCTACTCATGTGGGAGGCACAACCATTGTTGCAAGCCCACTAGTAGCATTTGAATCTGAAAGAGACACGTTAGTGATAGATTCCTTACCTTAGAATATCCCCAGGCGTCAGGCTGGATCCGGAAAGTTTTGCGTAGCAGTACCCTTGCGCGTCGGTAGGCGGCGTCGTGCGGCTCCGCGTCCGTCGTCGGCGTCGTGATCGCCGGGATGACGTCGCGGGCAGCACTTAGGCGCCGCCCCTGCGCGCTGACGTCAGTTCTTCTTTTCCGCGCCAGCAAGCGCAGATCCGGGAAGAGCAGTGCCCTGGTCAATTTTTGACCATACTTTTTGGTGATTTTTTCACTGTTTTTTCACAACTTTAAGGTGTCGTAGGGATGCCCGGCTTCAAGCGATGCGGCGCCTGTGCGCGGATGATGTCCGTCACCGACCCGCATTGGGAGTGTCTCTTCTGCCTCGGCCGAGGCCACGACACCGAGTCTTGTCCCGAATGCCAGGCCCTCAACCCGAAAGCTTTGCGAGAGCGGTCTCGAAAGCTCCTCGAGGCCCGGCATTCGGCTCCGCGGAAGCCCCGGTCGCGTGAGAGGTCCAGGGGTCGCTCGCGGAGTGCACACCGGTCGTCGGCGTCGAAGTCTTCTTCGTCCGGTAAGTCTAAGCACAAGAAGTCCAAGAAGCATCGTCGCTCTCGGACTTCGCCTCGCCGGTCTCGCGACTCGGCTGAGGCCCCTCCCGGCACCGCCCCCGCGGCCCCGGACTTGCCTGTGGAGTCGCCCCCGTCATACCCGCCCTTCCCGGGTTCGGGGGCGGATCCGGCCAAGGTACAGGAGTTCCTGTCGGCCATGGCCCGCCTCTTCGGGCCTTCAGGCCCCTCCGGTGCGCCTTCGGGCCCCGCGGGCCCTGATGGGGTTGCTCCGGCGTCGCTGGCGGCTCCGGCCCCGGCGTCGCCCGAGCCTCCAGCCTCGATCCCGGCTCCGGCTTCGGCCCCGGCCTCGATCCCGGCTCCACAACCCCCATCGACGCCGGTCGACCTCACGACACCTCCGCCGGCGCCGATGTCTCCGGTGCCGTTCTTGACGCCGCCCTGGGCTCCGGGCGGCGTTGTCCCCCAGTTCCTTCCGGCTCCGGACATGGACCCGGAGCGACGTCGCTCGACGCCGGCGCCGATGGGACCTTGGGTCCCAGAATGTCCCTCCTCCTCCTTATTTTGAACCAGAGGAGGACCAGGAGGACTGGGAGGGGTCTGATGACCCTCTGACACGCAACTGTCAGTATGATGAGGACTGGACAGAGAGTCTAGGGGAGGCCAGTGGTCTGGATACTTCTCCTGACACTGGCATGCTGTCTCCTCCCGTGGCTACGGAGGAGGGGGCCAATTTTGGTACGGTGTTGCGTAGGGCTGCTGGGGCCTTACGTCTCCAGCTCCCTACTTTGACGGTCAAGCCTAACATCTTGACAGAGGTGCTTCAGCCGGCAGCCTCCTCTGCGGAGACTGTGCTGCCGTTTAACGACGCCCTCACTGACGTTCTTTTGGGCGCCTGGTCCAAGCCCAACACAGGGGCTCCTGTGGATCGGAACGTGTCACGACGCCATCGCCCCGCTCCGGGCGACCCCCTGTTTCTTTCTGTCCACCCCACTCCTGAGAGCTTGGTTGTCCAAGCCTCCGCTTCCCAAACCGCCTTCCCTACCGCTCCTCCGGATAGGGAATCCAAACGCCTGGATCAGTTTGGGAAGAAAGGTTTTTCTTCCTCCAGTGCTGGCTTGCGGTCCGTTAACACCGCTTGTCTTTTGGGCCGATATACCCACTCCCTGTGGGATTCGGTGGCGGATGTTTTGCCCCAGTGCCCTGAGGAGGTCCAGGCACTGCTTTCCCGCGCCATTGCGGAAGGAAGGGATGCGGCCAAATACACTATCCGTTGTGGCCTTGACACCGCCGACTCGCTGGGCAGGTCGATTGCAACGACGGTGGCGCTCCGGCGCCACGCCTGGCTGAGAACCACTGGTTTTTCAGGGGATGTCCAGAATACTCTCATGGACATGCCCTTTGATGGAGTCGGTCTTTTTGGGTCCAAAGCAGACCATGCGTTGGAGCGCTTTAAGGACTCACGGGCTACTGCAAAGTCCCTGGGCCTTTCTGCTACACGCCCTCCGCTGCCTTCTGCTTTTCGCCCCTATCGTGGCCACGGTAGGGGCGCCCCTTCACGTCAGCAGCCCAGCCACCGGCCCGCGCAGCAGGCGTCTTCGCGTGGCCGAGGACGTGGATTCCGCCGTGGCGGATCGGGCAACCAGCGTGCGGGTCAGGCCACCACCTCCAACCCGTCCGCGGCCTCCAAGCCCTCCTAGTCCCTCCTTTCAGGTGCACGGCACGCCAGTAGGGGGCAGGGTCCGCCATCACCTTCCCCACTGGCGCACCATCACCTCGGACAGGTGGGTCTTGGACATTGTCCGAAGGGGCTACTCCCTCCCCTTCGAGACCACCCCCCAGCCATGCCACCTCAATTCCACCGCATGTCAGGGGATCACTTGGTGCTTCTACGGAAGGAAGTCACGGCCCTCTTGACCAAGAGGGCCATCGAGCATGTTCCGACCCCAGAAGTAGGGCGTGGTTGCTACTCCCACTACTTTCTGGTGCCCAAAAAGGACAAGGAGGACATGCGTCCTATCTTGGACCTCCGGAACGTCAATCGCTTCCTCCGGAAGGAGAAGTTCAAGATGCTCACCCTAGCTCAGGTCTTGACTGCCCTCGACCCTGGAGACTGGTTGGTAGCGTTGGACTTGCAGGACGCGTATTTCCACATCCCCGTCCTGCCGGCCCACCGGCGTTACCTTCGGTTCACGGTAGGCCCGGAGCATTTTCAGTTCACCGTGCTCCCCTTTGGCCTTACCAGTGCCCCTCGGGTGTTCACGAAAGTGATGGCGGTGGTCGCAGCTCATCTGCGCCGGGCAGGGGTTTCAGTCTTCCCCTACCTCGACGACTGGCTGCTGAAGGCGGGCTCGTCCCAGGCAGTCGTCTCCCACCTCCAGACTACGGCCGAACTCCTGCACTCGCTGGGGTTCTCCATCAATGTGCCGAAGTCGCATCTGATTCCTTCTCCACAACTCCTTTTCATCGGAGCAGTTCTGGACACGACGCAGTTTCGGGCCTATCCTCCCGAACGGCGAGTCCGGGATATTCAGGCTATGATTCCGATCTTTCAGCCTTTATCCTGGGTTTCGGTACGGATGACCCTGAGGCTGCTGGGCCTCATGGCCTCCTGCATCCTGCTGGTCAATCATGCCAGGTGGCATATGCGGGCTCTGCAGTGGGACCTGAAGTTCCAGTGGGCGCAGCACCAGGGCAACCTGTCCGATCACGTTTAGATCTCGGAGGGGACTGCAAAACAGTTGCAGTGGTGGCTCTCGAACCGGCAATGGGTCATGGGCAGATCCCTCTCCCTTCCCCAGCCAGAGCATACAGTTGTGACGGACGCGTCCCTTCTGGGATGGGGCGGTCACATGGGAGAGGCGGAGATCAGAGGCCTCTGGTCTCCGGCGGAATCCCGGCTCCATATCAACCTTCTGGAGCTCCGGGCGATCCGACTTGCACTCAAGGCATTCCTTCCCTCTGTCAAAGGGAAGGTAGTGCAGGTGTTCACAGACAACACCACCGCCATGTGGTACTGCAACAAACAAGGCGGGGTGGGGTCGTGGACCCTTTGTCAGGAGGCTCTGCGCCTCTGGACATGGCTGGGACATCAGGGCATGTTCCTGGTGGTTCAACACCTGGCAGGTTCCCTGAACGCCAGGGCGGACGAACTCAGCCGCAGGTGCATGATGGATCACGAATGGCGTCTTCACTCGGAAGTGGCGCAAGGACTCTTTCTACAGTGGGGAGAGCCTTGGTTAGATCTATTCGCCACCGAAGAGAACGCGCAATGTCATCAGTTCTGCGCGTTGGAATTTCCAAGGCGGCACTCGCTCGGCGACGCTTTTCGTCACGAGTGGAGTTGCGGTCTCTTGTACGCCTTTCCGCCTATACCACTTCTACCCAGAGTGTTCAAGAAGATTCGGCACGACCGGGCCCAAGTCATTCTTGTGGCTCCGGACTGGGCTCGAAGAGTTTGGTATCCCGAGCTACTCAATATGAGCGTAGATCCCCCGATCCGTCTGCCTCTTCGGGAGGATCTTCTGTCGCAGCAGCAGGGGACGGTCCTCCACCCGAACCTGTCCAGTCTACACCTGCTTGCGTGGAGATTGAGCGGCGGCAGTTGATTCCTTTCGACTTGCCTCCCGAAGTTTGTGATGTGATTCTGGCAGCCAGGCGTCCCTCCACTAAGGTGGTATACGCCTGCAGGTGGAACAAATTTGTGGCATGGTGCACAGCAAAGGCTGTGAATCCCCTTTCTGCCCCTCTTTCTGAGGTCCTTCTGTTCCTTCTCTCTTTGGCCCAACAGGGTTCTGCCCTGGGTACCATCAAGGGTTATCTTTGTGCTATCTCGGCCTTCCTCAGGCTCCCTGATCAGCCCTCCCTTTTCAAGTCCCCTGTTGTTAACAGGTTCTTAAAAGGCACTACTCACCTCTTCCCTCCTGTTCCGTTTGTGATGCCTCAGTGGGACTTGAACTTGGTTCTTACCTTTTTAATGTGCGCTCCCTTTGAGCCTCTACATAACTGTCCTCTTCGTCTTCTGACTCTGAAGACAGCCTTTCTGGTGGCCATCACCTCCGCTCGGCGGGTGAGTGAGCTCCAGGCTCTATCTTGCAAACCTCCCTTTCTGTCTGTTCATCCAGACAAGGTTGTTCTTCGGACGCGTCCGTCCTTCTTGCCAAAGGTGGTTACTGCTTTCCACATTGGGCAGACCATCACTTTGCCCACCTTCTTTCCGCCTCCGCATCCTTCCAGAGAGGAAGAGAGGCTCCACCGTCTGGACCCAAAACGTGCGCTCTCTTTCTATATTGACCGCACAAAACACTTCCGGGTGGATGACCAGCTCTTTGTTGGCTACGTGGGCGCCAAAAAAGGTCGGGCGGTGCACAAGAGGACCATCTCCCGCTGGGTTACCTTGTGCATCAAAATCTGCTATTCTTTGGCTAAAAAGGAACCTCCTGTTGGGCTGCGTGCCCATTCCACCAGGGCAACGGCTGCTACCACGGCCTTGGGCCGCGGTGTTCCGCTGCCGGTTATCTGTCAGGCGGCTACGTGGGCCTCGCTGCACATGTTTACTAAGCATTACTGCCTTGACAGTCAGGTCCGGAGGGACGGCTTCTTTGGCCGTTCTGTCCTCCAGGACTTCCTTGTCTGATCTTTGTTCGCAGACCCACCACCGGGGTTGGTATTGCTGGGGTATCTATTCTAAGGTAAGGAATCTATCACTAACGTGTCTCTTTCAGATGCACAAGTTACTAACTTGTGTAACGATGTATCTGTAAGGGACAGTAGTTAGTGATAGATTCCTTACCGCCCCACCCATCCTCCCCGTTCTGCGAACTGATTTCTAGGGTTAAGGACATCCCTTTCAGGGCCCTAGTATTTTTCAGACACCTGTGTCAGCTTCTTGCATGGCTCTGCGTTCCTGGCCTCGGAAAGTCGTGTACAGAACTGACGTCAGCGCGCAGGGGCGGCGCCTAAGTGCTGCCCGCGACGTCATCCCGGCGATCACGACGCCGACGACGGACGCGGAGCCGCACGACGCCGCCTACCGACGCGCAAGGGTACTGCTACGCAAAACTTTCCGGATCCAGCCTGACGCCTGGGGATATTCTAAGGTAAGGAATCTATCACTAACTACTGTCCCTTACAGATACATCGTTACACAAGTTAGTAACTTGTGCTTTACAGGCCCTGGTACACTCATTGCACTTTACTAGGGACTTATCAGTAAATCAAGTATACCAATCATGGATAACCAATCCTATCACAATTTATACAGAGAGCACATGCATTTTAGCACTGATCAACAATGGTAAAGTGCCCATAATCCTATAGCGAACAAAAACAAGGTCAGAAAAATAGGAGGCAAAAGGAAAAAAAATTGGGTAGAACCCAGCAAAAAGGGCCAATTCCAACCAAGTTCATACAGTAATACAGTCCTCAGTCAGCTGATGTTACCTCCTTGTGAGCCTATTAATAGAGTAATATTTAAAATTTGTTTCATGGAAGACAGCACTACTCCTGGCTCTGACATCCGCTAGGAGAGTGGGGGAGATTCGGGCATTCACCATCAAAGAACCTTTTCTCTGGGTCACTAAGGACAAAGGGGTACTCTGAACCAATTCTAAATACGTTCCTAAGGTGCCTGCTGACTCCCATTTGAATGAGCCTGTTATTCTTAGATACTTCTTTCCTAATCCATCTTCACCAACAGAAAAACCATTGCACTCTCTAGACTTGCGTAGATGTCTCATGTTCTATGTAGACAAAACCAAGGACACGCACATCAGACCAGCTATTTGTATCATTTGCACAATCAGTAAAAGGCCAAGCCGCGCCCAACAAGGGATATCATGTTGGCTTTAAGTCTGTATTGCTTTCTGTCATGCAAAAGCCAATCATCCTCTCCAGGGAAGAGTGAGGGCTCATTCCACCAGGGGCATGGCTTCAACTGCAGCACTGTGTGCTAGAGTGCCTTTGAGAGACATCTGCCGTGCAGCCATCTGGATTTGCAGGCATACATTCACAAAGCATTACTGCCTAGATGGGGACACAGAAGCTGACACAGCAGCGAGACAGGCAGTCCCGAGAAACCTCATTCACTAAAGATGAGCCTGCTTTCCACTTTTGTTGTATTGCATAATGTGTACTGCTTGCTATTCGGATTCAAGCATGTGAACATATAAAAGCTACAATGTTGAAGAAGAAATTAGTTACTTACCTGTAACTCCAGTTCTCCAAAATTGTTATCTTTTATGTATTCACATGCCATCCTCCCTCCTCCCCGATCAGAGGCACATTGTATTTTATAATCACACTTATGATTTGAAATATGAGCTATGGTGGTCTCTAGAGGTTGTAGGAGTGCGTAATCTTCCACTGCATTTGCTGAAGTTTGGGCACTGTTAAAAGAGATGAATGTGTTACTAAACCTACTATGTTGGTTCAGGCCTATGGCCATTTTACATTATATACTGTTTGTTATACATATTTTACAATGTATACTGATATTTTAAAGTACTGGGGATTTCCAGCCTGATGACGTGGAATGATTCAAGCATGAGAATATATAAAAAATACCAATGGTGGAGAACTGGAGTTATAGGTAAGTAACTAATTACGTTTTGTGCAATCATGACACCAGTTTGGCAACTCTGCCTATCTTACCCTTCATAAAAAAGAGTTTGAAACAACTCCAGCTTCTACAAAAAGACACAAGCTTAGTATTTAATCTCAAAAGATTTGATCACATCATATCCCGCCTGCAATTCTCTTCAATTACTACCTTTAGGCAAGCAAGACCAATTTAAAACTGGCTGTTTACTTCACAATGCATACCATGGAGTCCTCCCAGGCTTTCTATCTAACAAACTTAGGAAACATGTCAATCTTCGGGAGCTAAGTTTCTCTTGCCCCCAGTGCTTTGCAAACCCAAAATTCAGGCTCCGAAAGTTAAGCTGGCGAACGTTCTTCATTCATTGTCCACAATCATGGAAATCATTACATCTCATCATAACAAAGAAACCCAATCTTCCTAAATTTTTTAAATCCCTAAAGACCTAGTTTTCACTCCGTAAGGCTTTCCATGGTTCCAGAAGCCTCACATCTTCTTATAATCGTGCGCTTGGGTTCTCTAACCATAAGCAATCATACGCATATAAATTAAGTTAAGTGTATAGAAAGACATTTTGATTTACTTTGCATACCGCCATATTTACATATGAAATATTGGAAGTTGATGTTCTGCGAACTCTATTTTGTAGGTCAATATAAAAAACTCATTGTTTGACATACAAACTTTGAGTCTCTTGGAATAAGTTGCTGCTGTGTAACACAATATATCGAGGTTTGATGACCTCATTGGTCGCTTTCTGAATAATATATTATGCCAGGCTGTGTGTAGTGTAGTAATATGTGGAAAGTTAAGATTTCTGTATGGTGCCAGCATGCGATTTTACAAGGGTCTTTGAGTCATGGATTTCACTGCTTTTAAGACATATTGTTTTAGTCAACAGTCTTTGTTATCATAAAGCCAATGAAAAAGATGTTTCTTTGCAAAAGGTTTCCTTCGTTTTTGCACATTTCATACAGGTTTGGTTGACTTCTATCTGCTTGATTGTGTGCTGATATCTGTCAACAAGTATACATTTATTGATGTCAGTTTACATTTATTGTGATAAATGTGTTCTTGTACTAAATGCACATTCAGTAGTGCCGGTATTCATTAGTCAGACTGAACTCACATGTCCAGATGTCTATGTATTGGTGCAGATGTACATCAGTTGGGGCCAAAGGTCCTTGAGTACAGCCTAGCTAATAAAGTACCCGTTCTACCTGCTTCATTCATTAATATGCATGAGTACGACTATTGGCTTTGAGTACTGCTTCTATTGCTTTTTCAGATACTCTTTGAACGGATCTTAAATCCTTGCATGCACGACTCTGTTATGCATAAATCCAAACCTTGTTTAGATTCCTTTTAGGTCAAGTCTACAAGACAGCACAGCTGTCTGGTTGTGAAATATTTACTGTGGGCTTCACAAGAACATACAATGGGTTGGAGCCTGCTCATTCCTTGCCATGAGTTGTCTTTCCTGTCACACTCCTTTGCCTGCTTCTTATTCATGTTCCAGCATCTCAGTATTCAGTTTGTCCCTCCCATGGAGCATAGTCTCTTCAATATCTATCTTGATTGGCTGACTTCTGTGCTTCCACTGCTTGCTTGTCAAACACTACTTTTTTCTTTTTATTTGAGCACGCCACAAGAGTGCATGTGTTTTCTAGCTGTCTCACTCGTGTACTTCTGCACTCTGTGTTGCTCTCATTCTGCTCATGTACTTCTCCCAGCCCCCTTCATGTTGCGCTTGCCCTCTGTTCCCCCCCTCACCCACTGTGTCCCCCCACCCACATCCTTCTGTGTTGCTCTCCACCCTCCCCTGCTTACAAAAAATGTGCACACTTTTTTTTTAATTTGCAGATCCAACTCTGATTGCGAAATACAAAGAAAAAAAAGTGGCAACTTTATTTTGTAGGTGCGTGCATGTGTGGTATGCACCTACAAAATGACGCAACCAGCCACATTGTAGTATTCCTTATTAAGCCTTCTTGCACAGCATCTGGGGTTGCTATACAGCATGGCTAAAAAACATTGACAAAGCTAGTAGGTTTCAAAGGCGAGACCTATTAGATTTGCCAATGCTTGCTTTTAAAGGGAGATTGATAATTGTCACCAGTGTAGATGTGCACATGTGGTCTATGTGGATTCAGACGCGCTGTTAACTTTACAGCTGCTACAAGCCTGCCCAATCAAAATATTGTGTCCGTGTTCTGAAGGGGACCCGATAGCGCCACAGAGGGTCGTAATAAATAACCAATAAATCATATTGTATTCTATTATATCTTTTATTTATAACCTTTCACACCACTGTTGTGGCTCCTCGGGTTTGTGGCAACCCTACCTAATCTGCATGGTTAGGGGATTGGCTGTTTACAGAAACACCTGAGTGGAAAGTGTTGGTTTTCTGCATGAGGGTTCTGAGGGTGTCCCAGTTGGATGTATGACGATACCACGCATGCATTACATTGCATGCCATTAGATCGCGGTTTTAACAACGCAAGTCGTTACAACGACTTGCGTTGAAGGGCGCTGGACTTAGGAGTAGTTTAATTTACTATTCCAACTCCAGCCTACGTACAGTAGGGAAGGTGTTGGATAGTAATTTAAACTACTCCTTGTCCTATAGCGCCCTCCAGTGCAAGTCGTTGTAACGACTTTCGTTGTAAAAACCGCGATATAATGGCATGCGATGTAATGCATGCGTTCTAAAGGTTGTTTCCCGTCCCAGTTACGCCTCATTGGAGTTGGTGCTGTGCTTTGGCATGATTCTTTGAAGATTGGCCAAAAGAGTTACTTAATCAGTTAATCGATCAGCAAAAAATAACTCAGTTGATGGCAAGTGCTGCATTGATGATCACTGTTATTAAATAATACTTGTTTCATAAATAGAGGAGCAGTCTAGACTGTAGTTTGTAAACCATGGTTTTAGGTCTCTCCTGAGACAGCCATTAGTTTGGTTCATCTTCACTCTCATTTTGTTGCTTCTCATTGGTCATCGCATCCGGTTTCCCTTTGTCTTTGTGTGTTTGGCCATTCTGTGGAGCATGGACCATATACTGATTGATTTCTTTATAGATGTTCTTCCGCTGGTTGCGCTCAGATTATGGTACTTTGTTTTTCTTCCTTCCACTTCCCTCCTGCTCCGTTGCTTGTTTCGTTGTCCCTCCTTCCCCATTGTTTGTTGCTCTGTCCTCACTCCCTCCTGTTACATTGCTTGTTGTCCCCTTCCCTCCTGCCCCCTTGCTTGTTTTAGCAAACAGGCTTAGCAACGTCTGTTTATATAAGAGATGTCCCCTTTGCTTGTTGCCCTCGTACCTCTCCCTCCCGTCGCTTGTTGCCTCCAACCCTACCACTCCGTTGCTTGTTTTTGTATTCAGGATTGGTAAAACTTCCCTGTTTATGAGAGGGGCATTCCTTTTCGCCAGAAATTGTGTCGATATCTGTATTTTGAATCATCCCCTTCTGAACTATCTCCCCTGCCGCACCAGTGCCAAGCCAGAGAAAAGCAAAATTCCCTTGTATTACCTAAGAAGGGTCAAAATGTTGAATATCTCTGTTGTGCCCTGCTTTAGATCTGAGGTTCGGCATAAAGCATAAAAAAATTAACTGAAACAGGCGGACATTTTGAGATTTCCTAAAGAGAGAAATAGGCACTGTACTAATGAAATTGATTTTTGCCAACAAACACATTGTCTCTGTTTTTGTCACTTGATTTCCCAACAGAGCCCATTGTTGCCATATACTGTTACATACCCAGGTTCTGGGGAACACAGGGTCACCCCATTGTAATTAATGACTGCTAATACTTTAATGCTGTTTTGTTTACTTTTTCTTGACTGATTTTACTACCTTAATGATGTATTGTTCTATATTCTTTAGACTGTTGTGACCCACGCGAGTCCTCACATGTAGTTAGAGTAAATTTCTTCGCATAACATGTAAAGTGCTCTGATACCTTCAGGTCTAGCTAGCACTATATAAAACTCGAAAATAAATATGGGCATACATAGCATAAAGCTACGTTGGAATCAATCCACAACCGTTGCCCCCAAGCTATGACTGTGAAACTTGGTCAACCATTATTCCATGTCATGCTAGACTGCGGCCCTGTGAAATTGGCATCTAAGGTTCTTAATACTGCAATGCAATGCAGAAGAAGTACAAGATCCCAAATTATAAGACCTGGGGTTCCCTCTGAGGCACTGTCAAAATTGAAAGACGGGGAACAGAAAAATACAAGAACCGGGGCCAATGGGTAAAACCTAACCATACTAGGTAACAATAGGCAATTTGTATCAAGACTAAACACTGAAATAGCTGCAAAGCAGAATTTAGAACCTCTTAAAACGGGCCCACACCAGTTGCCATGAGCCGTATGGTCCAGACCAAAACAACTAGCATACACACACCACTGTACAGGCATTTGCTTTAGCCACACGTCGCTAGTAGAATAACACAACACCCACTTCTAGAAATGTGTGAGAAAGGAACATTTTGTGCATACAGCTCACACAAAGCCCACACTGCAATCCGCCACGCAGAGACAATCCACCGCACACAACATTCACACAGGTTAGTTTGAAAGGTCGGAGACCAGCCCCTCTTAGTGATACTTCTGTAAGGAGAAACACACTCTTTGAATTTTTATAAAATTCTACATTCTTAGTTAAATAATCGTTCTGTTCCTTTTAATCCAGACGACCAAACAATGTAGCCAATGGTAAATTCACTATTTTTATTTAACATTTCCCGATTTGAGAAAATAAATTTTTCAAGCTAGCTATCCCAAATTAAACATTCGATAAAAATAGACCATGGGTAACCTATGTAATATGTTTGTATAGTCCCCATCTTGAGGTTCTGGCGACGTCCACGAGGGCCTCGGATGACATTATAAAACATGGAGGCAAAGGCCAGTTGGTTTGTAAGTGTTAGCAGAACCCCAGGATGGTAATGTAGGAATGTACTGCACAAGGTACGGGTTATTTATTTTTGTAATAAATGTGTGATTAGCATGAAAACCACGTTTTTTCCCAAACAAGGAAAGGCTTATTGAAGACAGTAAGTGGAGTACTGAACTGTATTTTATTACAGTACAAAAGGAGAAAAGCATCTCATTTTGTAGTTTAAGAATCCAGAGTTTCAGATTTAGCAAGCTTTGCTTTCTTAAAAAGCACATTCTGGCTATAGAAATCACAGCTTTGCTCTCACGACCGAGCTAGGGGGGGCCGTGATTGCAATTAGAATGTCCAGCGTTCATCAATAGATTTGAATTAACAATAGGCAGAGATTATGCTCGTAGATTGTTGGAGCTACTGCCAGCATTACAGTGACAACAGTGCATCTTGGTGCTATGTAGAATGTGAGTTGGCTTTGACAAAAAGACGTCTAATTAAACAATGAGCTATAGCGCGCAACGTTTCCATACTAATTAAACAATGGGCCTTGGTGAAGTCCTGCTGAAGCAGACCGTATGATGCAATTTTGATGAAATACAGAAACTATTTCACTGTGGCTGTGAAAAATGTTCATACAACTGCATTTTGTGCACTACATATACGGCCCAGGGCAGACGTGGCTTCTGGACCTTACCCATCGTGGCTGAGGTAGTTTGCCACTGGTGTCCTGGGGCTCATCTTCAACTAGGGCTCAGCAAACTGGGTCAGGTACAACCCTTTCCACACTTGGCTCTCTGGGTAGTGACGGCGAGCAGTCACAGGCTTCACTGGGACGTAGTATGGGATGTTCGGGCTCAACACTCAAAAATTAACCAACGGAAGCAGTAACTGTAGTGTCCAGTCAAGTGCTTGTCTTTTAACAAACAGAAAGTACCTATAATCACACAATCCAACTCAGTATACAGGGTAGTGACCCAGAGTTCGATATTCTCTTGTGTACTAATCCCATTTCCCTTGCTAATCCCACCTGGGTGACCCCTTTTTGAATGGTGCCTCCCTCTCGTTATTATGTACAAACATGAATCGCAATTGGGTGCAGTCTTCAGTTTTCCCCACAAGTTGAATGTGCACTCTGGTCACATTTTCTCTTAGTTCTTACCCCTGGTTGTTCTACTGGAAGGCGATAGTCTTATCTCACTTTGAGATAATACTCAGGCAGGTCAGGCGATCCCTCTGCTCTTCTGTAAGCAGGCACCGTACAGAGCGAAGACTTTCCAAGGCCACCGAAGATAGGCCACATGTCGATCAGCCCGCCTACCAGTCTTCGGCTTGTGGCGCATTGGCCCTAGCGGAGGTGTGGCCCCAGCTGCTGCTGCTGCTTCCTCAGAGTATGATGCAGGCCCCACCCAGGGTCACGTTGACAGGTGCAGCCCGGATTACGCCAATGTAAGTATCTCGGCAGGTGTGGCCACCATGGAGTTACAGGTAGTTGCAGCCCTGATCAGGCCAAAAGTACAGTAACTTGAAGAGGCGCCTGCCAGGAATTGGTGGTGAGATACTAGGGGAAACCCTCTGCTGTGCAGGTCACTCCTAGCTCCTATACGTCCCGCAGTGCATGGATATGCTGAATCGCTCTCCTCCTGGACAGCATTTCCTCCTGCAGGGCCAGGCAGATGTATTCCCTTTCTCAGCAGGAAGAAAGGCTTCTACCCATTCCAAGCAAATCCTCTGCTCCTCCAACAGAAAATAAATGTTTCAGATAATGTTCCCTCACGTCTGGCCAGCCTGGCTGTCACGCAGACACCAACTGTGGTGGCACAACGGCCTTCAAATACTCTGTTGAGCATTTGCTACCCTGGTTATGAAGGACTTGAAACTTGAAAAAACTGGGATGTTTTGGGTCTTAATTTTATACACAATTTCCAGACAGGGCATGTGGGTTCATTGTCCCAAACTGTTATAACCTGTTTGGAGTAGTTCGTTTTTCAAGTGATTTCTTTAGGCTGCTCTCAAAACACAGCCTTTGTGTAGAGTGATGCTTCTCACAGCAAGGAGCACTGGCGCCGTCTCCAGACTAAAGCACCCACAACACAGGCACAATGAGATGAGAGGTTTCTGAACCTGTCTGTCATCAGCCCAACTGAAGTTGTAACTGGGGATAGCCAAAAGGGCAGACCTGACCTAGAAACGTTCTCACCTCACCCAACAGAAGTGTAGTACCACCCATACAGACAGCCAAATGACAATGCTTGCAAGGACTAAGCAGCCTGTTGCTAACAAAAGGTATTGCATTTTTGTCTCCTCACTTCAGTGTCTTGATCTGCTCTCGAGTCACAGAAATGCAAGCAATACACTTTCATTGAATGGGAGAGCGGTCTTTCACCCTCTGTCATGTGCTGTGCCAGGCTAGGGGCATCCAGAATGGATCCCACTGGCCTCAGTACTCCTGCTCACTCACTCACACACATGCTTAGATTAGTGTGACATCAGGGCCAAAATAAAAGCCAGGATAGCAGATGTGCACGCATTCATACTCTCGGGACAGGGGAACACGCCTGTATCCCATGCAGGGGACATGTATTCATGTGTGCAGTCTCTGTTCATATTAGATTTTGCATGTTTCCTGCATCGGTAACACTGTGCTGGCTTCTGGATGTTTTTCGCGCTCCTGCTCCCACAGCCACATGCTCCAACCAGCCAGGTAGGTTTAATTATATAGTGAAATCCTGGTAGGAGACACCTAACCCTTTTAAAAACTCCGCTCCACCCATGAGGCCTGTCTCCCCTCTATGCCCTCGAAGAAACTGGTACAGATTCCTCACATTCTTCGGATGAGAGGTGAGGAGGGCCATCGGGTCTTTTTGTAGTGTCGACCCATCCCCCGCCCCTCTGGGTTATGTCCAGGGTGTCTTTACTCTGGGATTTGGTCAGCCCGTGGACAAGTGGAAGCATGCAGGCAAAGCCACTCCCTGCCCCTCGCCCGGATCTCTGACTTCGAAAGGGCTGGCACGTCCCACAATTTGCACAGACTTGAAGCTGGTTCTTCACAAGCTAGTAACGTGACATTTTGAATCCTGTCCCGTTCACTCTGCACTTGGCTTTTTGGTCGACCTCGCGTTATTTGTTGTGTTGTCGCCTCCTAGCACTCAGATGGCAGTGCCTAGTCTGTGCGGGCATCGGTTCAACCTTAGAGGAGAAGAGATGGGGAAAAGCCATGCAGAAAGGACACCGCGACTGACTGTTCAGAACTATTCCAGTGTGTTCTTTTCATTTATTTAAACTAAACCTATTGATTGGGTTTTCACTATTCCTTCATATTTACTGTAAAGTACCTTTCTTAGAACCAGCCAGTGCACCGCACCACACCACTGTCCCACTGGTCAGAATTGCAAGTAGGCTGCTGTGGCCCTTGGGTAACAGTTGTCACCCTTCCTCTGAGTACCTCCCAGAGATACACAGTGCTATAGCAGAACACCAGAGCAGTTCAGTCCGCAGCAAGTCGGTGTGAAGCACAGATGGTCGTGCTACTTGCAGGTTGGTTGCTGGGAGCAAGTGGAGTGACGGCGCAAAGAACCTGAATTGGGGAGCTGTTGAAGGAAGAGGAGAGAGAGAAGTAACGGGCTGTCAAAGTAATACTGGTCCCAGGGTGGGCAGGATGGACAACAAAGTAAAACGCATGATGGAGGGAAGGATGAAGGGGAACAAAGATATAACTTAGGCTCCTGTGCTGGTTAAATGTTATATTGCTAAGAATAAGAGGAGGTGAAGATGTGTAGGAGTGGGAAATGGTTTAGATTGTGTGGAGTTAGTCATTATTTGTTTATTTGTTAGTGGGTTGTTTAGGGCTGTTAAAATGTGCGGCATAGCTCAAGGATGCCAGTATTGTGAGCCTGACTTGCCCCCAAATAAACGCCCATATCCAGGTGCGGAGTCTGACTGTTCCCTCTCCCAATGATCGACAAACCGGGGCACGTCCAGAACTGGCAAGAGCAGTATGGTGCCAAACACATGGGTGAAGCGTACTATAAAAGTGGGGATGACATCCCTTAACAGACTGCTCGGTTGGTTAGGGAGGTGCAGTTGCGTTGGCAGGTGTAAGCCCTCTTACTACCAACCCTTCAGCAGGAGGACCCCATGCCAATGATTGTGTGGGTCGGGAAAGATAAAGAGACCCTTCAACTTCCTGCTGCTACGAATCCTGCGTTTCCTGACGCAGTGTACGTCTGTTTTTATGTGGTGGCTTATTTTGTTCCAGGCCCCGAGCAGCACTGAGATTAAGGGCTCGGTCTTCATCTGTCTCCCCCACTGAGCAGCAGCAGGCCCACCCCCCTGGACAAAGTGCTTAACCACAAGCCTTTATGCGCAATGTTTTTTGCTGTTCTGGTGCGTAAATCACTACTGCGTCTTCAGTTCTTTTTATTCGCACCATTTAGATGCCAAAGGTATCAAATTAATGAAGCATTAAATCTCGCCTGCGTTTTTCTGCACAGTCAGCTTGGCAGCTGTTGAGCGAGGGTTGCCTCCTCCTGTAGGTGAATCTCATTTTCCTCAGATATTGGATTTTACTTCCCTACAATCTTAAGAAAAATACATCGTAAACCAAAGCAGCCCGTTAATTCACATGGGCGCTCTGCTATTCGTTTGTGAGAAAATAATAAAACTTCTAGTGGTAAAAGACCACCCGAGGTCCCCATTTCCTATACATCCTCATGTGGGGATGTATATGCGTTTGCAACCTAGTTTCAGAATTGTTCCAGTTGCAATCTGCCTAAGTAGTTTGCATGCACCTACTGCACACTTGTTTTTTTAAAGTCTGGCTATTGCCAAGTCCTTTTGATTTTATTAAATGTTTGATCTATAACTTATTTATAGGAGCTTTCATCCAGCCATCTTCATCCATTGGTTTGTTGTCATTCACATTTTTCTTCTCCCACTACAGCATGCAGCATAGCACAGTGGATCAGCCCACTTCAGCCATTGGCTAACTTCACGACGAGTGACTGCATTCTGCTCCTTCACGAGGAGCACATTCACACACAAAGTAATTCCCTTCAGTGCCATATTTTATATTGACGAGGGCCCAGCAGCCCTCTGGCAATAATGTGATAGAAAACCTTTGAGAAAATATAACAAACATCGACATAGCCAGAAGGCCGCAGCCAAAGCCATACCTTTGGCTTTGCCAATGCTCTCATTATATGCTCTTTTTTCAGATGCAGTTTCGTTGTTGGGTCCGGTTCATATATTTTCATTTGTATTATGTCATAAATAAATATTTATCAAGCCCAATGTAGTTTTGCTCAACCTGGTGCCTACTTGTTTTTGGTTTCTGTTTAGTCCTTTTTCTGCTTTACTAATGGTTGGTGGTCATCTGCTAGTGTTCAGTAGTGTTTAGTCTCCTTCTGCTGTTGAGTTTCTTCAAATAGTAATGTGTTAAGAGTCATTTTGGTTATCCTCCATCTCTGGTGCCAGATTTTGAGCCTCCTTGTGGGTGCATTGAGTTTCCTAGAGCATGGGGAAGGGGGGGGAGGGTGAGGTTTCTCCTGGATGTCCCTATTGGTACTCAATCACTGAGTGTTACTGGTCCGGATTTCTCTGTCTGGGAGTGTATTGGGGTGCTTCCTGAATATTGCTGCTTAGACGAATGGGTCCTTACGCATGCAACTCATCCCTGTGCTCCACATTAGTTTCTGTGGTCTGCAACATCTAGGTCGTGTGAAGACCTATCAAACTTGGCAGAATACCAAGCCTCTCCATTTGCAGTTTTATGTGGTCCGCTAGCGGCTTGATATGTGTGTGTATGATTGTCCGAGGATGCTGTGCTACAGTGTTAGCACAAGGCACCGCAGTGGTCAACATTTTAAATTTTGATACTGGAAGGGTTAAAGCCCTTACTCTAAGAACTTGTCATTCACCAAGATTCTTTCATTGTTCTGGGCTTGCTGCAATGTTTAAAATGTGTTTAACCTAACCAATCGACTAGTTTTGTACTTCAGTTTTTATTTTGAGTTAATTTTAGTGATTTTTTTTTTTTTAACAAAATGATGACATGAAATGTAGTTGTGCTCTTAGATTTAGGGGGGGCTGTTACTTGTTATGGAGTGAAGTTTGGGAAACGATGACCAATCAAAATAGCTTTATCAAAAGTGCTTTCCTTGAAGTCATGACCCATTCTAGGCGTAGATGAATCAATTTTAGGCTGCCTTTGGGGCCGATGGTGACCAGACACCAACGAGGTGTTCTTTAGGGGCTTGTGATGGAAGATGAAGGCTGCAGTCCTTACTGTATAGTACAATCTGTTGCCGGCTAGGAACAGTGAAACTGTAACGTTGATTGGGTTTGTTTGCCGAGGTATGCATTAGGATTTTGGTGCCATGATACTTACGTTAATCCTAAAGAAATTAACTCTTTGCACATGAACAGTGTCACAACGAAACAAGCATTGGCAAAACCAGTTTGTCTGGTGTTAACTGCAGAGTTATTAGTTTCACCACTGCACATGCATGGGTGGCTATCTTGTAATGGGCTTTATTATAACGTTTTATAAAAATCATTCAAAGATTTTCTTGTATGGCATCCACACTTCAAACACATGGTTCACTCTCACCTGGGGGGCATCTTGGCATGGGTTTTTGTTAAGAAGTAGCACAACAAGCATTTGCAAATTTAATAGGTCTCACAATTGTAGCCTATGGGCTTTCCCAATAGTTTTTTACCACACGCCATAGCATCCTCTATGCTGTTCAAAAACCTTTTTAGGTAGCCACCCATGTCATATTATAGGTGCCCACCACACGTGCACCTAAAAAATCATGCCGCTGTTTTTGTTTGTGTTTTTGTTTCTAGCTTCTGAGTCAGATTGGTAACTAAAAACAAAACGTGCAGGAGCATGTATATATATATCTGTGATCAAGGCAGGAAGTGCCGAAACGCGTTACAGCGTATTTTGAATTAAAGGACAGTATTGCCAAAATGCTGCCCCCGTGTCGGTGTCCGTTTCAATACTAAAGATTCGGATGTGGTGTGTGTATGTATGTGTATGTATATATATATATATGTATATATATATATATATCAAAACAAAAAGAGGGGGAGAGGAGGATATGGCTAGGTTCTTCCTCCTGGGTACTTGTAAAGCAAAAGAAGATCCGTAAATAATGGATCAGGGAACCTAGCTAATAGGGAAAAGGAGGGGTCTACTAAATGAGTAAGACACACCTCAATAAAGGAAAAGAAAATTCTTTTCTTGAGTCCCCTCACTCACCAAAGGTTTCCCTAGGTGACATGCTTCATCATTGGGGCCATCCCAAGCATCTACTGCTTGGGGCGTGCTGCGACTTGCGATAGTTACGTAGGAGCACTAATTTTTAAGATATGACTATGTGTGGTGCAGTGAAGGGGGAGTGGTGTGAGTGATTGTTAAAAATTACCTAACTAGTGAACGTAAACAATTTTATTCTTGCTCCTAGTTGGCAAAAGATAAAAAGGGGTTAATAAAAGGGAAAAGAATTAAATGTCCCTGATATTGTAAGTCAACATGTTTCGAGGTGTCCCCTAACCTCTTCTTCAGGACAACATGGGGACCAGCCCCATGTGTACCACTCCGTGCAAACCTGTAATAAAGTGAAAAATAAGAAAAACAATGGGGCGCGCACTTATTGTGTCAGCGCTAGATATAATACATACGGTTAAACTGAACACGTAGTATCTAATGAAGAAGTAAAAACAGACAAGTTAGTATACACTGCCTGCCCATCTGTCTCGTGGGCAGGTAAAAACAAAGTCTTTTAGCGATCAAATCAATCCAATAGTGATGGTGCTCTTGACTGTAACTTTAAACATGTACTTAGTTCTGTTCAGTCTACTAGTCTTGTGTCTCTGTAATTAAAAACATATGTTAAAGGAATAAAAAACACTTGTGAAAAAACATCAAACAAAACAAACATTACATGAAACATATAATTGCGTGTTGCCTCATGGACCTACTTAATAACTGGCAAAAGTAAGCCCCATGGTCAGCCCGGGTGGAGGAGCCTGAATAGACCCTAGAGAAAGAGAAGTAAAAGTCTTAAGTCAACGACTCGAAAGAGAGAAAAATGAAAAGGAAAAACCTCATTAGTAACTTAGGAATGGGCTCCCAATGAAGAGAATCTTACTTGACTCGGCTAGCCTCCGTCAATATGACCTACTCGTTCCCATAAGCGGACCGCATCTTAGCGTGTCTGGCTTCCGAGAGGTCTAAAGTAGGAAACCAAGAAACTGCTTAGTCACGAACGCGTTTCAAAAGACTATACCGCGTATCGTTGAAAGTGATGGGGGCCATCTTGGGTGTACTTTATGTTGCGTGTATCGTGCCTAAAATGGGCAAGGAATCCTCGGTTCAAACAGAAATTTGTTCACGAGGGCTAATTGGTTCAAAAATAAGGAAAACACTCTGCAGATGTAATAAAAGTAAAAATAGGAAACTAAGAAGACGGGTCTCGAACCCTGCAGTATAAAGCGATTCCCTTTTGAAAAATAGAGCTTCTCTATTGCGAGAGTGCCACAACAAGGCGGCGGCCATCTTGAACTGGTAAAAAACAGGTCCTGATAGGGACTGGATCCTATGTGTGCTATATCTAGTAAAGGTAAAAAATAGAAGATAAAGGAAAATAAGAAACTGAGAAAGCGGGTCTCAAACCCTGCGGTATTAAGCGATTCCCTTATGAAAAAACAGAGCTTCTCTATTGCGAGAAGAGTCATAATAAGACGGCGGCCATCTTAAACTGGTGAAAACAGGTCCTGATAGGGACTGAATCCTATGTGTACTATATCTAGTAAGGGGGTTTATATTGACAAGACATGGAATAGAGTTTTAGAAAAAATAGAAAAAATAGAAAAAAATAGTAAAAGGATTTTAAGGGCAGAAGGGTGGAGGTACAGTACTTCATGTATAGTTGGAATACAATTATCTAGAAAAATGACCCCACGGAATATTTTCGTTTAACCCTTTAGTATCAGAGCGTAGTTTGAACACCCACCTCTGTTCTTTTTCCAACAACCTTTGCTCCAGGTTGTCACATGGTTTGATGTGTTCCAACACCACCCACTTCATGTCGTTGGGTGTGTGTTGCATATCATTAAAGTGTGCTGTCATCCTGGTACTCGCTCTGTGGCACCGGATGTTGCTACGGTGTTCACAGATCCTTGTACCCACCTTCCTGGTTGTCATGCCCACATAGTGGAGATTACAGGGACATGTAATCAAATATACTACACCTACTGTGCTGCATGTTGTAAAATTTCTGAGCTCCCATGATGTGCCTGTATTAAAACAGACCCTTTTTGTGGTGGAAGTTAGGTGGCACACGCTGCAATTCCCACACGGGTGGTGACCCGTTGGTAAAGTACTTATGGTCTGTTGGTTATTTCTCTGATTAGGTTTCGGGCGTGTGTGTACTAGAAGGTCACGTAGATTCTTCCCTCTCCTATGTGAAAACATTGGAATGGGGATATTTAAATTACCACTGTTCAGGATATTCCAATGTTTTTTCACCATTTTTGTGATCTTGTCTGACGCTGTGCTGAAGGTAGTGATGCAGATGGGTCTCTTATCTTTTCCTGTTTCTTGTTTTACGTAAGTCTCCAGTAGAGCATCTCTATTATTATTTTTTGCTCTTTTCTTGGCTTTATTGATGATACGAGAAGGGTATTTACGGTTTTTCAGTTTTTCTGCTAGGTCTTTAGCCTGTTCCTCATAGTCATTTATTTCTGTGCAGTTTCTCCTCAACCTGAGGAATTGTCCAAAAGGAAGATTTTCTTTGAGATGTCTAGGATGAAAACTGTCGTAAAGCAAAAGACAATTCTTAGCAGTTGGTTTAAAGTGAGTTGTGGTCTTCAGATGACCCTCTGCTGCATAGATATTCAGGTCTAGAAAAATGAGATCAGACCTACTCATTGTATGGGTAAATTTTAAGAAGGGGTCCTGTGAATTTAGCCATTCCAAAAACAGGTTAGCTTCTATTTCATTCCCATTCCATATCACCAGGATATCGTCTATGTACCTTTTCCATTCGATGATCTTGGAACGGTGAGTGTTGTTGTCAGAGAGGATCTTATGTTCCTCCATGTGGTAGACATATAATCCAGCTACACTCGGGCGAAGGTGCTGCCCATACTGGTCCCATGTTGTTGTTGGAAAATGGTGTCTTCGAAACGGAAGTAATTCTCAGTAAGGGCCCATTTGCAACATTCCAAAACCAAATGTCGAGGTGTATGATAGGGCCATATTGCTCCATACAGAATATCCTCCAGGATATCCAAGGTCGCCTTATGTGGAAGGCTAGTGTAGAGGCTTTCTACATCTAAACCAATAAGAATGTTATTAGTTGGATTGAAAGGGAGGTCTTTTAGAAGGGAAAGGACTGCTTTTGTGTCCTTAAGGTAGGTGCTGGTATTTTGTATGAGCGGTCGTAAGAAAGCATCCGCAAATTTTGACAGAGGTTCCAGAATAGATCCGATACCTGAGACGACATAAGGCGACCTTGGATATCCTGGAGGATATTCTGTATGGAGCAATATGGCCCTATCATACACCTCGACATTTGGTTTTGGAATGTTGCAAATGGGCCCTTACTGAGAATTACTTCCGTTTCGAAGACACCATTTTCCAACAACAACATGGGACCAGTATGGGCAGCACCTTCGCCCCGAGTGTAGCTGGATTATATGTCTACCACATGGAGGAACATAAGATCCTCTCTGACAACAACACTCACCGTTCCAAGATCATCGAATGGAAAAGGTACATAGACGATATCCTGGTGATATGGAATGGGAATGAAATAGAAGCTAACCTGTTTTTGGAATGGCTAAATTCACAGGACCCCTTCTTAAAATTTACCCATACAATGAGTAGGTCTGATCTCATTTTTCTAGACCTGAATATCTATGCAGCAGAGGGTCATCTGAAGACCACAACTCACTTTAAACCAACTGCTAAGAATTGTCTTTTGCTTTACGACAGTTTTCATCCTAGACATCTCAAAGAAAATCTTCCTTTTGGACAATTCCTCAGGTTGAGGAGAAACTGCACAGAAATAAATGACTATGAGGAACAGGCTAAAGACCTAGCAGAAAAACTGAAAAACCGTAAATACCCTTCTCGTATCATCAATAAAGCCAAGAAAAGAGCAAAAATAATAATAGAGATGCTCTACTGGAGACTTACGTAAAACAAGAAACAGGAAAAGATAAGAGACCCATCTGCATCACTACCTTCAGCACAGCGTCAGACAAGATCACAAAAATGGTGAAAAACATTGGAATATCCTGAACAGTGGTAATTTAAATATCCCCATTCCAATGTTTTCACATAGGAGAGGGAAGAATCTACGTGACCTTCTAGTACACACACGCCCGAAACCTAATCAGAGAAATAACCAACAGACCATAAGTACTTTACCAACGGGTCACCACCCGTGTGGGAATTGCAGCGTGTGCCACCTAACTTCCACCACAAAAAGGGTCTGTTTTAATACAGGCACATCATGGGAGCTCAGAAATTTTACAACATGCAGCACAGTAGGTGTAGTATATTTGATTACATGTCCCTGTAATCTCCACTATGTGGGCATGACAACCAGGAAGGTGGGTACAAGGATCTGTGAACACCGTAGCAACATCCGGTGCCACAGAGCGAGTACCAGGATGACAGCACACTTTAATGATATGCAACACACACCCAACGACATGAAGTGGGTGGTGTTGGAACACATCAAACCATGTGACAACCTGGAGCAAAGGTTGTTGGAAAAAGAACAGAGGTGGGTGTTCAAACTACGCTCTGATACTAAAGGGTTAAACGAAAATATTCCGTGGGGTCATTTTTCTAGATAATTGTATTCCAACTATACATGAAGTACTGTACCTCCACCCTTCTGCCCTTAAAATCCTTTTACTATTTTTTCCTATTTTTTCTATTTTTTCTAAAACTCTATTCCATGTCTTGTCAATATAAACCCCCCCTTACTAGATATAGTACACATAGGATTCAGTCCCTATCAGGACCTGTTTTCACCAGTTTAAGATGGCCGCCGTCTTATTATGACTCTTCTCGCAATAGAGAAGCTCTGTTTTTTCATAAGGGAATCGCTTAATACCGCAGGGTTTGAGACCCGCTTTCTCAGTTTCTTATTTTCCTTTATCTTCTATTTTTTACCTTTACTAGATATAGCACACATAGGATCCAGTCCCTATCAGGACCTGTTTTTTACCAGTTCAAGATGGCCGCCGCCTTATTGTGGCACTCTCGCAATAGAGAAGCTCTATTTTTCAAAAGGGAATCGCTTTATACTGCAGGGTTCGAGACCCGTCTTCTTAGTTTCCTATTTTTTACTTTTATTACATCTGCAGAGTGTTTTCCTTATTTTTGAACCAATTAGCCCTCGTGAACAAATTTCTGTTTGAACCGAGGATTCCTTGCCCATTTTAGGCACGATACACGCAACATAAAGTACACCCAAGATGGCCCCCATCACTTTCAACGATACGCGGTATAGTCTTTTGAAACGCGTTCGTGACTAAGCAGTTTCTTGGTTTCCTACTTTAGACCTCTCGGAAGCCAGACACGCTAAGATGCGGTCCGCTTATGGGAACGAGTAGGTCATATTGACGGAGGCTAGCCGAGTCAAGTAAGATTCTCTTCATTGGGAGCCCATTCCTAAGTTACTAATGAGGTTTTTCCTTTTCATTTTTTCTCTCTTTCGAGTCGTTGACTTAAGACTTTTACTTCTCTTCTCTAGGGTCTATTCAGGCTCCTCCACCCGGGCTGACCATGGGGCTTACTTTTGCCAGTTATTAAGTAGGTCCATGAGGCAACACGCAATTATATGTTTCATGTAATGTTTGTTTTGTTTGATGTTTTTTCACAAGTGTTTTTTATTCCTTTAACATATGTTTTTAATTACAGAGACACAAGACTAGTAGACTGAACAGAACTAAGTACATGTTTAAAGTTACAGTCAAGAGCACCATCACTATTGGATTGATTTGATCGCTAAAAGACTTTGTTTTTTACCTGCCCACGAGACAGATGGGCAGGCAGTGTATACTAACTTGTCTGTTTTTTACTTCTTCATTAGATACTACGTGTTCAGTTTAACCGTATGTATTATATCTAGCGCTGACACAATAAGTGCGCGCCCCATTGTTTTTCTTATTTTTCACTTTATTACAGGTTTGCACGGAGTGGTACACATGGGGCTGGTCCCCATGTTGTCCTGAAGAAGAGGTTAGGGGACACCTCGAAACATGTTGACTTACAATATCAGGGACATTTAATTCTTTTCCCTTTTATTAACCCCTTTTTATCTTTTGCCAACTAGGAGCAAGAATAAAATTGTTTACGTTCACTAGTTAGGTAATTTTTAACAATCACTCACACCACTCCCCTTCACTGCACCACACATAGTCATATCTTAAAAATTAGTGCTCCTACGTAACTATCGCAAGTCGCAGCACGCCCCAAGCAGTAGATGCTTGGGATGGCCCCAATGATGAAGCATGTCACCTAGGGGAAACCTTTGGTGAGTGAGGGGACTCAAGAAAAGAATTTTCTTTTCCTTTATTGAGGTGTGTCTTACTCATTTAGTAGACCCCTCCTTTTCCCTATTAGCTAGGTTCCCTGATCCATTATTTACGGATCTTCTTTTGCTTTATATATATATATATATATATATATATATATATATATATATATATATATATATACACACATGGGGCCATCGTGAACAATGACTCGACTTATCCGGTGGCTCGCCACTTCAAGCAGGTACACAATAATGATCTTAACTGCCTGAATTATTTTGTAGTGGCGACCGTTTCTAAACTTCGTAGAGGGGGAGACAGAGAAAGAGTTTTAAGGCAGATGGAGTCCAGAATGATCGTAGAGCTTGATAGCAAGTTTCCATATGGTCTTAACAACACGGAGGACTTGCATCATTTTTTATAAGAAACAGTTGGAACTAACCAAAACTGAACGTATTAAGTTCTTCAGGATGTTTGGTATTTTTGGTTTCCCAGGACTCTTGTATCTACTGTTAACTAGGTCTTACAAATAAGAATCAGTTCTCGCTGCGGCCCCTTTTTTAATTGATTTTAATTTTAATTGAATTTAATGGTTTTTTATTCAATTTTAATTGAATTGAATTATTTAAGGCTCGCATTGTTTATATATGCTTTTTTGTGATATAAGATTTTAACGATGGTAATTGTTTTGCACTTGCACTTTAATAATGTTCGTCATGTGCACACAGGGTAGCACTTTAGCACTCAGCACTTTTGAATAAATTCTGAAGGTATTTTATTGTGCCGATTATTGGGATTTAACCCAAAAAAATATGGAGAAGAGGTGACTTAGTATGGATTTATCCTAATGTATCAGCATTAATGCAGGAATATGTCAAAAGATAAAATATATTTGGTTTATTGTTTACACAGAGTGAGAGTTTACAGTACGAGTTGCGATGGGTTGCACAAATATTTTGGGTCATAAACAATATTATGACATCTTTTATATGGATTAATGCGCCATGGAATTCCCGATTTGGTATCTCTAGGGTTCGGATTGTGTTTATACAAACACATTTCATTGTGATGTTGTTTTACATGGTGGTATTTTAAATTAATTATTAATTTATCATCCTGCATATATATCATATGATTACGGGCATATATTAACTCATACTGTTGATTTCATTTTACTATGTTTATTTCATTACCATTTACAAAACTGCTTTTGATTATTGGCAAGTCACTACGATAGAGGTTAAAGAAAACCGACTCTATAACCAGCAGAATAATGTGCAAGTGTGTCTTTTATGTTTGTTTTACCACGTGGTTAGAGTTCACTGCATTTAAAAAAGATGGCGTACGGCTCTCTCGAATATGTGAATATGTGATCAAGGGCAAGTGGTGCCCGAAACGCGTCATTTGAGGAAAGTAAAAGATTAATTGCCTACATTTCCGGTGGTTCGTGTTCTCTGTTTGCCGAAAGCGACTGCGTCGAAAAACGGAGAATCCTCATGGTGTGTGTATATATGTGCACAGGAAGGAATATGGTAGGGTACCAATTCCTAGGATTATGGGTTGAAATGTTATTGTAATTGCAATAAGTACCGGCATAGTTTGCTTAGTCAGGAATCTGACCATGACAAATTGATTATGAAAATAGGCATTACGCGGGAATAATACATTTAATGTTATTTTATTATATGATAGAATAGTATATTCATACCTATTACGGACTTGTGTATGCATACATATGTTCTCAATATACTAAAGAGTATTAGGCTGAAAATGAGGATTTTATTATTGTATTTATTAGGTCGGATTGTATAGATGCAATAAGTCATGTTGGTGAATCATCGTGCAAATTCAACGTATAACGTAAACCCAAATATACATTTATTTATATATGAAGAAAATTTGGTTTTTTCAAATTGTTAAGCTAGGAAAAAATAAGGGAATGTATAATATAAATGTGTAAGAAATAATATGTTACCATTTGATGTATGTTCGTTCTGATATATAAAATGTGCATAGCAAAAACTACAGAAAAAAAGGAAAAAAAAGGAAGGAAAAAAAAGGAAAACAGACTAACCGTGTATGATGAAGTTGTGCTAGTATGTTTTCTATGTTCACATATCACGAGGGGTGAGAGCACAGCATATTTAAATATGGCGAACCGTTTCTTTTGTAAACGAGATCAAGGGCAAGTGTTGCCCGAAACGCGTCGTTCTGTGGAGCAATTAAACATCTTCATGCCAACAATTTCCAGTGGTTCGTGGATTCTCTGTTCGCCCATCTGGGATGTGGAGGTGCGGAGAAGCTGAGTTTGTTTGTTGATGTCAATAACGGAAGGTGGTTGCTTCCGTGACGAACCCCCTCCCCGTTAAGCAGGCTGTCGTTCTCAACCAGAGTGCCAGGATCCGGGAAAGGAGTGTAGACGACAGCCCCCAATGCTTGCATCAGATGTGCCGACTCTTCTGGCTTTACATGAACTAAGCAATGAGGGTGACAGTAGTGGCCAAGACACGACCAGATTATTATCGACTCAGGATAGACTAACAGCTGCCAATATTAAACAAGTAGGGGCAGGTATGAGTCCATTTAAATCTAAATCTAGCTTTATTCCAAACATGCCAAAAGATGCTATAGATATCTATCATGAAGTTGTGACTGAAGAGATTAAAAATTACATCATCAAGTGAAACATAGGAAACGTTATAAAAGTAAAGATGAATTGCAATATTCCAGGTTGGTGAAAAAGTTGAGCAATAATCATGAAGTCTTTGTTACAAAATCGGACAAAGGTGGAAACATAGTAATATGGCCACAAAAAGATTATGTATTAGAAGCTCACAGGCACCTAGATGACCCAATATGCTATGAGAGGACAAATATCCAACAATACAATATGGCAAGAGATATTTAAAAAAGATGTTTTCGGAATGGAAACGAGATGGAATTATTTCCTTGGAAGAGTTTAAATTTTTGCATGTGGAACATCCGGTCTTACCCAGACTATATTTTATCCCCAAGGTTCATAAAAATATTATCCCCATTCCGGGGAGACCAATCATATCAGCGATCGGCAGTATGGGGGAGAAGGCAACTCAATATATAGATTATTTCCTTCAGGATTCAGTGAAACAACTTCCCACATATGTGAAGGACACTGGGGATTTTTTGAAGAAAATAAAAGATATAGAATGGACAGAGAACTTGATGTTTATCACATTGGATATAGAATCCTTGTATACAAGTATAGAGCATAATACAGGATTAAATGCAATACAATACTTTTTGAGCAGAAGACCAATGGAATGTTATAACCATAATAAAATGCTTTTAAAGTTAATTACATGGTGCTTAGGAAACAACTTTTTCTCCTTTGGTAGTGATGTTTACCTGCAAAAAAGAGGGGTGGCGATGGGAGCCTGCTTCTCCCCCAGCTATGCATGCTTGCATGTTGGCTGGTGGGAGGAGCAGGTTCTCAAACCCATACTTATGAATAAATATACCAACCATGTTTTATACTGGTTGAGATATATTGATGATGTTTTTATTGTGTGGAACGGAGATGAGAAACCGGCTTGTGAGTTCATTAACTGTATTAATGATAATACTGCCAATTTGAAATTCACCTCACATATGAGTAGGAGATCTATTGATTTTTTGGATGTGCGGGTGTATATAAAAGAAGGGAGATTAGCGACCACTTTATACAGAAAAGCCACAGCTGGAAATGTCACACTTCATGCAAGTAGTGCGCATCCTCAGCACTTGATTAGAAATATCCCTACGGAGAACTTCTGCGCATAAAAAGAATTTGCAGTACGCAAGAAGATCTGAAAATGTGTACAGAAGAGGCGCTAAGTAGGTTCAAACAGAGAGGGTATGACAATAAAGTGTTAATTGAGGCAGAAAGAAAGATGAAGGATAGAACAAGGGAATCTCTGTTCTCCAATGACAATAGTAGAAAAGAAAACAGTGTAGATATCAATACTGCCCCCAGACTTATTACTACTTATAACAAACAAGAAAGGAAGATTCGATCAATAATCAAACATAATTGGCCAATTGTGTTGACGGATGGGGTACTGGCATCCAGGCTCCCTGCCCAACCAGTAATTACATATAGGAAAGGTCCCTCAATGCGCACTCAAATTGTGAAGAGTAGCCCAGAACTGTCCAAAGCCACCATGTGGCTGCAACCGAAATCAGGTTTTACCAAATGCTCCTCTTGTAGGGCTTGCAAATTCGGAGAAAATACAACTCATTACACCACTCCCTTTAGCCCGGATAGAATTGCTATCCAGGGCAAATTTAACTGTAGAACGGAGTATGCAGTGTATATTCTGGCATGCACCTGTGGCCTTAGGTATGTGGGAAGTACCAAGCTGCAGGTGCATGTCCGAATTTTGCAACATCTACGAGCCATCGTGAACAATGACACTACTTATCCGGTGGCTCGTCATTTTAAACAGATACATAATAATAACCTTGACTGTTTGAAATATTTTGTGGTGGCAGCAGTTCCAAAACTACGAAGAGGTGGTGACAGGGAAAGGAAACTAAGGCAGATGGAATCCCGTATGATTTTGGAGTTGGATAGTAAATTCCCTAATGGATTAAATAATACTGAGGATTTACACTATTTTTTGTAAAATTGCATTCTGTGACAAAGGGTAAATGAATTTATAGACAACTGAGGTATGGTCCCCATATGATATTTGATAGGATACATTTTGATTATAAAGACAAGATTATGGCATAATATGTAACAGTTGTTTTAGCAGCAGCATGTCCCAAATTCCATCAGGGACCGCGTAAAGAAATTGTATTTGTGTGTGTATATATATAATAACTTCTTAGATATGGTTTTTATGATGAGATTATTATTGAAAATTTAGTACTTGCACTTTTATTGGTTTTAAAGGTGAAATTTAGCACTTTTGCACATCTAGCACTTTATAGCGGTATTGCATACTTTGCACAACACAGAGCACTTTATCAATTTGCAACTTTTTGCACAGGAAGGAATATGGTAGGGTACCAATTCCTAGGATTATGGGTTGAAATGTTATTGTAATTGCAATAAGTACCGGCATAGTTTGCTTAGTCAGGAATCTGACCATGACAAATTGATTATGAAAATAGGCATTACGCGGGAATAATACATTTAATGTTATTTTATTATATGATAGAATAGTATATTCATACCTATTACGGACTTGTGTATGCATACATATGTTCTCAATATACTAAAGAGTATTAGGCTGAAAATGAGGATTTTATTATTGTATTTATTAGGTCGGATTGTATAGATGCAATAAGTCATGTTGGTGAATCATCGTGCAAATTCAACGTATAACGTAAACCCAAATATACATTTATTTATATATGAAGAAAATTTGGTTTTTTCAAATTGTTAAGCTAGGAAAAAATAAGGGAATGTATAATATAAATGTGTAAGAAATAATATGTTACCATTTGATGTATGTTCGTTCTGATATATAAAATGTGCATAGCAAAAACTACAGAAAAAAAGGAAAAAAAGGAAGGAAAAAAAAGGAAAACAGACTAACCGTGTATGATGAAGTTGTGCTAGTATGTTTTCTATGTTCACATATCACGAGGGGTGAGAGCACAGCATATTTAAATATGGCGAACCGTTTCTTTTGTAAACGAGATCAAGGGCAAGTGTTGCCCGAAACGCGTCGTTCTGTGGAGCAATTAAACATCTTCATGCCAACAATTTCCAGTGGTTCGTGGATTCTCTGTTCGCCCATCTGGGATGTGGAGGTGCGGAGAAGCTAAGTTTGTTTGTTGATATATATATATATATATATATATATATTTATTTTAAGTTGGCAAGGGTCAGCAGAAGCAACTGGCAGTGGAAGCAACAGGGGTGGTCAGAAGCACCACAGGGAAGGGTGTGTGAAACAGAGCAACATGGTGGAGGTTGGGGGACACAATAGCAACACGGAGGATGGTAAGGGGGCACAGAAGCAACATGTGGGAGTGTATGGCGGGTGCAAAACGGAGCTCATGGGCAAATACAACAGGGACGTGGGTGTTGAGAAGCACACAGGGACAGGCAGCAGCACATGGGGGGAGAGAAGTACACGTGGAAGTCTACATGCACTCTGAGTGCTGCACAGAAAGAAAAAAGTAGTTCCCTAACATCGAGCAGAGACACCAGGCAAACACACATATGTGATAAAGAGTCAGTGCTCCATGGTAAGGGCAAATAACAAGGTCATTGAAGCTGGGACCCAAATAAGCATGCAAAGGAGTGACAAAAAGTCAATCAGTGTAATATAGGGCAGGCTCTGACCCCCCCCCTCTCTGTTCACGGTAAACTACAATATGCCTTGCAGCAGACCACGCATGTGCTGTCTAGTAGGCTCAACCTAAGAACCATTCAAAGAATCGCCTCCTAGACGCACTCAAGGGTGACCATTTTCAAATGTTTTTCTGAAAAATTAAGTAAATAATATACATGTTTTACATTATGATGGCATACTAGCGCCCAATGGCAGTGTACAGGAAACTGCCGGGCATTTTCAACTGTAATTGAAAAAAATATTTAAAAAACAAATATTTTCCCACAAGCCCTGTCTTTGAAGTACACAACTTAAAAAAAAAAAAAAAAAGTTTTTGATAAGCCAATAACAGATAGTATACATTGTCAAAACACAATGCTGCAGCAAACTTACAATCCCTGGGTCACGAATGGGAGAGAGCATAAATTAGCACAACAAAGGGGAAAAAAAAAAAAGGGAGGAATCCCAAATACATACATGCGGATACTGTATACAGTCATAGTGGTCTGATGTTTCATCACGTCCACTGGTAGGACACAACATAAATATCAATTCGTAGAGACCCGGCAAAGAAAAGGAGCACAAGAGAGAGAGGGACACAGAGGGCACCTAGAGAGACAAGCTAAGCCGTAGCAAGCGCTAAATGATCGACTAAAGCACCCCATATCTCCATGCCCAATCTACGTTTTTGCGGCCCTTTAAGAGCATATAGACCATACTCTAAGTTACAGATGGCATATAACCTTCCTCGCCACATTTCAAAAGACGGTGGCTCCTTCTGCCGCCACAGTGACGCCATACATAATCTAGCCACGGCAACTGCTATAAATATTAAATACCTGAATTTATACATCTCATAGTTAACCATTGAGTCTTCCAGAACTCCCAATAGCATAATGCCGGGTGTGATCGTGATCTGTGCCCCTGTGACCTCCGTTAAAAAAAACCTCCATCCTGTTAGTCAAATACCTCAGCTCTGGACACACAAAAAACATATGCAGACTGTCGGCCTGATCCATCCCACACCGTGTGCATTTGCCATCATTAAGCCCGCCCCATCGTGCAATTTTAGCCGGAGTATAATATAAGTTAAACATGGTCTTATAATGCTGTGTTTTAAGACTGGAGGATACGACGAGCTTTTCAGCCAAAGCAATAGATTCTTGTAGAATGTCCCCTCCCTGAGCTAGCCTGGCATTCCATTTTAGATTCTGTGCCTCCAGATCATCAGGTTGTGTATCTATTGAAAATTTGATATAGGATACCAATCTTCCCCCGCTCCCTAACTGCCTCTAACAAATTGTTTTTTTGATCTAGACATTCTATATCTACCTTTTTTAATAGATAGTCCCGGATCTGCAAATACTTGAAAAAATCCGTTTTGGGCAGATCAAATTCGGAAACCAGTGATGAATACGAGCGTATACCACTGTTATCCACTAGGTCACCCAAGGTCAAAATACCCTTTCGTCTCCATCTAGCCATCGTGGTGTCCAAAAAAATCGATGGTAATAATGCAGAAGAAGAGGTAGGCGTATAAAAACTGACCCTGCCAATCTGCAGGTACCTCCGAACCTGGAGCCATACCTTATGGACAGCACAAACCACCTTAAACCGGGTTTTCTTGTAATAACTGGGCTCTAGATTTTGAAAGAAGCCCCTCTCCGCTTCAGAGCCCAGCAGCATTTGAAAAATATGCGGGAACTCAGCTACCTTAATTTCTCCTTCCCCTACCAATAGAATTCCGATATGTTGGAGTAAGCATGCCCAATAATAAAACATAAAATTAGGTACCGCCCAGCCCCCTCGTGATCGTGGTAGATTCATACATTTCATTGCTCGGCGAGGTTTACCTTGAGCCCACATGAAACTGCTGCATATAGACTGTAGTTTCTGGAGTTGCTTTCTCGTGAGTTCCAGGGGTACTGACCTAAAGTAGTACAGAACTTTAGGTAAAATATTCATCTTTAAAACATTACATCTTCCCACCATTGAGAGATGTAAACCTTCTATTCTGTCCAGCTCCCTCTTAATTTTCCGCACCATGGGATCCCAATTAGAAAGTACCTTTTTATCCAAACATGCATTAATACGGATCCCGAAGTATGTTGCCTCTTCAGTAACCCTGGGATCAGTGAATAGAGCTTGATTTGTGCATATTATTTGCGTCTTGGCTATATTTAATTTGTGGCCAGAGTTTTGCCCAAGTAGAATTGCTAGCCGTTCAATCTCTCTCAGGGCCCTGGCTGGGTCCGGCGAGACTACAGCAATGTCATCTGCGTATGCTAAAGTTTTAACCTGTTCTTGCCCAAATCTCACCGGTCGAATACTTAAACTATTCTCCAATAAATTCAGGAAAGGATTAATATAAAGGGCAAAAAGTAAAGGGGAGCGTGGACAACCTTGTCTAGTACCTCTTGATATCGGTACTAGGTCGGATTCGAGCCCCAGCGCACATACTCGAGCCGCAGGAGATTTATACATAGTTCTAATTGCCCTGATAAACCCAGGCCCGAAGCCTTGCCACCGCATGGTTGCCCATAAAAATTCCCAAGAGACACAGTCAAACGCCTTCTTTGCATCAAGTAGAACTACTCCACATGGGGCTTGATGAACATTAGCGAAGTCCAGTAGGGCGACTACCCTACTAATATGGTTGACCGTGCTTCTTCCTGGGATAAAGCCATGCTGGCGGGCAGAGACTAAGGAAGCAATTACTCGGTAGAGTCGTGTAGCTAAGGTTTTCGCGTATATTTTCCCATCACAATTTAAAAGTGAAATGGGTCTATAAGACCCAGGTAGTGTGGGCGATTTATCTTTTTTTTTTTAAAGATAATGATGTTAGCTACATCCCACGAGGCTGGGGCGTCCCCCTTCTGTGCTTCCTGAAGCATGCTAAGCATATCTGACTTTAACTCTGATAAAAAGGATTTATAAAATTCCAATGGGAGTTTATCAGGCCCAGCAGCCCTACCTGCTGCTAAAGAGCCAACAGCCTCCACAAGCTCTTCTGATGTTATAGGCTCTTCCAGATATCTCCGATCTTCTGGACTCAACATCCTTCTATATGGATCTTTATGAAAGGACTCCGTTCTCTCCTGACTATATTGATATTCCCTATACAGATCCTCCTAGAAAGCCCTGAAGGTCTTCAGAATTTCCCCCGGTGTTTCAACTACTTTACCAGCTGAATCTTCTATTGCGGTGATTGCGCATTTGGCCCCCTTGCATCTAATTTTCTTTGCCAGACATCTGCCAGTTGTCTCCCCATACTCATAGTATTCCCTTCTATATAAGTGATATTTATTTGCGTTATCTTTAGACCATTGTGCGTTAATCCTGGCCCTGCAGAGAGCTACCTCAGTTTGCTCCAGAGTTATACCTGTATTCCCCTGTAGTGATTGCATAAGAATATACTCTGCACTCTGAAGGTCCTCATATATCCCCTGTACAAGCTGCCTCTGCTGTTTTTGAGCCTATATTCCAAAACTAAGAATTTCCCCCCGGAGTCCTGCTTTAAGAGCATCCCAAACCATTCCATGAGTGGTAGAATTTCGATTAATGGGCAAAAATTGACATAACCACTGGCAAATGTGACCAATAAACTGTTCATTAAGCAGTAGCTTCCTGTTAAAAGAAAAGGTCCCCCGATGTTGCACCAGACCATACATTACAAGTTTTAATAGCAGTGGGTTATGATCTGAGGCGACCCTGGGGATGACCTGAATCTGTGCCTCGGCTAGATATGTTTTGGTTACAAAAAAGGAGTACACTATTTTTGAGTGGATGTTTATATTGGACTTTGGCAGAATGCAGTGACTCTCACAAAGGGGAACCAGTGGCTGAAATAGATTCACCTATTATTCCATGCTGTATACTATTGTGGGCAGAAGCACAATTTGGATTACACTGCAGTAGACCAGTGGATGCTGAGAAGGGACAAAGTCTTGTACGCTTGTGTATATTTATGTATTTTCAATTACTCTCTGGTGAAAAACAATGCCAGACATAAAATAATGCCCTTATTGCAAAATTTTATGAGGATCCATGAACATCTCAATTAGGCCAGCACCTTCACAGATATGCAAGGTCTTGAACAAAGTGGGGGCCCACAGACGAGATGGAAATCCAATCCACTCCACTTTAGTGGCCTTTGTGACTCACTTGCAACTGTCCTGATTTGCAAATGATGCCAGATAGATTTCATACACAATGGAAATTTGACCATATTAGTCATGTAAATATTCTTCGCTCTTCTCACTGCCTCTGCTGTGACGTGCCTGGTCTAAGCTTAAAGTTAAAATCGTGTTGCTCTGTTCTGTTATTTGCAAGTTATAGGTTTTACCTGTTGCATTTAACATTCAAATCGTACAGTTTGTAACAGAGTTACACAACCACGTCCCTTACGGAGGGATTTGGCTTTAACGTTTGTTTCAGAGCAGAAATAATGAAATATTCCTAAATGGTAGTTTAACATATATGCAGCTTTTAGTCTTTGCAACTCTGGGCATGCAAGAAGGGTGCTGGAGGAGACATGCATTGATGCTTAGGGCTTGATTTAGATTTTGGCAGACAGGTTACTCCGTCACAACGGTGACGGATATCCCGTCCGCCAAAATGTAAATCCCATAGGATATTATGGGATTTATATTTCAGCAGACGGGATATCCTTCACCCTTGTGACTGAGTAACCTGTCCACTGAAACCTAAACCAGGCCCTTAGTGTCAGGAATCGATGATAGGAGAAGAAAACACCGCTGATATAAACCCCAGTTTCCCTTAAGACTATGTATATAAAATGCATTAAGAAGTGGGATGGCTGTGAGAAAGCAGGGGAACAAAACAAAACAAAGGGGAATGCACAAACCCAGAGGGTATGCTCCAGGAACTGGGAACACAATCGGGAGATGGCACTCAATAGTTAATAGAGTTCATAAAACAATACAGTTTTTACATAAGGTATTTAAATATCACTCAACTCCTACAGGGCCCAAGGACTACTGGCCCAGAGGATTTGAAGGAGGTAGCGTGCTTCTATGTCCCGGGCTTTTTGTGTTTTTACTGCCTCTGCTAGAACAGGAAGGAGAAGGTCAGACCCCTCCTAGTTGGCACCATATTAGACTGGGACCATTCTGTGTCCAGACTTTGTAATACAAAAAAGAATCTGCCATCTTACAGTGGATTTCTAATGTGTGGCCCAACGCCCTACTCCAATGTCATCCCAGAGTGAGCGCTAAATACTCCAACTCTATAACTGGAATTTGCTTGTCAGTTATAACAACGTTCAACCTGGCGTTGAACCAACCGACACTTTTCCAGTTGTGCGAGTGCAAATCTCGGCACTTAGACTGTTCATCCGATTACTGCAACTGACCAGGGAGCGGGTGTCCAGAGTTCATATCTGTGGTACTTTACATTTGATTCTCTCTAGCCCTTGTAGCAATACCAATAAATACCCTTGAGTTGTTCTAAATAATGTAATCAGATGTCTGCACCACTTTCCATACTCTTGAGTCTTGGCATGCTCCCAGAACTCATCGGAGGGCAGTTGGCAGATTGAACGCCAGGCATTGGCAAAGAGTTTCACGTATGCGAAACCTATTGGCGTTGTCAATGTTTTTTTTATACACGTTGCACAGCAGGCTGCTGTGCAACATGGCTTAAAGTGAATAAAGACAAAGCGCTATAGTGTGTCCAGCGTTGAACGTGTCTTAGCGCTTCCTTTATTTACTTGAAAGCCATGTTGCACAAACAGCCCGCACTGCTGTGCAACATCTTTACTAGACCTATTTGGCTTTGGAAGCAACAACGAACTGCGGAAGGGAGGGGGTGGAAGGGAGCACCAACAATGGACAGTGAGAGTAAGGTGGTTTGGGGTAGTGAAAGCTACACAAGGAAGCGGTAGGAGGGCAGTACATGCACTACAGTGACCAGCTAGTGACCTGCAGGAGCCTGCGGCCAGTGGAAGGACACTGGCCACAGAGAGAAAGCTGAAGTTGGTTCATGCTGTACCCAGGGACTGAAACTTGAAGCCCAGGAAGCCGCTGACCAATAAGAATCAAGGAAACAAGCAATGCGCCAGCCAACCAATGGCAAGTAAGGGGCGGGCTGTAGGCGCGTTTAAGCATTATTTTTTGTCTACAAGAGAATTTGCAAGAACAGCGCATGCGCTGAATGCACTGTTCAGGCGAAACCTTAAAATGATCTAATACCAGTTTGAGGCTGGCATTGTAGAGCGAACGGTGGAACTTGGGTGTTACGGTAATTTAGAAATCTAGTCTTTAAATTGATGCGGACTGTAAATATTGTGGTTATTGGGCAAGCAGTCACCAAGGAAGATGCATGCTCAATGTAGACCCTGTTAGCCAGGAAGGCGTAGAGGATGGCACGTTATTCCTTCAGTGTATGTGGTCCCTCGGGGTTAAGATTGTGAAGTAAATGCTTCTGAAGAAAGTTCTACTTGTAAGCTTGGATTTGGGGTGGATTGATAGGTCTGAGGACCCAGAGTACATCCTTTGTTATAATACATCTAGATCTCACGTCATGTAAACCGAGAGAAGCCAACGCTGTGTTGTCGGTGGAGCAGACCTGTATTATTCGTGGGTTTGGAAACCGCTCACTTGTATTCCACTACAATGAATCGAGTAAATGCTCTCCTGATACCCTTTAATGTGGGTTTGGCGGGGTGCTATTCTGTGCAGCTGAGCAGTCTGTTGATAGAGGCTGGTGCTCTGTTTGTCTAGCTACCTGCTTTGACTCATTTTCGGCACTGCTTTCACTCCTGACCACCCAGGATTTTGCCAGCCGTGTGTTTTCAGCTTTCTACAAACGCCCCGCAGGTTTCTTTGTCTGATAATAGCAACCTGGTAGGGAGAAGCTTGGAAAGCGAATGGGCATGACTTGAGCGTGTTTGCAGGACTGCACAGCAGTGACTACAGCTTCGGAAGCTCTACCTCACGCGGCAAGGAGGCCTGCAGTGGCATTATTTAACCTGACTTGGGGAGAGAATGAAAGTTCATAATCATTCCATTTAGGTCCGGCCTTGGCATGGGCGAGCTGGGCCCAGGCCCGGGGCGCCAATATTCCGAGGGGCGCAGTAGGGAGCTGCCTGATTTAATGTCATGCAAACAGCAGCTCATCCATCCCGCCTGGTCTCAATCAGGTCCCGTTAAAGACTTTGTAATCAGCCCTTAAGGTACCTCAGCGTAATTGTTAAGACCCCATCAACACCCTGCCCTCCTCCCATCTTCCTCATACCTCCTGTTGTCTCACTACAACAACCCTCTCCTCGCCCCTCCCCCCCACCCCCTCCCACCACCCACCTGCCACCACAACAAACACCACATTTTCGTTCCAGCCAGGTGCCTGTCCTGGCCAATCCGATTTAGGGCCGGCCCTGAGTCCATTGAGCTCACTTGTGGTGCAAAGCTTAATAGTAGAGCGCTACCGGTCCACCACAGGGGCTTCACTGTGGGTATGAAGCATCATATACAGTCAATGACAATACAATGAACACTCCAGGTTGTGCAGACAGGCAGACTAGCACTAGGCAGGACTGTTGGTAAGAACGCGGAAACCACAGTGGAAATAAGGTGACCAATACTAGTGTGAAGCTTCGTTCCAATTGCTGTCTTTAATTAATAAGCCACTATCAATATTCTTACCAATGCGGATCATTTACACAACTAATTAGAAACTGAATTGTATATTAGCAATTACATAATAAATTGTATTCAGCTGAGTGGTACTCCGTGCAGGATTCCACCTGTAGCGTCGTCCTGAGCTGTGTGCATCTCTCTATGAATCAATGCAGACTGTTTGTGTTGGCTGTGACAGGCGGAGGTCTGAGGCGTAGAAAGCACGCGTGCTCATTCGTATTGGTAAACACCTCCCTATATTACAAAGTGCATATACAGATGTTTGAGTATGAAAGAGAAACTTGTTGAACTCCTTGTTGAAAAGGATTGGAGACTGTGTTTGTGTAATTGGAACAAAGCAAAACCTATCCAATAAAATATGAAAATTGTTAGTTTTGTAATTCTTCAAGGGTGAGGGCGAACCGCTGACTAAGGTTTCTCCTCATTTTGAGTCTTAATTATAGGTATTGCAGCCACTGCTCTGTTAATCTGCACCAGCTCGCTCCACTAATAAAAAAAGGCACCCACTGCTTCCTCTTTTTGCCAAATAGAACGGTTTGAGCATTAAGAAGATGCTGTTTATGCAGGTTTCTCTGTTTTACAGCCACACGTACAGTCCAGAACTACAGGTAAGTGCTGTTATTTACCAGGTTGGAAGGCTGCTTTAGTAGTAGCAAGCATGTTTTTTCCAGTCGCTTCCGGCATTAATCGCGGGTGGGGGGGGGGGTGGTAAATGTAATAAACTTTTTTTAAAAGTACCTGTCCGCCGGCCGGATCCCGCATTTTCTCGGCTCCTGCTCTCCTGCCTCCGGCAGGAACAGGAAGCAGGCAGCCTCCCTCCCCTAAGCCAATCCCAACGCTGCAATGGCAGCGTTGTGATTGGTCGGGACGGCGCCCAGCCAGGCGCCTATGGGGAGGCCATTTTCTCCATGTAGGCTGCATTGCAGCCTGCCTGGAGAAAGGGCAGAGTGTGCGCGTGACTGGTTTGGGTGGCCCCAGAAGGCTGACCAAACCAGTCATGCTCACTCAGGAGTGGGCCCACCACTCCTCCCCTGCCCAGCCCTGCTCATAGAGCAGTCCCGCCCGCAGCCAAACACTTCTGCTTTCTCGCAGTGCGAGAAGCAGAAACATAAAATGGTAGTTTTACCATTTTATGTTTCTGCTTCTTGCACTGCGAGAAAGCAGTGGGGTGACGCTCCTCCGCCTTAGCCCCTGTTTTTTTTTTTGCTGGTTCAATCATTGTGTAGTGTTTTTGATCAGTGGCGGCTGGCACGGATCGGGGTGTCGGGGCGGCGCGGGAAAAAAATTACACTTACCTCTTCACGGCCACCGCCTCTCCTCTGTCGTCTCTCTTCAGCTTCTCTTCCTGACGAGTCCCTGAAGCAGGAAGCACACAGACTCCCCTAAGCCAATCATGACGCTGCTGTTACCAGCATGACCGCAGCATCGTGATTGGTCTGAGCGCCGTGGTTCAGCTCTCAGACAGGGCCTGGGAGCCTGTGCATGTTCTCCACCCACGCTGTGCAATACATCCGGGTGGAGCCCATGCAAAGTGGCATGACTATTTGACTGGCCTAAGACGGCCGGCAAAACCGTCATGCGCACTTAAGAGAGTGCCCTCCACTCCACCCCCAGCTGGCTGTGGTGACGGCCAAGCCCCGGCCGCCCCAAAACTGGTTTTAGCACAGAGAAAACAAATGATGATAACATCGTGTTCTCATTTTATTTTTCCTTCTTTGCACTGCTAAATAGCAGTGGAGCGATGGTCCTCCACCTTAGCGAAGGAGCCACAGTTGTTTTTGATTTATGTCAACCAACCACTGAGCAGTAGCTCTGTTCCCTTCTTCCCCTGGTGTGAAATGTGCAGTATCGTTCTCTTCCCTCTGAGATGAACCAGGAGTGGTGCAACCCAGTGCTTTAAATGGAAATATAGAAGTGCAGGCACTCACTATTTAGAGGACCTGTTTGTTCCTGAGATATATTGGTACTCTCCAATTCAATGTACTGCAGCAGTGCTGAGAAGTGGCGGTATTCTCCATTTCAAATTAAGGAAGTGCAGTTACTCCATACCTGCCCATTTAAAGCAGTGTGGAGCAGAAGTGACTTATCAGACCTGAGCGAGGATGGGGGCAGCATAGAGTGCCTCGAGCAATAACCCTAAGAAACGCAACTAATCTAATTTAGTAACTGCGGATGCATCATAACCTTGCCACACATACCTCTTTTACTGCTCCTGCAAACACACATCACCTGCAGGATACTTTTCAGAGACATATGGCCTTCCAGATTCAATGTGAAGTTCTACAAAAAGCATTCCTGTAGGAGGATCCGGCTCATGCCGACCACTGCACCTGCAAATAAATTCTGTGCAGAGGAAACGCAACAAGATGATGGACGGAGAGCTGAAACTTTTCAAACACTCATCCCCAGTCAAGAGATCTGGGTTAAATCCATTGTTCTTTTGCTCACTATTCCACCCCAGTTTGGACCCAGCCATATGCAAATTTGTCTTGACCCTGCTCTCCATGGGGACAGTCCAGCCCGAACTGCCAGGCCAGGTTCTCCTTGGACCGGAAACGAGCATCCTGAGACCAGTTTCGGGGTATCACCCTCATCAGCCAGGCTAGCTTATATCCAGTGGCAATAGCGAGCAAGGCACCCACGTCTGGGCATACCCTTGACCACTTAGGGCAAACATAGCAAACGCAACAAGTCACCCCGAGTGGGACGGGTATGCCCAGACGTAGATCCCGTGCTTTCCATGCCACTGGTGTCAAGCTAGCCTGGCTGATGAGGGGAGCATAACAACTATGGATTTAGGCACAGATCTCTGTACTGGAGTGAATGTTTGACATTGTTCAGTATTCTGCTCATCAATTGTTCTTTTTACAGCGCAGAGGAATCAGGCTAGCAACCTGGATTTCATGTTTTTCGCATATCAGGCTGTCCAGGTTATTCATTCCTTATCCCACCAGCTTCCCTACCCTAAGAGCTGTTTCGCTAGCTGAAGGAAATGAAGTTCATTATGGTGCATGGGTGTTGGATTGTCTAGGTGTCTAAATAAAGAGGTGAGCTTCCCACTGCCTGGCACAGAGTGGATTGCATTGTTGGAATTCTTAGACCAAAATTATAGTCCACCTGGCAGACTGCTTGGGCAGGACCTTGGAGGCTGCTGGGTACCCAGGCACTCCCATAGGGCTGGCGGCTATTTTTGGTGCCCCAACATGGCTGTCTGCTTCCTGCTGCCCTCTTAAATTCCAAGGTCGGCATCGGACCCATGGTTAAACCATTCCACCCCAGCCGAACATCATTCAGGTGATCAGGATGGGTCATGACCACCTGTGCGATCCCCAATCTACCCATGGTCACTGCTTAATTTGAGGGAGTGGATGCAGGTGGGGCCCACTGACTTGGGGGCGGCATGTATTTTTTCTCAACAAACGTTGATCCAGAGCAGGACAGAGAAATGCACAAAAGGAGGCGAGGAAGAGAGGCAGAAAAACAGTGGCAAGGGGAGAAAGCAGAGATGATAGAGTCTCAAGGAGGGAGGTGAAAGATCAGGTAGTATATAGTGATGGATTAAAGAGACATGAGGTGGAACCAATAGTACACAGCCTTGGTATTCAGCACCCCGACCGTCGATGTTTTTCCCAGTCAGTATGGTGTGTCACAAGCATCGTAAAAGAGGTCCTCCCTCCAGTGTGTTTCCCAGGCAGTACGGTGTGCGTCACAAGCATCGTAAAAGAGGTCCTCCCTTCAGTGTTTTTCCCAGTCAGTACGGTGTGTGTCACAAGCATCGTAAAAGAGGTCCTCCTTCCAGTGTGTTTCCCAGGCAGTACGGTGTGTGTCACAAGCATCGTAAAAGAGGTCCTCCCATCAGTGTTTTTCCCGGGCAGTACGGTGTGTGTCACAAGCATCGTAAAAGAGGTCCTCCCATCAGTGTTTTTCCCGGGCAGTACGGTGTGTGTCACAAGCATCGTAAAAGAGGTCCTCCCTTCAGTGTTTTTCCCAGTCAGTACGGTGTGTGTCACAAGCATCGTAAAAGAGGTCCTCCTTCCAGTGTGTTTCCCAGGCAGTACGGTGTGTGTCACAAGCATCGTAAAAGAGGTCCTCCCATCAGTGTTTTTCCCGGGTAGTACGGTGTGTGTCACAAGCATCGTAAAAGAGGTCCTCCTTCCAGTGTGTTTCCCAGGCAGTACGGTGTGTGTCACAAGCATCGTAAAAGAAGTCCTCCCTTCAGTGTTTTTCCCAAGCAGTACGGTGTGTCACAAGCAACGTAAAAGAGGTCCTCCCTTCAGTGTTTTTCCCAGTCAGTATGGTGTGTCACAAGCATCGTAAAAGAGGTCCTCCCTTCAGTGTTTTTCCCAGTCAGTATGGTGTGTCACAAGCATCGTAAAAGAGGTCCTCCCTTCAGTGTTTTTCCTAGGCAGTACGGTGTGTGTCACAAGCATCGTAAAAGAGGTCCTCCCTTCAGTGTTTTCCCCAGTCAGTAGGGTGTGCGTCACAAGCATCGTAAAAGAGGTCCTCCCTTCAGTGTTTTTCCCAGTCAGTATGGTGTGTCACAAGCATCGTAAAAGAGGTCCTCCCTTCAGTGTTTTTCCCAAGCAGTACGGTGTGTCACAAGCATCGTAAAAGAGGTCCTCCCTTCAGTGTTTTTCCCCAGTCAGTATGGTGTGTCACAAGCATCGTAAAAGAGGTCCTCCCTTCAGTGTTTTTCCTAGGCAGTACGGTGTGTGTCACAAGCATCGTAAAAGAGGTCCTCCCTTCAGTGTTTTTCCCAGTCAGTAGGGTGTGCGTCACAAGCATCGTAAAAGAGGTCCTCCCTTCAGTGTTTTTCCCAGTCAGTATGGTGTGTCACAAGCATCGTAAAAGAGGTCCTCCCTTCAGTGTTTTTCCCAGTCAGTATGGTGTCACAAGCATCGTAAAAGAGGTCCTCCCTTTAGTGTTTTCCCCAAGCAGTACGGTGTGTGTCACAAGCATCGTAAAAGAGGTCCTCCCTTCAGTGTTTTTCCCAGTCAGTATGGTGTCACAAGCATCGTAAAAGAGGTCCTCCCTTTAGTGTTTTCCCCAAGCAGTACGGTGTGTGTCACAAGCATCGTAAAAGAGGTCCTCCCTTCAGTGTTTTTCCCAGTCAGTATGGTGTGTCACAAGCATCGTAAAAGAGGTCCTCCCTTCAGTGTTTTTCCTAGGCAGTACGGTGTGTGTCACAAGCATCGTAAAAGAGGTCCTCCCTTCAGTGTTTTTCCCAGTCAGTAGGGTGTGCGTCACAAGCATCGTAAAAGAGGTCCTCCCTTCAGTGTTTTCCCCAGGCAGTACGGTGTATGTCACAAGCAATGTAAGGACGTAAAGAGTTCCTCCCTTCAGTGTTTTCCTAGGCAGTACGGTGCGTCACAAGCATCGTAAAAGAGGTCCTCCCATCAGTGTTTTCCTAGGCAGTACGGTGCGTCACAAGCATCGTAAAAGAGGTCCTCCTTCCAGTGTGTTTCCCAGGCAGTACGGTGTGTCACAAGCATCGTAAAAGAGGTCCTCCCGTCAGTGTTTTTCCCGGGCAGTACCGTGTGTGTCACAAGCAATGTAAGGACGTAAAGAGTTCCTCCCTTCAGTGTTTTCCCCAGGCAGTACGGTGTGTGTCACAAGCAATGTAAGGACGTAAAGAGGTCCTCCCTTCAGTGTTTTCCCCAGGCAGTACGGTGTATGTCACAAGCAATGTAAGGACGTAAAGAGTTCCTCCCTTCAGTGTTTTCCTAGGCAGTACGGTGCGTCACAAGCATCGTAAAAGAGGTCCTCCCATCAGTGTTTTCCTAGGCAGTACGGTGCGTCACAAGCATCGTAAAAGAGGTCCTCCCATCAGTGTTTTTCCCGGGCAGTACGGTGTGTGTCACAAGCATCGTAAAAGAGGTCCTCCTTCCAGTGTGTTTCCCAGGCAGTACGGTGTGTCACAAGCATCGTAAAAGAGGTCCTCCCATCAGTGTTTTTCCCGGGCAGTACGGTGTGTGTCACAAGCATCGTAAAAGAGGTCCTCCTTCCAGTGTGTTTCCCAGGCAGTACGGTGTGCGTCACAAGCATCGTAAAAGAGGTCCTCCCTTCAGTGTTTTCCTAGGCAGTACGGTGTGTGTCACAAGCATCGTAAAAGAGGTCCTCCCATCAGTGTTTTTCCCGGGCAGTACGGTGTGTGTCACAAGCATCGTAAAAGAGGTCCTCCCTTCAGTGTTTTTCCCGGGCAGTACGGTGTGTGTCACAAGCATCGTAAAAGAGGTCCTCCCTTCAGTGTTTTTCCCGGACAGTACGGTGTGTGTCACAAGCATCGTAAAAGAGGTCCTCCCTTCAGTGTTTTTCCCAGTCAGTAGGGTGTGCGTCACAAGCATTGTAAAAGAGGTCCTCCCATCAGTGTTTTCCTTTTCTGATCGAATCATCTTTAAAGAACATTCAGGCCTTGCAGACTTCAGGCATGTCGTCCATTCATTTGGCCGATCACACTGCAACCCTGTGCATTCTGTCCGCCATTACCTGGTCACACAGTCCCATCACTCTGCCCTCTCGGTGCCAGGGTAAAGCAAGTTATTGCCCCACTGGGCCGTGTCGGAACTGTCGCCAGTGAGGACCCACCGGAGCATCCACACAGAGTACATCTACCCTGCAAATATTGCAAGTCAGCTGGCAGTTCTATACATGCTTGTGTTCAGAATTCCAACCACCTTTCATAGTGCATTATTAGCTGATAAGTAGACCCCCGTTTCCTCATTCTAAATATTAAACATTGCTTGTGCTTGTTTAGTTTTGCCTTAGTTATTTTTAGTACCAGGCTTATTTCTTCTGGAGTAAAGAGAGCGGAATCTTGGCCTGCCCTCTGCCTCTTAACATATGGGTCCTTTGTAGGCTGTGCTGCCCTGCGCACCCCCCCAATCCCCTCCCTTTTATAAGCAATGGCTCGCGACGTTTTAAGTGCTCGGCTCAAAATACTATACAAAGGGATTCCAGGACATACAGTGCGTGCATTTGTCTTGTTCCAGTGTTTTGGTGGGATGTCCTGCAGCTTTTTGTTTCCATATCTACAAGGTCGTTTTGGGATTCATTTTACTCTACGTTCTTCCTGTTTAGTTTTGTTTATACTCCCTAACCTCTGAACCCTATGACGCACTGAAGGGGTCCCTCTCTGGAGGGGGTTGCTGCCGTTGACTTTAGGAATACACATTACCTCTTGGCAAGGGTTGCTGTCCCAGCGAGCCTTAAGCAGTGATTGAATTATAGAATAGCTTTTCATAATGCGCTGTTAGATTGCCTTCGTTCTTAACTTGCTGCACAACACTTGGCTCTTAGGTGCTCAACTGACCTATCTGTCACCTTTTTACTCGCACTATCCGAAAGGTACAGTTCTACAATGCCCCCATACATCTAGAGTGTTTGCAAATACTGCCGCAGGGCAGCATAGAGCTGTACACAACACGATGGATCTTCCAGTGAGAAGGCGTCTCTGGTAGAGAGGGACACCTCTGGTAGAGCTACAGACCAGGCCAGAAGACTCCCAAATCTTGAGCACTAGGCTGAGTGGCTTAGATGAACAGTGGGACATTTCTTTTCCAAACAGATGGGAAGACCCAATCACATCCCATCACCCTTCGAAGTCCGCAAACTCCACTGCGCCCAACACTGCTTTGCCTCCTTAGTTTCTGATCCACTTCAGAGTACATCGTGTGGCACAAAGTCCAAATGGAAGGGAAGCTGCTGTTTGAACTCCTTGTCTGACAGGTAAACTGTCTTTAAGATTTTCCAATTTACTAAGTACCCGACTATCTGAGGTGTAGATGAGAGAAAGGGGGCTTTATTCACTTTGCTTGTGAATGCTCACATATTCAGACCTTCTGGCAGGAAGTGTCTCTGGTAGGGTCCAGGCTTGATGCAAATAATGCTCAGACCCTAGAAGGCGTTACTTGGTGTGCTGAGGCAGATGCAAGCTGCTGGAACTGTGAAGCCCATGATCTCATTCGGCCTAATGATGCACATATTCTCTCTTGAGTCTTGACAATGCAGCAAGGCGAGGGGCCTCAACCATGCAAGGCTATGGAGTCGGGCGTATGTATGAAAGTAGAGGTTTGTAATCTACTGGGCACGGTGATCTCCCAAACTGAGATGGGATACGTAGGCTGAATAAAAACGGATTCAAGCACAGAAGGATTGGGCTGGTGGGAGCAGCAGTTAAAGAAAAGTCATAAGTGTGAGATTTGGTGATGACATTATTTTACAGGGATGTTTGAAAATATTAGCAAGGTAGTGCGTGTATGAAAGCTCATGTTAAACCTGTGGTAATGAAAATAGAAAAAGATATAGTTGCAAAAAATAAAATATCCTATTTTTTTGGGGGTTTTGAGGAAGCTAAATAAAATAATACAAACTGTGTAATTGTTTTCCAGTTTACGAAGCTCCTTTTACTTTGGCAACACTCAAAACATCGTGCAGTCATGGACAGGTGATGCCGCGTATCTGAAAGGGACATTACAATAAGCACACTTCCGATCTTTTTAAAAACTTTTTTTGCTTACTTTCCTGTAAATATTTATAATTCTTTAATACTTCATCATGATTTCTAGTTATTTCTATGCGGTGTTCCCTATTAACTGGTATTCCTGTTTCCGTCTTGTGTTGAAATATTCAAGTTAAAATTCATCTGCTGCATCAAAAAGACGTGCAATTATTATTTGCAACCCAACATTTTACATTGGCTACAAATGACTATTTGTAAATATATTGAAAAAAGATTGCTGGTAATGCCTTAGTATTGTGCATGAGAACACGCTGTGTCCCTGATGCAAAAGTGTTTGGGCTACTCCTCTGGTCAGCGTAAGAAGACATCCAACAAGTGCTCCCACACAGCTGATTCCCAGCATCTTCTCATAAGATCTTTTTCTACCTCTTCCACTTCTGTGCCTGTCCCATTTGATGGTCTGAATTTGCGCTCTTTTTGCTGCTGAGACTTGTCAGTTCACAAATATGTTCCAGTTTATTCTTTCTAGAATGGTTATTCAGAAGCACAAGTAGTGCATAATGTAACCTTCTAAGCTCTAGCCCCCAAAGTGAATCCTCCCACCCCTAATTTAAGTTCTAGGGGAGTTATGTCTTTCCTTCTTTCCTAAGGATCAGGTCTGCAGAAGGACACCATGTGGACCTTCTCAGCTCTAGCCCCTAATGTGAAGTCCCCCCACTCCTAATTTAAGTTCTAGAGGGCTTATGTCTTTCCATCTTTCCTAAGGATCAGGTCTGCAGAAGGACACCATGTGGACCTTCTCAGCTCTAGCCCCTAATGTGAAGTCCCCCCACTCCTAATTTAAGTTCTAGAGGGCTTATGTCTTTCCTTCTTTCCTAAGGATCAGGTCTGCAAAGGACACCATATGGATCTTCTCAGTACTGCTTCCTAAAGTGAAGCCTCCATCTTATTTCGGTTGTAAGGGACTCATGTCTTCCCTCGTTTTCCAAGGATCAAGTCTGTGGTAAGCCTAGGACTAGGAAGCTACTGTGTTCTGTGCTGCTCTCAGATCAGTTGCCACTGCTCTATAGCTAGATTTAAACAAGCATTTGCAATGCAATAAAGTCTCTCATTGTTGAAAGTTAGAGCAATTGGTGTTGGTAAGCTACTTAAGAAATAGAGGCCGTACTTTCAGAAGCGTTGCCCTCCCTGCGTTGCCCCTGCTTCCTGCCAGGTCAGATTATTTTGTCATAGAACTGCAACCGGCAACAGTGCGCCTGCACCAGGTATCTAATGCAAAAGCGTAATTATGGGCCTGGGGCTAGTTTAGCAGGAGATAGGTGGTTGCGTTACTTTGCAAGTGCCTTTATGTTCTGGGCATAACAGGCTAGAAACGAAGGGCGCTTCAGAAGTTTTAACATTGGCAACAGTGGATGAGACAGTGGACTATGGTGTTTTGCAATACCATGCAGCACGTGCACCCTGCCCGGAATACTGGTATCCTCTCAATGGACGCCATTGGTAAAGAAGAGGCACGGCATGCCACGCTAAAAAACAAAAAAAACAAAAATACTTCATTGGGTGATCTGCGCACAACAAAAGAAAAGACACGCGGCTGCCATTGTTAAAGATCAAGTGCGGCGTGCCACGCTGCACAGTAAATAAATGAATCAAATGTTACCTTGCACGCTAATGCAAATGAAACCATAGAAAAACGCACCTAAAATTACAAGAAACAATTACAATAACATGTCAGGGAAGTGCGGTTTGGGCAGTGCGTAGCTGATGTGCCTTCATCGACAGCCACGCCGAATAAGTCATAAACAAAAGAGGGCTCACAAACTGAAAATAAAACATACTGAGTAACAACACATGTAATAGGGGCCGTCCTTATGGGTGGTTACAAGAGCATAAAAGGAGGGACTAGTAAGCAAAGTAACCAAAGACAATAAAGCATTTACAAAGGACAGTCACAAGCGAATTGAAAACATGGGTGGAGCTTAAATCTTATACCCTGAACACAGCATGTCTTGAAGAGAGAGTGCAAGCTCTGCCTAGGCAAGACTTAAAAAGCTACATTCATATCCATATTCCTAAAAGCGATCCCAGGATAAGGTCCTTTGTGCTGGGATTCTCCATGAGTCTTGAATTAGGGTGACGTCATGCCCCCAGGTAGGCCTTGGTTTAGTGGACTAAGCCTTGCGCCTTTTTTTCAGTGTACCTGGTATCAGCAGTGGTAACTCCCTTTGAAGTCTTTTAGTTGTACATACAAATACACTTCATAGTTATTAAGTTCTCACTTTACTTATTCAAAATTGAGAGCACTGGCCCAGCGTGAGGAATGCCATTTTGTGTCTGCTCTGTTAAAAGGACAGCCATGGCCTCGCAGGCTTTTTCGAAGCATTTTAAAAGTAAGGTATTGGTGTGGCTGCTTCTTTGCGTTCGTTGTTTGGTTCGGTATCTTCGTCATACAGGCTTGGATATTGGTGGCACATTTGCACAGCAGTCCTATCTAGAGTGCCCATCACTCTTGCCGTTATTCTACAATTGCTCCTTTGTTTTTTGTTTTTACGAATTAAAAAAATATGGTTCCACCGTTATGGTTTATGCACTTCAAGAACTAGCAAGCTGGACCAGAAACTGTTTTGTGTGTGTGTGTGTTTTTTTAAATATAAAATGCCCCAACAAATAACCTCCAAAACCCAGAACTGAGTGGAGTGTTGTAACTGGTACCTTTGTTTCTAAATGTTGCAAACAAAGAGCGGTTACTGGGCCCTGTGTTGCTACGTTCTATGTGGACTTTGGCAGTACATTTAACAAATATTTATGAGGTCAGTCTCGTTTGAGAACTTCATGAGAGCATGAATGATATGTTTGGAACCATCATATTGCATTCACTGCTTTTTATAGTGAACATTTTGTTTACATTGCAGATCGATATTTCTGTATTTTAAAATTGTTCAGTGCAGTACTCGGGTGAAAACTGGATGGGAAGACAGGAGAACCTATCAGAAATTGTCAATACGTGATCCCCTTAATTAATGGGGAAATCGAAGGTGTGCACCCGTGAGAAGTCTTGGGAAGTTTACTTTATCATCCTGTCCTGTGCTGCTCTGGGTCCTGTATTGTGTTGTATTGTAATTGCATTTATATAGCGCTTACTACTCCTGATGAGGCGTTGAAGCGCTTTTTCGGCGAGTAGCAGGCTACTCCGGAACCCATAAAGGATTAGTGGTGAATTAGTATAGTGAAAATATGAAAGTAATTTGAGTGGTGGATATATTAGTCAGTTATTTGGATTGAGAAGGATAGTGGAGGTATAGAAGAGGGAAAAAAATGTGCATTTATATAGCGCTTGCTACCCGTGAAGGGGTGTTGAAATGCTTTTTCGGCAAGTAGCACGCTACTTCAGAATCCAGAAAGGATTAGTGGTGAATTACTATAGTGAAAATATGAAAATATTTTGAGTGGTGGATAGGTTAGTCAGTTCATATCTTTCATAGCATGCAAGAGACACAGAGCCAGATCAAAGACCTGAAAGAGGGGCAATGGGGAGCCTGTTAATCCTCCACCGCGAAGATGTTTTATTGTGGTGCAATTCACTCTTTCTCACACTTATGGGAACAGTTTTTTTTCTTGCATTAGTAGTATTTTAAAGGTGCTTTCTGATCTTAAAGTTAGCTCGTACTTCTGACCTAGCAAAGTGGGGGAAAGTGCGCAAACCGTTTAGTTCAAAGCTTTGGTACTCGAGACGTGGCGATGGCAAAAAGCCTTGAATCAAGTTTGAGGGTAGAGTTGTTTGAAGTACATAGATTTATAGAGTTGCGACATGCACCCTTTTCATTGCCTCTTGGCCCTGTCATGAGGTTACTGAGAACGGAGGCTGTGCTTTGTGAAGTATTATCTTGTGAAGAGATGTATCTTAAGAGCTTGTGTAAAGGTTTAGGAATCCTCTACAGTGTTTAAATGTGCCTTCTGGGAAATTATTCCAAAGCTATATGCCTTTAACCCTGTCCTCTCTCTCTTTCGCTCTCTTATAACTTGGTGCTTACTTCTGTGTCTTGTGATAGATCACAGCACATTTATTGACTTGCACGTTCTTTATGCCTTTTTTCTTGTGGGATTTTCCTGTAAAATTGTTTGTGTACGGTGCACATTTTTAGTTCTGGCGTTAGCCAAGATCTTTTGACTTTACTAAAAGTATATGTATATTATACTTGTGTATATAAAATCTTCAAGTTAGCCCTCTTCTTCCACTGGTCTGCTGTTGTGTTATTCTCATTTTTCGTATGCCCACTACAGTGGGTCCGCCCACTTCAGCTACTGGCTAAGTTCTCTGTGATCAATCAAATCGTATTTCTAGAGCGCGGCTTATCACCCAAGTGGATATTCAGGCACTGTACTCCGGGTCTTAGTCGTAGAGCCAGGTCTTGAGTCCCTTTCTGATGTCCGTCAGCGACAGTGAAGTACGGAGGTGGAGGGGAAGGGTGTTCCAGGACTTGGCAGTGAGGTGGGAGAAGGAACATCCTCGGGTGTGGCAGCAGTAGATGTGCGGTGTCTGGGCGAGGAGAGCGGAGGTTTCTGGATGGTAGGTGGAAATTCAGGCGGTGGTTCATGTAGGCAGGTCCTTATTCTTGGAGGGCTTTGTAGGCTTGGGCCAGTAGTTTGAATTGGCATCTTTTCTGGATGGGGAGCCAGTGGAGGTCTCTCAGGTGCTGGGTGATGTGGGTTCTCTTGGGCAGGTTGAGGACTAGTCTGGCTGCTGCGTTCTGGATTGTCTAGAGTCGTCACGAGTTTGGTGGTGGTGCCTGCATAGCGTGTGTTGTTGTAGTCCAGCCGCTGGTGATGAGAGCCTGAGTCGCCGTTGTCCTGGTGTTTCTGGGTAGCCACTTGAAGATTCTGTGGAGCATGCAGAGAGTGTGGAAACAGGCTGAGGAAACAGCGTTGATCTGGAGTTTCCTGGAGAGTTCACTGTCTAGGATGATGCAGAGGTTGCAGGCGTGTTCTTTCAGAGTGGGGGACGGTCCGAGTTCCAATGGCCACCAGAAGTCATTCCAGAGGGAGTCGTGTTTGCCGAACATCAGGACTTCTGTTTTGTCTGTGTTGAGTTTCAGGCAGTTGCTCTTCATCCAGGCGGAGGCGTTTTTCATACAGTTGTGGAAATTGGTCTTTGTCATGGTGAGATCCGCTGAGAGCGAGAGGACGAATTGGTTGTCGTCGGTGTAGGAGATGATGTTGATGTCGTGGATTCCGACGATGTCTGCTAATGGAGTAGTCTAGATGTTTAAAAAGGGTTGAACTGAGGGATGAACCCTGAGGGACACCACAGGGGGTGAGCTTGGATTGAGAGGTGAAGGGGGAGACGGATTCCCCTGGTGTGCCCGGTAATAAAAGATGCCATCCATCTAAGTGCCTCATCTCTGATTTCGATCTGGCACAGTCGATCGAGGAGTATGTGGTGGGAAAAGGTGTTGAAGACTGCCGAGAGGTCGAGTAGTATCAGGGCGGCTGATTCTCCTCTTTCGAGAAGGGTGCGGATGTCGTCTGTTGCGTCAATCAGGGCTGTCTCTGTGCTGTGATTGGCTCTGAATACTGGTTGGAGAGGGTCCAGCAGGTTGTGTCTTTCCAGGTGTTCGGTGAGTTGGATGTGGATGGCCTTCTCCCGGACTCTGGTGGGAAACTAGAGCAGCTAGATGGGGCGGTAGTTCCAGAGCTCTCTGGGGTCTGCTGGGGGTTTCTTTAGGAGGTGTCTGACCTCTGCATGTTTCCAGGTGTCTGGAAAGGTGGCTGGGGATCACACCAACAAGATGGCATTAGAAATGGTATTCTAGAAGAATTAGTGTAGATGTCATTTTCAATGAGTTGGAATTCAGTAGTGTTAGTTAGGATTTGCTCCTTTACTGATCAAAGCAAAATACTGTTTAGCATGTTGACCGAGTTATTGCTAAAACAGATTATCCTGTTAGATTGCAGATTCGTTGTTTGTATTCTATAAAACAACAGCGTCATTTCTACAACGCTCTCAGGACTTTGCCTCATTCTCAGTTTTGCAGGTAAGTGCACCTGCAGAAAGTAGAATGCTTGAATTATTCTCAGTTGCTTGTAATTACTGAGGGCTCCATCTCAGTCCATCATTATTTTACCCAACATGCCACCTGAGACAGAAGCCAGCCATATGCAAATCAGTCTTGATCCTGCTCCAAGAGGAACCGTCCAGCCTGAACTTTTTTGGTTTAGCCCGGTCAGATGCATTTGCAGCAGAGTTGTGTGGGTGCCAAAGATTCAGATTTCCTATTCATATTGACTGCGTCGTTGCCTTTGATCCTACACAGTGCTCTGATGCAATTTGGCTAGCTTTGCGCTATGTAGATGATACACCCATCCTTATAAGCTTCTCGACATAAACAATACATTTATAAATACGCACTAAAGCTCCAGAAAGGCAAACCAAATCATTTTAAACTCCTATCTTTAAATGTGACCCCTTTTTCTTTATTTTAATTATTAAGCGCTTTATAAGTACAATGTTTACAAGAGCAACAGAGTACTTTACATAGATTGCAGACCGTGATACTGCATTAGAGGCAGAGACATCCGGTTTAGGATAAGAAACAAAATGAACAAAAGGAATACAAATACAATATTTACAAAGTACATACAAGGCTAAGAAAGATGCAAACAAGTAAAGTAGGTGCTATATGTACACCATAAAGGAGGTGAGACCGTCGAGATTAATATCTACTGATACTGTCAGGGAAATCATTGGTCACAGTGAGATGGGGAGCGAGGGTGAGAGTAACGAGAGGAGGCAAACAGACAGAATCTTTCCTAATTTGTAACTTTTGTTATTACTAAAATACTTTATTCCGTGTTGTGTTGAATAGAAAAATAGATCCAACGTTTCTATTCAGGTACTGTTACATTGACCTAAATCCCCTCTATTGCCATGTCATGTATAGCCCTTACTGCCCATGCAGGGCACCTCAAAAGTGGTCCAGGGGTGGGAGGTGAAAGAAGGGCACGGAGAGTAAAGGGAAGCTGCTCCCTTCACTCCTCCCCTCTCTGATGACAGTGCTACAGGAGCCAGGAGAGGAAGAGAGCGGGCAGGGAGAGAGGCGATCTGTCATGCCATGTAGGCTGCATCAGTAGCGCTCAGTGGCTCTGTTATGTCATATCTGTTGAGTCAAGAAAGCGTTATGTTTGTGGCCTCTATGTTGTGTACAGACAGGAAAAGGTTTCACATAGGCTTTGATTACGACCTTGGTGGTCGGACCCCCAGGCCGCAGTGTTGGCGTTTGGTAGAACGCCGCGAATCCAGTGGCATCCCGACTGCTGCATTTGGAGTTTACCTCTGGGCTGGTGGTGTGCCGGTCTTGGGGCGGCGGCATGCTTCGGCTCTCAGAGATTGCCTGCAGGCAATGCTGCTGCACTGCAGTGTCTGCACTTTTGCCATGCACCATGTTGTGCATGGCACACAGTACTTGCACGACAGTGCAGGCATAGGGGGGCACAACATGTGCCCCCAGCCACAATGCCCAATAGGCTAAAATGCCCGGGGCCATGTTTGGGGCCCCTTCCCTGCCTTTCCGCTGACCTTTACATGGCAGGGTCCCTGCCATGAAAAGGTCGGCAAAAAGACTGGTCTTAATCAGCACGGCGGTGCCTGCATCAGCACCGCCTCCATGGCCCATCGCTTTCCCCACCGCCTAGGAATCAAAGATCCTGCTGGTGGCAGCGTTCTCGTGGCAGTCTGACCGCCATGCTTGTAATTGGGCAGTCAGACCACCAAGGAGGCAGCGGTCAAACCGCCACCGATGATGCAACGTTCTTGGGACTGCCGTACTCTTAATCAGCCCCTTAGTCTGGCAGAGTAAGACTTCATTCTTCCTGTTCTGTGGTCTCTAATTAGGTCACTAGACCATATATAATTTCTTGGGAAAGTGTTTTTGCAAACGAACAAAGGCCCCAAAAATAAAGACTTATGTCAGTGGCATAAACATCAGCTGTTTAAGAAAAGGAATAGCATCAGATTGGGATCCTCGGGTAGTTCTGACAAAGGAACCTCTCTAGGAATCCTTGGGGGAAGCCTTGCACCAGTGTGTAGCAAGAGCTTCTTTAATGTGATGGTAATGTTAGAGTTTCCTGCACCAGAAGGTTTTTATCATTGTGCATGACCCATCTATAGGCGTTAATAAATGCAATTCTTTAGCTCTGTGGAGGTGAAGAGGTTATGTATGATTTGCTGGCATGTGGGTGCTCCTAACAATGTGAATGCAGATTATGAATGGATAAGCATGGACTGCAGTTATGGGTTAATTGTCTTTGTGACTTATCTCCTTGGCTTAGGCATCCATATCTAGCTGCCATCTGCCTCTTAGCAGGGTGTGTATTAGACGTTCGGTGGACTTGGGTAGCTCAAAAGGAGTTGGAAAGGGTTCTTTGATTTGGTACTCCTTTATCGGCTCATTGGGAAAGTTCTGTGTTCGAAATTTAATGACTGCAAGATTGGTTTTCATGTTCACCCATAGAATTTTGAAGGCCGAGCCTTAAAGATGGCAGACTCTTTACAACCGCCATGGATTGATTATAATGTGCTGTAAATGTTTAAATAAAATAATTTGCTCTAATAAAAAAGGCAGGAAAGTCTACATTCCATGGGATAAGGCGGCAGTTTAAGTGAGTGGTTTCCCTCTTGAGTTGGAGCGCATTTGGGCTCTTTGATGGAAGGCATCTCTTAAGGGTGAAGCGAATGGTTAGGGATTCAGGTACAATAATATTAGAATGATTTGCACAGTGGGTTGTTAATGTTGGCACACCCCACACTGTCTCACTTCTCCTGTCTGCTAGTACAAGTGCGAATGTTCAAACTGCCGGAACCCTGCTAGAGGAGTTTACAAGCTGCATCTATGGAAACCACTGTTAGTACCCGAGGCAGTGCCTCATTACTGGGTGTGTACTTCACCTAAAGAAGAGCAGCATTCCTGCTGAGCAGAGCGACGGTGGGTGTGAGCTGAGAGGGCAGCATGGGGGAAGACTAAGGTTTAACTGACTACAGTTGAAAGTTGTAGCATCTGTTAATGAAATGGCACCTGCAGTCTGTATCTGCCAACGCTACCTCCAATTGTTAACGTTCGCTGATGGGCAGTGGGCCACTTTCCTGACTTCGTTGGTGTATGAAACCACTTAAGCCAGTACAAACTATCTTTTTTGGAAACCAATGTAGTTCCATGCCTGTAGTACAAAGTGAACTACTAAGTTGCTCCCATTTGCTTTGGTTCTTTGTAATCATAAGATTGGCAGCCCCTATGCCATATGGCTCTGATACTGATCTTCACCTGTGCTTTGAGTAAGTATTTACTTTCGTCCCCATTGGTCTATCTGATGTGAATAGAAGAAAAAGGAGGAAGCTGCCTTCTGCCTTCAAGGACATTTTTCTAGAAAAACTCATCGGCCTACCCAGATGCTTCCAGCCCTCAACAGATGTCCAAACCCCTCCCAACATCTATAACATCACTTCGAAGAATCTCGTAAAACGCTGTGCTCCTCTGAAAACTTGCACTTCCAAGCCTAAGCTATCCGCATTATGCCACACACCTAAAAACTTAGACAATAAGCCTGCCACATGAAGACAAGAGAAGAAATGGAACTGATCAATATGCCAGGAGGACCTTACTCTTCTGAAAGCACTCCGCTCCAATCGTTATTCCATCATCATAACAGCTAAAAAGCCACCAACTACGAGTTCACCATCAGCAGAGTAATCAGCTGAAGCAAAGCCCTCTTTAAAGCCATCAAACAGTGTACTAACCCCATCTCACCATCAGCCGACAGATCCAGCAATATCAACCTCTTATTCACAGAGAAATTCAATAAAATCAGATCTAACATCACCAATTCATCATTGTCATCTAAACCACCACCTACACCAAACCTCCACACCACTAACTGGTCATCCTTCAACACTGTCTCCCACACAGACCTCGCTAACATTCTGATCTCACTCGTAGCCGCCTCCTACAAAGATGACATGTTTCTCTCCTCCATCAAAAAGTCTCTGCAAGGAGAAGCCCCCATACCCCTTCTCCACATCGTCAGTGCCTTGCTAACTCAGGGCACCTTGCTTGACTGGACAGACCCTCCTGCTGCTGGAAGAACCCTACACTAGATCCAGGTTACCCTGCCAACTTTCGTCCTATAACCCACCTTTCGTTTGATGGAAAAATTGAGAAGGCAGTTGCTACCAAGCTACAGGAGCACACCAGCAAGAATAACTTACTTCAAGACTGTCAATCAGAATTCAGCCCATGCTGCAGTATTAAAACATTCATGTTAAAAGTAGTAAACAATGCCCTCTTTCGTATTAAAAATGGCCCTTTAGTCCTGGTCATATTTACAGTTTCTGCATCTTTTGACACGGTCAGCCATCCAGCATTGATCCACACTTTAAAAACTTGCACGAGCTTAACTGGCATGATCCTGCAATGGTCACGTCCTGTTTCGCCAACTGAGGGCAACTCATTCAGATGGGTATTACCATGTCGTGGACTCTCCCCGTCACCTGTGATATCCCACAAGGCTCCATCCTGTCGGCTATCATTTTCAACCTTTATATGGAACCTTTGGGAACCATCTTTGCTTAAAGCAGCACCAAAATCCACCAGTATGCCAACACCCAACTTTGTCTCAAAATCTCCTCAACCAATGACCTAAAGAGACTTAAAGCCTACCTCGAATGTATCCACCCCTGTATGTCAACAGACTACTTTATGCTAAGCACTATGGCACCCAATTTCCTCTTGCTTGCTAACACCACCAATCATTCGCTGATTCAGTCATGGCTCTTCAACTTAAACCAAATGAGCTTCATACCTCAACTGAAAGAATAGGTGAAATCCCGCAGATTGAGCTTTGGCTCAAACCTCTAACTCAAAGAACACATTTCCAAGAAGACCAAAGCAGCTGGTTCCAACTCTGTCCTGAAAATTGAAACCTTTTCTCCCTTGAGGAGACTTAATCATGACAGTTGGTCCTCTTCCACCTAGATGGAGGCAACAACCTGCTCAGCGGCATCCCAGAGACCACCCTCAATCCCATGAAAGGCCCACCCATTACTGTTCAAGCAGTAGCAGAGCTCATTAAGAGACAGAATGAATCCGACCTCATCGTCCTCGCACTCCAAGCCCAGATCAACTTCAAGATTAGATGCATCACTTACAAAACCCTCTAGGCCCCTGTCTACCTAGCTAACATATGGAGGTCAACATCGGACAAGGAGCTCTTTCATCACCAGATAAGAGACCAAACACTACAGGTAGGAGAACACAAGCCTTCTTAGTGTATGCCACCAAGATCTAGAACAACATCCTGTCCAACTTCAGAACCGCTCCAACCCTTCTACAATTCAAGAAGAAACTGAAAACTTGCCTCTTCACGGAACCTCTGATAGGCTGACTTGTCACCCTTTTCATTAGCTCTACCTACTCCCTCTGTCTCCTTTCTCCTCCTCCTCCCATGTTTGGTCACTGGGGCTTGTCCCCTGCACAGCGCCCTGTTGCTAGCCAGGTGGGTTTGCACTTTAGAAACACCAAAACCTACATATATACATAAACCTAAAACATTTTTTACATTTTGTGTGCGGTGGATAAGTAGACGTACAGATCTGCCAGATTAAAAACGACTAGACTTAGTTAAACGTGGGCAATGATACAGACTCTTCCTAAGTGATCAAATGACATCTGAACAATGTCCTGCTTCGGATGTTGACAGTGGTCCTTGGGTGCGTTGTGGTTGAATGCAGCAAATGTCTTTGCTGTGACAGGTTATTTTTCCTTCAATACTTAGGGGTTGTATTTCCATGGGAATGTACAAGCTACAACTAGCCTGTAAACGTTGTTCATCTGTCAAATGGTTGGTCAGTTGAGCCTTCTTGATGCCACACTTTAATGTGAGGGGCTATTGCACTTGTTTTATGGTGTGATGTCTCCTTGAAGCCCTGTGACCTTTTTTTTTTTTTTTTTTTTTTTTAAGTTTGAGTTTATTAAGAAAAACAAGCCAAATACTTACAACAAATCCTATAATAGTTACAACAAATCCTATTTAACATAAGTTGGTATGAAATATATGATAAAAGAGGAAATAAGACTATCAAGATGTATGTAACGAATAAAAATATACAATATAAACCAGGGAAAGGAAAGAAGAAAAAGGGGGGCGGGGGAAAGGGCAATGTATAATAAACTTTATAATATTAGGATAAAGGGCACGAAATATAACTGGTTTAACATTGCAAGCATGTCAATAATGAAAGTAAAAAAATTATATGGTAAAACAATATAGGAGAACAAATAACTTTTAATCCTTTAAGAGAAAGGAGACAAGGGGTGAAATCTAAGGCGGTTTCTTAACATAGTCTGATACGGTGATGACTTTAACAGCAGAAGAGGCAGATAAAGATAAATAAGTGTTTAAAGGAAGCCACAAGCGATCTCTTTTAATCTTTAGGGAGATAGGGGAGACGTAATTGGTGTCCAATCTATGATGAAAACACACAGCATTCCACCAGGATCTAAAAGTGACTTTGTTTGCTTGTTTCCAATTTGAAGTTGTTAAATGAAAGGCAACCGCTAACAGTAGGTCTAACAATTTAAAGCTCAGTGATGACTGAGGCCATTGAGGTGACTGTGTACCAAGGAAAATGTTTACTATAGAGAAGGGTATCTTTACTTTTTAAAAATTTCCAATTTGGGACCATACCAATTGCCAAAAACTTTGGATGGGGGGGGGCATTCAAATAACATGTGTTTTAGATCAGCAGTAGGGCAGGAGCAGGACCAGCAAGTGGGGGATATGTCTGGTGTAAAGGATGCTAAGGTCATAGGAGTAAATAGTAACCGATTGTGGAGAAAATAAAGGGTTTGTGTTGTATTAGCAGCACAGGACGTTTTATGAAGCCGAAGCCACAGCTTATCCCATGTACTGGTAGGCCAACACTGTAGCAAATCCTTTTCCCAAGGCAACTCAGTCTTTGATTTGATTCTATCCGGGGGTAATTGTAAAGATTTATATATAGTGGAAGCAGAGGGAGAAGTATCTAGTATAGGAAAGAGATTTAGGGAGATTGTAGGGGGGTTGGAAGTATTTGGTAATGTAAGAAGGTATTGGTTAAGAGCGGGACATATAAGGTCGTATTGTGGTTTAAAGGAGGCCGGCAAAAAGAACTTTGTTTGGAGATCAGTAAACGGAAGGGGTTTATTATCAAAAAGAAGTTGGGGAAATCCAAAGCAGGCCCTTAGATCGCCAATTTTTCCAGCATATAGAACGATTTTTAATTCGTAACGATTTATTATGCCAAATGGGTTGTTGTTGATAGGAATTGATTGAGGGGTAAGAAGTTGGTAAAAGGGGGGTTATAAGTTTACGGGAGTGAGAGATGGTAGGGGTGCGTAATACTGAATTATTAGAAGTAAAGGCGAGAATTTCCTGAAAATCAAAAGGGGTAATAAGGAATTTTTCTATTTCTATCCACAATGGAGGAAATACAAAATGCTCCGATGAGAGCCAACGGGGAGTTTGTTTTAGGGAAAAAGCAGAGTGATAAGTTTTAAAGTCAGGAAATTTGAGACCTACATTGGTTTTGTCTTTTTTTAAAGTGGACAAGGCTATACGAGAAAGTTTGCCCTTCCAAAGAAATTGTGTTAGGAGAGAATCTATTTTTTTAAAGTATTACCCGGGAATATGGACCGGGATCATGGAAATTATAAACAGAATCTGAGGAGTGGGCATCATTTTAATCGAATCCATTCGGCCCCACTAGGAGAGAAAGAGAGGATGCCAATGCACGATAGTGTCATTTAATGTTTTAGTAATGTGATCGAAGTTTAATTTTAATGTTTGAGAAATTGTTGGGGCAAACCACAGGCCTAAATATTTTATTTTAGACGACTGCCACGAGAAGCTTGTGTGAGCAAAAAGATGTTTCTGACATAAAACATTTAAAGGCAAGACTTCACACTTATCCGTATTGAGTCGATATCCTGAGAGTTGAGAAAAAGTGTGGACTTGTTGAAGAAAAGGGGGAGAGAGGAAGTAGGATTAGAACAATATAAAAGAATGTCGTCAGCGTAAACTGACATCTTGACTTGATGAGAACCAAATTGAAAACCAGTAATGAGAGAATCCTGTCTAATTTTGGTTAAAAAGGGTTCTAAAGCTATAACAAATAAAAGAGGTGATAATGGGCATCCTTGTCGTCCCCCTCTAAGTAGTGGGAAATAATCTGAGGCCTTACCATTGACAAAGATTGAGGCTTTGGGACTAGAATATAAGAGAGAAATTAAAGCGATTAACTTAGATGGAAATCCGACCCATTTCAATGCATGGAACATAAAGTCCCAACCAATTCTGTCAAATGCTTTTTCTGCATCCAAAGCAATAGCAGCAATCGGATGTTTTAAAGATGCAGCTTTGCTCAAAATGTTAAAGACTCGGGAATTGTCAGAAGCTAATCTTCCCTTGACAAAGCCAGATTGTTCGGGGCCAATGAGATAGGGTAGAACGGGGTCTATACGTAGAGCCAGAATCTTAGCGAAAATCTTGTAATCAGTGTTGACTAAGGAGATGGGGCGGTAATTTTTACAGAGAGAAAGGTCTTTACCTTCTTTTGGGATTAAGCAGATCAGAGCTTCTTGAAAGTACCCTGTGAGATGCCTTTATCGATAAACGAGTTAAAAAGAATTAGAAGATTGGGTAAAAAGAGTTTTGCGAAGTGATCATAAAATTCAATAGTAAAACCATCAGGTCCAGGAGCTTTTCCTCGTCTTAATACCAAAACAGCATGGGAGATCTCTGATAGGGAAATGTCAACACCCAAAGAGTCAAAGTCGAGTAAGTGGGAAGAAGGAGAGGGGATGGATTGGAAATAAGAAGAGAGATCAGACTGTGTTGGTTGATCTTCAGGAGAGCAAAGATTTTTTATAAAAGGAGACTAATTCATTTAAAATATCATTATCCTTAAAAAGAGAAGTTCCTAAAGGACCCTGTAGAGATTCTATTTTAGTTCTGTCCTTTCTTATTTTTAAATAATTAGCCAATAGTTTCCCCATTTTGTTTTGGCCCCCAAAATAACAAGCTCTGCTTTTTAATAAGTAAGAGGAGGCAGCTTTTGTAGATAATTTATTAAAGATAATTTTAGCGTCAATAAGATTCCTCAAAGAAGATTCAACATTGGATTGGTAATATGTGTTTTCAAGTTGTTTAATTTTGTTGAGCAATTGATTGGATTGGGCCTCTAGAGAATGCCATTCCCGTGCTCTACGTTTCGCTCTCTCTAGTTTCTGTGCCCCCACCTGCGTCCTCCATGAAGCTTCCCCCACACACAACCTTGTGTTACTTCTGTCCCCCCTGGTACCCCACAACCGTGTAAAAAAAAAAAAAAATCATTTGTGTGGAGTTGTTTTTCCTTTTTATTTACTGATCCAACTCAAGCGGCAAATAAAAGGGGGAAAAAAGCCTGTGTCATTTTCTTGGCATGCGTATGGGTGGTGTGCACCCTACAAAATAACGGAGGCTTTTTTTTATTTTTTATTCTTCATTAGCCAACCTACACAGCATCAGTGATGCTGAATATCATCGCTAAAAACCATTGGCAAAGCCAATAGGTCCCAAGGGCGAGTCTTATCGACTTTGTTATCTCGTTACAAAAGCACAGTAGCACATCTCTAACAATATGTTTTCAGACTTAAGCTTTCTTTGTGTTGTAGTCTGTACCCACGGAAACGCAGGCGCACACACACACACACACGTACGCACATGCACAAACGTACGCACATGCACACGAACATCCACATGCCGTGACGCATTCAGTCTTTGTGTGCTGAAGAGCAGTAATTCACTCGCGTGCTGTCCTTCCTGTGATCATTTTCCATACCTCCAGTCTATCCTGAGCAATCTTGTAAAATGAATCCCTCCATGCCATCTCACATTCACCATCAAATCGGTTTCCAAGCGAGTTAATCCCTTTGGGTAATCAAAAGAGCATAAGCATTGCTCTTTGTTTAGTCCTCATTCTACATATGAATCGTAAATAAACCCTAAATATTCCACTCAGATCTCAGTGTTCGCTGAGCGGTGACTGTCATGAATAAACAGTGTTTCTCCTTCCAAGGGCATATGGTGTATAACTCAACTACTTCCTGCTTTCAGTAACATGCTCTACATTGAATATGTCTCTTTTCATGTCAGGTCACTTCTACATACAACATTAAAACACGTTCCCAATATATGGTTTATTATCTTGTCATTTTTTGTTCTGCTTGGAGGACTACGGAAGCCGAGTGCTGGCTGCACGTGCATTGTGTGTTCCGCTTCCGCTGTGACCTCTCTTTAAATGCTATAAATATGACAATGTGAAATGTCCCCCTAACACTGCTCTCTGCTCTGGTTCTCCATTTCAGGCGGCGAAACCGAGCCGAGGATCAAATGCAGCCAAGCTTTAAACGAGAACCGCCTCCACCGCCCTGCAGGGCTGCTGCCTGACTTATAGAATGGTAAGCCTGGCCCTGCCTGACTGCTTCTTGCTGACTGCGACGAACGAGGGCTGGCTTGGGTTACTGGGATGTCGAGCGGCGTGTCTGCTGGGAAATGCGCAGCGCAGAAGTCGTGGCAGGTCCACGTGTGAGCCGCCCACACAGTGCATTTGTTCCCGTTGCATTCTGGTACTTGTAGGCCTCGTTTATGCATTACAGATTCAGGATCACAAATATCGGACTGCAAGTGAGAACATCTGGGCTGTTGAACTCGCACAAGGACCTGGGTCCAACCTTGGGACTACTCTGCAGTCTAAACAGTGGCCACCAAAGCGCTCCACCGACCATGTCTAACTAAGTGGGGTGAAACGGCGCCTCACGGAGCTCTTGGCTCGGCCTGTTTGTCTCCAGAGTTTAAATGTGCGCCAAGCGCTGCTTTCAACAACCCCAGCCCGCATGCACGCAAGGCCTGTCCCTGTAGAGCGCCCATCAGAGGCACAATGTTGGCATTTAAAGAGATGCTTGTTTAGGTAAAGCCACGCCTAGTGCCGCGGGGCAGGTAGTGAATGGGGTTATCAGTCTGCCCTGACCTATTCTTTGTGAAATGCTGCTTCACTGGCTGGGCCGGCAGCTGCGCCATTGTGGCTGCTTCCTGCACGTCATGTCTGACCGAGCCTGAAATGCTGGCTTCTCTTGGTGGCCCCCTTGGAATGTAGCGTGTCGCAGGTAATCTCTTTAACTTTCCTATGCTCTTTTGGGGAGGGGGGGGGGGATGCTCTCTTCTGCCAAGCCCATCTTGGGGTTTGTCCCGGAACAGTTTCCAAGTGCTTCACGCCTGGTTCGCAGGCATACAGTACATCGTCTATAGTGTGGGCAGCGTTCACTGGCAGAGGAGGACTGGCTGTACCTGCATCTGCTTGGGTTTAAACCAGTGGTCCCCGAACACTCTGTCCAGTGATTGTTTAATTTGTGACCTTTACTAAGGGGAGCCAACGACACAGTAACGTTGCCATCATCAGTTGTTTTCATTAGGCAAAAAACACCAATCGCACTAGAGGTTAAGTGTAAAACGTGTAAGAATATCAACGAAACATGTAGTGCTGAACATGCAGTCACAGAAGTATACAAACAGTGAGGGAGGGAAGGCTTGAATTAATCTAAGCCACTGGTGATTACTCGGCGTCGCATTTCAGCCCATCCTTATTTTGTACCCCATGTCACCTCAGTTTGGACCGCGCCATATGTTCCATCTTGACCCTGCTCCAATGGGAGCAGTCGTCCAGACTAGAATTTCCAGGCCAGGTCCTCCCTGAACCTGAAACACAAGCAACCGAAGACTAGTTCCCCCCTGATTTGGGCTCTCCAGTCTGGTGTAGCTTCATTCCAGGGGCACAGGACCCGCGTCTGGGCATACCGATGGCCCTGCTTCCGATGGAGAAGGCTAACGAATCGATTGACTTGGACACATTGCTGTTGGCTGAAGAAAACAATTAATTGCTCGATACTGGGGCGAAAAAAGCATTGGATGTTTGTAATTTCGCAATGTTAATGCCAGTTTCCCTCCTCCCATAAACAGCTACTGCCCATCTTCAAAGCTACAGCATAACTGCAAGTTAATGGGATGCCTCAAGATGGGTTTCAGCCAAGTCTGAGTACAAAGGTAGTTTCTTTTGTAATTGATGATCTTAAACAGTGCATTTAGACCAGGTTTGAGTGTTGAGGAGTTCCCCAGGGCTTGACGTTGTCCCTACTACTTATTTTGTATCTACACTCTTTGGCTGCACTGCTTTGAGACTCACATTTTATCTGTGTGCAAAGAACACACAGATCCTTGTCTGTTTTCAGGCAGATGATTCTGAAATGTTTTAACCCAACCCAGGTGAGCTGGACGCCGTTCAGGAAAGGATAAGACTGAGCATTGGAGATTGAATTCTTCAAAAACTGAAATTATGCTTACAAAATGCAAATATATTTGCTGGGATTCCATCAGGTGCCCTTTAATCCTTGGACCATGACCTCTGCCAGTTAGGGCGATGAGGAATTTGGGTATTATGATTGTCTCTGTACTCTTTTTCTCTGACCAGGTTACATCTGTAACTAAAGTATGCATCTACCATCTGCAGATTCTTAAAAAGGTTTGCCTTTTCTGGCTTTTTTCACAGCCAGTGATGGCAGTGAACGCCTTTGTGCAATCTCATATTGATTTTGGCAATTCAACTTACTTGGGCCTCCCAAAATATATTTCTGAGATATAATGCATTAAAAACATAGCTGCCAGAACTCTTCTACATTAACAAAAAATTGACCATATCGCCAGTCGTTTACACTAATTACTCTGGCTACTTGTAAGCATGAGAATTTTGTTTTCCTTATGATTTGTTGTATTTTTTTATGCCACAGGGCCTCTCTTCTTGAGGCACACATTTTGTACAGTTCAAGCCTATCAAATCACTTCGATCTACTTCTAAACCACTCTTTTTAGTTCCCACATATAAGCTTAAAATTTATGGAACTACCGGCCCATCTCGCTCCTCCCTTTTGCAGCTAAAGTAGCTGAGAAGACAGTCAATGCAGAACTGACCAGGTTCAACGAAGACAACGCCATCCTCGACCCTTCCCGATCCGGATTCTGAAGCAACCACAGCACCGAGACCACCCTACTCGCCGCCACCGACGACATCCGCACCCTCCTCGACCAAGGCCACACGCAGCCCTGATTCTACTCGACCTATCAGCAGCTTTCGACACCGTCTCCCACCGCACACTCGCAGCCAGACTACACGATGCCGGCATACAAGGCACCACCCTCGACTGGATCAGATCGTTCCTCACCGGCAGGAGCCAAAGGATCAGACTGCCACCCTTCCTCTCCAAACCCACGGAAACCAACTGCGGAGTCCCACAGGGATCATCACTCAGCCCAACCCTTTTCAACATCTACATGGCGCCCCTCGCCGCCATCGTCCGACAGCACGGCCTCAGCATAGTCTCCTACGCCGACGACACCCAGCTCATCCTTTCCCTCACCAAGGACCCCAGCACCACCAGACTCAACTTCCAGGAAGGAATGCAGAACGTCGCAGCCTGGATGAGCAACAGCTGCCTAAAACTCAACTCAGAGAAGACGGAAGTCCTCGTCCTCTGAACCACCCCTTCGGCATGGGACAACTCCTGGTGGCCCACTGCCCTCGGCACCCCCATACCCCCACATACCACGCCAAGAACCTCGGCATCGTACTCGACTCCTCCCTCTCCATGAATCGACAGGTCAACGCCGTCGCCTCCAGCTGTTTCAACACCCTCCGCATCCTCCGTAAGACATTCAAATGGATCCCCCCCGAGGCAAGGAAAACAGTCACCCAGGCACTCATCACCAGCTGGCTGGACTACGGAAACGCCCTCTACGCCGGCATCAACAAGTCTCTACTCCGCAAGCTACAAACAATACAGAACACCGTCGCCAGACTCGTCCTCGGGGTCCCTCGACACGAACACATCAGCCAACACCTACACGGGCTCCACTGGCTCCCCGTCGAGGAAAGAGTCACCTTCAAGATACTCACCTACGCCTACAAATGCCTACACAACACCGGACCCCAATACTCCACGACAGAATCACCCTCCACGTGCCCAAACGAAACCTCCGCTCCACCAACCTCCTGCTCGCCAAAACCCTGCGCATCCGCAGAGTCAGAACAGGGGGAAGATCCTTCTCCTACATCGCGGCCATGACCTGGAACGAGCTCCCCACCGACATCAGACGTGCCCCCACCCTGAACACCTTCAGGAAGGCTCTAAAGACCTGGCTCTTCGACTGATACGGAACTGCTGACCCCCCTCCCCCAGCGCCTTGAGATCCTCACGGGTGAGTAGTGCGCTTATAATTCCCCTGATTGATTGATTGATAGTAGAAGACCATTCAAGGAATTTGCAGCTCAGTTACAAGAACTCTGGTCACCTTGCCTTCAGTCCTAACTAAGATCACCTGAAATTCCTTAAAGAGCTGAATACATGCCTGTTTTCCGTCTAGCCTGCTTGCCAGTTCTGATGCCTTGCTTGCTCTATATTCTTTCTTCACCGATAGTACCAAAATACTCTGTTTATGGTGAATGTCTCACTTTAAACATCCCCCCTAAATAACATAATCATCAACTTCTCAAGGTTCTCCATTCTATGAGAACGTAGGTTATTAGCTGAAGTGGATGGTAGTCCACCACAAGTAATAATGTCACTATTCTTGTTAAGTTCAGTAAAGGTTTCAGTAGTTTAAACCTGAGCTCGACCCCCTGGTCGCTATGGCACATAGTAGACAGGCTTATCTTAAGAAAATGTGTAAAGCATTTAGAAGTGCTAAAACATCTTAAAAAGTCAGAAACATAACACAATAAAAATCCCACTCCCGTTCATAAAAACTAGAGAATATTTTAATTAACAAAACAACACCAAAATGATAAAAATCCAGAGATATGAATTTTCAAAGTTTTAAAGGAAATAGCGCCCAAAAACGCAAAGCGTGAACTGCAAGCAACTGGTCATGCTACACCCGGCCAAAGTCAAAAGTTAAGGCTGACAATTGCAGATTGCCATTCGGATACAGGGACTGGGTTCGTCCTAGTCAAAGAGTTACCCTCTGTTCTTAGAAACCGTTCTATACGTCAAAGGCAGAAGGCTGAAGACGAAGCAGGGTTCGACGGTGATGGGTTCCCAGTACGGTTGCTGATGAAGACTGGAAGGCTCTGAGCCGGAGAAGTTCACATTTTGCAGCAAAAATGGCCTTGACGTCTTTCGTGTGTCTGTTGACGTCGGTTCTAATGAAGTTGTCGGCTGTCGGGCTTTGGCACTTCTCCGGAGCTTGGGATTCCCTTAGAGAAGTAAAGTTGCACGCTGGAGCCAGTGAGGGGGTTCAACGTTATCTGATGCGGCTTTGACGTCGGTCCCGGTGAAGAACGTAGCAGGAGCTGCCGGAAGTCCAGTCCCACCGGCGATGCACCCATGGCAGATTAGCTATCAGGTAGGGCCTGGTCCCACTTCAGTTCTCTTGAGGAAAAGTTGCCAAACACTTTCTAGGTCCCCACTTTTAGGGTTATGGAGGAGGAATACACTCTGACACCAGCCAAGGGGTTCCAGGACCTCAGAAGCAGCACTTGGGGATGGTGGGGGTGGGGGGCAGGACTCACTCTGATAGAAGCCACCACAGGGTCTTCGGCAGGTCCAGTTGAAATTGGTCAGCTGCGCTCTTTTGAGAAGGTGGACTATTTGCAGTTTTTGTGTCCCTGTAGTGTAGCAGGAGATCAACCTACTGACCCTTGGAGTCCACTTGTTTGTCCTGGATACAAGTGGGAGCAGGTCCAGCCCTTGGGGTCTCCTCAAAGGTCTCAACAGCAGATGCAGTTCTTCTTTTGTTTTCCTCAAGTCCAGTAGTGTTCCGAAGAGCGTGCCTGACAGTGCCACATTTATGCCTGTAGGTGGTTGTGACTAACGAATAAGGGGAAAAAGTTCACAGGTGTAACCCTACCCACTTTGCAGCAGTTCCTGTGCGCCCTACTGCACACAAGCCCACATTGCCCTTCTGCACCTAAAAACATGAGGACAGAACCTTTCTTTCCCTGTACAGAGTTCCTGTGACCACTCTAGAGGTGTGGCCTGGAAAATGTGCAACCTTTCTTCTTTGTTCACTCAAAATCGGTTCTAGTGGCAGTTCCTCTTCCACTTGGATTGGTGCCTGACTGGTTAGGGGGGCAAATGAAGGATGCAGGCCCAGGTGTTGGCTACATCTGCTAGTGACAGGGTTGGTATCCTTTGAAGCTCAGGAATTTCTGGGCACAGCCCCCAGGCTATCTGGCTCTAGGAAGAAAGAAAGATCTCACCACACCTAAGGCCTTTTGTTCGTTGTCTGGGAGCAAATCACATCTCACTTCAGGGGAGACAATAGGGGGTCCGGTGACAACTGGTCTCTGCCTTTTGTTTTTGGCCAATAAAAAGGTAACTTTCAAAAAGTGTCTGTTCCTTTATGGCAATATAAAATCCAGTTTTTCCAATACATTGAATTTTAAATTACAATTAGAATGAGCCCATGAACCATTTTTCTTGCTATTCCCAAACTGAATTTAGCACTAATTAAATGTAATGGTGTAAGCCGGTTTAGCTTATGAGAGAGCCAGCAGTTCATAGAATATACTCAAGTGTAATGAGGGACTGATAAGGATATTGCTTAGAATTTCAGCAGAAAGGCGCAACAAGAAAGTTGAAGCTCAACAAGCAGGCAAGGCGTCCTGAAATCATCCACCAGTGACAACATTCGACATGACCGGTTTTGCTGAAAGAGAGAGGACATTGCATTAATAGATTGGTGATCTAGCATCATTTACTCAAAATCCTTCTTTCAGTGATGTGGTATATTCTATCCTAGACCAGTTTGATTGGTGTGGTACAACGCTAGAAAAGTTACTCCAGACACACACACACACACACACACAGTGGGATGTGTGCGAGAGAATAACTTTTGCATAATTGAAAGGCAAGCACCACAAAACATAAATTGACCACTTAAGTAAAGGCTCAGCATCTAGCAGGTGTTCATTAGACAGAAAGGGCTATGAAGCCAACCCTTATCTGCAGACTGACTCAGAATTGAGCGTGGCAGCCTATAGGCTAACTAGCTGCAAATATTGTGCAGATCACACAACCTAAATAATTAATATCTTTTTATGGATCTGGGTCAACGTTTGCAGGTTCCAACATACAAATTCCCCAACAGTGTATCTCATGGTAAATGAGAAAGATAGGCATCGCAAACTAAAATAGTGACATATGGACACATCTAAGGCGCTTATTATTTCAGATGAAAAGAATATTGTTCATGGTGTAGGCATAGCCAGTGTCAATTATGTTTCTTATTTTTCCCCTCATCCTCGGCACCGTTGGGGCTGGCTGCGCTGAGAATGAGACCATCTCGTCATTATCCCTCAAGTGGCTACATCTAACCACTACTGGTCTTTTGTATAACTTTAGAAATGTGTGTCAGTAGTCCATGAGGACTAGATCTGGGCCAGCTTTCCAAGCTAAGCGCCTGGAATGAATTTATATGCAAATATTCTAAATGGGAATCGTTTTCATTACCTTGAAAATCTGAACTAGAGCAGTTCTTGGAAACCAATCTTAGACAATCTGGTATTAGAATATCCTTCTATGGATTCGTCCTCTTAAGCTGATGAATCTAAGTTAGTGTTTTTAATCTCTTAAGTATAGGTATCTTCCTTGAATGCATGATAAAACTTACCCAGCAAATCCGCTGCCCCGCTCCTGCTTACAATTAAATGTATTTCGGGCGAAATGTTTGAGACTTCCTTAGGACACGTATGGTTTGCTGTATTCTAACTTTTACTTTTGCTATAACTTCTAGAAATGTTAGTGAAATGCATTGTCTATCAATGATCTACTGTATTCAGTAGATGGTGAATCTGGAACTTATGCAGCTTCATAGTTATATTACAGAGGTTTGTTTGCTGCTGTGTTGTAATTAGTAGAGCTTTGTTGTGATGTCAGCATACATAAGCACTTTTAGTTCGATATATTGTCTTGTTTAGTTTTAAGGTACAATCATGCAAGAAATTAAGAAAAAGCATGATTAGAAATTTTTCAGTCAAATGTAGGCCACAAATAGTGTGATGAGGGTATCCAGACATATGGCTTTTCCCCTTTGCTAGTAGGGAATTCCGCCTTCTCCAAGGAGTTGCTACCAGTCCTGTCCAGGCTAACTTGCCACCAGTGTTGTCGTGGATAAGGAAATCTAGACACCGGTCTCGCTCCTGCTCCAGTTCACGGGCAGGGCACGAGTCGGGGGTACACGCGGGTGGACAGCGTCCACCCACTTTTTCACAGGGTGAACGCCGTCCACCCTGCCAAGAAGTTGGGCCGCACTAAATAATGTGCTGAACTCGCCCCAGTGTAATTTCCAAACATCGGGACACTTTCAGCAGCGCCTGCACGTTGTCTGCTTTCCATCTGCAACAAGCAACAACATGCAGGCTGGGACGGGGCTATCTTTTTTTTAGACTCCTGCTGGGCCCATAACAAAGGCCGAATTTGAGGGGTCATCAGGCCTTCTTTTGTTTGAGTCTCCTGACTGGGAGCAGTCAGGAGCCTCACACCTAGAAGCAAATGCAGCAGAGGGGAAACAAAGGTTAGCACTTCGCACATACTTAAGAGGCAGCTTTTCATTCTGTTCCGGCTCTGTTTACTAGATATGCATGCACTGTAAGAATGTCAGATGTGTTGGTCTCTCCCAGTAGTTACATAGTACTAAATGTAATTTATATTGCGCTTACTACCCCTGAGGAGGCGTTGAAATAATTTAAGTACCACTATTTTTTCTTGTATAGCGCTATTCATCCCAAAGCAGTGTCGGAGCGCTTTACATCACACGTACATATTAAAGTCGTGGCTTGTGATGCCACTTCCTATGATGTAAATTCCTGTGATGCCACATGTAATGTCATGTGCCGTGATGTCACGCGCCGTGATCTCATGTGCCGTGATGTCACGTGTTCTGATGTCACGTGCCGTGATGTCACTTGCATACTGCCTAACTAGGTTAGTCCCCCCACTTCGTTTTTTAGGACTTGTGCCCTGTTCACGGGTCTGGCCCCAGTCACGAGGCCATTCCTGTGAATGATTCAGTTCCCTCTCGAAGGCCTCAATCCCCCTACAACAAATTTTGAAACAGAATTTGGTTAAAACCGTAAGGGTTTAAAACGCAGCTGAAATATTAAAAAAACTTTAAATAGTGCCCCCATTTCTGACAGCAGTGAATATTATTCCAGGTGTCAAAATTGTACAATGGCATACACATTGTTTTATTACCTGCACATTGCATAAGCTAGTAAACAATGATGGGTGAAAGATCTTAATGAGAGGAGGCACACCTGATGGATTTGGGGAAGGGGGGGGGGCGAGAGATTGCTATTTCTTGAGCTTCTCCTGATTTGTCTTGGGTTTCGGTACAGACCATAGGAAGGTTTCATTCTTTCTTAGAAAATCGTCAATAGAGGTTGAGGATGGGGAATCTTGTCTTTTCAGTGGTGTTGGTCAAGTTTGGGGTCCTGTAGTGTTTCACCACCGTCACTGCTGTTTAATTTCTTTGAGACTTTTCATGACCCTGCAGGATAAATTTGGCATCTCCTTTCAATCATGTGCCAATGCAGATTTATCAGGGATTTATGTTCGGTCAGAGATGCCAGCTCTTCTCTATGTCGCGGTTGCTCAGGTCCTGAAGACTTGGATGCTTTAGAAGAGCCTCCAACTATATGGGTGCAGGACTGAAGTTTTAATGGCTAGCTCAGAATACATGTTGAACAGGTATCCATCAAATTAAGAGCCCCATCCTTGTTTTATGGCTTGTTTTATGGCTACTGTCGTTATTAAAAACAAAGTTAAAAATGTACACCGCCTTAGGGTTTCACAAGGTGCCTACCGTATCAGAATAGTGGTAATCAAGCAGTTTACTTTTGTAGACCACCGACTCATTGAAGCTCATGCCCAGGTTCAATGTTGCAGTGACCTCCACTTAGCACGCTCAGCAAAAGTTGCCGTTCTGTGCAGAGGGTGCCTTTTATTGAACATTATCAACATCGCCCACATAATAGTTTTCTGTCCTGTGAGACTTTTAATGTAACCTCCCAAACTCTCAAACAAGGTCTTCTCACAAGAATTGTTCTGCTTACAGGTGATCTCTTTTGGTCAGGTAGTGTCACGTGCTAGAAACTCACATTTCCTGATCTTTTGGTTGAGAATATCAAACTCTGGGTGTTGCACGATTATTAGGCGGTGCAGTGACATGGCCCACTGTCGAGCTGGTTTCAGTGAGGGTGTGTTATAAATCTACGTAATCCTCCTGTAACCTTCACATCTCTTCCGTATCTTTTGTAATACACCTCTGCACCCAGATATTAACTTCCTCTTCCTCCTTGCTCCCACAATCAGACGTGGTTCCTCTGCAGCCTGCCACTAGAGGTCCAGTGTTCAGCTGCTATGTCAGCACCATATAAGTTCCCTACATGCATGCATGCATGCATGCATGCATACATACTTGTGACCTATGGTTACTTGTCATACATTGGTGCACTGAGCAATTTATTTCACTGTCCCAAATACTCCAGGTTCTTAGATTGTAGTGAACATATGGTAAAGCAGGAGTACATTTAGTGTGTGGCAAGTGCATTAAATTAGGACTACGTGGCCTTCATAATACAAGGTGTCGAGAAAGCTTTACCTGGACTTCATAGCTGAAAGCCTGTGAATGACGCTCATAGGATGCATAAGTGACCAAGGTCTGTGTATGCCCTGGAGACTTTTTTTTATTAGATATGTTGTTATATTATCACCTATGCTGCTCTTGCAAAACATTCCCTAATCCCATTTTGAAGGCTGTGCCCTTCAACCTTGTACTTTAAAGGGGGATTTCATCATCGTAGCTTACTTTGCTTTAGAAGACTCTCCGAAGGATGTGTGTTATGTAATGAGCCCAAAGCTCTCCTCAGAAGCTCTCGGTGCCCCGAATGCCAAGGCTGGTTGTCTTAAAACCACCTTTAATTAACTACCAGACACCCCCCGCCCCTTTATCTCACTCTGGAAGGTTCATGCTTTCGGCTTTTTTGACAGTTTTGATTTCTTTCTCTTCCTCCATCTTTCTTATTTGTGTATTTTCCCTCTCTTCCTCTCTGTAAATATCTAATATGGAGAGATAAGTGCCGGCAACAACCAACTCAAATTAAGCACTGCAGTTCAGTTAATATAGACTCAGAGAACATTCCTTACAGCTGATCTGGTACATGGGAGCTCCCTCATTGGGTTTAAAATGAGACCTCAGAAATAGAATGATCATGTAAAATAGAATGATCATGTAATGACCGTTACAAGCAGTCATGTGGGCATATGCGAATATGGTTCAGGGTCCCAAGGCGATGAAGCTTGAGGGGCCTTGCCTTTTACTGGGGAGGTAATGACTACTGTCGCGACGCATACCTATGTGGAAAATTCTGAGTTGGAGAAAACTGTGGTTTTCAGCAGTGGTCTTTGCCAGTCTTGCTAAGAACTAAACTATCTCATGAAAGATTTGTTGATCTAGGAGAGCATCAAAATTTCGTTTATAATGTAGATTAGCCCAGGGAAAAATGAATATCTTTTGTTCTAAAAGTTCATTCTTAATGTTGCTTTGTTGGTGGCGATCTGTTTTGCCAGGTTTGTCAGTGAATACAGTTTTTTCTTTCCTATGTCTCAGGCTTATTTTTTTGTGTCCAGGAGGAGCAATGGGAACTCATGACATAGCTCGACTTCACTGAAAATCCGTCCTGTCGTTTCCAAAAAATACCTTCAACCAAGCTGTTCCAAAAGTTTCAGTTTGAAGATCGATTGTTGAAACCATAGTCATCTTAGGAATTGGTAAAATATTTTCTTTCTAATAAAGTAGGTGCAATTTTGAAAGTGCAAAGGCTTCTCCTAATGGTTTCTGGATACTTGCAGTGAAATATGTAGTGCTTTCAAACTAGCTTGTGAGCTTATGTAGGGATTATGGCATGTTTAGTGTGGCAATGCCTTAGATTCTTTCAAATATCCACGTCTGTGTATGGGCATCGCTGTACGAGTGGCTTTAAGGAACTTGAACCTGCATACAGAAATTTAAAGCAGATGAACACTTTACGTACCTGTACCTATGTAGCCTTATTTCATTGCACGTTATCAGGCGTTCTCCCCCACCCAGAGCTCCTGTGAGCCTGAATTTAAGGTTAAGCTGTTGATTAAAATGTTACTTGTTTGAAAGTTTGAGAGCTTCACAAGGACCTAGGATGGAAGTGACTGTGCTTTCCCTTGTAGTGAAGAGTGGGCCGGTTTTCTACTCTACACACTGTTTGCATGAACGAGGTCTGTTTCTATTGAAAAGAGTCAAGATTTTACTGGCCGATTTCAAGAGTGTTATGTTATTGTGTTAGTGTACATATGCAGAAAGCTTCATGCCATTGGGGTTCATTATAGGAGGCAAGCAAATGAAAAGCTAAAATCTTTGGGCAGTACGCCAGGTCTTTAAAAACTTTCTAAAGTTGCTCAGGAAAGTGAGATTTCTGAGGTTCGGTGGGAGGGCGTCCCATTGGTTTGCAGTCAGAACTGAGAAACTACGCTCACCCAATCTGACTGATGGATTTAGAAATGATCAACAGGCTAGGAGATGAGGAGTGCTAGGCTCTGTGTGGATGGTAAGAAATCTTACATTTCTGGGTGTACCGCGGGATGTTCCTGAACAGTGCTTTGCGTATGATACACATAACCTTAAAGATGATGATGACGCTGCAGCAGATATAAAAGTATCAATGTGCCGACTCTGCCAATTCCAGCCATCATCATCCTAAAACCATCTAGTGCTGCTCTTTGAACTGACTCCACGCGATGGGCAGGATTAAATAATCTTAAAAGATTGAGAAACTCGGCCAGTTGCAATGTAGTCACTTATAGCAATGTGACTCTCTAATGTTTTGGCTGCTATAGAAAGAAGGGAAACGGCGCAATAGTTTTTCAAGATAGCGGGGTCTGTGTCAGGCTTTTGCAGGCTAGGTTTGATAATGGCCTTTTTAAATTGATCAGGGATGCTACGAGATTCTTTTGAGGATTTTTTCATGATCCAAACTGTGGGGCTGCAAATTTTTCAAAATAGATGATGGGCCAGGGATAGAAATGTTCTGATGATCAAAAAGGAGAATAGAAGGAACACCTGTTTTAAGGTTTCAAAGTGTAGTATTTGTTAGAAGTAAAGGGCTCGAAAGGATATAGCTTATGAGAATACTGCTCATTTTCAAGCATGAAAGTTGGAAATTATTGGCACTCTTTCTTGAAGAAGGAGCTCGAGTTTCTCAATAAAGTTCTTATTAAGTGAGCCCCAAGGTTCTCGAGTAGCCTATGCTGACAGAGATGCAAATGTTTTTGACTATCATTTTCCTGCTATAGCCTCTTAGTGTAAGAATATAATTTTTTGGGTAACATTTTGGATTTATACTTTCTCAATGACGTCTTAAACAAAGGTTTGCATGATTAATCATATATTGTGAACCAGTGGTGTTTAGCTTGGCGAAATGTGTGTTTTTGCTAGTACCATTTTTTCATTTAACACAGGGGTGGGTATATGGCTTTTATGGGTAATTTTCATTTTACACAGAGCATGGATGTCGGCTTCAGTAGACACCCGATTGTTCTGTGATACAAACTTCCATTGGAGTTACAGCTTAGCCGAAGAGTGTGATCAACATAAGAACTTTTGTTTCCTTTTTTTAGGTCGAACCTAGCGCAGCGCATTAGGTCGAGCCTAGCGCAGCGCGCATGCGCTGCTCTAGGAAAACGACCTCTTGGAATCACTCTGGACTTTTCACACGCTCGTGCGTGTTTTTATTTTTTTTAGCATTTTTTCTATTGGGCTTTGCGTGCGTCTTTATAAAAAGACAGCACGCAATTGGGCAAAGGCGGGTGCATGTCCCACCTTTCCCAGGGAATGTATCCGCCCACGGCCTACGGCTTGCGGTTACGAGCAGGGGCGCCATCTGTTCGGGGTCATGTCACCATCTGTTTTTAATTAGCGCGTTCGCCGCGCTGCCGTGCTCACTCGCCCCGCTTCTCTCTCGCGCCATTCTTTGCTTTTCGGGAAATGTTTACTCCCCGAGCGTTTTGCTCGCGGGAGCCAGCAGCAGCGGCGCGCAGGCTGCCATCTGTTTTGGGTCAGGTTTCATTTCCAGACCTTGCTGCTTTCATTAGAAGGCGCGTCCCCTCCACAAGAGTGCGCTTTCATTTTCTCTAAAACACAAAGGAACAGAAAGGAAATCAATTACGGTGACATCTTACTTTTCAGTGGAATCGTCAGCACCGTCTAATGAGCGGGCCTTGGCCAGAGCCTCACAGGAAATTACAAATAAGCTGCTTATGTCCATCCACACTACTTTCAAATGACTCCAGACTGCAGTGTCCGGTTGAACGTGAAAACCTTGCATTTCAGCCGCTGCTTTTCTAGAAACACCAGCAGCACGAAAATACCGACAATAAGCCAGACTCAGTTAGCCTGCCCGGTCCGCTCTGGTCCAAGCCGATTGTTGGCTCAGTGGGCTGACGCTTCCACCCTATTAATCTTATGTTTGACCTCACAACCGCAGGTTCGAACCCCAGCGCGTCTGCTCAGCCTTTCATCCTACTAGAGGCCGACTAACTAATTAACATTCATTTGGTTGGCAATAAACATCTGTTACTCGGCACCAAGATGCAGCATACTCCAGCCCCGCCTTCACTTGCACACTGGGATAACTCACTTTCGCCTCCTTTCAATTCGGCTCCTGATTTTCTCTACTGTGCTCGCTTTCTGATTTGGTACTGGCATTATATAATGCAATCTTAACTTATCTTTTCGCTCCCCCACCTCAGAAATCTGCAAGCACTTCTCCTTTCATTCCTTTTTATTTTTTGCATTATGTAGCGCGAATGAAGGTATCAAAGCACTTTACATAAGTACTAGTTCCAGTACAGAAATCTGCCCGGTGGGTGATAATGTGCTGCATGGCTAAACACTTATAAGGTCCCAAAGGCGAGACCTATTGGCTATGCCAATGCTTGTTTTTAGTGTTCCCATTGGACAGAGAACTGGAACGTTTTTGTTTCCTTTTTAGTGTTATCATTGGGCACAAAAACGAGTAAGTAAAACGGTCTGACCAACAAAAGGAAGGATCTTATGTGCTTCATAGTCCGAAAATGGCCCAAAGTGTGCCCTTTGTAGCTGATAAAGTCAATAATATCCTGAGTCAGGTTAAGGGAATTGGGTAAATCAAAATAATTTTTTGAATTTGATTTGCCCAGAATTTCAGCCACCATTGATCAACATTTGGGCTATAGAGCAAAATAAAAGTCTGATTCAACCGTAATAGTTCATCGGAAAGTTTTGGCATATGTCCTTAAGAAGGGGATAGGTTAAATATGTTCTATCCCCTTAATAGTTGGCAAAGCAGAGGTCAAAATGAGTAGTCTTTGGCAATGACTGCCCCTCCACCACAGTGTCTCTTTTATAGGCAGATTTAGGGAGGGGAGCATCCCTGACCTCTACTGCTGTGGTGGTGTTAACCTAGCCATGACCAGGCATTAGTGTTAACCATTATACAATATATGGGTCATAAATGCAAGCTAGAAACAAATTCTTCTGGAGCCAGTCTTCACAGTTCAGTGAGGGGCTGTAATAACCCACCCTTATTCCTGAGCTAGTGGAAGTGGTGTACCTGTGCGAGACCTTGAAGAGGGGAGAGAGCGAATTTATAGATGAAGTTGACCAAACAATTCAGGTTTAAGCCCTTTTAGAGAGGTTCATTGTGTGACATCCAAAACCTATACTGAAGAAGTCCTTAAGTGTGTGTCCAACCACTTTGTGTGTGGAAGACTCCCTGGGTGGAGAGAAATACTAAGCAACTAATTCCAACTTGTAGAGGCCTCTCAGCGTGTTTATTGCCTTAGTCTCTTCTGTAAGTTGGACTTTGGCATTCAGAATGTGAGCAGGTTACTGTAAGCTTGTGGAGTTAACTGTGAAACTGATTAATGCAGACTCTGGCTTCGAGTAGGCCTTAATGATGTGGTGGCTGCTCCCAAGAGGTTGACTTCAAGGAGGCCTGGAGAGCTACCCTGGAAGCAAACGGAGGAAAGGTGGCAGCGCCGAACCATGTTGGCAGCCTATCTTTCTGTCTCCATGAGTCAAAGCTGCAGCTTTCTCACACTAAGCTTATTTCATGATCACTTGGTAAGGTGTATCCGGCTGGGGCAGATAACACTCAGGTGTGGATATATGTCATCGCTGACCTAAGTTGAGATTGAAAGCAGTGTGCAGTATGGGCTTTCACAGTTGTTTCCTAAAGAATGCAAGGCTTCGACGTGAATAGGGATGTCCCCCAAAATGTTCCTTCTACTGCACTACCCAGAGTTTTTGTAGGGCACTCAAACCACAAATTACCGTATTGAGTGTTGCTGGATGGAGAGGGATGTTCTGGAAGGCATTGGGACCACTGCAAAGGAATGACATGCAGGAAATGCAGAAACAAAATAGAAAAGATTAAATCCTGCTAGGAAGTAATACTGACTCTGGAGCTGAGAAAGCCTTGATGATCAGGAATGAACAATCAGTCTTGAGAGCCTGTCTTGCCCTAAAAGTAGAAGTTTTGTGTTGTTTTAGGCTGGAGGTTGTCTGGCATAAATAGATTAATGGTGTAAGAAGAGCAAAACAAGTGAGTCTTTAGACACCGCCTGAACTTTTGAATCTCAGTTGCTAAAGAAGGAAGTTCTGAATGGAGGTGCCTTGTACGTGAAGAGGTCTGCTCCTAAATATTTCAGCCTTCGGGGATTGGCAACTAGGAGGTTTGCACATCAGGATCTCCGATGCCTGAGCGAATGGTAAAGTTGAAAAAGTGTATCCACATAACCAGGCCCATTGCCATGTATAGGTTTGTGAACAATGCATAGTGTTTTAAAATAGAAACTCGCTCTGATCGGTAACCAATGCAGAAACCTTAGGGCTGGGGTGGGGTGGTCTTTGCGTTTGAGGGTACAGATGAGCCTTGGTTTGTGGTTCTGATTTATGTGCAATCTGTCAATCTAGTGCTTAGGAAGGCAAGTCAAGATTCTCCTGAAGTAGTCGAGGTGGAATTACACTACGGCAAAGACAAACGTAATTCCTTTGGGGAATTGATGAAAAACCCCATTTCCTTAGCTCCCAGAACATGTAAAAAGTAATAGGTGATTGTGCAAGGGAAACTTCATTTCTGTAACGAGTTGACCGTTTAGCACTGTCAACTTGGAAGACCCAACACTGGCTGTGACTTTCTGCTATCTTTGTTGTGCTATTATGGCGCTAGATTGCTTCAGGGCTCTCAGTGAATTTAACTGCAAGCCATGCAGGGGGGACTGTGTGGTTTCCAAACTTTTTACACCTGGCCATAAAGGGATGTTTGGGTAATTTGTGAACTTTAATAGATGCACACCGTGAGAGCTCTCAAAGAGTGGTGAGTGTTCGTCTGATGTTCAGTCACTGTGACCTTTCACCTCGATCTCATCTCAAGTAATGTTCAGATTGGGCTCTGAACAAAAGTGCCAAGAGCTTCCTGTAGCGCAGGAAGGGTGCCAGTGGCCCCAATGTAAGTGTGATATATGGGACCTGTGGCGATTTGTTGGATGTAGAAGTCCCCACTCCAGCCTGGGCCCATGTGCCACACCTGTTGCATCATTCGGATCGCTGGGAGTAACTCTTGACAGAAATCTAAACATGCAGAAACACATTAGCGCCGCAACAAAAGGAGCAAACTTTCAGATGAACACCTTGAGAAAATTAAAACCTTTCCTTCCCGCAAATGACTTCAAACTGGCAGTTCAAGCACTAGTAATCCCAAGAGTGGAATATGGGAGTGTCTCTCTAGGCGGACTTCCCAGATCTACGACGGCCCCTCTAAGAGCATCAATCAACGCAGCAGCCAGACTCATCACAGGCTCCAAAGGAATCTGCCACATCTCCCCTGATCTTAGAGCTCTTAACTGGTTACCTTTCGAAGCCAGAATTCAACTAAAAATCGCCTGTATGACGCACAAGGCTATACATCACCACACTCCGAGTTATCTGGCCCAAAAACTGATGTTCTCTTGTGGCAACAGATCCTCCAGGAGCTCCAGTAACCTTCTTCTGAAACCACATCGATTTGCCAAGAAGAAAACAAACAACCGTGCTTTCTCGGGAATCGCTCCTAGGATTTGGAATGCATTGCCCCCAGAAACCAGACTGAATCCCTCTACTGCCTCTTTCAAAAAAGAAGTAAAATCTCTTCTCATGTCTAAATTTACATGAACAATGTATGTAACTCGTAAAACGGCCGCTGGTGTTGGCATGACATTCTGTCTTTCAATGTTTCTTGTTCAAATATATGCCCTTGTAAAGCGCTCTGATACCCACAAGGGTCATGTTTGCGCTATATAAAACCTTCAAAATAAATAAAATAAAATTTATTGCTAAACTCTTTTTAAATCCTCTGATCATGGCTCACATCTTGGAGATTGTACATCTAACAGTGGAACAGGCGAGGTTCCCATGGTTAACTCCAAATGAAGTTCTGACTTCAACACAGAGCATCCTGAGAGCTGCAGGCCAGCCAGTGGCTAGGCTGTTCCATGTGGAGGAGCCCCAGATGTTGGAGTAACGATACCCTTACCATACTAGTGCCCAAGGGTGCCTTTGAATTAAATGATTGTGTGTAATCCATGGCTACGTACCCGTCACCACCAGTCTCATATCGACACGCTCCTCAACCACCCACAAATTGCCAAGTGCAGGCTATATGTGGAGGAATGTTCACTGAACTGGGCCAGGTGGAGGAGACATTCAGAGACCAGGGACATTGCGGAAAATGGGTTTTAGCACCATGTGGAGCCCTCTAACTAGGCCAAGGAAGCTGAAACAAGATGGCGGCATGCAGGGTCCTTGACCCGCCGGCAGTTGCATTTGTTCTTTGTAAAACTTGTGTCTAGAAAATCATGAAATTGAGTGGACTGAAGTTCCTTGCATGGTGTAGCGTACCATGAACTATTGGGCGTTGGGATTGCGGCTTTAGCACAGCTTGACAAGAGCGCTTTGCTTGCTGGACTAAAATGTAAACTGCAGTTCCAAAAATAGTAATATAATATTCAAAGGGATTGCTTTCGGTTGGAGTTTGTCTGTAATCCCTGGTACAGGGGCACTCCAAGGCCTGCAGTCAATGGTGCTAATGCACTTCCCTGGCACCGGCAGTGCTTGGGCTCAGGACTCGTTGTTCTTAAAGGAAGACGAGGCGAAGGGGCAGTGCAGCGCTGCTCTTCATGTCTTATTGCTCACATACATGACAGCCGCACCATCTCTTCATTGAGGCTTCCAGAGAGGGAAGGGATTGTTACTTGACTTTCATCGGCCATTTTATGACCCTTTCCACCGAAAATGGTTCAGATCGCCTTTTTTGCTGCTAAATGCCGAGATGTGATTTATAATGACACATTGAAATGTCTTGCATGTGTTGTGTGTTTATGCTTCTAAATAAAAACGACAAACGATGGATTTTCCAATAGGACATTAAGATTCTTCTGTTACTGGAATCAGATCGCGCCCCCCCCCCAGCCTTAGCTGTTGTTTAAAAGACGTATTGGAATTGAAAATTGATATGTCTACTACATAAAGTGTGCATTCTCAGTTATGATTGGCTGAAAGCGGAGGTGGCACCACTTTGTGGATTGGGGCTGAACCTGGCTGTGGTTGAGTTGTACAATTCTAGGGTCCCTTATCACGGGACATATTGTGAACATGAACATAATAAAGTTAACATTTAAGTTGTTGTTACCATTGCGATTATCTATAGCTGGACACACAAAAAGTGATTAGTGTAATTAACCTATTGTTTACATCCAGTGGGCTCTGAGTTAGCCTCTTTCAGGCATTGGCTTGAGACTTTGTCACTCACAGCTTGGTTCATCCCAGAGGAACAGTGCTCACTCCCCTGTTTTTGGTTGTTTGGGTGTATCCTTTCATCTCCAATGCAGTACAAGTAAAGCAGTGCACAAAGCACTACTTTACATCTCCCCGTCTCTCCCGCTGTAATGGCTTTATTGATGCTTGTTTCAAATGGTAAGTTACAGTATGTCCAGGGAAGAGGTGCATCTTCTTGACCAGGACGTTTGAAAGGCACTCTTTGGTTGGTTGCAAGTAATGATGCGTAATCTGGGCGTGTCAGCGGAATTGAACTTGGATAGGGTTCAGGAATGGATAGTCTTCTTTTAAAGTGTTCATTAATGATCTTGAGCTGAACGTGAGTATCTTTATTTCCATTGTTGCTGATGGCTTTAAAAATATGTGAGATGGTAAATATAAAACATGGCGCTCTGCGTTTACCACGTGATCCGGGCACCATGAGAAAATCGCCAGAGTGTTCATAAATCAGATACATAACGAATAATTGTGATGCTGCAATAATCCCAAAGTGGCCCGCGGGTCAGGCAGATGCTAAACAGATGCTGCATCCCCGAGCAATCCATATACCAGCTGAAGCACCGGATAGTGGCATTTGCAATGAAAGGGCGGACAGAATGTATCTAGCGCAGTAAGAGGCACTATACGGAGACATGTACATGATGGTGTTCACTATAAATAATTATCATTCATTATAAAATAAAGTAAGTAGCAAGACGACACAATAGGAACCACGAAGAAAGACTCGGTTGAGATTGTTTTTCAGGGTGGAGTGGGAGTGGCAAGAAGATTTAGGAGCGTTTGCTTGTCCGATTTAATTGAACATATTTGTATGCAACAATCTATCAGGTGGTCTGTTAAGTGAAAGAACAGTAATGAATACACACTGTCAAATACAGCTGACAGGACAGAAGTAAAGTCACTGTAACAACAATAACAACTGTTCCCTTGTGGAATAGGTTTTCTGCCAATAGTGACTGTACTTGCAGGCTAGATGGGTGCAGAGGAAAATGGCATTAGCCACAGTACAGTGTACCTTTAAAGTTAAGAGAAGGAAGACGGAACCCTTGTTGTTCTTATCTGGAATGATGCTGCAGAAGCTCCCACAAGAAGAGTGGTTTACTCCGGGCCATAAAGGAAGAAGGTTGACAATACCATGTACACATCAAATTTATAATTCAGGTTGGAGCAAGTTGCAGAACCAACCCCACAGAGACTCGCATAAGGATAAACCATAGCAAGAAGATATGGCACGGGGATGCTCACTACTTGGTGGGGGGAGTGGGAGGAATGCACACTAGCTGCCAAGACTGCCCCCACCGCCCCCTCCGTTGCACACTGGTACATGTAATCACAAAGTATTTTCTCGCAGTAAAACACGGTTAGTTTGAAAGTTCAAACTCAGAACTCAGTCTAGCGCAGATCCATTTAGGTACTCTGCTGCTTGTTAGGGGAATTTGTGGTTTTATGATTTGCTTTCTGGAGCCAGGTGTTTCAACCTGAGAGCTACCCTTTCACTTATCTCACCCCAAGGCACCATCCTTTTGATGATTACGAAAGTATGAGACACGTTTAAAAAAAATGACCACATACTGCTTTCGTTCGAATGTTCAAGTGATCTCTTCGATAATGTTAGTATTGACCGTCTGTGGCTAAATTCACCAGTATCCTTTGGGGATGACTGTGGCAGTCCAGACAGTCTCTTTGCAACATCACCTCTTTTCCCCATTTGCTCACTGCAATCCGGGACAAGGAGCACATGGAAAGCAAGAGGAAAAACACATAACCCATCATCGAATCTTCTATTCTCCAGAAAGGTGCCTGCTAACCCGCAGTGGCGGCCGGTGACATTTGAAAGTGGTGAGCGTAAACGTTAGTCATGACTTTTATATAGCGAGCGAATTGAACAAGTTCAATGGACAAACTTGGGGTCCAGGATGAGTCATTCTCCCGAGAAAAAAATGAAAAGAAGATTGGCAAATGGTGCATTTTAAAGCAAATGACTGTAGCGATAAAGCAAGGCTTATTAAGCAGTGGGAACGTATAGTCTTGAAATGTTAAACACATTCAAAACTGCCCCATATCTTCCTGCATTAATATGTTCAACAGTTACTGTAATGTGTAAATTGTACAGCATGACAACTTTAGCCCTTTAAAATGTATGTCTTGCACTGCATGCAGCATTAACTTTGGAAAAATATGCTCTAACCAGACTTTGAGAAGCACCCACAGATGCTGGCTGTAACCAGTCATATAGAAATATGTGCAGATAGGTCTTTAAGTGAGATGAAAAATGTGGGGGCTCTCTATAAAGGAACATGCAAATAAATTTCTGTGATTCCCATAGTGTGCCACCTGACCGGTATTTTGGTTTCGCTGTGAGATGCAATTTTATCCAGATAAATGCCACAACAACTGGCATACACCTAAAGCCTGTCAGTATGATTGGCTTTGTCACTGGGTGTTAGCTGTTTACAATATATGAGTAACAATAATGATTTCTTATAAATAATTAACATTGGAAATGTTTAAATTCTGAAATAGTGAGTCTGTGTATTAAATAGCACTGAGGCCTGTGCAAGGAGTTTTGGCCTTCAGTTATGTGTGCTTTATGTCAGATATGTATCCTCTTTTTCTCTGCATATCTTGTCCATCTGCACATCTTCAACCCCCTCTCTTTCCTCTTCAGCATCCTCTTTTCACTCTTCCCCGAATGCACTTCCTCTCATCTGTCACTTCATCACCCCCAACATGCACTGCACTCCCTCAAATTTAAGCACTTTAATTTCTCTTACTTTTGCCTTGAAAATATTTTGACATCAGTGTGTATCCCCTTCACACACATATCCCCAGAATTTCAGTTGCAAATGGAATACCTAAACATTGTTCTGTGTGCTCTGCAGAGAGGCCAACCCACTGACAGGCACTTTGTTTGGCTTCAGCCTTCGCGTCTGCACGCTCAATCAAAGCCCCTGTTAAACACGTGACATGGCTCAAGCCTCAGAGTATGCACAGAAAAAAAATACAGATAAACAACAACATTATAAAATCGATAACTCTTGGGGAATGCAAGATTAAGTAAAGCATGTGAAATAAGGGAGGAACTAAATCGCTGAAATGCATTCCCTTGACGTTTATAACCATCCTTGTTTGCAAGTCAATCCATGTTTTTGGCATCCGGGTTAACTTAGGGGCATGAAGACCGGGGGAGCCAGTTTTAATGTCCTACATCAGAGAACTGCCCACTGCAAGCACATGTTCCACAGTAAGCACATATCTCTCGCTTTGGGCTTGACTCAGATATTTGGATCCATTTAGCGGGGGAACAAATGCCGCAGCTCCACTTCCAAAGGAGCGAGCGATCTGCAGTAAGGGCGTGGGGTGTCACAGTGGGGGAGGTGCAAACACTTACCATTACCAAGAACAAGGCACCGGATCAGACGTGCTTGCATCCACTCTCGCGTATGACGAAAGGGTGGGATCTATACTTTTGAATGACGGACGTCTGAAATCACCTAGGGATGAGGTCTCTGACACCCGAAACCGTGACGCTTATTGCGTCACTGACCTACAGAGTGCATACAACCCTAGACAACAATGGCAATGAAGGGCTTTAAAACCGAAAGCCCTGCGTCGTGCATCACAGTTAAGAAAGTTGATTTATTGCCTGGCTTCCGTCTCCTGCTTCAGAGCGAGGCAGGGCAGGCAGCCTGAAACAGACAGCCCAGCCCAGACTTAAATACATCAACTTATTTAGAGATACGATCGTAGGAATTTCAGAGGGGCGGAGCCCCTGAGCCCTAATGGAGAAACCGCCCCTGCTGACCCGGGACCCAAACACCGTCGCTGCCTACGTGCACAGAAAGATTGGAATTCAATGGAAAAATTTGATGTTTATACAAATGAGGTGCAGTTTTTATTGGGAGACGTACGGGGACACAAAATAGTAGAACATTTCTCATCACTTGAATGTCTCAATGTTTGGCTTCTTATTGCAAGCCAAGCTGTAAGAAAGAACATGTTTTTCAAAGTGCCCACTTGAATCACCTGATAGTATAGTTAACCCCAAATGCAAGATGTACAAATAACCACTATTCCTAAGCTCATAATCTTGGGCATAATAAAATAAATGTATAGCTTTCTACCTTACCATTTTCATATATTAGATTTTAGCATGTTTTTATTTTAACATATTTTAGCATATTTACAAATGATGGCTCTGGGTATTAAATGTTTATAGACAACCAACAAACACTGTATATCCCTTCGACTGGAAAAGTCTGACAGACCAAACAGTACATTACTTTTGTAGATCGACCATCAGAGCAAAAATGAAAACTTTGTCATCTGTTTCTATTTTTCCTACTTTCATTAGTTTTTAATTTCAACAATCATTTCATTTGGAAAAAACATGAGTCGTCTACACAGATGGCCCATTGCTGAGTTCGGAATTGTCTACATTTCCGAAATGTATAGCTCTCTGGGTTCACCAATGGAGTTTACACCTCTTCCCACCATAAGCTGCAATTAGGTCGAAAAACAACGTTAGGACATATTGACTAACACTTACAAAAATAACAAAAAGTCTGGTAATTGTTCTTAATCCTGCAGGTTCCTGACAGTTCTGAAGAGGGTGAGTTTAGCACAGCAAACCTTTTGTAGAGACCATTCTTAGAAAAAACACTTGTAGCAAAGCCACTAGGTCTCACTTTTATTATGCGAGTGCCAAGCTGTTGGCTTTGCTAATGTTTGTCTGTAAAGTGTTAAGTAAAAGAAAGCCATCACAATACTGTTGGAAAAGCAAACGCATATCTTATGATATCTCAAAATAGTGTGTTGAATTCAATTTTTCAATCTCTATAAATGGCATGGATCGATTTTCAAATCCTTTTCATACAGGAAACTGACATAATTTTAAAAGAATAAGTACATGTCAGAATGGAAAGAGAAATGCCTGCCCTCGCCTAATTAACTTGACACAAAAATCAGCCATTTGGTCATGTATAGTAGCCCAGGGAGCAGAATTATGCGCCTCCAGGAGAAATGTCTCACTAAGCACAACTTCTGCCTCAGATGCCAGCGGAGTGAATGCAGCACCATAAAAGCCTTTATGTGCCAAAGCTTGTGCTCTCACGCAATATGTGGAATGCAGGAGATAAAACAAAAAAATCTGTTAAGTCTACTCTTCAGACATATCCCAGCAGAAACATCCTTATTGATGTGCTTTTCTTTACAGTCGGGGAGGGATGGGGAGCAGCACGGGTGGGTATTTGATGAGAGGAAGCAACACTCGAGGAAGAGAGCTACGAATAATGTGCACTCTCATGGAGTGCTGAATGAAGAAAGCAGTTCTCTAAATGTGAGCAGTGCAAGGCTACTGCCAACCAAAAGGATTGTAAAGAGGCTATGTTCCAGGGGAGGAACAAACACGAGAAGAGGAAGGCAAGCTATTGAATAAGAGACAAGTAAATTCAATTCAAGGAATTTATCAAGCGTATGGCTTCCCACCGGGCTTCTGAGTGCTGGGCGGTCTACCAGGCTGTATACAATAGTCTTAAGCAAACCAATAGGTCTTGGGTTGTTTCCTAAGGCTGAGTAAGTTGTCATTCATCCTAAGAGTTAGGGGTCAGGTGTTCCACAGTTTAGGGGCAAGGTATGCAAAAGAACGCCCACCACACCTAGCTTTCTTCACCCTGGGGGTGGAAAGAAGGCTCAGGTTGCTAGATCTTTTCTCTCTTTCCAGGCGGTATGGGCTGACCAGATGATGAATCATTTGTGACAATAAAGCCAACCCACGGTAAGCAGTGAGCAGACTATAAACCCACTGTAAACTCACAATAGGTCTTTCGCACCCAGACAGCTTGCCAGCTTGCACTGTCTGGTAGGCGAGACCTAAAACGCACACTATCTCGCGAAGCACATTTCTCCTATAAAAAAAAAAAGAAAAACGTCTTGCTACATATCGACTATTTTCTTCCTTTCCTCAAGGGGAGTTCATAAACGATGGGGACCTTTTGCCTCATTTGCCAACATGTGGGGGGATAGAGACGCAAATTTGGCTTGCATAGCTTTTGTGGTAAAAGGTTATGACGGCTTAAGCATGAACTGCCCCAAATATTTAAAAAAAAATTTTGTTAAAAGGTCAGCACTGTGTTGGGGTTGTTAGGGGAGCAGCATCAGTACTTAAGGTGATGAAGTTCTTACCACAATCTGGTTTGAGTCAACCCATTCCAGGTTATACATTCTAAACTGTGGCAAAGAGCTCTTGAAAGCAATGGATGTTTAAACTGTGTAACGTTAGATGGCATTTTTCAGTTTCAAGGAATTTGTGTCTTCTTTTTAAGAACCATATGGGCTAAGTTCACTAAGGGTTTTTATTGGTCTTTTGGAAAACCAGTAGACTCTTGTCCACATTATGAAATTTGAAATGCACGCATCTTTTATCTCGTTTTTCATCTATCTTATGCAACAGAGTGCTCCTTTTCAGCAGAGTTTTGACCTCTCACTATAAATATTTTGGATTCTTCTACTGATCTTTAAGAGTTCAGATGCGAAGGTTGTGTATTTGGAACTATGACAGCAGAACAGTAGCCTTCAACGAGCTCAGTTTGTGCAATTCTTCCGGGGGTTGCCCCATCCACGGCCTTGTTTTGAAGGGGCTTTGCTTGGTGTTCATGTGGTTTTTCACTCCACCTTATTGTGGTTGGTGCTCCAAAGCCAGTGACTACAGTTCGAGAGCACGAAGCAAACAATGACTCCACCAGCAGGCTCATGTGGTCAGGTGGAATCCCGCCCTTCAAGAAGTGATTCAGTGTCTCCTTCTAACAACAAGAATGTGTGCTAAGAGCAGCTGTGCCAGACCCTGCTTCACCCTCCCGCTCCACACGCTGCCTCATCTTCAGGGGCTGGCGTGGTTTTCACCTGGGTACTGCTCCTCCCTACCTTTTCAGTCTGGAGAAGCTGGTGCCCTGGGAGTGCTGTTGACTTGTGATGCCGGTGTCCTGAGTGTGCTGGTGCTGTGACTGCTGGTGACCTAAGATTACCTGCAGCCTACGTCTTCTGGTGACTACTGCCCGTGGCCTACGTCCTCTGGTGACCATGTGGACATCTGGTAAAGCTCTTCTTTCTTGAGTACGTTTCGGTGCTTATGGACTGTAAAAACCACCCGATTCAGAAGTGTACCCTACACTGACTCTCCATGTGACTTCTTGTTGAAAAATGTAACCTGTATATAGTCTAGTGTCCGAAACACTGATGTTCAAAGGCTGTGATGGTTCCCTAGGCAAAGATATGATTGTGCTTTAAAGATCTAGTTTAATTCATGTAGGGGTAGGAGGGTTGAACTGAAGCAAGCACATGTGGTTACAGCCTCAGAATAGGAGCTAGAACTCGCACTACCATTGACTTCCTCTACCCCTAAAGCCGGCTCTGTTGTTCTTTCATTTAGTAGTTACTGCTCCTCAAAGTCCCATGAGGTTTCTCCTAGCAGCGCTGCTTCTAAATGCTGGTGTCTTGAGGGTGAAAGGTTTACCACAATAATTCAGTGTAGTTGTCACTGGATGTATCAGTGGGCTTCAGTCCGTCATGGCTTTTGTATGGAGCACACTAGCAACAAGTAGCTGTCTTGCGCAGCTTAAACCCCCCCAAATTCCTTCAATAGCGTTCGTTGTCTCTTAAATGCTGGTGTTCATGTCCATTCTTTGAGAGTTGTCCCCCCTTGTTCTGTGGACCTCCTAGATGGTGTAGTTCTATTGGGAAGTTGGGACAGCAAGAGTGCTTCGAGCCTTTCTGTTTGTTAAACATTCCCTCGTCTGATGAGTTTTGTTTGTCCCTCTGGACTGCATTGAGGGCCATAGCAGCGCCCTCGCCTCACTCTTTCCCTGACGTAGACAGCTTGTGTACCCCTCTCTAGTAGACACTCAGCCAATCCAATACTTTGCATCTGGTGAAACACTTATTTTGGTGTCCCGTACACAGACTATATAGGAAGTGGTCGCCGGAACCCTGGCACAGAAAGGTCAGGCATATGTTGAAGAACCATTTGTAGGCCTGAAGCCTATAGTTCTGCAAGTCTGCATAGTGGCCAGCAGAAGTGAACCCGCAAAGTGTTTCTTCTAAGATTTTGGCTCTGAGTAGCACCTTTGCCAGGAGTTTCGAGCGACGGGGAGGTACAGCTTGGAGACCATGTATGATTCTGATTCTTCTTACTCTCAATAACACCACTCTTCCGCCGCTTGGAGACAATGTATGATTCTGCTTCTTCTATACTCCCGATACCCTCACTCTTCCGCCGCTTGGAGACATTGTATGACTCTGCTTCTTCTTACTCTCAATAACACCACTCTTCCGCCGCTTGGAGACATTGTATGATTCTGGTTCTTCTTACTTCCGATACCCTCACTCTTCCGCCGCTTGGAGACATTGTATGACTCTGCTTCTTCTTACTCCTGGTAGCTCCACTCTTCCGCCGCTTGGAGACATTGTATGACTCTGCTTCTTCTTACTCCCGGTAGCTCCACTCTTCCGCCGCTTGGAGACATTGTATGATTCTGGTTCTTCTTACTCCCGGTAGCTCCACTCTTCTGCCGCTTGGAGACCTTGTATGATTCTGGTTCTTCTTACTCCCGGTAGCTCCACTCTTCCGCCGCTTGGAGACATTGTATGACTCTGCTTCGTCTTACTCCTGATAACACCACTCTTCCGCACCTTGGAGACATTGTATGACTCTGCTTCTTCTTACTCCCGGTAGCTCAACTCTTCTGCCGCTTGAGACATTGTATGATTCTGTTTCTTCTTACTCCCAGTAGCTCCACTCTTGCGCCGCTTGGAGACATTGTATGATTCTGCTTCTTCTTACTCCCGGTAGCTCCACTCTTCCGCCGCTTGAGACATTATATGACTCTGCTTCTTCTTACTCCCGGTAGCTCCACTCTTCCGCTGCTTGGAGACATTGTATGACTCTGCTTCTTCTTACTCCCGGTAGCTCCACTCTTCTGCCGATTGGAGGCAATGTATGATTCTGCTTCTTCTTACTCCCGGTAGCTCCACTCTTCCGCTGCTTGGAGACAATGTATCATTCTGCTTCTTCTTACTCCGATAACACCACTCTTCCGCTGCTTGGAGACAATGTATGACTCTGCTTCTTCTTACTCCCGGTAGCTCCACTCTTCCGCCGCTTGGAGACATTGTATGACTCTGCTTCTTCTTACTCCCGGTAGCTCCACTCTTCTGCCGATTGGAGGCAATGTATGATGCTGCTTCTTCTTACTCCCGGTAGCTCCACTCTTCCGCTGCTTGGAGACAATGTATCATTCTGCTTCTTCTTACTCCCGGTAGCTTCACCCTTCCGCCGCTTGAGACATTGTATGACTCTGCTTCTTCTTACTCCCGGTAGCTCCACGCTTGCGCCGCTTGGAGACATTGTATGACTCTGCTTCTTGTTACTCCTGGTAGCTCCACTCTTCCACTGCTTGGAGACATTGTATGTTTCTGCTTCTTCTTACTCTCGGTAGCTCCACTCTTCCGCCGCTTGGAGACATTGTATGATTCTGGTTCTTCTTACTCCCGGTAGCTCCACTCTTCCGCGCTTGAGACATTGTATGACTCTACTTCTTCTTACTCCCGATAACATCACTCTTCTGCCGCTTGAGACATTGTATGTTTCTACTTCTTCTTACTCCCGGTAGCTCCACTCTTGCGCCGCTTGGAGACATTGTATGACTCTGCTTCTTCTTACTCCCGGTAGCTCCACTCTTCCGCCGCTTGGAGACATTGTATGATTCTGGTTCGTCTTACTCCCGGTAGCTCCACTCTTCCGCCGCTTGAGACATTGTATGACTCTGCTTCTTCTTACTCCCGGTAGCTCCACTCTTCCGCCGCTTGGAGACATTGTATGATTCTGGTTCTTCTTACTCCCGGTAGCTCCACTCTTCCGCCGCTTGAGACATTGTATGACTCTGCTTCTTCTTACTCCCGGTAGCTCCACGCTTGCGCCGGGAGACATTGTATGACTCTGCTACTTCTTACTCCCGGTAGCTCCACGCTTGCGCCGGGAGACATTGTATGACTCTGCTTCTTCTTACTCCCGGTAGCTCCACTCTTCCGCGCTTGAGACTTTGTATGACTCTACTTCTTCTTACTCCCGGTAACTACGCTGTTCCACTGCGTGGGTCTTGGATGAACAGAAATCCGCACGTCCAAGGGGCCTCGTGAAGCTCTTGAAGGCTTGGACACGAAGTCCAGCTGGGCACCTCACTCTCCAGCGTCCCAGCTGGCCAGGGCTACCTGCTGAATAGGAGAGGGGAGCGCCGTCCGTATTATGTGCCCATTGTGGGCTCGGCTCTGCTGAAAAAGCAGTCCAGTGGATGCTGCCTCGCCTTTGTCACGGCCTAGAGTCTGTGTGGTCTCTTTTGTGCCTGGCGGGGCTCCCACCTCCTTCAGCCCAGCAGAGCTGGTAATGCCAGCTGCCCGGAGACAGGGGGTGAGGGGCACCACAGCTTAGTGTGCTTGTAGATGTCTCTCCTCATATGGTCACTGTTAATGTCTGCTCAGCGTTCCATTTCTAAAAAGCAAGCACTACCTAATCTTAAATGATTGATTGATTGTAAATGCAAGAATAGTATGCCCTCCGCTTGCCCAGGCCACCGTTCAATCCTGCCTCCCACCTCTCGCCCCTGCTCCACTCCACACACAAGCACAGTCCAAAAGCGAAGTCAGCAGGTAGCTCTTGAATGGAAATATTTCAACAATGAAACAAACGGCCGTCTCCAGCTCAACGCTTCATTATTCCGAAAGCGGAAAATGTGCCTTGATATTCAGTTGATAGGTGGCGTAGGCGCGAGGGGTGAGCCAGGGCTGTCGCGAGCTGGGCTTCAGATGGTCTTTTCAGGAATAATGCCACTTTGGCGGGGTGCCACCAGGCGCAGTCAGCGAGCTGATCTCAAGCCAAGGGACCCGGGCTGTGTTCGGCCTCTTTTCTTTTTTGGGGCTCGCCCCCCTGCATCTGCTCTGCTCCAGCCTCCCCTGCCAGCGTGGGCCCGGGCTCTCAAAGAGCCGTGGACATCAGACGCCATGAATGGGGGATAAACACTACTTTAGTTTCTGTCCCTTCGCTTCTTTCCCAGCTTTCTAAAGGTTTTTTTTTTTCCTTTTGCCCAGCTGGCCATGCCATGGAAGGAATCGTAATGAGGTGTACAGGTGTGTCTGTGCGGTGGATGTGTCATCGTGCTCTAGAAGGGCCTTTCTCTGCTAATTAAGTTAGTTGAGCGCACTTGCTTCTTCCAACCCACTACCTTTTATAGTAGGTGGTGTAAAGCCACCAAGATCACACCCAAGAGAGCAGGATGACGTGTCCCGTACTGCAGGATCTGCGCTCGCAAACTCCTGAGAATCTCACTCGGATTCATGGCTTCCCACAGGAAATGGTAACTGCACAAGACTCTGAATCGCCACTGGTCACTTTTGTTTATTGATTAATTCTGATGGATATTTCTAACTGCAGATTCCTCACCTGTAGGATACCCTCAGGCTCCAGACTGGAATATTTTTTATCGGAGCTCTTGCGTGGCTGTAGGTGGTGTTCTGCGGCTCCACTTTGACCCCACTCCCTCCCAGAAGTGATGGCTGGATCCGCATAACGCGCCACCAAACCATGATGGCGTCAGTTCCTTTCTTTCCGCCTCTATGTACCAGGATCCGGAGCTAGCTCCTAACTTTTTCTTGTCAGTGTGCAAGCAGATGTCTTTGACAGATTCCCATTAGGTATGTCTCTGGTGTTTGGGTTCGGTCCACAGCTCCAAGTTTTCCAAGGAGTGTGCCTTTATGCACCCAAAGGCGATTTGGGATCAGAAAGCCAAGCTGTACTTCTCTTAACACCGGAGGCCATTGTGTAAGCTCAGTTCCCCCTTGAAGTTGAGAGCATGGAGCCATTCCCGCTTTGGGCCGTTCATGCAACAGCTCTTCTTACCAGTCCAAGGCTTCAAATCAGTAAAAGTCCAAAAAGAATTATAAAGAAGTCCAGGTGGGCCTCGTCCCAGCCTCTCCACTCTCCTGAGAAATTGGAAGGATGCCAAGGTGCTCTTCAGTCTCGCTCCTCGTACCCACCAATTCCGTAGCTGATTCAGATGAACTTTGAATTTCTGGGGACGTCTGCGGTACTGCAACAGATTGAGGCATTCAAAAAAGCCATGTTGTGAATCATTGGCACCCTACTTGGCTCCCTCTGACATGCCTTTGGGCCCCTAAGATCTGCATAGGCCTCTAGTTGGGTTACCACTGGTAGGTCCACACTCTGCACCATCTATGCCTCCGTAACCTACTTTAGGTTCAGCTCTGATTCCGGAGCTGGCACCACAATCCACGCTAGTTTCTGCCACGTCAACAGCTGCACCAACGCAGCCATCACCAGGGGACGACTCCCATCCTATTGTCCTGTCCCACTGTGAACTGAATCAGTCAACCTAGACTGTGGTTGTGTCCTAGAACAGTGCTGACGCAACTGGCCCCTGTTCATTCTGAGTCAGACAAACCGCACCTTTGCTTAGGAGCTGCCTCCAGTGCTCCCACAACTTTTCGGATCAGATGCCGATCAAAGCCAGACAACATTTTGCGCCATTGGAGATTATTTCCTCAACAATATGATGTCAACAATTTCTATTTGGACCAACAAGAGGCCAGCGGACTGGACGCTTCCCCTGACAATGGCTGGTTTCTCCCACTCATCCCTCAAGTGAAGAGACGGCCTCATTCGCTGTGCCCATCAGACGGGTAGATGAAGTCCTGGACTTGCAGTTGTCATCTGTTGAGGTGAAAATCAATGTCCTCATTGAAGTTTTGCAGCCTTGGCAGGCCTCGTTCGAGCCATCGCAGCCATTTAATGAAGCTCTAACTGACACCCTCCTGGGCTAAACCATGTTTCTTCCCACCTGTGAGTAGACGGGTAGCACATGCTACTGACTTGCTCTGGGTGACTCTGCCGTTTTGACACACACCCTACTTTGGAGAGCCTTGTTGTTCATGCTTCTACCAGCAGTGTCAGGGTAAACTCATTCCCTACAACCGGCCCTAGATGGAGAGTCCAAGAGTATTAAGGCATTCGGGGAAACAAGTGTTTTTTTCAGCAAGCCTCCCTCTTCGGTCATTCATTTTATATTTATATATATCCGCTCCAACAGCTGCGAGGCACTCTCTGGTTTGCAAAATTAACATTTTATTGCAGACTCGTTTCAGCGATGAGCCTTCTTCAGTGCCAAAAATGTGTATACATTGCGCACAGCATGCAATTCATTTGAATAGTGAGTACATCCACCTTATTGATGGTTTCTTGGAGTCATAACTAGCAAGAAAGACTACCCGATGGATCTCATTACGGGTGCCATGTCAGAAAGGTAATGTCCCCGTGCTCATAGATGTACTATATCCGACTGTAATGTCAAAATTAATCATTTCACTCCAATGAGTGAGCACAAGTTATGACTTTCCTGTTCATAGCTTGCCTTGTTGTTGTTCTGTCCCATCTTGTTTTCCAGCCTCCGTCGGTTTGCATGATGTTCCTGTGCACTTCAAAACCTCGCCTTGGCGCTGGATGTTATCTTGAGACAAAGCCACAGGTAGTGAGCGGTACAATCCAATCCCCACATTCCTTGAACTTGAATAGTTCACAATCTGTTGATCGATGGCAGAGTCTTTGCGCGACGGTTCTGGCTGTATAATCGTTAATTACAGCTCAAGTCCCACCGAATGCTGCCGAACTCTTAAGCCGGCTTCCTTTCCGTCGTGAGGGTAGGACTCACGTTTTATGTATGTGTGTATGCATATATGTGTGTGTATGTATATGTGTGTGTATATGTATGTATGTATATATATATATATATATATATATATATATATATATCCGGATTCGCCGCAAGCAGCTCCTCAGCTGCTCGCTTCCATACAGAAAAGACGAAGAGCGGACCCAAAGTTCTTAGTGCAATTTTCGTGGTGCTTTATTCAGTGCCCAGCATGTCCGCCATTACGCGTTTCGACCCCAACACGGGCCTTGATCACATGACGCGTTGCTTTGTTAGTGGTTGACATTTAAAGTGACAGATGCAGGAAGTAATCGGCTCACGTGCAAATATGCAAAATACATAGAAACTGAAAAGTTACTTAATTCAAAGCAGCAAGAGGTTCAATAGAGTGCAAAATTACGCATTATGATAAATATAAATATATATCCAATAAATACATAGATGCATACAAAAACATAATTGATATACAATATGACACAATATGGGCTAAAATATTAAAACAAATTTGTGTTGGATTAAAATGTTATTCACCAGCGGCATTTAAAATCTATTAAAACATACCATGTTTGGTATTGTAAAAAAGCTAAAAATGCCTGCTATATCTCATTAAAGAGCATAAATCACCAACATAAATGTAGCCCCATTGTATTTGTTAATGTTAATGTAGATTTTCAACGTATCTTGATGTCTCACTCATTGCTGTAATAGATAGTCACAATCAAGCCCAAAATGGGCTAAGGTAAACCTTTAGCACATGGAAATGTCATTAATCTCGATGGAATAAACTTGCTGTCAAATACACCTGTCGACCAAAAATTTAGTGCAAGTAATAGTGCAAAATTAAAGTGCATAGATAAAAAACATCTAAAATTACATAATTATGTGAGGAGACATTCCATTCATTATTAGCAGTTAAAAAATCTATTTACATATAAAATGCAACAAATTCTAACATCTGAGTGTAATACAAAAATCGGAAAAATCATCATAGACAAGTGTAAAAATCTTCACTGGCATTCAACCCTGATGGGGTCTTGGTATCAAGCTCCAATATATATCTTGTTTCCAAGAGGCGCAAGATGGCCTCCCGGTTTCCTCCCCTTTTAAGAGGTGGAACTGTATCTATTACAAAATATTGGAGGTACACAGGGTTGCTTTCATGACGTTCCTCAAAATGTCTAGCTACTGGGTAGGCCTGGTCTTTATTGGAAATTGCCCTAATGTGCTGGAGTATCCTTTTGTGGGCCTGCAGTTTGGTGCTGCCAATGTATCTCAGCCCACAAGGACACTCCAGCACATATACTGCAAAATCAGTTTTGCAAGTCAGTCTTTTGTTGATGGATATAGGCTCAGACTTAAAAGGGCTGTTATAATGAGTTTTGTTGCATGCAAATTTGCATGCTTTGCAGCTGGGACACTTTCTAAAGCCTTTGCATGCTGCAAGCCAGTTGGTAGGCGTTGGTATTTCCGCACTGTTCCTCACCAAACTGATACGCATTGACCTTGATTTTCTAAAAGTCAATAATGGCTTAGAGGGTAAGAAACTGCCCAGGACAGGATCACCCTGTATTAAACTCCAATTCCGATAAAATATCTTTCTGAGAGCCTTATGCTGTCTATTGTAAGTCAATATGATCCTGGGTTGCAACTCAGTGTTACTTGAGCACCCTTCTACCTGAGTAGGTTTGCTTTCCAGCACCTCTTTTCTAGACAGATTTTTAGTTCTGTTAATCGTACTGTCTATGATGTTGGAGGCATAGCCTCTTGCCACAAACCTCTGTCTGCTCAAGTTCTGGGCAGCCTCACAGTCTTCCTCAGTGCTGCATATCCGCCTGATACGGAGCATCTCCCCATAGGGGACGCTGCGTATCAGGTGGTGTGGATGGTGACTGCTAGCATGCAGCACTGTATTACCCGAGGTAGGTTTCCTGAATAACTTAGTGGCAATAGCGCCCTGATCCACATACACTTCTACGTCTAAAAAATAGACAAACTTTACTAATAGTAGATGTAAAGTGGAGATTGAGGCAGTTGTTGTTGATCAGGTCCACAAATTCCAATGCACTAGATTCAGATCCTCTCCAAACCAAAAATAAATCATCTATATAACGTGACCATGATACAACATGCCGGTCCATTATCTCTCTGTGCTGACCCATGAGGACCTGCTCCTCCCACAGCCCCATATGCAAACAAGCATAGCTGGGGGAAAAGCAGGCCCCCATGGCAACACCCCTAATCTGCTGATAAATTTGATTATCAAACAAGAAAAAGTTTTTCTCCAGACATGTAGATACCATAGTGATTAACATTTTGTTGTGCATAGAGAGGTACATTGGTCTAGAATTCAAATAGTGCTCGATGGCCTTAAGTCCATCACAATATATATTAATTACAAGGCTACGCTAAAACGGTACACGTCGGATATATAAGTAAGACTAAAGGCTTTTGTCCTACATTTATGTCTGGCCTTGCCCGGCTTTTGCTTCTCATAATCTGGTCAGCCTGCTCTTTGGGATATTGTCCAGTCCCATGTACAAACAGTGGATGCCTTTCGCTTAGTTACTGCCGCCTGCTTTAGGCAACCGCCATTTTTGCGTTCGATACGGCTTTGTAAATTAACATTTGTAATCTTTTCTTACTTGCCCTTGACCGGCACTGCGGAAACGCAGAGCTCAGTTGTGGCCTCTGGAGGGAGATTTGCTTTTAAAAAGAAGCCTGACTGCTGGTGAATTGTGCATAGAGGAATAGGCTAGCTGGACAGGTGCAGTGTTGGAGCTCTGCAGAGCCCATGGTGCAAGCCAAGCTAAACCCCGCCGGCCCCAGTGGTGCGCAGTGCCAGGAGCTCCCAGCACGGCGCAGCGGCAAGCACGACGGGTGCAGTGTTGGAGCTCTGCAGAGCCCGTGGTGCAAGCCTAGCTAAACCCCGCCGGCCCCAGTGGTGCACAGTGCCAGGAGCTCCCAGCACGGCGCAGCGGCAGTGTTGGAGCTCTGCAGAACCCGTGGTGCAAGCCTAGCTAAACCCCGCCGGCCCCAGTGGTGCGCAGTGCCAGGAGCTCCCAGCACGGCGCAGCGGCAAGCACGACAGGTGCAGTGTTGGAGCTCTGCAGAGCCCGTGGTGCAAGCCAAGCTAAACCCCGCCGGCCCCAGTGGTGCGCAGTGCCGGGAGCTCCCAGCACGGCGCAGCGGCAAGCACGCCAGGTGCAGTGTTGGAGCTCTGCCGAGCCCGTGGTGCAAGCCAAGCTAAACCCCGCCGGCCCCAGTGGTGCGCAGTGCCGGGAGCTCCCAGCACGGCGCAGCGGCAAGCACGACAGGTGCAGTGTTGGAGCTCTGCAGAGCCCGTGGTGCAAGCCAAGCTAAACCCCGCCGACCTCAGTGGTGCGCAGTGCCAGGAGATCCCAGCACGGCGCAGCGGCAAGCACGACAGGTGCAGTGTTGGAGCTCTGCAGAGCCCGTGGTGCAAGCCAAGCTAAACCCCGCCGGCCCCAGTGGTGCGCAGTGCCGGGAGCTCCCAGCACTGCAGAGCCCGTGGTGCAAGCGAATCTAAACCCTGCCGGCTCCATTGGTGCGCAGTGCCAGGAGCTCCCAGCACGGCGCAGCGGCAAGCACGACAGGTGCAGTGTTGGAGCTCTGCAGAACCTGTGGTGCAAGCGTAGCTAAACCCCACCAGCCCCAGTGGTGCGCAGTGCCAGGAGCTCCCAGCACGGCGCAGCGGCAAGCACGACAGGTGCAGTGTTGGAGCTCTGCAGAGCCCGTGGTGCAAGCCAAGCTAAACCCCGCCGGCCCCAGTGGTGCGCAGTGCCGGGAGCTCCCAGCACGGCGCAGCGGCAAGCACGCCAGGTGCAGTGTTGGAGCTCTGCCGAGCCCGTGGTGCAAGCCTAGCTAAACCCCGCCGGCCCCAGTGGTGCGCAGTGCCAGGAGCTCCCAGCACGGCGCAGCGGCAGTGTTGGAGCTCTGCCGAGCCCGTGGTGCAAGCCAAGCTAAACCCCGCCGGCCCCAGTGGTGCGCAGTGCCGGGAGCTCCCAGCACGGCGCAGCGGCAAGCACGACAGGTGCAGTGTTGGAGCTCTGCAGAGCCCGTGGTGCAAGCCAAGCTAAACCCCGCCGGCCCCAGTGGTGCGCAGTGCCGGGAGCTCCCAGCACGGCGCAGCGGCAAGCACGACAGGTGCAGTGTTGGAGCTCTGCAGAGCCCGTGGTGCAAGCCTAGCTAAACTCCACCAGCCCCAGTGGTGCGCAGTGCCAGGAGATCCCAGCACGGCGCAGCGGCAAGCACGACAGGTGCAGTGTTGGAGCTCTGCAGAGCCCGTGGTGCAAGCCTAGCTGAACTCCACCAGCCCCAGTGGTGCGCAGTGCCAGGAGATCCCAGCACGGCGCAGCGGCAAGCACGACAGGTGCAGTGTTGGAGCTCTGCAGAGCCCGTGGTGCAAGCCAAGCTATACCCCGCAGGCCCCAGTGGTGCGCAGTGCCGGGAGCTCCCAGCACTGAAGAGCCCGTGGTGCAAGCGAATCTAAACCCTGCCGGCTCCAGTGGTGCGCAGTGCCAGGAGCTCCCAGCACGGTGCAGCGGCAAGCACGCTTTAACTGAAGGAGAAATGAGCAGCGCTTGGAAGAGACCCCCTTCCACTCTTGGAGCTTTGAGGGCGTGTCTCCATTGAGCGCGTCCGTGACTAAAGGCCTTTCATGATTTCACTTCAGATCGTTGATAATCCGATTTAATGTACTGCATTCTGGGGCGGACAGGTAGTAAATCTGCTCCGTCAGGCACGAGCCGGACTTATCTGCGTGACTTATGTATTTATGTTGCGAACTGTAATTGTTCCCCGCCCCCACACTCCTCAATAGGCAACACACAAAGGTAATTCAGTAATAATGGCGTAATGCGCCCGTGCACACCCAGGTGGATAATGGCGTTGTGTGCGAATTCCCAAATCTCCCTCGTGCATGTTGCATGGGTGTGCATTGATACTTTTCAAAAAATGCCCTTGGTGTACCAGGGAATGTTTGCTCCTTTGTGCAGCTCCCTATTTGTACTGGTGAAGTTTGCAGAGACAAATCTGACATATTGTATGGACGTGATTGACGCATTCCTTTTGTCTCCAAGTTTAGATGGAATTCCTTACAATCTGATTGGCTAGTCAAGTGTCGGTGATCCATTTCATTTTCTACTGTAGAGCCAATCGTGCATGCTGGCTTTGATTGGTACCCAGTGTGAGGGAAGGGGTCATATGGTCATGGCTGCATGATTGTGGTGTCATACAAGCCCGCTCACGACTATATGTGGCTTTTCTTTGAGCAGCTTACATGGGTGCAGACGGCCAGATGGGTCCATTGTCAATGAAAGCAAGGAAAGGAGAGCCTTAATGGACTGGATTGATGGTGGCTATTGTATTTTTTTCACTATGGTATACATTCGCATTTGTATGGCATACAGTCTGCCATTAGTATGATGTTGCAGGCCTTTCGGTAGCCCTTGAGTACCAGTCCTAAGGGCTCAGAGGGTTCAATCGCAGACCTGCGCCTGGTTCAGCTTGTGAGGAATGTGATATCTGTCCCTAGAATGAGGTTGTTCCTATAGTAGGTGACTGACGCGCCAGTGAGCAGTGGGTGAATATTGAGTCTTCCATCAATGATACTGCATTGTTTCTACTCATTCAGGGGTGCCTCCACGGTCTCGAACTTGTATACAAAGACGAGACATATTGGCACCCAGGCCCGCGGTCTAATAGACATCCGGAGGTTTTGTCTTAATACATTACGATTCAGTTTTCGGTGTGTTTTTGACAGCACAGCTCTTAAACAAAACTATTGTCTCTGAAATACTTAAGCTGGCTTTTGGCGCCTTTGTCAGCCATTTCTTCTTTCCGATCAGCCTCTTTCGGCCATTGACTTGAGACTTTGCAACTCACGCCTTGTTTCAACCGCGTAAAGTACTTCTCTTTCTCACCTAATACTATTGTCCGTGTGGGAGTATCTTTCCATCTTCAAGGGAGTGTTTGCATTGCACTGCATGCCGGACTATTGTACAGCAGACCCTTCTGTTGGCGCCTCGATGCTCATTCTTCTCCTTTCACTCTTCCCCTCTGGCATATGCTCGTACTGGCTCCTTATGCTCCTCACATTTTCCCATTTGTCTCAATCTTTCTTTCTACTGTCCACCACCGTCTCATTCCTCCCTCTCCTTCTACTTTCCTGTGTGTTATGCTCATCCTTCTGCCCACGATTTAGATGGTTTCTCCATCCTGCAATTCCCTCTGTCCTTTGTATGTCCTTTTCGTTTCCCACCAGGAAGTCTATCATTAGTGCCACGTGTGCCGTAAGTGCTGCTTTTCTTTCTGCTTTGAGGAGATGGTTTTGAAGTGTAGTAAGTGGTGGATAGATAGTCCTTTCTGCAACAGGGTTTAGAGGGCTTAGAAAAACAGGCACTGGCCTTTACAACTACAGAAGAAAAGCTGCTATATTGAAACCTCTCTTGCCTTCAATACAGGGTTCTTTTGGTATCTATGGTAAAAAAAAAATGTCCGGTGGCAAGGGAGCCTTCATTACAGCTCTTCTTTGTCTCTCTGACATAGAAAGAAAATAAGGGATGTCAGGAAAGCTCTCTTGACATCCGTCCTTAATTTGTCATAAAAAAAAACAAGAGGACTGTATTAAAGGCAAGGGAGCCTTCAATGTAGACCGCTTTTGATTTCTTAAATGTGTCAGTCTTTGATGTGCTTGCACTGCATGCGATAGCACTTTAAACCAGACCTATTGGTTAGCCAGCACTTGTATTTTTTTATATTCCCTTGGAGAAAATTATGTTTTATTCAGTTCTTTGGCTCTTCTAAGCACTCTTGCTGCCAAAGGAACTTGAGTTTGCCAGAAGCTAAATTGAAAGTTTGCAAGGAGTGTTGATGATTCTGCTCCCTTGTGTTTATGAGGATTTAACGTGATTGCTGAAGCTGCAGTGTGTATGGGGAGAGGGAGACCTTCTTAAGGCCTTGCCGAGGGTTTTAGATCTTAGGTGTAGGTCTAGATCTACTGAATTAGTTACTGGACATATCTTGGATATTAAAATTGACTTCGTAGGTCAGGTCTCCCTTAAAATATTGTTGATTTTTAATTTATATATTTGTCCAAAGTTCTCTGTTGTCCAAGATATGGAAAGTTTGAAACTTGCAGTTTTAGATGCCATTATCTTGCTCTGATGGGATTTTAATGTGAAGATGTGTGATGGTATAAACAAGTCTAAAGTTTGACTGGCTGGAAAACCGCTGTGGGTTTGATGACATTTGCTGTTCAATCAAGTTGTAAAAGGCTAAATATCTGATCCACTGGATTAATATAATCAGCCTAATTATGTTAACTGGCTGCTATGTAGTACACCAGCCACTAAGAAGGACTTCTATAAAAGGTAAGCATAACCACCCTATGGTATATATGTTGGTGGCTGCTGCCCTAGGTTAAGGATTTTAGAGTCTGTGATTGGCAGAGTAGTACTACGTTACACATGAGGACCACTTTTCCTTTCATATCTGAGCTCTTTCATCTTGGTTTAGTTGTCAGGATTGTAGTCAAACTGAAAGAAAGTAATTCATAAGAAGATAATTAACTATAAAGGGGGCGTTGCAAATAAAGGAAATTACTTTTGAATGTATATGTGCAATGTATATGTGATGCCTCTGGCTAATCTCATCATCTCCTTTGGGCTTCAATTTAACTCCTATGCCAGTGACACCCACATAATTCTGTTGCTTGAGTATGGCCAGACGATTATCCAAGACCAATTGAAGCAGCATTTAAAGTCAGTAGCCCTTTGGATGGATGCCAATTCCTTGACGCTAAATGCTGACTAGAAAAAGGTCTTAGTCTTTGGAAACCCTTCTATCTGGTCGTCAACTAGAGGCCTCAATGTCTGGGTGCTTACCTGGAGCCCAGTACCAGTGCTTGCAATCTGGGTCTTATTTTTGACACCAAGCTATCTTTCAAGGCTCATTTAAATAAACTTCCGGTGACCTGTTTCGTTCCCAGGAAAATCATTTCCTTTGTGCTGAGTTCCTCTAAGAAAACTTATGCAGGCATTGATTATAAGCAGACTTGATTATTGCAATACTCTGTTTCTTGGTCTTTTCTTATTCAAAGGCGTCAACTGATTCAGAATGCATCAGCAAGACTATCTTAGCTCTTTCTAGATCGGTCAGTATCTCTGGTCACTTGATTGTTCTGCACTGGCTTCCAGTCAAAGCGCTGTATTTTCAAAGGCCTCTGCTACTGTCACATAGCGGTGCACAGGGAGGGCCCTTCACTGTATGACTGAGCTGTTCACTCCGTACTACCCCACCAGGCAGGTTCATTCCAGTTCTGCGTTATTTGATCTTAGACCTAGGTTTCACAGAATGCGAATGCCCACAGGAGGTCAAGCTTTTTGGGTTGTCATGGCTCTGACTTGGAATGACCCACCTTCTGCTATTTGTGCAGAGTCAAATTATAGGCTATTTCGCAAAGTTTTGAACATGCATCTTTTTCAACTCTAGATCTAATGGTTATCCCTATGCCTACGATTAGTGCCAGGACACCTTTTGGTATTTACACACTTTTTTATAAAACTCACTCTACTCAAACCTGACCCATTGTGGAGAAGTTATCGGAGAAGTCGATGATGCAGAACAAGGGTTTAGATATTTAATGATTGCTGTGATATACAGTTTATACTAAATACTATCAAAGTTTCATAATGAATTTCATAAGGAAAAGATCAAATTGAAAAAAACTATAAGGGTGTATATTAAGATAACTTGTAATTTGCTTTTAGCCTTATACAGACAAAAATGCAATTGCATTGAATAAAAAAAAAGATCCCACAATGTTTTGCAACTTAGTAAACATGGGTGTTTCTCAGTAGCACAAAGATACGCCGATAACAGGATTTTATTTTAAAACACTACCAAGTTACTAACTAGGCAGAGGATTTAGCCGGTACATGACGTTAAATGTCATGAAATCATCTCGAAGATCTCTTTAGATATAATTATTGAAATTATATCTAGGTATCGTCACAGTAAAAGCTATAGGAGCAGATAGGATCACGAATTTGGTGTTCACAACAACAGCGTGGGTCTGTATTCTCCACCCAGCTTTTTTTGCATGCTGCTAAATTTGGAATAACACCTCATACCTGGAAGAGAACTATTATTAAAACTATTTTTGAAAACAAGCATTGGCAAAGCCCATAGAGCTGTTGCCTGCCAGGCTGTTGGCTTTGTCAATGCTTCTTTTGTCATATTTTTTACGAAACATTATTGTTGGAGAAGCTGCCCTCCCCTCATCAACCTTAAAAAAGAAAAAAAAAACATTGGTTAAAGGCAAACATTTTTGGGTCGCACAAAGCTACATTGCCATAGTAGTCCCTGGCAATTACATGAACTGTTTTGTGTTTGGATGTGCTCCATGTGAAAGGGTAGAATGCGATCCCTCACTGTGAAGTAATAAAGTGACCTATCACCCCATGCTGTATGGCATAGTGGAGGAATAAAAAATGTGAATGGAACAATAACCATTCAGTAGTTGAAGAGGTAAGGCTAAAATACCCTGGAAGTAATTATATAAGAATTATAGTAACGTCAAAAGATCTTGGCTAATGCCAGACCTACTAAGGGTATCCCCAACGATTTGTCAGCTTACAGCCTAATTTCGTTTCATGATTTTTCATCTCAGATCTTTGCAGAAATAGGCCTTAATGCACAATCGTCTCAAATGGAAGACAGGCTCCATGTCCCAGTGAACAAGCTGGATTTAGAGCTGGACTTGGGTACAAACCATCAGATAATACCTGCATTATATGAAAAGGAAATTTTCAGTGGAGGCAAATGTTTTTTTTTTTTTTACTTCCCATCAGTTCTCGATAGAATTTATTGTTGTCAGACAAAACAGTAAGATTTGGGGCTTCTGGGGTCTACTTGGCATCTTTCGTTACTTTCATGAAAAACACACTGGCCACAGAGCAAATGGCCCCCAAAAATGAAATGTTGTAGAAGTAGGAAATGGGGTCAAGCAAGGTTACATTCTTGCTGTGTTACTGCTCACTTTATATGTTTTTTTTTTTAGCAGATTTGCCCTTTGTATGAAGTGGAACTGAATGCAGCCCCCCCCCCCCTTTTACAGTGACTGACCATACTGAGAGTATTATGAAATACCGATGATTAGTCGCTAATGGACCACACTCCAGTTGGGTTACAGGCTCAACTAAATGCTTTGATAACTTGCTGTGTAAGAAATAAGTTTGCAATAAATGTTGGTGACACACAGATAATAATGAATCTGGTGAACAGGATGTTACTTTTAGGCGGACTGCAGGGAATCAACAGGTGCTTACTCCGAGTTGTAAGTATTAGAGTGAAACCATCAAGCGCGTAAGTGGGAGGACAACCACTAAACAATTGATACAAATGTATTGTCTGTCGTAAAGGGGCTCTCTAGTTTTACTCTCCTGTTTGGCAGCCAGTCTTTTCTGCCTTCTGTTAACGTTTACTTCTGAACTAGTATTCCAATTATCTGCTATGGTGCTTGTTGTTGTGGTTAGAGTCCAAGCTAAATTTTGAAAAAAAATTGAAAGTAAAGTTTTAAAAGTCATCTGTACCTCTGCGCTTCTAGTAAAGGCTTGGCAAATTGATTCTGGCTATGTTCCCTGAATCTAATTACTGAATTTTAAATTTATCAACAAGTTAATAAACTCCTATGTTCTATCAGTTGCTCTGGATGGAAATATGGTGATCCGAAAAACAATACATAAAAGACAGGCCTCTGCTCAGTCAATAGACCGATTAGAAGAATTTGAGATTGACTTTATTCCGCAACCAGGATTTGCAGGCTTCCATGATGTAAGCAAGACTTTGCTAAAATAGAGAAAACGTATGTTATTGTTTTTATAGGTCTTAGAGTGGCGAAAAATCGCTTCATCATTTGTTAAACTTTAAGAGTAGTTGTGACATTTCAGATTGTTTATTGCTGCCTATTCATTCAGCTATTCATAAAATAATTATTTTTATTCGGGTACACCACTTCGTCCTCAAACTGAATGCTCGAATTCGCTGGGCTTACAGAATAGATACTTATTTGTTATTGAGTTCAGAAGAAGCCAGATGTTTTACCCCCTACTTTATAGCTGTGCCCGATACTTATTCGAAAACTGCAAGTGCATTTAAACCCTAATACAACCAGGCTAAGATCAGACCTGCATCACAGGCTTTTTGGTTGCTCTTTGATTGCGGTTCATATGTAGTTTGTACTGTAATGGAAACATTTTATTCAAGCATCAATTAGGAGAATTAAGTTTTAAAGCTTATTTAAACCGTATTTATTTATTAGGAATGCGTAATGTTTAAAAATTCATATATGCCTTTATACACTTTACTTTTAAACCAAACAAGTTGAAGGTGAGGTCCCTCCCATTCCCCCCCATAACTGGGTAGTGTGCAGATCTGTGTTGTCCTATGTAGGTGATAACAGGCTGCTAGATTAGTTCAAGGCTCGTATTTAAAGATCAGTTAGAGCTCTGAAGCTAATGGACTTTAAATTAGCTTAAATAGAAAGAATATTGTGATGCTTGTCACTGAATATGCTTGACTTCCAATTAATGAAATCCCTGAAAAGCTCACTCATTTCCCCACGTGGGGTTTTGTTTGGTATTTACTGGTGAATGAGATGTTAGCACTCCTTCCTATATATACTGATGAGATGTAATTGTAAATTTGGGTATTTCTCTTGCAGTCCTTTCACAGGGCCGTACCAAGCAAAAATATGGGCAGCTATTTATGGTTCTTAAAATTGTGGGTCAAAAAACCTCTAATATTATTTGAAGAGAGAGTAAGCGATGGAACATCATCGCTCAATGCAAGTAGCCCTTTCTGGCAGGAGGTGGTTCCTGTGCTGCGAAGTTCAATGTTTCACAGTTGTGCTCAGTTGCTTCCTTTAGAGTGGAATCTGGAATCGCACAAACTATTTATGCTATTGCACTTTTCCCAGACCCCTGTTTTGATCCAAGATGGGCCTGAATTTCTCGACATTAATGTGCTGCAGATTATGTGCCAAGTGTCTAAAAATGGAGCTCGTGTATCTTGTTGTCCAGAATTCCTTTATTTAAGCAGGGACGTTCTAGCGCTGTTTTGGGTCTTCCCATGTTCGTACGTGCTGTGAGTGATCCTTAATGTTTGTAATGGGCATAAAATCTTGAGTTGATGCTTCCCGGGGATTGGCAGAGGATAGAAGAGCGAAATGAATCCGTGAATCTTTTGATTTGTTCACACAATGATAGTGTAGTTTAATGAATGTAAATAAAGTGGGTTTTTTCATTTCTACTGTGGGGTTAATAGAATATGGAGTTCTGTATGCGTTTCTCAAGCATTTTTTCATTAAAGTGTAAGCTTGTAGATGTACAGTGTGCAGGTTGAAAGTTACAAACACGTAAGAATCAGTGTGTTTTTCTTCCTTCTAAATTAGTTTTCGGTGGTGCTTTCTTAAATCTGGTATTTATGGGCCTGAAATATGCGTGAAGCCACTGTTGAAGAGGGCATGATTTACTACATTAATGTGAATTATCAGTTCACCTCCAAAGGGAGGATGTTAATGTCGCACGTTCTGATTAATGTTAGGCACAATATACCAGAGTCAGAAACATGTTGATAGCTATGGAATGCATTAGTGTCAAATGTTTTTAGTAGGATCTGATGGAAATATTCCTGTAGGATTAGCAAGCTAGAAAACCAACTGAGGTGTTGCAACAATCATTACAAACGTTTTGCAGTGATTTGTTCCTCTGCACAGGATTGTTTTCCACAGAGGGTGCCAACCATAAGAAATACACACCACCCAGTCTGTTAGCAGAGGTGATAAGGTCCTGGCTGGCCCTAGGGGTACAATATCACCACATCAGTGGGCTGACTGGAAATGCTCCTTTTCCTATCCCCTGTAATATTCTTGTCAATGGGAAAGGGTGGGGAGGTCTTGCAGTTTTACACTACAGTGAGTAGGTTTCTCCAAAAGGTGGTCTCTAAAGGAATGAATGGCTATCTCAGCTGTTACTACCAAAAGTGGTAGTTTAGGCATAGTGCCTAATGAAGTAGATGGAACACTCTTCATTCAGCACAAGCTAAGCTTCTCTTCAACTCCAGACAAACTATTTCTGAGAGGAATCTCGCCGGACACAAGGTAAGTGGGTTATCCACTGAGGTCCAGTCTGCCCTTCAGAAGAGACTTCTGTTTTCTGTATCACTGCTATACACCACTCTTCTCTACACCTCTGCAATCTACCCTGCACCACTCCACTCTATGCCACTTCACTCTACTCTGAAAAATATACTCTACACCTCTGCAATATACTCTGCTCCACTACACTTTACACCACTCTACGTCACTGTACTCAAAACCAACACACTGTACTCCACTGCACTATATGCCAATCTACTCTGCAACACTGCACTTTACTCCGCTTCACTCTAGGCCTTTCTACTTCATTCTACAACAGTCCGCTTTATGACACTACATTCTGCGATACTCCACTCTGATGCTCTGCGACATTAAATTCTACTCCACTCTATGCCACTTACTCTACAACACTCTACGCCATTCCACAACACTACTCTTTGATGTTCTACGCAACTCCCTCTATGCCACTTTTTTCCACTTTATTCTATGAACACACTACTCCACTCTACGTCACGCCACTCTACGTCACGCCACTCTACGTCATGCCACTCTACGTCACGCCACTCTACGCAACTCCACGGCAATCTACTCCACTCTATGCCGCTCTAATCTGACAATCTACTCCGCCCTACGCAACACCCTCTATGCCACTCCACTCCGCTCTACACCACTTCATGACACTCTACGCCACTTCATGACACTCTACGCCACTCAACTCTACTCCACTCTATGCCCTTCCGCTCTACAATACTCTCCCTCCACAACACTCGACACCAGGCCACTCCATGACACCTATCTCCACGACACTCAACTCTACGACACTCCCTTTTACCCCATTAACTTTTAGCCATGCTGAACAGCAGCCACACCGGTATACAGTATGGCTAAAACATATTGGCAAAGCCAATACCTCTGGCATAGGCGAGACCTATTGACTTCGCCAATGTTTGTTGAGGACTTATTTTTCCGCATCAGAGGAGCGCCAAAGAGGAAAAAACACAAAAAGGGGAAAGAAGAGGGAGAGGCAAGACAACAAAACCATCACAAAGGGAGAAAGCAGGGACCTGGAATAATGAGATAAAGGGGCAGGGAGTGTCTGGTAGTGGATTAAAGAAGCATGAGGTGGATTTAAGACTAGCAGTCATAGTATTCGGTGTGCCTACGTTTAATTGCACTGCCCGCGGGCTTCTGAGCAGGGCTTCGGGGCACTGGCACTCTTTCTTTTAGAAATTAGGCACTAGCCATGTCTGTACAGTCAGCAATCGCACAAGAAAAACATCCTTACGACTCGATGAATGCTGATAGCCATAGGAGAGTCATTGTGATGGCCCCTCTAAGTGAAGACTCTGTCACCAGTTTGTGGAGAATCTTAGTCACATACTTTGCATTTGTCTCCCAGTCAAACAGGTTAGGACAGGCCTATTGAGACCCACCCGAAACAGGTAGGTTTACTTAGGACTAGTAAAATAACCACATTTCTGCAACTTGTTCTACTTCTAAAATGTTTTGAGAGCAACAATGATTAGGGCACACATTTTCGTAAAATATTAATACTGTGACATTTTACTGTTGTATGTGTTTGTATCCTGGGTCAAACCCGTCATTAATGTTTTTTTTATTCTATACTGTAGGTTCTTGTTGACTTTTTGATTTCATACAAAGTTAACAAACGGCCAACTTGTTTACTCATATAAACAGTTACAATTGTTTCTTGTATGAAGTATTAAAGTTTTCACATACAAAGCAGCTAATTATCTGCTATTACATGCTTTTATTTACAGCACACGTCTAATACAGTACGTATAAATAAACATTTCTGGTGTTATCTTGTGAGACCCTGTACGCCGCCTTTTGTGACTTATTTATCCACAAAGGAAGTGGAAGTCCAGTCATCACACAGAACTCAACCCCCCCCGCCCCCCCCTCCCCGTAAATGCCCCATGCTCGGGATGTTAACAAGTGTTAATTGCCCACAGTTTTGGGGTGAAGTTGAGAGAGAAGGTACATAGTAAGGGAAAGAGGAATTAACAGCTGTTAATCCCGGTAACTAGTGGACAAAGTTAATAACACACCTTCCAGTTAATCTGCCACTGTATCGGTCTACTTCATGTTATTGCCAATGAAACTACAACGCCGGCAGCCATTGGTATCTATTATCAACATCCTGCACATTCTGGTTTGATGAGCAAATCTCTGGAGTGCTAATTTGCTGTATGACATTCTGGATGTTTTATCCAAGAAGCCAGTACTTGCATCCTGGATGCCTGCACATGGCAGCAGAAAATGAACTTCCAAGGAGAAAATATTTGTTCTGCCCTTGAACTGCAATGTTTATCATTGCAGCCTGGGCATCAAGAAGTAACATTCGATCTGGGCCAAGTATCCCCTTGTAAAACTATAAAACACTCGACTCTCACACCTCAGTTGGTGCACCGCCCCAACGCCCCTTTCTTTCATGCTGCAATCTGGCACAAGCAGAAAGAATATCATTTATGGAAAACAAACGTGCTGTAAGAGGAGGGAAATGTGATCAAACATGAAAAGAAGATTGTGGAAGAGGTATCCGCACCTGCAGCACTTTAATACTGACAGTCTTGGCGATAAGGGCTCGGCAAATATCTTTAAAAAGTAATAGACAAACAATCAGTACCTAAGGAGTTTCTCCATGGACTCGGGAACCGCTCTTCTGATACTCTAAAGCAGTAGATGCACATGTTCCAGGCAGGAGCCTTCTCAGAAGGGAGCAGGAAGGATTATACATTGGATCCAGTGGATTTGATGTTGGACTCTGGTATATTATGCAAGGAGCACTCAGTTCAGAGTCTGACATATTGTAAATATTTCAAAGTATACAAAATAAAATAGCCGAGGAAATCTGACAGCATTCCTCGTCCTTTAAGGTCAAAAGTGTTAAGCTTCCTTGCATCATTTTAATGTTCAGCACAGGATTCTGCCTTGTATTTTATTGCTCAGGGGTACTCTTCCAGTAGAACAAAGGTTAGTTTACACAGGTGTATTTTTTTTTATTACTGTCTTGTACATCATCCTTAAAGGGGAAACGGCCTTTACAACGAGGGCATTAGAACACAATGCCTTTACCATGCATGTTTTTACCACGCACATACCTTTACAATGAAATGGTAAGTATGTGTAAGGTAAGTGATATATTGGGTAATTGGGTGGTTTTAGGATTTAGGGGTGGGTTCATGTATAATAGTCAAAATAGGGGGGGTCTCCCCCAATAAAGAAAATATATATGTGTGTGTGTGTGTGTGTGTGTGTGTGTGTGTGTGTGTGTGTACATGTACATATCCATGGACTCGTTGGTCACACCCCAAGGAAAACCTTGCACTCCACAGCTGAATTTCAAACAGCTTTATTATAGCAACACGTTTCACCCAAACTCGGGCTTCGTCACAGCCAATCCCAATAAATATATATGCGTGTGTGTGTGTGTGTGTGTGTGTGTGTATATATATGTATATATATATATATATGAGAAGAAAGAAGCAGAGAACTCTGGGTAGTTCTCAAGTTTAGGTGGAAAGCAGCTCCAATATAGAGCGCACTCAAAACCAGCGAGACTCTAAATTTGCTCACCTCAAATGTCTGCTTTTCTATCAAAGTCTTTAAGCATAGGATTAGCACAGTGCCATCCACGCAGAGATAGAAAGGGACAAAGTCTTTTGCCATTTCCACAGCAAAGTCTTTAAGCATAGGATTAGCACAGTGCCATCTCTGCCAAGCCGCAAAATGGCCAAAGCCCCCCACCACTCCAGGCACAGCCCCGGATTGGAAAAATACCATCCAAGCCAACCCGAAATGAAAAAAAGCATCCCCCTACACGTGCCTCGCTCTCACCAGAGCTCTTCAGAGAGGTATAGCCTTGTCCAGACACAAGGGAGCACCCAGTATAAGTCAAAACAAAACCCTTTCAGGCATAGAGTGATGCATAAATTATGCAAATAAAGAAGCAGAGAACTCTGGATAGTTCTCAAGTTTAGGTGGAAAGCAGCTCCAATATAGAGCAGTCTCAACACCAACGACACTCTAAATTTTCTCACCTCAAATGTCTGCTTTTCTATCAAAGTCTTTAAGCGTAGGATTAGCACAGTGCCATCCACGTCGAGATAGAAAGGGACAAAGTCTTTTGCCATTTCCACAGCAAAGTCTTTAAGCATAGGATTAGCACAGTGCCATCCCTACTGAGCCGCAAAATGGCCAAAGCCCCCCACCGCTCCAGGCACAGCACCAGAAGATGTTTTCTTCCACCAGCTTAGGACTGCAGTTGGTGAACACCGCATGTCTCTTGGGCTGTTACTCCCACTCGGTGTGGGACTCTGTTGCGCAGGTGCTGCCACAGTGCACGGAGGAGGCCCGGTCCGTGCTCTCCTGTGCAGTTGCCGAAGGGAGAGACGCAGCAAAGTTCGCCATAAGATGTGGGCTGGACACCGCCGACTCGCTAGGCAGGACGATTTCAACGTCAGTAGCCCTGAGACGCTACGTCTGGTTGAGGTCTACTGGCTTTTCGGGTGATGTCCAAGCAACACTTTTGGACATGCCCTTTGATGGCCTTCGCTTGTTTGGCGACAAGGCAGACAACGCGCTCAAGTGCTTTAAGGACTCCAGGGCTAAGGCCAGATCCTTGGGCCTAGCTTCCTCCTCCCGCCCAGTGCAGTCTGCTTTTTGCCCCCTCTCGTGGCTACGGAAGGGGTGCCTTGCCACGTTAAGCTGTCCAGCCTCTGCGCGGCCGGGGGTCCCACCGTCGTGGGTCTGGGGGCCAGCAGGCGGGCCAGTCCACCAGCGCTTTCTCTGCCGCAGCCTCCAAGCCCTCCTAGTCCGACCTTTCAGGGCCACCTTTCGACAGTGGGCGGCAGGATTCGCCATCACCTCCCCCACTGGCTCAACATCACATCGGACAGGTGGATTTTGCAGATAGTCTGAAGGGGCTACTGCCTCCCCTTCGAGACTACCCCTACATCCATGCCACCTTAATTCCATCGCATGTCGGAGGATCACTTGGCCCTTCTCCAACAGGAAGTTACGGCTCTCTTGGCCAAGGGAGCCATCGAGCTAGTTCCTGCCCCAGAAGTAGGTCGTGGTTGTTATTCCCACTACTTTCTGGTGCCCAAGAAGTATAAGGGCGTGCGTCCTATCTTGGATCTCAGGAACGTCAACCGCTTCCTCCGGAAGGAGGAAGGGGGAGAGGGAGAGGATGTAGCCTTATGGCTAGAGCGGTCGACCTCGAAGCTGGGGAACCGGTTTAGAGTCTCGGCAACGACGCTCAACATCCTGTGATTCTGGGCAAATCACTTCATCTTCCCGTGCCTAACAAAAGTGAATGTGACCTTCTGTAACGAAACTGGTGCTCATGTAAAGCGCTCTGATACCCGATTTCTCGGATCTAGTTCGTGCTATATAAAACTCAAATAAAAAAAAAATAAAGTTCAAAATGTTGACACTGGCTCAGGTCCTGTCTGCCCTCCACCCTGGAGACTGGATGGTAGCGTTGGACTTGCAGGATGCTTATTTTCACATCCCCGTCCTGCTGGCCCATCGGCGTTACCTACGGTTCACGGTAGGCCACGAGCACTTTCAGTTTACCGTGCTCCCCTGTGGCCTTAGCAGCGCCCCCTCGGGTGTTCACGAAAGTGATGGCGGTGGTCGCAGCTCATCTGCGCAGATCAGGGGTTCCAGTCTTCTCCCATCTCAACGACTGGCTGTTGAAGGCGGGCTCGCCCCAGGCTGTCGTCTCCCACCTCCAGACTCCGGCCGACATCCTGCATTTGCTGGGGTTCACCATCAACGTGCCAGTCGCACCTGATTCCCTCTCAGAAGCTCCTTTTCATTGGAGCGGTTCTGGACACAGCACAGTTTTGGGCTTATCCTCCTGAGCAGCGAATCCGGGATATTCGGGCTATGATTCCGATCTTTCAGCCTCTATGCCGGGTTTCGGTCAGAATGACCCTGAGGCTACTGGGCCTCATGGCCTCCTGCATCCTGCTGGTGAACTATGCCAGGTGGCATATGCGGGCTCTGCAGTGGGACCTGAAGTTCCAGTGGGCACAGCATCAGGGGAATCTTTCAGATTGCGTCCAGATCTCGGAGGGCACTGCGCACCAATTGCAGTGGTGGCTTACGAACCAGGATTGGGTCAACGGCAGATCCCTCTCCCTTCCCAAACCAGAGTTCACAGTGGTGACAGATGCATCACTTCTGGGGTGGGGCAGCCACATGAGGGAGGCAGAGATCAGAGGCCTCTGGTCTCCGGTGGAGTCCGAGCTCCACATCAACCTTCTGGAGCTTCGGGCGATCCGTCTTGCACTGAAGGCATTCCTTCCTTCTGTCAAAGGGAGAGTAATGCAGGTGTTCACGGACAACTCCACCACCATGTGGTACTGCAACAAACAGGGCGGGGTGGGGTCGTGGACCCTATGTCAGGAGGCACTTCGTCTCTGGAAGTGGCTGGAATGTCAGGGCATGTCCCTGGTGGTTCAACACCTGGCAGGTTCTCTGAACGCCAGGGCGGACGAACTCAGCCGCTGGTGCATGATGGATCACGAATGGCGTCTTCACTCGGAGGTGGTGCAAGGTCTCCTTCAGCGGTGGGGAGAGCCTTGGTTAGATCTATTCGCCACCGAAGAGAATGCGCAATGTCAGCAATTCTGCGCGTTGGAATTTCCAAGGCGGCACTCGCTAGGCGACGCTTTTCGTCGCGAGTGGAGTTGCAGTCTTCTATACGCCTTTCCGCCTATACCACTTCTGCCCAGAGTGCAGAAGAAGATCAAGCGCGACCGGGCCCAAGTCATTCTTGTGGCTCCGGACTGGGCACGAAGAGTCTGGTATCCCGAGCTTCTGCACATGGCCATCGATCCTCCCTTCAGTCTGCCCCTTCGGGAGGATCTTCTGTCGCAGCAGCAGGGGACGGTCCTCCACCCGAACCTGTCCAGCCTCCACCTCCTTGCGTGGAGATTGAGCTGCGACAGTTGACAGCTTTCGACTTTCCTCCCGAAGTCTATAACGTTATCTTGGCAGTCAGGCGTCCCTCCACCAAAACGGTATACGCCTGTAGATGGAACAAATTTGTGGCATGGTGCACAGCAAAGGCTGTGGCTCCCCCTTTCTGCACCCCTTTCAGAGGTTCTCCTCTTCATTCTTTCTTTAGGCCAGCAGGGCTCTGCTCTGGGCACTTTAAAAGGCTATCTTTCGGCCATTTCGGCCTTTCTTCGGCTTCCTGATCAGCCTTCTCTTTTCAAGTCCCCATTGTAAATCGCTTCCTTAAGGGCATTACTCACTTGTTTCCTCCAATTCCTTTCGTAATGCCCCAGTGGGACTTGAACCTAGTTCTGACCTACCTTATGTGCGCTCCTTTCGAGCCACTACATAATTGTCCACTCAGACTCTTGACTCTAGAGACTGCTTTTCTGGTTGCCATCACCTCTGCTCGCAGGGTGAGTGAGCTTCAGGCTCTTTCTTCTAAACCTCCTTTCCTTGCTGTTCATCCGGATAAAGTTGTCCTTCCAACTAGGCCTTCTTTCCTTCCCAAAGTGGTTACCTCTTTCCACATAGGACAGACCATCACTTTGCCCACCTTTTTCCCACCCCCGCATCCTTCTAAAGAGGAGGAGAGGCTCCACTGTCTGGATCCAAAACGTGCGCTTTCATTCTATCTGGATCGCACAAAACAATTCCGGGTGGATGACCAGCTCTTTGTTGGCTATGTGGGTGCCAAGAAAGGTCAGGCCGTGCAAAAACGGACCATCTCTCGATGGGTCGTTCTTTGCATCAAAATCTGCTATTCCTTAGCGAAAAAGTAATCTCCAATGGGGTTGCGTGCCCATTCCACCAGGGCGATGGCAGCTACTACTGCTTTGGGACGTGGAGTTCCTTCATGACATCTGCCAGGCAGCTACGTGGGCTTCATTGCACACGTTTACCAAACACTACTGCCTGAACAGCCAAGTCCGGAGAGACGGAGAGACGGCTTCTTTGGCCGTTCAGTTCTCCAGGACTTTCTAGTGTGAACTTGGTTCGCAGACCCACCTCCGGGGTTGGTATTGCTGGGGTATCTATTCTGAGGTGAGGAATCCATAACTAATTGTCTCTTTCAGATGAACAAGTTACTTACCTTCGGTAACGATATATCTGTAAGAGACATAGATTAGTTATGGATTCCTCACCGCCCCACCCATCCTCCCCGTTTTGCGAACTGACTTCTAGGGTAAGGGACTTCCCTTCGGGGCCCTAGTTTTGTGCACCAGTGGTCAGTGTCTTGCATGGCTCTGCGCTCCTGGCGTGGAATGACGTGTAAAGAACTGACGTCAGCGCGCAGGGGCGGCGTCTAAGTAGATACCGCGTCGTCATTCCGGCGACCACGACGCCAACGGCAAACGCGGAGTCAACCGACGCGCAGGGGTACTGCTGAAGACAAATGATCCTCCTGTCGACGGGGAGCCAGTGCAGGTTCCTCAGGTGGGGGGTGATGTGGCGTGGTACGTCGAGGATCAGGCGTGCGGAGGCGTTTTGTATGCGATGTCAAAGCACGATTCAGCCTCTTCCCCCACTCAACATGCCTCCCTGTCTCACTCCCGATCTCCATTGGAGCAAATTCCGAGTCTAGTCCTGATGCACCCTCAGTTCCGAGGTCCGGGAATGTAGAGCCCTTCAAAGAGGCCACGCTGTATATTTGTGGCACTTTATCTATTGTTGGCACTGTGATGCAGCTTCGGGCCCCTTGAACCCACAACAGATTTAGCACAGACTCTGGTGCTGACTTTGGATCCAGCGCCACCCCTTGCGCTGGTCCCCATTTCCTCAATGCCGATGCTGGAGGAATGTTTTCCAGCTCCTTTTGCTCCACGACTCTGAGCAGAATCCACCTCGATTAAGGTCATGCACGCAGCCAATAGTCAATCCTTCATTTCTGACACTTTGCCTTTACCACATGGTAGGGCCCAGCCTTTACCACATGGTTTTTGCCACTGACTCAGAGAATGGCTATTTTGATGAGGGGGATGATTATATCCCACAATATAATGAGGAAAACTGGTATAAAGAATTCAAAGATACCAGTGGTCTAGATACTTTTCCAGACACTGGCCTTGTGTGCCCCCAGTCCTGCTACTGTGGAAAGTGCCTCCTTCTCTGTGGTTATTCGAAGAGTGGCAGAAGTCTTAGACCCAAAGCTACTACTATGTAGGTGAAGCCTAATGTTTTGACTAAGGTAATTTAGCTTGGTCAGACTCTTACAGAGCCTCTATTGCCATTTAATGAGGCCCTCACTGATACTCCTTTGGGACTTGGTCGCAACCATGTTCAGGTCCACCTGTTAATAGGCAGGTGGCTCGTCACCATCTTCTTGCACCGGGCAACCCAGTCTTCTTTGCACAACATCCAATTCCAGAGAGTTTGGTGTCCACCAGTAAGGTTAATCTTAACGTCTTCCCTGCCAACCGGTCTGATTGTGAGTCATAACGAATATAGACAATCAGCAAGCTTTTTTTTTTTTTCCCCCTCGACAAGCCTTGCTCTGAGCTCAGTGATCGCCATCTGACTTCTAGGCCACTACTCATATGCCCTTTGGGACACCATGGCACTAGTTTTACTGGCTGTTCAGACAACGATCTGGAGTCTCACTCAAGCTAATTATGATAGTTGCTATGCAGCAAAATTCACAATATGTTCTGGCTTTTCGACACAGCTGACTGCTTAGGTCGAGCAATGGGTACCAGTGTGACACTTCAGCAGCACGCCTAGATGAAGCCTATGGGCTTCTCTGCGGATGCCCAAACATCCATAATGGACATGCCGTTTTACAACTCTAGGCTCTTTACTGACAGACAATTTCCCCCTGAACAGGTTAAAGGAAAGCAGGGCCGCAGCAAGTTCTTGGGTCCTTGGGTTCCCCACTAGACCGTTCCACCAGCAATTTTGCAATCTTCTTGGCTAAGGTCGAAGTTTCCAGTTTCACCAAAGCCAGATCTGGAGACCGGATGGTGGCTTTGGACATGCATGATGCTTATTTCCACATTCCTGTTCTGCAGACCTACAGGCACCTACCTGCAGTTCACATTGGGCGCTCGTTTGTGTTTCTTGCCCTAAGCTGCACTCTCAGGCAAGCAGTGGGCTTGGCAGACACTCGGTCAAAATTGATATTCCAACTCCAGTCCTGGAATATTTTGGGGAACGTTATAAATGCCCCAAGTATTTTTACGAATGGTTAAAAAGTAGTTATTTTGCATGGCAGAACGTGCTGCCCTGTGGGTGCAGTTCAGGGCAAAAAACTAGGAATACCACAGTGGGACAGTAGCATTTTCAGTTTGACTTTTTGTCCTCACCAGTGCCCAACAGGTGTTCACAAAAGTAACGGCAGTAGTCACAGCACACCTTCTTAGGTCAAGGATACCAGTCTTCCCCTACCTCAATGATTGGCTGCTGCAGGTGGGCTCGCCCAAGGCATTCGTCAACCACCTCCAGACGACAGGCGAACTACCCAACATTGTTGGGATTCACGATCAATGTGCCGAAGTCACCACTGACTCCTTCACAGACACTCTCATTCATTTAAGCTATTCTGGATACTGTAAGGTTTTGTGCCTTTCCCTTGGAGCAGAGTGTCCTGAACATTCGGGCTGAGATCCCGATGTTTCAGCCTCTTTACTGGATCTTGGTGTCTGACTATGAGGGTGCTGGGATTGTTGGCCTCCTGCATTCTGTTGGCCAAGCATATCAGGTGGCATATACGGGTTCTGCAGTGCGATCTGAAGTCCCAGTGGGCACAGCACCAGGGAAATATGTTTGATTGTATTGAGATTTCGAAGGAGACTAGAAAAGATTTGTAGTGGAGCCTATTGGACCACGATTGGGTCGGTGGCAGACCCCTCTCCCTGCAGGTGCGACCGTGGTAACTGATGCATCCCTTCTGGGTTGAGGTTGCCATCTGGAGAGGTGGAGATCAGAGGACTCTGGTCTCTGGCAGAGACTTGATTCTTCATCAGTTTGTTGGAGTTGAGGGTAATACTCTTGACGTTGAAGGCTTTCTTCCACACTACACACCATCAAAGGAAGGCTGGTATAGGTGCTCACAGACAACACCGCCATATGGTACTGCAACAAGCAAGGAGAGGAGGAGTCATTGGTCTTGTGCCAGGAGACTCTACGGCTATGTAAGAAATGGCTGGACTGCCAGGTGGTGGGGGATCTTTAAATGCTAGGGTGAACTAGCTCAGTTGCAGACACATAGCAGATCACGAATGGCAGTTGCTCCCAGAGGTAGCACATGGCGTCTTCCAGCAGTGGGGAGAACCCAAGGGCGATGTTTTTGTCACCGCAAGTGGAGCTCGGAACTTCTGTATTCCTTCCCTGAGTTCTGCAGAAGATCAAGAAAGACTGTGCCCAAGTCCTCTAGTGGCACCGGATTGGGCTAGGAGAGTGTGGTACCCAGAACTCCTGGGCATGAGCATCTGCTCTCCTATCAAGTTTCCATCATGGGAGAATCTTCTGGCTCAGCAGCAGCATAGAGTACTGCACCCATGCCTGCACAATTTGCATCTCTATGCTTGGAGATTGAGCGGCAGCAATTAACTTCTTTCGACCTTCCTTTTGAAGTCGTTGATGTCATCTTGGCAGAGAGGCTTCCCTCCACAAAATCCATGTATGCCAGTTGTTGGGAAAAATTTGTGGCTTGGTGTGACACCGGACACATTGTCTCACTGCAAGCCAAGCTGTCCGAAGTTTTGTTGTTTGTTTTGTCCCTGGTCCAGCAAGGACTTTGTTGTATTCTATTTCCTGCATGTCATGTGAACATGCCAGTGTTATGTTTTGTGTTCTGCATTCCATGAGAATGTTGATCATGGAATGCAGGAGGCAAAACCAGTGTATCTTGAGCTATCCTGCTTGTAGGACGTTATGCTGTGCCGCTAAATAAACACCTTACAACTTTTCTGGACTGGATTTCTTATGGATTTGGGTTCTAACAGACTTGCTTTGGACCTTATCAAAAGCTGTGTGCCAGGCCTTTCTGCTTTTTTGTGGTTGCTGTATCAGCGTTCTTTATTTAAATCACCTGTTATGTTGCCATTTTTTAAAATTTATTTCTGCCAAAACCCCTTTGTGATGCCACAGTGGAACTTCAACTTAGTTCTCACGTTTTTGATGTGCACCCTTTTTGAGCAGCTGCACTGTTCTCCATTAAGACTTCTGATGTTGGGGGAGGGGGCAGCGTGTAGGCATGTCCTCACCAAGCTCCGCAGTCTGAGCTCCTAGCGGCCCACTCCCGTGATTTCAGCTAAATGCCCGCTCACCCTTGGCGAACCTGAACTGCAGGCAGGGTTCCATGATATGGAGTGCTGCTTGGGCTGAAGGGAGCGACAGGAGTCAAGTCGATCCTTCATAGGGTCCGTTCTCCCTACCGGCGCCACCGGATTCAAGATGCCCACCGCATCATAGGAGCAGCGGACCCGTGGGAAAGTGCGACTGAACAGGTGCTGAGTGGGAGCCCCTACCCACTCTTAATGAGCAAAGGTCAGAGGGAGCGGGCAGGTGAGGGTGCGGATAGAGGGCCCCGCTCGAGGTTGATGGCTGGCAGACCATAGCGCGCTGCGAAGTGAGGGGCTTTCCCTGTGGAGCAGATTTGAAGAGGCCTAGAACTGAGATGGAGCCTGGTGGGCTGAGGGAGAGGAGCCCTCAGCGGAACCCGGCCGGACAAGAAGGCAGCGATTGTAGACCTAGCGGGCCCCTGGCGTGGTATAATGGACTTTTTTTTTTTTTTGAGCAGGGTAGGACTGGGACCCCAGAGATCGCCTCAACTGTGCTCTGGCACCCCTTCATGGATGGTCAGAGATGACAAAGTCCTAACCCAGAGCCAGGGGCTCCTCCCTGATAAGACTTACTCCAAAGCCCAAGTCATCCCGCGCCTGCCTGTGGAGCAGGCTCAGCCAATGCGCCCTTCCTCCAGCAGGATACCTCGTCAACAGCAGAGGAAGATTCACAAGCCCCTGTCACGAGACGAGACATCAGCCAGCTCATGGCGGCGTTCCAAGAGGAGATGGGTCTGCAGCAACAGGATGTGGTGAGGTCGTTGTCCGACTTGGATTAGGTCATCCAAACTTTAGATGGTCGAACCGACCACCTTAAGGTAGCAGAAGGAGCCCCCGCGAGAGATGAGCTGACAGTTCGTGTTGATGAACTGGAAAAACTGTGCCAGTGGTTAAAGGACAGAGCTGAGGATGGTGAAAAACGATCCAGACCACACAATATATGCATTCGGGGGATCCCAGAGGCGGTCTCGGATTTGGAACTACCAAGCTACATCCAAGACCTGTTCTGCTTCCTTCTTCAGGACTCCGCTGATGCACCACCGAAACTCGACCGAACAAACAGGGTCCAGAACGCCTATCAAACCACAAACAATTTGACACCAGATGTTCTAACAAGGGTCCACTATTTCTGCCAGAAGGAGGACATAATGAAAGCAACTAGAAAAGTGGACTCCCTAGTGTTTCTGGGCTCATTATTGGCTCTTTTGCAAGATGTCAGCTCCCTAACTTTGGCCAAATGCAAATCTCTAAAACTAGACACTGATTTACTCCAGGACCACAAGATCCCATACCTTTGGGGATTTTCAACATGCCTTCTGTTTCGGTACAAGGAAAAACCTGCAGTGGTCACCAAACGTGAGGAGGCAATAGCATTGTTTGGCTTGAATGCAGACCCTGAGGTCGTAGAGGACCTTCTGGATCGGCAGCGCCTGGAGGGGAGACGATGAGAAAAGGAGAGAAGCCACAGGGGTCATTAGGGCTCCCCACCTCCCGAGGAAGAAGATCCGCATCCTCTCACATGACTCTAAAGGCTCATGGAACTCACATTTAACAGCTCTACATCTCCGACAGCTTGCCTCAAACTGTGGGTGAGACAGTGCAAAGAGAGGGCCCGAAGCAACAGAGACGACAAATAACAAGGCCTGGAGAGGCCCACCGGGATGGAGCAGGGGCGAGCAGAGATCTGTTCAGGCCCAACGGAGCTGGCCACACAGCAGACGACACCCACCGATTGCCGTCTGGTGTGTATTTCTTAATTTTCTTATGTGTAGTTCGAAGTTTGTTCTTCATGTTGTATTATCCTCCAGGTCAGAATGTTCCAAAATGAGTAGCACAATGTTACAGTGATGGCACCCCTTTGTGGACCTCTCCCCAGTGGTGCAAGGCGATAACACGTAATGCATGACCTGTTGGGGACTATGCCCACACCACAGACCATACAGCCACTATCTATAGCAACTTTGAATGTACAGGGCCTCAGTTCACCAGTCAAGCGGAAGACGGTCCTAAACTGGCTTTCCGCGAAGAGCTTAGACATCGCCTCCATCTCCTCCAGGAGAGACATCTCTTGGCAACAGACACCAAACTTGGTGCCTCCTGCTACTATCCTCAGCCGTTTCATTCCATTGCCCAGACCAAATCCAAGGGGGTGGCAATCTTTCTGAGGGCAGGGATCCCCTTCCAGCTACACTCCACCACAGGGATTGGAAGGGCAGACTGGTTATGATCAGAGAAACCGGGGGGCCTCAATCTAAGGCCCAACTGACACCAGATAGTCTTTTTTTTTCTCCTGGATGCTTCTATATTTGGCAGCCCACACTGGCGACAATCTGGTGTTATCCTCGACCCAGGGGTTGGACGGCTTGAAACTAATAGACGTGTGGAGCAGATAACACAAGACGAGATTGCACCCACTTCTCACATGTCCATTGGTCTCGCCATAGGATCAACTATATATGTGTTTCCTCCCTTGTGTACCCTAGGGTAGATTCTTCCGACATAGGCACATGGGTACTGTTTGACCAAGCGCCGGTTCCGAGTCAGTTGAAGGTAGTATCCCCCTACTGATTCACCCCTCTAAATGTGGAAAATGAACAAGGTAGCCTTTTGAGACCCAGTCCTACGGGAGAACATACGAGAAGCAGTTATGAACTAGTTTCGCAGAAAATGAGTTGGAGGAATTGTCTTGGGCCGCAATCTGGAATGCCTCCAAGGTGGTAATATGTGGGAAATTCAGCAGCCATACGTCCGCCTTCCTGCTCCTGGTGCTCGCCGGCTGACTAGAGTTAGCAACTGAAATAGCTAAATTGGAAACTGACTTGAAAACCAGACCCTGGCATAAGACAAAGAGGTCTTTGCGAAGAGCTTGGGGAGAGCTGGAGACGGCCCTGGCCAAAGATGCCGCACACAAACTGCTAAAGGTGAAACAAGTCTACTATAAGCAGAGAGTTAAGGCAGATCGACTGTTGGCACACAAAATAGGGGCTCACAGGCTGAGGAACCAGATTCAAATGGTCCAGGACCACCGCGGCGCACCACAAACCTCGGACCGGGAAATCTCCCTCTTACATGGTTGTGAACTGTGCTCCCTAGAAGCCCAAGCACGTATATTTAGATACAGTTCAGCTGCCCAATCTCGACCCAGAGGTCAGAGAAGGTTTGGAGGGCCAGATAATGAAAGGGGGAAGTACGGCTGGCCATCAAGTCATTGCCAAACAAGAAGTCTTCTGGCCCTGATGGGTTTCAGAACGCTTTCTATAAATCTTTTGTCAGCCTCTTGGCCCCTCCCCTGACAAAAGTTTTTAACTCATTTTTGGCCATGTGGGAGGTGACCTCCCCTCCATGATTTAGTCCTTCCTTATATTGTTCCTGAAGCCTGACAAAGGTCCTCAACAATGCGGATTCTACCTCCCTATACCATTGTTGAACAGCGATGTGAACATTTTCGAAAAGATCTTATCTCACCGACTGGGGGCGGTTTGGCCACGCCTGCTGTCCCTTTATCAGACTGGATTCATTAGAAACGGGCAGACTGGTGACAGCATCAGGCTGGCCCTCAACATGGTCCACAAGGCAGTAGCTACTGGAGCGAAGCCTTCAACTGCGTTGACAGATCATTCCTGAGGATGTCCTTTGACAAGACGCCCCTGGGGCCATTAATAAAAATGTTTGTTCTGGCCAATTATTCTCGACCCTCAACGAAAATTTGAATTTACTTGCACCTCTGTAAATCAATCCCTTTAACCAGCAGAACCCGCCAGAGTTTCCCCCTCTCGCCCCTGATCTTTGCTCTCACAATGGAGCCCCTTTACCATAGGATTATGGCCAACCTGAGTATCACAGGGATGCCTGCTAAACAGGGACCTATCTAACTGGCCCTTTTCGCAGACAATGCCCTTTGCTGCTTAACTAATCCAGCTGAGTCATTACAGGCTCTTCTGGAGGAGCTGGAGGTCTTCCGCTCGATGGCCGGCTTCTGAGTGAACTGTCAGAAATCGATGGCAATGAGGGTAGGAGGGAATAGTCGCACCTCTGAAGAGATAGTGACAAGACAGCTGTGGTGGTCCCCGGGGGGAATTCGCTACTTGAGGGTGATGTTCCCACCCTCGACAACAGACGTTTTCTCTAGCAACGTTACGCACCTTCTAGATATATTGTTTAAGGACCTATATAGATGGGGCAGATTTGAGATATCCTGGATGGGCAGGATAAATTGTGTAAAGATGAACCTGTTGCCTAGATTGTTGTTTCTCTTCCATTCCCTTCTGGTACAGATCCCTCCAGATACTCTGAAATCATTAAACCAAGGAATGTGGGCCTTTATTTGGGATGGAAAGGCTCCTAGAGTGGCACGCGCCCTTTTGATGAGAAGCCTGGGTGAAGAGAGAATGGGAGTGCCCGATTTAGAGCGTTATGTCCTGGCGGCCCAGATTTCTCTGGCCCTGGCCTGGTGCTCCTCAGACTCTAAGAAGCCTTGGTGCCAGCTGCAGCAGGAGTGCGGTTCGATCTCCCTCCACCATCTTCAACGCCCCCCTCCCCAATGAGCATGGAGTTCAAATCAGTCCCTCAGGCGGTCCACGAAGGTCACATTACATTATTATTTAAAGGCACAGAGGACAAGAGGTTTCACAACCTATCCTTCCCCTTTAACCCCCAGTACTGTGGAACCCAGTTTTCTCCCCGGGGATGATGGACAGGCAGTACCAGACATGGGGCGGAGGGGACACAATATGCTTGTGGCAGCTCTACTTCGCCAGATCCCCTAAAACGTGGGACCAATGTGCCATGGACTTCCTCCTAGGCCCTTGGGACCTATTTCGCATTGCACAACTCCTGCACTGGGTGAGACAACCAGGCGTTCGTGCACAAGGAGCGTGAGATACCACGAAAATAGGTATCAGATTCCCCTTCCTGGACCTCTATGAGCAGCAGCAATGTATATGTGCCTCATGTGACTTTCGTATGTCCCTCTGCCAAAGCTTTCCTAGGCCTCATATGACCTCGACACCTATTAATGACCCAAGACATACTGGCCCCACTTCAGAAGAGAGATGCAATGGCTTCCTTGTAAACGCACGCTCCCTTATAAAACACAAAGTGGAGTTTGCTGTTTTTCTAGCAGCATTTGAACCCGACTGGGTCTTTGTTACCGAAACCTGGGCTAATGATTCATCAGGACCCGACTTAGTGGATGCCATACCGACTAATTATTCAATCTTGAGGGTAGATAGGGCTGGGCGACCAGGCGGAGGTCTGGCTATTGTGTTTAAGTCACATTTTAAATGCTTGATGGAATCTGGTTATGATTTGAAAAATGTGAAGCTCTTCATTTCAAACTCATTTCATCAGCCACCTGCTCATTTGAAGGTGTGCTGATTAATAGACCCCCAGGTCCCAGACTCCCTTTCCTATGGAGCTTAAACTCTTATTGGAACCTTTTTTAGCTAATAACTGTTTGACCATCTTGGGTGATTTTAACTTTCACCTTGAAGAGTCGGATAATCAAGACTTGCGCTCCCTTATAGAGGCGCTTGCTAATTTTGGAATGTCACAATTGGTATCCGCCCCCACCCATAGGGCGGGCCATACACTGGATGGCATTTTTACTATTGATACTAGGCTGGCATATCAAAAAATCATCCCCATCAGCTGGTCTGATCATAGCGCAGTAGCCTTTTCTCTTTTATCCTCACCTGCAGCCAGAAGTGTTAAAACCCCTCGCTCTCTGACTAAATCAAGAAACTGGCAGGGGGTTTCGGGCGAAGTTTTGGCCAGAACTCTAAATAGTATACCCTGAAGACACAGACAGAGGGGCTGAGGCCTTCCCGGAATGGCTGGAGAGAGCAGCCAACAAACTGGTCCCCTTTAAGGTAGCCTCGCAAATGAGACTCTCACCATCAGCCCCCTGGGACAATGATAGGCTTAGGTCGTTGAAGCAGGCGTGTCGCCGTCAAGAGCAGTCATGGAGGAAAAACCAAGAAGAGCAAGAAAAAATCTTATACAGAAAAACCATTAAAGAATATATGCTTGTGTTAATTGAGGACAAATCCAAATATTGCACGCACAAAATTGAAAATGCTTCATCTGCCAGAGAACTCTTCTGGGTAGTGCAGCAGCTTTCTACTTCGCAGGACAGGGAGAAGCCAGAGGGCTCTCAACTTTTTTGTAATCAGTTAGCAACTTTCTTTCATTCCAAGATCATAGACATGCATGCAGGGTTTGAACGTACCCCTAATGTGTCCACACAGGTAAGTTCTACCAGCTGGCTCCAACTGACACCTCAAGGGATGTCAACGCAAACAGTTCAAGAGACGAAAGTTTTATCCGTTTTTCCAACTCTTTCCCCTAAGATGGTGGAACAATATCTTCCTAATAGAAACTCGGGATCACCTCTGGAAGCCTGCCCACCAGCAGTTCTTCATTTGGCGGCTAGCACTATAGCCTATCCACTTTCCAAATTAATGAACAAAGTGATCATACCCCTGGAGTTGGAAAGAGGCAATTATTAGGCCCCTCCTAACGAAACCGAATCTGGATAGCACAGACTGCAAAAATTATCGCCTGATCTCTCTACTTCCTTTTCCAGCAAAGATTCTTGAGAAGCACCTTAATATCCATCTAATGGAAATTGCAGAACAGAAGCATTGGCTGAATGACTCCCAGTTTGGCTTTAGGGACAGAAACTGCACTGATATCAGCCACAGACTGCATTAAGCGGTTAGTGGATGAGGGACAGGTTGTGGCTCTGATACTCTTGGATCTATCAGCGGCATTTGATACCATCTCGCCTTTGCTGCTGTTGGATCGACTTCAAGGCCTGGGTATGTCTCACCAAGCCCTAGCCCTTCTGTCTTCATTCCTTAGGAATAGATCTCAAAAGGTGAAGGTACAGCACTTTTACTCAGAGGTCTTCTCCCTGCCCTGTGGAGTGCCGCAGGGCTCATCACTAAGCTCAATGCTCTTCAATCTTTATGTGGCCCCCCTAGCGGCAATAATTCAGACATTCGGGATGAAGGTAGTGTCATATGCTGATGACACTCAAATTATTGTGTGAATTCCCAAGAATTCATGCTCGTTAGCAGAGAATGTCTCAAGATGCGTGTCGACAGTGGCAGAATGGATGTCTTGTAATTTTTTTAACTTAACGGGGAAAAGACCGAGGTGCTGATTTTTGGTGCAGGATCACCTAGCTGGAATAGTAGCTGCTGGCCTCAATCTTTAGGAGTCTGCCCGACTCCGGGGAAAAAGGCCAAGAACCTTGGAGTTCTGATAGATGCCGGAATCAACCTCAATGCCCAGGCGAATCGTACAGTAGCAAGGATGCTTAAGAAAATGTTTCCGCTTATTCAGCAGTCTGCCCGTAAGCAGGTCGCTCTTGCCCTAGTAATGTCTAGACTGGACTATTGCAACTCACTGTACCTGGACTCAAACCAGAACACGCAGTACAGACTCCAGGTGGTACAAAATGCGCTGGCCAGACTAATAATGGATATCCCCAGGCGTCAGTCTGCCGCCATGGGATTGGAGGCCTTACATTGGCTTCCAATTACAAAGCGCATTATGTTTAAATCCCTTTGCATTGTGCATAAGCTCTCTAGCTCCAATATCCAACGAGAATAAAGGCTATGTTTAGATGGTACACCCCAGATCATCGCATCAATACCAGCTCATGGTGCTGAGAACTAAAAGGAAGAAATGGAGCGACAGAGCATTCTCAACGGCTGCGAGTAGACTCTGGAACTCAGTTTCTTCCCTTTAGGAAGGCACTGAAGACCTGGCTATACCCTCTCTAGACTTTTTTTCTGCATCTAGAGGTATAGCAGGCCTCCTCCGGACGATTGTCTACAGTGCCTTGATGCCTTTGGGTAACTGTCTGCGCTTTACAAATTTCAAATCAAACATGTTCGCAGATAAGGGTAGTTTACGAACGCTCTCCCGACTCTACAGGGCATTCGATACCACCACTCCAGCTTTACAGTTACCATATACACAGAAATTGGAGGGGGGATCTGAGACTGGATTTGACTGAGGGAGACTGTATTGTTGTATGGCGACAGGCCATACTCTCTTCCATTTGCATCCAACATAGGGCAAACGCATTCCAAATCATGCTACGTTGGTACATGACACCCACCGGTCTCCAAGCAATGTTCAGTAATCCTGATACAAGCTGGTGAGGTTGTGGCACCAGAGGGACGTACTTGCACATGCGGTGGGAGTGCCCACTGACACAGCGGTATTATCTCCAGGTGATGGAGGTTGTTCGAGTCATCCCAAATGCAACCCAGGTTGGCCCTGTTGGGAATAGCGGATGACAAGGGGATATCCCTGTTGGCCAGACTGCTCAGCTCACTGCCCCTGGCAGCACGCCTGGTAGTGGCTCTTCACTGGTGCACACTATCCCCATTGACTTTAGAAATGTGGTGGTAAAAGGTTTGGAATTTTCATGCAATGGAGAGGCTGATGACGTTGGTGGGGGACACTATGCTGCGATATGAGGACATGGACCCCCTTCCATACCTATGTTAAACGTACCCAAGGACTTCCCCGTCCCCCTGAGCTGGTGCGCTTGGCGGGGGAGCGGGCCATGGGTGTGGATCAGGAGTATCTCTTGACTGGGAGATGTATTTAGACTCTGCCTGTACTATGAAGAATCAGCGCACAAGGGGCGTGCAACTTCCCAATGGATTGTGGGCTGAGTGTAGATGGGAATGAGAACGGTTATTCTGCAGAGGTGGTCTGTTTGATGGTAATGCTGTGCTCATTCTTCCTCCTCTAAAGAACTCTGTACCTGGGGAACAAAAACGTTAAATAAAGTTGTTTTAAAAAAAACAACAAAAAAAACTTCTGACATTGACCGTCTGTCTCATGGCCATAACGTCGGCTAGGCATGTGAGCGAGTTTCAGGCTATTTAAGTCAACGCACCTCATTCAACTTTCTTCCCAGATAAGTTGGTGTTGAGGTCCCGAGCTTCCTTTCTACTAAAAGCAGTAATTCCAGTTAATGTCCGGAAGGCTATCACCCTTCGACATTATTTGCTCCACCTCATCTCTGTAAGGAGGAAGATAGACTCCATTGTTTAAATATTAAAAGGGCACTAAACTTTTATAAAGAACACACCAAAGAACATTGGGTGGACAACCAGCTCTTTGTAGAGTTCTTCAGACCGCAGTAAGGCAAAGCAGTTCAAAAATAGACCACCATGATGAATTGTTCTCTGTATCAAGATCTGCTACGCGCTGGCAAAGAAGCAACCTCTAGAAGGTTTAGACGCACATTCCACCAGAGTTAAGGCTGCTGCCACTTCGGGGCACGTGGGATACATTGTCTAGTGGCTACGTGGGTGTCAGTACATACAGTCACAAAGCACTACTGCCTCGACAATCCAGTCCATCTGTAGCCCACTCGATCTTGCAGGACCTTTTGGTCTGAGCTGGACCATCACCTTGGAATGTATTGCTGTGGTAATGTTCACAAAGCGAGAAATCAGCAGTTAAGTGTCCATCAGAACAAGTTACTGACCTTTGGTAACTATCTTTCCGCTGGATCCTCTGTCTAACCGCAGATTTAGAAATCTGCACAGTGGCCATGCCAGTCGTCTAATGGATTCTGCATTTGAGGGCACAGGCAATCTTCGATAGCAACTGATGTCACTGTGCATGGGTGGAGCTTATATGCGGCTCCATCTCGTCACTTGCGAAGCGGCACTGCATTGGTGTGGAGCCGCATGACACCACCTGGCACGCAGGAGTACTGCTCTAATGTTTCCAGATCCAACCTGACGCCTGAGGGAATAATTATAAGATGAGGAATCTGCAGTTACATAGAGTATCCACCAGAAAGATTGCTACTGAAGGTGAGTAACTTGTTCTTCAGGCACAGACTTCTTGATAGGTCTATTGAGATATTGATGTGACTTTGCTTCTTTCCAGGCAAGAGGAGGATAGGGTCGGCTTGTCGTCAGCCTACATACAGAAGGGCATGCTCCATTGTTGATGATGATATTCAGTGGGCAAAAGTACACGTTCGAGAGCTGTACTATTAAGGCTAGTCCAGCAGAGTGTACATTCGTAATATTTCAGATTCATAAATACCCATAGGCTTGGAGTTGAGTGGCATGGAGTCTGGTGGAGTCTCTGGTACTTCATGATGTAGTGTGGAGAAATGAGATTAATTCTTGTGTATGTCATGGGGTAGAGTCTTTAGAGTTGTGGGGCTAAATTTGTGATTGCATAACTCTGGTTTCAAGATTTTCCTAGCAGGTGTTCCGTGGTGGGGCGAGGGGATGGAGGAATTGTATGTAAAATATTTCCCGGATTTAAAAAGCAAGGTATAAAATGGAGAAAGTAACAAATAATTACCAATATAATTGAACAAAAACGCCATGTGATGCAAATTGAAAATAACACAAAAACACTTAGTTTCCTAAAGCATTTCGTAATGCGTATGTGCAGTGTTTTTGCATATGAGGAACCGCGTTTATTCTCTTAAAAAGGGGGACCTGGCGTGAGCCCCTCCGCTTGCTCGGCAGACATGGACTCGTGTCCTCTGAATGCGGGTCTGTGCTCTCGTGTGTCGCCACCCTACCGGCATGTTTGTTCCCATTAACTTCCCAAAAACTGAAATACACCCACCCAGCCGAACTACTCCGATTGTACAGTGCAGCTTGTAACTGTTTTCATGGACTGGCCCACGTTCTGTTGAACTTCGAATAGGAAAGCGAAGGAGACTCTTCCCTTTGTAAAGAGCGGTTGGCGAAAGAGAGGGTTTTATGGGCTGGTGGTGAAGTCCAGTTAGAAGAGAGGCCAAAGGATAGATAGGGTGGTAAAAGATTGGCATGTACCTTTTTTAATCTCTTATTTTTTAGGTCTCGCCTACGCAGCGCTGCATAGGAGGGCCTTTAGCCGTCGCTCTGCTCATTTTCAAGCACACACTCGTGCTTGTGGCGGCATCCACCTTGCGGGAGCGAGCAGGGGCGCGCCACAAGCACGAGTGCAGTGCTTGAAAATGAGTGCCGTACCAACACCATCTCGCCCCTCCCACTTGCCCGCCCCCACCACCACTCCGAGTTCAAGACCTCTTTCCGCTCTGTATTAATTTCCCCCTCCTCTTTTGCTTTATACAAAGGGATCTCGACGCTTTACATGAGCACCGGTTTCATTACACATTTTTTTGTCAGCTTGCCCATATCTCATCTCCCCAATCTCCCGTGCAGTGCCCAACGCTGTCTCACCCTCCCAATTGCCCACCTCCGCCACCCCGCCCCCATCACCCCTAACAGTGCACTGGCCAGACCTCGTGGCTAAAAGATAACTTTGCAAGAAATCCATCAGAAACGTTGTGAGAAATGCTACACTTTAATGCAGACTTGGCATGTTGCATTTGTCACATGTAAAATGGTTTTAAAGGTCACTTTATGAGTACACTTGCCGGCAGTATTTGCCAGACCTGGAGAGAACATAAATACACAACTTTACTTGGAGGCTGTCTGCCTCCTTCTACGATTGGTTTTAAAATCTGCTTTTTTTAAACTACGTAGGAAAACCTCCATCCCAAGAAAGAAGATAGGTAACCATTCCTAGGACAGGGACATGTAAGCTCTGCGTCCCCATTGGTCCATTCCAGACACCAGCTCATGAAGAATATACGTTTTTCAGACAAAGCTGCTACTCTCACAGTATAACTCTATGCTTGTAGCAGGCAGTACTCTTAATCTTAGTGCCTGCAGCTGATGCAGGTGGCGTTGGTGCTGTCACTTTGCTTCTGTGTGCCTGATGCAGTCACTGTGTTATGTACACGAGGTGTCGCTAGCATTGCTGCTGTTTCACTACGTGTTTACTCCATGCGATAGTGCTGCAGCTGTTTCTGTGTGCCTGCAGCTGGTGCAGGTAGCATTGTTTCTGTTACATTCTTCCTGTGTGCCTGATGCAGTCACTGTGTTATGGAGCGCTTTACACGAGCACCGGTTTCAATACGCATGGTAACATTCTTTTTTTTTTTTAGGAGTTTTATACAGCGCAATTTCGACCCGTAGCTATTGGAGCGCTTTACACGAGCACCGGTTTAATTACACATTCATTTGTGGTAGTATGGTACATCTTGGTGCATTTTGTGAGGATATTCGCTCTCTTTCGTAATGTTATTGCTTGTTTACAATAAAATACATCTCTCCCTCGCACCTTCACCTACCCAATCATCTCTCCCTCACACTCCCAATACCCCTCTCATCTCTCCCTCCCAATCTTCCCATCTCTCCCTCCCAATCCCCCCCCATCTCTCCCTCCCACTACCCCTCTTATCTCTGCCTCACACTCGCACTACCCCTCTCCCTCCCACTTCCCCATCTCTCCCTCCCACTCCTCCCACTTGTGGGGCGCAGACCAGAGGTGTATGACGTGAGGCCGTTTGGCGACCGTTCACACTGTTGGTCAGTCCTGCTACCATGTCTCTGCCTCCCCCTGTTGGGTGCCCCCCTTCCTGGGCAGGGAAGGATTTCCCTGACAAAAACTCATCTCTTGTGAGTGCGGGAGATGGGATTTATGTCGCTTGTTCATAAGATGCAGATTTATACAAAACACTTGTGAAACAGCTGTGTAAAAGCGTCTCCTTTTTTTTGGACTGCAGGCTAAAGCAGTCAAGCGAGATCCAACGCTATTGCATTGTACACAGATCTCTGCAGCAGAGGCTCTAAGGTGTCTAGTCCGCTGGCATAAGTTGGAGTTCTTCTTCCTTTTCTTTTGACTGTAGAAGGAGAGGAGCAGGAGTAAAGCTAAGCGGAGTCGGCAGCCAGGGGGGCATTGCCGGCGGGTGCATGATAGCACAGCCCTCTCATTCTAACTGACCTGCAATCTCAGAAGCTGACCCCCTCTTCCCAGCTCTCACCTCCTCCTCCACCACCATCCTGGGGGTGATCTGAGATGTGGTCACTCTCCAGCTCCTGCTTGTAAACAAAACTAACTTGAGCTTTCCAACAGTAATACCATCCTAGGTGTCTCCGCACTGGGTTAACATATGTAACAATTACCCAACTCCAGTGTACTTATTTCATTGCTTCGTAAGGATTAAAGGCAGTCTTCTTTGCAATATCAGGTTATAAATAGCTGCAAGGGGTGCAGGCTCTTGAGCTATTTTACTTAAAACTCCTAAACTTTGCATTAATCCCACAATTATTTAATCTGTATATAAACAACGTGGGAAGATTTCTTGCAAATCTAGTCCTTGACATTCCAAAAGGCAGAGATAGACCAGCATTGGCATAGCCAATAGGTCTCGCCTTTGGGGCCTTATAAGTATTTAGTTATGCAGCACAATATCCTTGGTGCAACAACACCAACTGTTGCATGGCTAAACACTTATAAGGTCCCAAAGGCGAGACCTATTGGCTATGCCAATGCTCGTTTTATATTGAGCCCATTTTCTTTAACTATGTATTTACACTGACGCTGTTATTTTTCTTTCTTTGTGTTCAGATGTTACTTTACTTTTACTGCATTAGTGTACGTAAACTTTTTACTTTTGAGATCTTTTACTTGCTATCTGGCCGGGTTAGAATTAGTCCACAGGTAGAGGAGTAAAGACTAAAAATGACCCTTCCTTCCTGCGGCGTGGCTTGTACAGTCTGTGTAACATTTTAAGGGTGAGGACGTCGTCTGGGGTTTATCTCCCCGTCAAACTTTCTCCATCTGCTGGTTGACTAGTCCCACAAAACTAGAGAACTAGTCCTAACTCTTGGATGGTTTTAGTAAATAATAAAGCCGTTTTCCCTTCACTATAGCTCGTTTTAAAAATTGTGAGCCAAACGTGCCGACAAAGAAAATGTAGTTCTCGTAGTTGCCTCGGCGTCTGTTCCAGACGTTGTTTTCAGTTCTCAGATTTCTGGGAGGCCCTGGGCCCGGGTCAGAGCTGCATATGGAATGAATTGAGACACATTTCTCCTGAACTTCCTTTCACACCCGCTAATATTTTCGTTATGTGTCCTGGCTTCACGCGGTGCGGTGGCTGCGATGAACCGTCCTGTTCACCCCACCACAGAGCGCCCCTTTATTGTAAATTCATCTGAATCCCAACTCCTCTTAGCAGCCACCCACACCTCCGTGGTGTGCCACCCGCCGTCGATTCCACGGCCCTCCACAGGCAAGGTTAAAAAACCTATGTAAAAGAGTCCAAAACGAGCTTCGTTAGTCTAGTTTATAGGCTGAAATGCCTCTTCAGTCACTGGTGAATTTAGGCGCTCAACTCCTCATACAATGCCCTCTGTCATTCATCCTTGCACTCATACACCCATTCATCCGCCCACTGACGCATTGTTGCGTCAGCTCACTCACCCATCAACAACAAAAACACACACAAACTCAATAAGTGTGTGTGTATGTATATATGTGTAGATATAGATATATATATATATATATATATATATATATATATATATATATATATATACATTAAAAGGAAAAAAAGAAAAAATGCCACCTAAACTTGGCATGGGTATGCTTGCTATCAAAAAATAAAGTAAAAAAGTTAAACATTGCAGAGAGCTACCATCCTGGAATGGAATTATATGTGTAATAATAAGCCGCCAACGCTTCCTGCTTCCTGATTGTTGCTGCCAGTGGGGGAGTGAGCCGTGCCACACCGCTGGGGACTTTACAGCCCATGCTCCCCCTAGTTTCCTGGGCACGCTAAATAGCAAGGGCGGGCACATCCATGCCCGTCAGAGCCCGGAGGAGGCTGGGCTGGGCCCCTCCTCTAACATCTTGACAAGGAGAAAGAGGGAAGACGACAAAGCATGGGGAAGAAGAAGACAACTCACCCGCCAGACGAGGAGGTAACTTTAACTTCCCTAGACTCGTTTCTAGCTAAAGCTTCTTCAGCTATGGCTAAAGAGATTGCCTGCACAGAGAGGAGACTATCCTCCGGCTTAGCTGATGACGATGTTAGGGCGTTAATAGCAGAGGCGAATATCGAGGTTCAGAACCCGAATATTCAAGATGTATTAGTCAACTCCCTTACATTCACCAAGGCTATCCCTCCTACCCAAATGTCTACAGGAATAACACCTACTCCGCCAGCATCGGTATCTGCTTGTAAAAGAGTCCCGGTTAAAGCCCCTTGTTCTTGCACTGTCAAGAGACCCAGAAAGTCTAAAATACCCTTGCCAAATTTGTTAATTGAAAAAACATCAACCTCCTAACTTCAGGTAAACGATATGCCACCAAAGATCTTGAACTGGGACGATCTTTACGATAAGATTACAGGGCTATTACCCTCAATATGTCAACGTCTAGAGTCCATTGAACGAGCAATTAAGGAGTTAGCACCAACAAAATTCTTGTCATCCCTGGGAGATGGGGGTTAGGGCAGCACCCTGCAAGGTTCAACTCCAGCCTCAAAATCGGAGACTTCTGAGGGAACAGATAATGCAATGGATCACAACGGCCGAAGCCGTATTTCCCCTGTGAACCAACCCCCCCAAATTGCACCTACACCAGTACCTCTGATCGCCGGTATCCACTCTCATCCGACAATGGCTCTAACTCCTACTGTAGACCTGGGGACAGAGGCGCCTAGTCACCCCCAATTATGGTATGTGGACTGGGGCAATTTAGATTTGAGGCCAGAGGGATCCTGTGTTACTGCACGGAGAGTCTATGATGGGGTAAGATTAGACCTCCCACCAGCCACGTGCCCCTTCGTGGTTATTCTGGCTAACACCCCAGAATTAAAAAACACGCCAAAAGAAATAACTACTCAAGTAATGTTTAAAGGGCGCCACTGGATTCATAAGCATATAAACGAATGTGGAGAAGGGCAATTTAAGATCTTAATAGCAAGAAGAGTCCCCTGGTTGGGAAGCTCAGATAAAACACTCAGGGGGGACTGTGTAGTCTTAACCCTTAAGTCACCTGATATGGCCCAGAATCTGTTAAATGTACTACCCAAAACACCGACAGTAGCATCGCAGATGTTTGCCCTGCCACTTGTTTTTTTCTATAAACCAACACTCCAACAGCTAAGACCAAATGGAACTAGGTGCCACCCCACTGTCCCCCATTCATTGGATATCCAACATCGCATGAGGTATCGACCTAGCCCTTTACTGACCCTACCAACTTCCAATCGATTCATGGTATTGTCGAACATGGAAGCCTGTGACTGACACAGAACCGAGGAGGAGATCCATAAAGCAGTTGTCGCTGGTGAACTTGAGGGGGATGGATACCCCAATTCTATCCCCTAAGGGCATAGATAAGTTCTCAGCTATCACATGGAACGTTGCAGGTCTGGGATACAAAGTGTCAGATCCAGAATGGCTTAAGTATGTAACTCCCTTTGATCGAGTTTGCATACAAGAGACTTGGGAAATAGGTCCTATTTATATAGATGGCTATAGATCTTGCCATACTCCTGCCATTGCCTCAAATTCCAGACGTGCGAGGGGCGGCATTTTGACTTTATTAAAGAACACTTTGAGATTTGAAGTTCTTTCCTCCCATAATGAATCCCAATATTATAACATGCTACACCTTAAGGGTCCAGATGGCAACACTGTTTTAATAATTAATTTTTATAATAACTTTTTTGGGAGTGAGATGTATAAGGTTGCAACCTTAGTTGAGGAAAAAATTAACGTCTTATGTGCAAAAAAAGTCCGGGTGTTATATAAATGGGTGATTTTAATGTACATAGCTGTCCCTTCACCTCAAATTCAATATGTGGCCTTACGGATGAGGACGGAGTGGGAAGCGTGCAATTTAGCCATAACCATTATGGTAATATACTAAATAGATTTATTATCACCAAAGATCTAGAAATAATGAACCCCCTGTCTGAATCCACTGGCCAGCTACAAAAGACCTTCCGTTCCAGTCTAAATAGCTCTACTATTGATTTTATAATAGTATCAGCATCTATTAGAGGGGCTGTCACTGATATTAAAATTAATTTTTCAGGTTTTAGTGACCATGCAGACATATCATGTCAATTGTATTGGGAGGGGATTCGTGGTTCCCACATCTCACATATAAAACCTTATGTTGCAAGGAAGAATGGGATCATACTTAAGTGGGGAAAAATTAATAGGGAAGACTTTATCCCACGGGTTGTAGCAAGCCGATATAATGAAATCTTAACCTGCCTTGAGCTAAAAACCGAACCATCTAGCATTATGTCCGCCTTTGAATCAATCCTGCAGGAGGTAAAAAATAATCTAACAAATAGTGGTATAGTTCCAACTCAAAAGGATCAGAAGTGGTTTGACCAGCATTGTACTAAAGCACTCTCTAACCTACATCAAATTCTTAAGATAGAGCCAAGAAACACGGATATGGTCAAACTTTCCCACCAAACATATAATACTGCCAGAAAGACTAGATTAAAAGAACTGAAGGAGGAAGCTTGGGAACAACTTTACCAAGCTTCCATTACAAACAATTCCTGGGATTTCTGGGCAGTAGTTAACGCCCCTTTTTGAAACCACTTACAGACCCTAATTTATATAATCATGTGGACGAGGATTCTTGGGTGGCGCATTTTGTAAAAAATGTTGGGGGTAAAAGAGAGGGAAGTTCTGTACCTCTGGAAGACACAGTTCTGTCCTCCAACTCCGTCCTTTCTTTTAACCATCTGGAGATAAGTTAAGGCCTAGCCCAGTGTACTAGTAGTAATGACCTGGGTCTAGATGGCACCCAGATAGACTTTTTTACTGAGTCTCCTGAACTTTGGGGCCCAGTGCTAACTAACGTCTTTAATGTAATGGCCAAAGTGGGCCCGCCTGAGTCTTGACATAAAGCGATCTTAATACCTATTTTTAAAAAAGGTGACAAATCTGACCCAAAACATTATAGGCCAATCTCCCTCCTGGACAGCACGGCGAAACTTATGGGCAGAATCCTATTGAACAGACTAGAGGAATGGGCAATGACTAATAAAGTTATGATTCCGTCTCAATATGGTTTTAAAAAGGGTAAAGGGACCCAGGACCAATGACTTGACCTTAGTCTGCTCATTGCTAAGTATACCCAAGTCAAACAAGGCAATTTATACTTGGCTTTTATGGACTTAACAGCAGCCTTTGACTGTGTTGCCCATTCTCATCTGTGGGGGATTATGAAGGAGATGGGGGTAGACCAAACAATAATTCTATTTATCAGGCAGCTGTATACGAGGGCTGCAGCCTGTGTCTGATACGTGCACCAGATGGTTTCCAATCCCCAGAGGGGTTCGTCAAGGGTGTGTCCTCGCCCCTTTTTTGTTCTCTTTATACACAAATGGAGTAGAGGCCCCCCTATTAGAGTCAACCCTGGACGTCCCCTCAATGAACAAGGCTCGCATCCCAATATTACTTTACGCAGATGATGCAGTTTTAATTGCCCGTACGGGAAGGGCCCTTCAGAAATTGTTAGACACCTACGTAAATTTTATGAAAAATCTGAACTTACAAACCAATGAGGCTAAGTCCTTTATTATAGTTATAGGTCGTAAGGTCAAGAACCCTCCAACCTTTTTTATCTCTGAACGCAAAGTGTCCCAGACAGAGTTGTTTTCTTATCTAGGGGTGACCTTAGACACCATATTGGACCATGATGACATATGGTCAAACAGAGGGATCATGCTAGAAAAAAGCATTAATGGCATATATTTGTTTATTAAAAAGTTGGGTTCGAAACAGATAGACATAGTCAAAAAAGTATATGGGGCAAAATCGAGCACAGTAGCCTCCTATGGAGAGGGAGTATGGGGATACATTAATCCAACGGCAATACAATCAATAGAGGACAGTTTTTGGGAAAAATTGATGGGCCTACCCAATAGCTGCTCTCATTTTAATCTCCATTGTGAGTTGGATGTCCTCTATATCACCGACCAGATAAACGTGGCACCAATTCTCCTATGGCACTTCATATGGAGAAGAGATACAGTTAATCTTACTCAACAGTTTATCTTGGACTGCCTTGCATTAGAACATGTGCAGAGGATCCCTTGGATTATGTATGTTAAAAATACCCTAAATGCATTGGGTTTGGAAATTATTCTTGAAACCCCACACAAATGCGCGATTATATCTGAAAGAGCATTAAAAGTGCGCTTTTTAAATCACATGGCTGAAATTAGGCTCACTAATCCTATTAATAAATATACGGTCCGAGCGTATCTTAATGCTCGGTGACTGGGATCCATCATACTTGTCATTTGTGACAAACCCATGCCACATATTCATTCTAATTAGATTTCGTCTAAACTTTATCCCTTGTATGCTGGGTTTTTCCACCAGCATCTTTTCCACTCAAGCTCTTCCGTGTTGCCCATGCAATGGTGTTTCGCCCCAAACTGATTTGCACATTTTCTTTTTCTGCAAGTTTTATGCTGTACATCCAATCATGCGCAAATACAAATTCAGGCATTGTATTTAAGATTGCTGCCTGACCCTCTAATTTGCTACTGTGTTGCCTCCTTTTTATGTCTTTTGCTAAAAACCAGGAACCAGCACACCTGTTGAAATGTATTGTACTTTTAAGTTTTTAATTGGTTTTATTGGTGTTCAATCTTTTTTATATGTGATGTATAGAGGAACTTTTATGATTAATTTGAATTAATCGACTAAAGTGATTTTGATGATGGTGTAATAATGCACCCTTGAATGTCTATTCACATTTAGTTTTTCGTAATAAACTGATAAGACCTATGACGTCTGATCTACAATTTTCCAATTAACCATTCAGGAATACATCCTTTATCATTTGCTTGTCACTATGGCCAATGCAGGATTAATGTACTGAGCGCTGTCCTAAAAGGCAGCCTACCAGCATAGTCATTTAATTACAAATATGTTTAAAATTGCATTTGGCAAAACAGTATACTGCCCCTCCTAAGAAGGACTTAGAGGGATTATCACAGTGCAAATCTTCTACCTGCATGGCTTGTCGAAAGAGGTAACTAACACCAAAACCCTTCTCTAGAACTGTAACCTGTGAGATTCCACGCAACAAAGTACCCGTCTACAGCCTTCAAAACAGAGAAATAATTATCCACCCTTAAAGACCTGTACCCTTTACCATAAACATTTAATTATAAATGTCACCCCCTACTGCCTTTGCCATTTCTTTTCGTAATAAACCTATCCGACTGTAGTGAAGAAATCATAGACACTTTGGTGATCAACCACAAAAGGCATCTGTCCAGTAACGGAATGTGGAGTAGTGCGATACACCCAAATGGTATCTCTAACTGCCTCCTCACAATCCGCAAAAGATTTCAATGCACTTTGAATGTTTTCTACTAAAACCTTATTGAATCTTTTCAACCTTCCAATTAAATTATGGACAATAAAGGGGTGTACGCAAGTGTTTGATACCATACTTCTCGAATAAATCCTGCCTGACATTGTGCAGTCTCCACAATTCTATTCCTATAACATCCCGGAGGAATTATTCTGTCCCCTCCAACTTGGATGCCACTCTCCAATTATAATTAAGGCTCCCTGTTTTCCGTTTTTACTGATTTTTACAGATAAATACAGACAGAAAAACATTTATTTTTAAATGTGGATAAAAACGGAATTGGGTGATTTTTGAGTGATTCTAAATACACTTTGCCATGCCAGGCCAAAACTGTGTGGACTGATAGGTAAGGGGGGGGTTAAAGAAAGGAATTTTAGTAAAGAGGCGTAAACAGCAGTAGATATGCACAATGCTAATACTGAAATGTGCATATTTTCATATAAGGGCATTGGTTTATCTTCTGCGGGTGTTCATATCACTGAAACCTGGCAGGCATCCAAGCATGACTGCTTATTTATTAGTTAAATAAATGCGGAAATATACCAGTTTCAGCTTTATTTTTTTCACAAACCCATAATAAATATGGATAAATACAGATAAAGTTGACGAAAAATAAATATGGATAAATACAGACGGAAATATCAAAAAAATAAATATAAAACCGGAAGCCCTAATTATAATTCAGTTGCAATTTTCCAAAGTAGTTATAAATCACACACCAAAGCTTTTTCTCTAGGCAATCCCCTTACCACATATTCAATTACCTTCTGAAGAGTTTTATCAAGAGCTAAAGCAATGCGCCAATCATCCATATCTGCACATACCCCTTATCCTCTACTTTGACAATGATGCACTCTTCCACATATTCTTTAACCCTTTGCCCACAACAATTATCAGCTGGTAGTCACGACAAACAATCCGCTTTATAATTCTTTCCACCCGGTATATACATTGCGTCACATTATACTCTAAAACTTGTATATAAAGCAGCTCTAATCTAGCCGTGGATTTCTTGATTTTGACCCCCTGTAGAATGTCTACTAGCAGGCTAATCCATTGTGCTTTGCACGCGTGGGTTCTAATCCCATCCTCTGTGATAAACCACAAAAGGTTTATTAAAGTATAAGCTGCGAGTACAAGAGCCTAGGAGATACCCTCAGCTGCCAACCATTTCCTCAGCCGTCCGGGCATATCGAGCCTTACTAAGACCCTAGAGCATTACTATATCACAAGAGAACTTCGGACATAAACTCATTGACATAGATAAAGGTGAACACCCCATAACATACTTTATTACACAGACCTATGGCCTGTGACCTTGTTTCCCAACAGGGCTGTTTCTCGGTGGTCAGGCTGGCCAGTAGAGGAGTACCCTGGCCCACCCAAGGCTCAGTCACATGTAGAGGAGTGTCCATTTGCTTCTTTGTAAATGTTTCAACAATCTGTGTGCCTGTAAACTCTACTGAATCGCCTCACTTGCATTATAATATACTATCATGACCTAGGGTCCTAGGAGTGAAAGAAGGGACGGATGCTGATGTTTTCTTCCCATCCACAAAACAATGTCCGGCTGTCGTAAGACACTCCCTCTGTAACAAAACCCTGAGAATGCAAGTGCCCATCAGTGGTTAATAGTTATATAGCCATTTGACCGGCACAATCTGAAAAGAGTTTTGCCTTCCCAAGAAAAGGGAAAATTATATGCATACAATTAGACAATCTAAATTACGCCCATGGTTTGTTTTGTTTTCTTTCTGCTGTGAGGCCATTCATATTGAGCGGCACTAAATTAAAAAACCTGCCTCATGACAGTTAATTAAATAATGTTCTGTGCATCATTCTACTTAATTCACATGCTATACATGTTTATTTACCTGGGTATCTGCTAGATGTGGGACTTTTGCTAAAGTCGCATGTAACCTGCTGGACACTGTTGTGAGTGCCAGTATCAGTGTCTCGGCACTTCCTGCTTTTGAGATTAATAAAATGGGTATCGTTGACATGACAAATAGGGACTCTTCCTATTTACAATGCTACTAAGTGGTGATATGTTATACGCAGCATGGCATAGCACACATGTTTGTTTATATTTCTTTAATAAAAAAATGTTTAAATGACCGTAACCATTGATGTAGACTCAACATATAAACAAGCACTGGCAAAGACTATAGGTCTTGCCTTGCTCACTTATTTGCTTTGCCAGTGTTTGTTGCCAGTGCTGTGCACCATCTGTAAAAAAAAAAAAAATGGGACAAAGGCACGCCCGCTATCAGATTTTTGGTAGTTTGTGCAAAAAAGTGCACAATATCCTTACCAACTCCCATAATAATGAGGATTGCCCATAATTTGCTCCTATTCATTCTGTTGAAGGCCGACGTGAGGTTCACGAAGGCCATGTGAGGCGAGCCGCCCTTAGTGACTGTATTTTCGTATTATCATCTGTAGGCTTAATCACTGTTCCAGGGTACCTCGACCAGGCCTAAAACCATACTGTAGATCAGACATAACATTATTTTCATCCAGCCATAAGGCTAGCCTGGAAAGGATGACCTAACGACCAACCTCTACCACAGAATTGATAAGCAGTATGTGCTTGTAGCAAAGTGATTCATCCCTTTGCAATTTTTTAAATAAGGGTATAATTATAGATCTTGTCCAAGACTGAGGGATACCCACTTTGCATGCAGCAAAAGATTTTCTCCCAGCCGGCAGGATCTAGTATGCATACGTCTGAGGGTACACCATCTGGGTCGGGAGGGCCTTATTTTTGGACAGATAATGAATTGCCTCATTTACCTCTGAGACCTGGAATTCTATATTAAGTTTACCTTGGAAACTCTCCCTGTTCGAAACTGAGGCTGCGTCCGGGACAGTACCATAAATCCTCGTAAAATGCCATACGCAGTTACTAGAGGCGATATGGGAATCTGCTGCACCTCTATCGTTCGCAATGAAAAAGGGGTTGTTGTCTATTTCCCAAAATCTAACACTACAAGATAACGAGCTAGCCTGCAGGAGCTGTTCCCAGGCCCCTTTTTTAATTTAATTTTTCGGTTCAATAATTACTAATTTTATTTTTTTCTGACATTGGGCAATCTCTGAATTAATTCTAGGCGTTTTCTTCAAGGCTTCCAGGAGATTCTGGTGGGCCTCTGAGCATTTGCGATAAAACCATCTGCTGGTGGTCTCGCTACGTTTGACAACCCGGCGGATTTAATACAATTAAATTTGTTTGCAGATCCTGTTATAGGCACTTAATAATATCTCTGGTTGAGCGGTATCTTCTAGACAGATACTAATTTCCTGTCCATAGGTGTTTGTTAGGGCAGCTATAAGAGCCTCTGGGACCACCATATTCCATTTCAGTCTGCGATCTTGGTCTATGGGTACAACGGCTTGATTTAGATGGACCTTCTTCTCCTAATACTTCCCCTCTTGCATTCAATCTATACTAAGATACAATGGAATATGGTCACTATAATACTGATTCCAACTAACCCCAGAACACCTAACAAAATAAGGTAGAAACAAAGAAATAAAGATTGAATCAATAACGGTTGTGAATCCTCTGCCTGTAAATGTGGGTAAATCTCCCAGATCTTCTGTTCCCTTATTAGACGGACCTATAAATACTAGATTATGATCAGCCAAAATCAAGCTGAGGAGGTCCCCTTGTCTTGACTGCCCCAGATGTCACTGAATCAGAGATTGGTGCTCATCAACCATAAAATTAAAATAACAAAGATTGGTACAGGAATGTGTATTAAAATCCACTAGTAAGACCACTGTGAATGGGAGATGTCGCTTATAAGCATTTGAATCCAGAAAGGCCTTAAGACCCAGTAAATGCTCAGATGACTTTGTCTGAGAATATGAATTATAAAAGTTAAGCACCAGGATGTTTGTGGGGTTTTTGTTGTTGTTGTTTTTTAACGAAATTTACTGCTAATTGGAACAGTGATCCTGTGTCTATTTGGGACGATTTACAGTTAATATCTAACAAGACCAGTGTAGCCAAGGTCCCCTCCCTCCTTAGCTCTACCAGCAACAGAAGGTATGGCTGGGCAAAAAACTATTTGTAACCATCCATGTAAAGATAATTGGCTATAACCCATGTTTTCTACAAACCAACAATATTGTGACCTTTAATGAAATTTGACCGTGTATGATCTGATTTCTTACTCCCTAAGCCTGGTATATTCCAACTCAAAAACTTGATAATATTATTCTGACCCTGTACCATAACAAGGGTTTCCACAGGAACAGCCACATCCTGTAAGAAGAAGGTAGCTCTACCACGGGTGGATGGTCGCATCCTTTGAGGAGAAGGGTGGACAGTCATTCGTTATCAAGTGTACTAAGGGGCTTGAATCTGTTCCATAAGTGAAGGAACGTACCCATGTCCTGTTGGCCTAAGTGTATACTTGAAGGCCTTTAGCAACCTGCGGATACAAATAACGTAAGGGGAGTACCTTGATCCTAGTACCTTGTTCTGGATGTAAGGGAGTTACTCTGTCATTGTTGAATTCGATGGCCAGCGATATCAGGTTGGTCGAACTTGATAACAGCACGATCCTCCTCCCCTGTTTTCTTCTGATTGCCCGCCCACTCTATTCTTCTAACCATGTTAATGTGTGAGGCCAGGTAATTCCACCCTACCCCCCACCTGCTTGTCACACCATTTAACAACTTCAATTGAAGTGTTGATTCCTTCACACCTGATCTCGGTGAGGGTAGTCTGGTAAGAATGGCCACCAGGGGAGTAGAATCTGGGGTAATGAAACCAGCAGCAGTTAGAGGGGTGGCCCAGACCCGCCTTCTCCAGGCTCTGACAGGCTCAGATGTGCCTGCCCTGGCCCGGTGCATGTCCCACACTGTAGACAGTGTAACAGCACTTTATGCGCCCATCCGCTGCGATGCAGCAAGCCCCTCCTCTGGGACACAGCAAGTTTTGTGGGCCTTGTGGTCCTGGCTGTGATGTTGCCCAAAGTCTCCTGCATTGCGGGCAGTCCAACCTCGCTTTATGCGCCTGTCCGGCATGATGCAGCAAGCTCTTCTGGGGCTCAGCAAGGATTGTAGGCGGTATGGTCCTGGCTGCGCTGTTGCCCAATGTCTTCTTTATAGTCACTACACTTGGTATATCCCAAGTTGACTCAAGGTGAGATATGATGTTGCCCAGATACTGGTCAAATGTACATTTGTTTGTGAATTAACATTCACTGGTTTAAATGTACATTCATCTATAACATAGTACATTTATAAGTTTAAAATTACTTTGGTGCTTCAAACCAAAAAATTCACGAATTTGCACTTGTTTGAATGTATATTCATTAGAGCGGTTGTAGAATTGTTTAGGTTCCATTCTCTGTGTTGCAAATGGATAATGGAGTGGACTTTGTAGCGGCTTATTTACGTAATGTCCTAATTTTGACCATATAGTAACCAAACTCTAAACTTGCATTGATAATGGCTTTGTGCAGTACTGCCACGTACTGTTTTTCAGATACTCACTGAATATTCATTTATTCTTACTTTGCACATCCCCAGTATAGATAAGTCTTATCCTTGTTTAGTTTGTTTTGTTCTCAAATGGCGAGGGCAGTTTACTATTAATGCGGATGTGGTCAAAGTAGATCATGTGTGCATGTCTAGTTTGATGAAATTTAATGGAAAAGGTTTTCAGAAATTTGTGCTTAATATCATCTATGAAAGAATCCACGTTTGAGTAGTGCTCAAAAACGTAATTAACCAAGTTTCAAACTATAAATGCCTTTATCAATTTACGCCAAACGTCCTATGCGTAACCACACGTGGATCCCAAGTAGGTCTTGGAAATTTGGTCAACTTTAGTTAAATTGTTTGAAACATTGGAAACTGTGGAAAGTGCAACCTAAACCTAGATATAGTGAGTGGTGCTATTGCTTTATTCTACCACTATAATATGTATGAACCCTATGAAAAAACCAGAGTCTGGGAGGAGAGTTACACCTTCGCCTGAGCATACTTGTGTGTTTTTTTATCTATTCATAATCATTCCTATTAGTATGCCCAGAAAGTTGAGCCAGGTGCAGGTTTCTAGGCGTACTAGTGGTAACATCATGTGACCTTTTGAGAAGGTTCCTATTTTCCCTCTGCGAAGTTACAAAGCTTATCTCTTTGGGGCGTGGCCAGGGCATGCATGGAGTCAGCTGCTTCTGGATTGACCAGGTAAACTGGTGATATGACTCCCCCACACCCCAAAGAGTGGGATCGGCGTGGGAGCACAGGGTGCATTGGCAGCTGTTCACCACTTCTCGGCGGGCTTCACCGAGGCGACTGGGGCTGCGGAGAGATGGTGAGACTGCCGGAATATTCCTTTGAGGGTAAGTGATATGACTTGGACCCTGGTGAAACCCCAAATAGAGGAGGACAGCTGGTGCACCACGTCATGAGGTCTGGCAAGCAGCATTGAGTGGAACAGCATACCAGTTGTTTACTCCTGCCTGAGTGGAAAAGTGGGGAGAGTTGAAAGCAGGCACCTGGGACTACAGAGGTGGAGGAGATTGGTGATTGCTGTGGTGTGCCCTGTGGACTCCCTGGGCCTGGGAAAAGGCATCGGACAGTGGAGGCCGGAAACATGGAAGGAGGAGGTAAGGAGGTGGGAGTGCATGTGCCTGGGGAGCCACATCATGGGAGGAGGTGAGCAGCATGGGCTCTAGCGAAGTGACTGTTCTCCTCACCGTTTTGCCCCCTCCACCCGCCTCTCCCATACCCTCACCGGTTGAGGGTTACATATTATATCACGGCTCCTGTTGGTGGCGCCCCCCTTGGCATTCTTCGGTAACGCATGACTCCCTGAGGGTGCTCTGGAGGAGGTCCAAACTTCTCCCCTGCATAGCCCACCGACTTTTGTCTTGTCAGCTCTGGTGGAGTCTGGCTTTCTGAGTAACTCCAGAGCGAATGGCCCCATAACACATTGGGGAGGGAGAAATTGTTCCCAACAGTGACTGCCTCCACGCGCCTGACCGAAGGTCAACTGCTGCTTGGAATTGGATGGGGGTACTTGTGCCTGGGGTCCTGCCTGTGAGGTTTATGTTGGTGCTGCATCTGGACCTCTTTCTGGAGGAGTGGTTGACATCAGTGGTGCTGGGGGGGTCTTCTAAGTTGTTCAGCGTGGAACAAGCCCACATAGGGCCCGGCGGGTCACCACCTCCGGGAGGGCCGCTAAGAACGATTGTAGCTAGATTGTTTAACTTCTGGGATCGAGATGCCATCCACCAGATGGCAAGCACACATCGCCCGTGTATGGTGGAAGGACAACTTGTTAACATCTATCTGGACTGTACAGTACTGGTTCAAAGACAGATTGTGACCTTCTTGCTGGTCAAACAACATCTGAGAAGCCTAGACATTCGCTATGCCCTGCTGTTCCAGGTGAAATTGAGGCTCATTGACAAAGATCGCACATACTTTTTTACCTCTGCATTGGAGGTCTGGGAACGGCTTGAACAGAAGGATACCGACTGAGAGGGGTGAAACCACTCAACCCCAACCTTGGCAGGAACAGCGTCGTCGTTGAAGGAGGACTCCATTGCAGGCCACGCTGACGAAGGTACAGGCGAAGTCCGAAAGCGCAAGTGGTGGCTTCCCTCCAGCGGGTGCCATGGCCAAAGTCTGAGAACAGGTGAGTATCATTGGCTGATGATGGGGGTCCTGAGAGTGTGGCCCCGGGGGATGGGACACCGCCCCAAGTTACACCCATGACATCCAACAAGATCATTTGAAATGTGCATTTTCGAACATGGCAGCGGTGCTCCAGTCTCTACCCTGGCCAACCTTACGTGTTCCTGGGAGGCCAGAAGTACTGCTATGGGCCACACCCTGTCCGTAATAGGGAACCTGTATCTACAGATTCCTGATGTTTGTGTTTTATTCAGCTAATATACAAGGGAGATGGACATACCGTGAATTGGGGTGGTGGTGGCCAGTTCACAGAAACTGGACCACTTTCTCCAAGCAGTAGGTATGGGAGCTATTTAGAGGGTACTCCACGGAGCCCATAGGTGCTACTTCTCTCATTCCGGGGCACATGATGCATACTCCCGCATTGACGACTTCTTCACTCCGATGGGGACTATTCTTAGGTTCATAGAAGTGGATTATAAAGCGAAAGGGATCTCAGACCACTCCCCGCTTGATGTGACGATGGACGTGCTTCATAAACTTGGTCGGAGTGAGTGGAGAATGGCGACATGGAGGCTCATAAATGAGAAAGAAGTGACCAGATTTCAGGCAGCCTAAACCCACTACTTTGAAAAAAATGCGAAGTCAGTACGGGAAGTTGCCACAGTACGGGAGGCGTAAAAAGCCACCATCCGAGGGGTGATTATCACTGGGGAAGCGGGTGACAGAAGTTAACAGAATGACCGCTGCTTAGAAATAGAAGAACCTGCGCCATGTAGTGGATGAACACACATTAAGCCCCTCGGCTGAAGCGAAGGCACCCCTCATTGGCAAGAAAGAGGAATATCACTTGGTGACAGGTGCGATTAAATTAGACTATATAATGCAGGCGAAGCGCCTTTATGAAGTAAGGGACAAGGGGGGAAAGATGTTGGCATGGCTCAGTGCACTGGATCAGGGTAGACACCATATCAACCACATATTCAACCACATATTCAACCACATCAACGTCAACCCCATCTGCAAAAGCCTGACCCCAGTGACAGTAGATAGCACGCTCAAGCACCCCACAAAAACCTGGAAGTCCTTCAACCCCATCCCGGAAACCGAGATCCTCAAACTGATCTCCACCTCCAAACCAGCCTCTCACGTCCTTGACCCGATATCCACCCAACTGACCAAAAAACTGAAACTCTCCATAGCCCCGTTCTGGTGCAAGATCATAAACAGCTCCCTGAGAACCGGCATCATACCTGAATGCCTCAAAGTTGGCCAAGTCACGCCACTACTAAAAAAAAAAACAGACCTTGACTCCAAGGAACTGAATAACTTCAGACCCGTCTCCAATGTCCCCCTCCTATCCAAAATCCTTGAAAAATGCGTCCTCCAACAACTGACTCAGCATATGGGCAGCATCAACCTTCTTGACCCCCACCAATCGGGTTTCAGAAAAGGCAATAGCACCGAGACCGCGATCCTTAACATCACAGACGACATCCACAAATCCCTCGATACCGACCAATGTTGCCTCCTCATTCTCCTAGACCTATCGGCAGCCTTTGACACGGTTGATCACCAACTTCTCATCAAGGCTTTGCAAGAAAGGGTAGGTGCTGATGAGGTGGTCCTACGCTGGTTCTCCTCCTTCTTACACAACCGTTCGCAAAGGATAAAAATAAAAAACTTTACCTCCTACCTACACCCCGTCAACAGGGGCGTCCCCCAAGGTTCAGTGCTCTCACCTCAACTGTTCAACATATACATGGAACCCCTCACCACCCTACTCAAAAATGCTAACATCCCTTTCCACCTCTATGCAGATGACACCCAGATCTATCTAGAAACCTCCTCCATAGATGACATTCACAGACTAAATGTCACTCTAAAAGAAATCCAACATTGGCTGTCGCTTAACCACTTAAAACTCAACCAAGATAAAACCGAAATCCTCCTCATCTCCAACAAAGAAGAGAACCCTCATATTTCAGAATAGCTAAAAGCTTTGGATGCTCTTAACGGCAATCTCACTCTGACCCACTCCGTAAAATCATTAGGGAATCACCCTAGACTCAAAACTCGACATGGCCAAACCCATCAAGAACTCCGCAAAGAGTGCCTTCATCAACCTGAAGCTACTTAACAAAATAAAACCATTCATCGCAACCAACGACCTCAAACAAGCCACCCAATCACTGGTGCTATCCAGACTAGACTATGGGAATGCCACCCTCACTGGTACAACAAAATCTCACCTAGCTCCCCTCAAAACTACTCTCAACGCTGCAGCTAGAATGGTCACTGGAATCAGGAAATACGACCACATTTCACCAGCACTCAGAGAACTAAAATGGCTTCCAGTCGAATTGTGTGCCAGTTTCAGAACTGCCTGCCTCACGCACAAAGCCCTGCACACAGGAAAATCTGAGTATTTGGCTGCTAAACTCAAGAGGGCTGGTCAGACAAGGAACCTCAGGAGCTCCTTCACCTTACTACTCATCCCTATGAAAACACGCAAACAAAAAACTGCCGCACGGTCCTTCGCCGGAAACGCGCCCAAAATCTGGAACGCCATCCCAGTCGGTATCAGGACTATCTCGTCCTTCACAAAATTAAAAAAACACCTAAAAGTCCTTTTCCTCAACCGCTCCCTACCGAATGGATAGCCGCCATCTAAACGCAAATTCCTGCTCGCCGTCTCTCCCAGACAATGTAGCTCTAAGACTTACCTCCTCCCTGCTATTTGACCCCTAACTGCTCCCCCCCACCCCCTAATTGGTTCAACCCAAGACAACGTGCACTCTGAGGCTATCTCAGGACTCACCGACTACCTCAATGCTGCTCAGCACACTTGGACTTCCGAACCTATATGTAGAATACTGCTTTATTGTATGAATCTTGCTCAAAAACTGTTGTGAAGCGCTCCAATACCCTCGGGTCAGGCCAGCGCTATATAAAACTCCTTAATAAATAAATATAAATAAAGGGAATTCAGGGCCCAGACGGCTATCGATCAGACAATGGCAGAGATTTCTTCAGAAGTACGATATGACCAGAAGTAGAGGATATGCGTAATTGTGTACGGGACTGCCTATGCCCTGGAGGAGGACCTGACTGTGGGGGAGGGGCAAACGGTGCTGACCCAACTACAGTCGTGGAAAATAACGCGCTCTAATGAGCTACCAGCGGAATTCCTTAAGAAGGTAGCTAACCTAGTGACGCCACACCTGCATGGTATACATGTGGAGGTACATGAACAAGGTGAGCTCCCCCGAGATGCTAATTTGGCGAGTACTTTAGTACTCTGTTTTTCCTGCCCTAGTGGGGGGGAGATTTGGGGTGGGGAAGGGCGTCACTGCATGTTTTTTTTGTTTTGTTTGAATATATGTTTTAAAAATCGATAAATGTATTAAAAACCACAAAAAAAGCTTATCTCTTTGAATACCTATTTTTTTTTAACTCTCCAAGTTTTTGAAATATCAAACTCAAAAGTATTTTAAAAAATGTTCCCTTTACTGCACATAGCCACACTTACACCATTAGGCACCCCTGTGCTACTGGTTCAGGCGAGCAGGTTAATTCCCGTTCTCCAATACTGAAGATCTGGGCAGGTATTCTAGCAGCATGCAAGGAGCCTCTTGGTGCTTAGTGACCGTAGGGAAAACAATTCTCTGCAGCTGAATGTCCCAGAAAACCTTAGGCGGTAGGATGGATGCATATAAAGAACAGGCGCGTTTATAATTTACATTGTCCTAATTCTATACGTCAACATTGGGGCTGTCGTCTAACGCTATTCAGCTATATGATAATCATTTATAAATGTCACAAGAACTTCAAAACTGTTATCTACTTCTTTTATCGCATGTTTTTGAATCTGCAAAATCTGTTTTGAAACCAGTGCCTCATATCGTTGCTGTCGGCTGTAGTACACTATATACTACTCTCTGGCCTTCTTATTGGTTGACATTGTAATTTCCACAAAGAATAAAAAATAAATAATTCATCAGTATGACATCATTTTTGTGATGATCGAAGTAGGTATGGGTTTTGAAACAACTACTAAAAGGACATTCTACTTATAATCAAATCCTAAAAAACATTGCTGTCAGAACCCATTCTGGGGACAAAGGGTTTACTGGGGGAAGGCTAACTGAGCCCCAACTGTACGAGCTGGGGTCGTTTACCACTGACGCCCTGGAGCCCTTCCTTCTATGGCTCTGCAAACTGGGCTTAGTACTCCCCTACTGCACTTGACTCTCGGTGGTGGGAGAGAGCCTTCTAAGGCGCCTCGGGGAGGAAGTGTGAGGAATAGAGAACTCAACAGTCACACAGTAGAGCCAATCAGGGAATGTTCAGCCCCAGTGCTTTTCTTAATGAACAGAAGGAACACTTTAATCACTCCATAATGTATTATTGCACACAAGGAAAGTCGTAGCTTAATGGGATGATCACTACAGAATCTAAAGGGTCTGCTACACAATAAAACAGGAAAGCTTCAATTCAAGTGTAGGCGCATGCCACTGTATCTAAAATAGAGCAGCTTTTCCACAGTCTGTGACCTGTAGGTCAGTCTGTACTCTTGGCTAGGCAGCTCGTTTAAATGGGTTGTGGTGTTATTCGGAAGCCCCACTAAGCAGTTTACCAAATTCATCGTCTGTGTTCTCGGGTGTGGTTTTTGCCTGGTCATTGATGCATCCTTAGATTGCCTCAACGCAGTTGTACTTCAGCATGGGCGAGCAAACACATTCGCAGTCACCAGGGATCGTCTCAGCTGCTGCTCCTCCCTCTTCTCTCTGTGCTGGCCATTGCTTTTGGTGCCCCCCACTTAATACCAGAGCCAGGCTTTGTGTCTCAGGGTCAATTTCGGTTATATGCCTCAGGACACCTACAGGTTTTTGTGGGTTCTGGGGCCAATAGAATGTCAGGATACCCGATTCACTCGCAGTTGGGTAACTTAGGGAAGGGATGGCTGTCCAACAACCATACAGACATGTGCATCTCAACATTTACATTTCATAATTTATGGTTAGTTATGGCAGCATTTCACCCACAACTTCAAAATCCATACACTTTGGGCATGCTGTGTAGCCAGAATACTCCTCCTGCCTACAGTAATCTGTAGCCAATGCCCTTTCCCTTGTAACTTCATACCAGTACTCCAAGAAGGCACTAGGGATGAGGCATGGTCTGCAATATTACCTTCCTCAGAAGCCTTTGGCGCCTCTCTGGCCTGAGAGTCAATCACCTTTGCAGCATTGAAAGTCAAGTGCAGGAAGGGCGTACTTGGCTTACTTTGTAGAGCCATAGTAAGACGGACACCAGTGGCAAATTACCAAAACTACCACAGTAGGGGCTCAGTAATGCCTGTCTGCCCTGTGGGCCCCAGGAAGGTGTCTTACATATGGCCACTGAATTAAAGCATAGAACACTTGAGAGCACGAGAAGCACAGAACTGACATCTCTTCTTCCAGCACTCATGCAACGTTTTCTGAGAATACCAGCATTTCAATGCATCATATTGTAACATGGTTGTATGATTTAGTTTATGCAAATGTATGCACACTTGTGGTCGCATTGCTGGCTCTGCTTGGGTTGGAGGCAGTTTATCAGGGTGTTCCTCCTGTACATGCCAACCTATGCAAATGAGACTAAAAGTTTTTTCATATGTGGAATATGTTGGAGGATTATTAAAAATCTGATCACTTCTGCCTACCTTGACCGTAAGATGGCCTCCACTGTGTCCAGTCCATTGACCCTATTGGATCATTGTTGAACTATCTCTGGTGTCAAATATGGTATTGTGGCCAGATAAGCCTCATGGAATGGCTAACCACTGACTAGATCAAGCGCATGAACATTGGCTGCAGGGTGAGGCTACCAGAGCAGTAGGCTTATCTTGGCTTCAAGGAGCAGAAGAGAGATAAGAGATCCTGGATTTGAGCTACTCAAACATGCTCGGAATCTCTGATGCCACAGACCCAAGCAGCAGACTCAGTCCCACTCCCCAGCTCATCTACTGCTAGAAGCCAAGGGTGAGAAGTTACCAGTCTGGGACAGCTTCACCTAGATGCTCTTTCAGTGCTGCAGGAAGAAGAGGACCTCGGTGGGCACCTCTAGGCCCCTTACCCTCCAGAAGGGCAGTTACACTTTGATGTTCCACACAGTTGGCAGCTATCATCAAAGATCTATCAAAATGTCTCCTTTTACTCATCACACAGACATCACACAAACACACTCTGCCACATGGAAAAGACCATCCCCACTCACACCATCTCACTGATATTCACCATAACACCAACAATCATAACTACACACAGGCACCATCAAGCTACCACAAACCCACTATGAAACCATTACACACACCATCAAACACATTGAACCACCACATACTATCACATACACACATTGTGAGGGAAAGCTTGCATTACTGCTGTGCATGTGGTGTCTGTTCTCTTTTCATATGAAGTATGCCCTCCAGCATCCTGTGTTGTAATTGTTCTGTGTAATGGCGAAGATTGTGCCATGCTGTACTTGCGTTGTGTTAGTGAAGAACATTAAAACGTTTTACTATGCAGGAGCCAAAACTATTAACTTTCTTAATTATTGTGTTACAGTAGTTCCCACCAGTCGTGTGTTCAACACTAGAAGGGACGCATCCAAGAATTATTTTTTCAGAATCCATCAGATGACTTTTTAACTTGGCTCTATGAATCTGGCTCTAGCTATTCACTTCCACCCGTTTCTGCTGTTGAAGCCTTTTTAGGGTTGTGTTTAGGGTATGTGGTAAAAGTAAAAACAGGTAGGAATTATCAGGTTGTATAGCGTTGAATCCTGCTGAGGCAAACCAATATGAACACCTGCTAAAAGTTTTAGTGTCCACCACACAGCTTTAGAATTTTATTTCAATTAGACATGTAGTCTATTGCTTATGTGTTCAAGTCCTGGGTGCAACTCTTTTTGATACCAGATCAAATGAGTAGATCAGGAAGAAGATTGTTCGGTCGAGTAATTCAAAATAAGCTACTCCAGTCCACCTGCAATGGTCACTGTCCAGTCCCCAGCCTCTCCATCTGTTCATCTTTGAATTTCATGATGTTAGTCTTAATGAAACTAGGTTTGTTATGAGGAAGAATATTGAGATTCGCTGTCCATGGGACCCCTGAGCACGGGACATCATTCCGGAACTCTTGTTGGAGTTAGTCTACTCAATCACCAAGTTTATCAAACTTTGTTACAATCTGGATCCCAAACTGCTGAAAATAAACCCTTGTAAACCCTACCAACTCTTAAAAATTAGCAGCCAGCTCTATTGCTCTTCACTCTAGAAAAATCTGCTCCCATACCATTACAGGCATTCTTGGAAACATTGTACCTGATCACGCTTTCATCTCAATTGGGATAAGGAAAGAGTGCTCCTGGATATTCAGTATTTAATATTGGACATCTTAGACTAAGGTGATCCTGCCGTATTTGAGCTGCTACACTGCTCAGTGACCGTCCGCACCCTTGATCACTCTCTCTTACTTTTCAGTATTGGGTAAGTGGTGAGGGTATCTGAGCAGTGAGTAGAATGAATTTCATCATTCCTGAAACAGAAAGGATCCAGGGAGGCTGTTGGGGGTATGCCTAGTGGAGTCCAAGCGATGGACAGTTGTTTCCAGCCAGTTAACAGAGGCGGAGCAGACATGCAGGCGAGCTCAGACATTCTAATGTGCACACAGCTGGGTTGTCGTGGTTGCATCAGCACTATGCAGTGATGATCCAAGTGGACAGCTTGGGCACTGCCAAGAGCTGGCTTTCTGGCAGACGTTGTACAGAGGATATCACAAGTACATATAGAATGAGGAGCTTTGAAACTAGACGACTCGCTGGCTTCGGAAAAACTCTCCTTAATGTAGTTTTACACTTTTCACAGTACCAGGGAGCTCTTTTAAACTGAATTGGAGGGTATCCTGTACATTAGCCATACGATTATCGTGGGTTGCCACTATGATATTGTGAGCTGCTCCTAGAGTGCTGCATATCGGAGTCTTTAAAGGTCGAAGTGCCCTGAATCAGCATGCAGGTAAATAGTGTTTGGATTTCCTGCCCTTTGGACCTTGCCCCTGAGCCAAAAGATTATATCTGTTCTTTTAGTTTACAGGCATGCCAAATAGTAATATTCCTATAAACTTTCTATAAACTTGCCGTCGCAGTTACTAAACATGCATTTCATTTGCAAGTGCTAGTCATGTTGTGCTTTGTTGATTTCCCAATCAAAACCTTATCTCCGAATCTTATAACAGTCTGAAAACTCATCAGTGAAATATTTGACCTGGATTTACAAGCAGGTGGCAGAGGTGGGTTGTTCCAATGTGAATGTAATTGTGTATTTCATGTCTATTTGTTCTGGAACACATGGGTAGAACGTTTATGTAAGGTTCTAAGAGAAGACAGTTTGGAAAAAGGAGGTTCTGAATTTATGTATCTGCCTGGGGCTGTAATAAATATGATACTTCTACATTTGAAGTTAGATTTTTGGAATTCTTTACAACAGATTTGTCGACGAGCGAAAATAAAGAAAATGTTTACAGCCCCAGATGCGTGTAATCGGGTAAAGATATGGCGCATGTCCGACGCTGATTAATAAAAAATTTGGAGCAAAGATGAGAACGCGAACTTTACAGGTCAATTTGGTGAACGAACACAGTTTTAAGGCGGCAGTTGTGAGCGAAATCAGCTGTTACCTCTTAACGGTCGTCCGAACGCCTGACGTGCACGGACACGCATGTGTGTGTGTCAATTACATCACTGCGATTCGCCGTGCACGTATGTAGCATTGCGTGACCTGTGAGGTCACACAACGTGCTGCCATATTGAATTCAGCACCTTTTCAATAAACACTCGATGCATCTACGTGAAGAGTGTTGTGAAGCAAATGAACGACCTCGTACCGACTAAGAAGAATCAGATTTTAAACAAGTGAGCGATTGACTATCATCCCGCCCAGTATTCATTTTGATTTTCCCTATCATTTGTTGGAAACTGGTTTTAGTCAAGATCTAGGAAATAAATATTATACAACTTGTTTCCTTTTATATAGCTTAATTATAAAGCACAGTTTTCAAATCTTTACAATTTGTGTGCTTTGGATTACGAGTCTATCAGCTCCTCAAGCTTTCTTACCTGCAAGAGGAGAACCTTCAATGTGGTGGCAAGATTGGAAGGAATACTTTTCTAATTCTATTTTGACGTTCTAGGAGGATTACTTTACATATGAGAAAAAAATGAATGTATCATGCTGCTTAGGTCCAGGAGATTTTAAAACGTACAATCAAATTGCAAAAAAATGTTAGGATAGAATGGGAGATGTTTTTATGCATGCATTGGAAGATTTGATGCACATTTTTCACCTGTGTTGTGTGGCCATGGATAGGTTTAACGTTCCCCAAAGAAAGCAAGGAAAAGCCAAAAGTGTGGATTAGTATGTGTCTGCACTTCAAAATCTAGCCATTACTTGTTGTTTTGAATTACTACAGTAAGAGTTGATACATGACCAAATCACTATGAATACCAGCAACTCAAACATACAAGATAAATCTCGTGGGTCCATGGAGAAGCCTCATTAAAAGATGAAATAGCACTGTTAAATAAGGTAGAATTCACTGGAAGCTGTGCACAAGCTGTAACTGATGAGTTATATAATTCCAAACAAGTTGCTAAGGAAGCTAACCAGGGCTGGACTGGGAACAGAAACCGGCCCTGGCAAACTGCTCAGCCGGCCCCCCCTGGGGTGAGGGGGAGTGCAGCTGAGCAGTTTGCGAGGGCAGGTTTCGGCCGATTTTGTTACAGGGGGCCGATATTGCCGACCCTCGGTAACAAAAACGGCCTCCCAGGGGCCCAAAACCGGCCCCCACCCTAGCAGCCTACTGGGGAAACGCCCGGTGCCCGCTATGGCCAGTCCGGCCCTGAAGCTAACAGTAAATATTCCACAAAAGTTACACAGGGTACCAATGATGGTGACACAAAAAGTGTTGTGCATGAGAAATTCAGTTCACCAGAAGTATGAAAGTGTTATAGATGCGGTAGCCTGGAACATTTGGTGTTTTGTAAGAAGTGTCCTGCTAAAAATCAAAAATGTTCAGCGTGTGGGGCGTGGCTGGCAGCCGAGGAAGATGGTTGCACACTAGCGCGGCTCCGGCAACCCGCACCGAAAATCCCAATAAAATCTGAGAATTTATCCACAATCAAAAAGTAACGAAGCACTAACCCTCCTGGCTCCAAATTTGGGCCGAGACTGCCGGGACCGGACTCCTTCCAATCAGCATCGAGGCCATCACAGGATCCGGCCTGAGCGAGGAAGAGAGCCTGGAAATGCGGTGACTTTGCGCTGGCGGGAGGAGGCATTTCAGCTGGCTGAGGAGCAGGGACCGGCCTCGGGTGCCGTGCAAAACCAAGTCCCCCTGTGGTCCCAGGGATTGAAAAGTGAAGCGGCAGCGACACAACATCGTTCCCGAGTAACGGGGGCTGGCGGACGGTGAGGCAGAGAAAGGGGGGCCTAGGATGATCAAGCTAACACTCGGTGTAGATGCGAGGGGTGCCAGAGAGGGGTGGCACCCCGAATCCGGCCAGAATAACCGAGCGCGGCCCATCCGGGCACCGATTTTGTCTGCAACTGCCAGGACCATAACCCTTCCGATCAGCATCGAGGCCATAACAGGGCGAGGGTGAAAGCCTGGAGGGGCGGCGACTGTGCGCCGGCAGCCTGAGACGTTTCGGCCTGGCCAAGACGCGGGCCTGGCCTTGGGCGTCACGAGGAACCAGTCGCCCTGTGGTCCCAGGGATTGAAAAGCAGAGCGGCAGCGCAACAGCATCGTTCCCGAAAGACGGGAGCTGGAAAACGGTGAGGCAGAGAAAGAAAGGCCTTGAACGATCAGGCGAGGCCTCGGTGTGGATGTGGATTGAGCTCGGAGGGGGTGGCGCCCCGAGTCCACCAGGCCGGGGAGATCCTCCCGCTGCGTTGCGGCGTGAGGCCCCGTGCGCCGCAAGGAGCCTCTCAAACAGAGTACTGCGGTCTGGAGTTCGTGAAAACAAGCTGGCAGCAGATTAACTCCGACCGCTTCCACCGCCACAAGAGACCAGTGTCAGCGGAGGACGAGGTGGCGAATGGGACAGGCCCAGACCACCAATTGCTCTAGTGGCTGCTCTAGGAAATAAGAGGAGGCCAAGCATAACCTTGGGCAGAGAGTGACGCATATCGAACGGCACCGCAGAGTAGACCCCAACACAACATAACTGGAGGGAGCCCACCACCCCCGCCCCCCATACAGTGTGCAACGATAATACTACAGGACCTGCTGAGCCGTTCTGGACCTGTTGTGAGAAAGTCCTATGTATTCAGGCTGTCCAGCATAATACCGACATTCTACACTGTGACGCCTGGAGGCCCCCCACATAGGTGGGTGGGAGCGCAGGTGCACCAACTCAGCGGAGGGGCCTACTGGAGGAAACCGACAGGCCGGTAGGGGTAACAAGCCCTAGGCAGGTGGCTGTGATTACCTGACAGCCCACTGTGCACAAAGCCCAGGGGCTTCTGCTCCCCATCCGGCGCAATGACAGGCGGTAGAGGAGGGCGCGTCTCCCACCAGCCCAAGCTAGACAAATTCTCATGGCAGAAGCACCAGGAGGGGGCAGACTGACAACCTCAATCTCAGGCGGCGGCAGAACAAGGAGACCTTACCCTGCATGATATAATGGCAGCCATAACTAATGTGCGCATGTCTCTTGAATCGCAAATGGACTCAGTCTCAACAGAAGTCTCCCTCATACCTGCAGACCTGCGAAAAATGGACGCAAGAGTTAAAGAAGTCGAGGACACCACACAGTTGCTCGTGGCAAGCACTTCTACACTTCAGAAACAAGTCCTTGAACTGCAAGCTACTAGTAAGCTGCTCGTTGCGCAACTGGATGACTGAGGGCAGGTTGAGGCAAAACAATGTCTGAATCCTGGGTGTCCCAGAAAGGGCTGAGGGACCAGCTGCGGATTTATTTGTTGAGGACTTGATTTTAAAATATCTGCAACCGCGAAATCTCTCCAAATACTTCTCAATTGAAAGAGCACACCAAGTCCTGGGAGGTAAACCTAAACCAGGCTCGCCACCGATACCAATACTGGCTCCAGTGTTCAACTTTATGGATAGGGATATTATATTGCAGACTGCCCGCTGTGCCCCGCCAATCAAGTATGAAAATAGCACCACTCTACAAACCTGAGGCCGAACAACACTCTAATCCAAACTCACCGTATCTCACCATCAGGCTGAGACGATCCGATCAAACACACCACTCCATCAGGCGGCAAGCACAACCCAGACATGTAAAGCAAACCCTTACTCACCTCTACAATGATCATGATAAATCAATGTTTACAAGATAGGGAGACGGAGACGTCACTTACATTGCTCTCTTGGAATGTCGATGTGCAAGGAGACAAAATCAAAAGGGGGATAGTTCTCCTATATATAAAGAAAACACAAGGAGATGATGGACGGAGCGCTGACACTTTTCAGACACTCACCCCCAGTCACAGATCAGGGTTGAATCTATCATCATTCTTTAGCTCACTTCGCCACCTCAGTTCAGACCCAGCTATATGCAAATCAGTCTTGACCCTGTGCCTCATGGGAACAGTCCAGCCCGAACTGCCAAGCCAGGTCTTCCCTGAACCGGAAACAAGCATCCTGGGACCGGTTTCTGGGTAACACCCTTCATCAGCCAGGCTAGCTTGAATCCAGTGGCAAAGTGAGCCTATATATAAAGAGACACCGGCTCGACGACGTCCTTCTCCAAGAAACCTATTTAGTTGGGCATAAATGCAAAGCACTCGACAGAGGGGGTTATAGATTAATCGCGCACTCTGGATTTATTTCAGGGTCCAGCGGAACAAGCATACTCTTACGCAACAGCTTCCTCTTTGTTGTAGACAAAACCCTTACTGATGAACAGGGCCACATCGTGGCCATATCAGCAAGCTGGGAGGGCAGGGCTTTCAACATCATTTTAGTGTATGTCCCCCCAGCACTTCATAAGACAGCACTCTCAGACATGAGCAAAAAGATAATAGATTTTCCTTAGGGAGACATGGTAATAGGAGGCGACTTAAACATGACGCTGTGTGACCAGAAAGATCGCCTCCCACCCAGAAGTTCGCCTCACTTCAGATCCCACCTAGAAGACTTCATGGCTGCATTCGGATTGATAGACGTATGCTGTAGATTTAATCCCCTTCCACGACAATACACATTCCACTGTGGGGCCCATAACAGTCTCTCTCTAATAGACCACATTATCGCTACAAAACTTCAAGGAGGTACAACATTTGGCAAGGGGTATCTCAGATCATTCCCCGATCTGGGCACGCTAATCCCTGGGGGCTACACCTAAGCGCAAGACAATCTTGATAAATCCATGGTACCTGAAGGTCCCACATATCAGAACCGGCCTCACCAAAGCCGCTGTCAATTATTTTAAAGAGAATGTGGATCAGTGGACTCTCCTCAAGTGCTATGGGAGGCCTTCAAAACCGTAGTAAAGGGTCAAACACTCGCACTAACAGGACACAAAAAAGAAAAGAGGAGACAGCTGGAAGAGTTTGAGAATGACCTACTAACCTGTGAACGAAATTTCACACTCACCACAGATGATGCAACCAAACACACACTTAATGTAAAGCGACAAGAATACAATAACCTAGTTACAGAGATGGCCAGGGCTCAACAGCTAGCGACAAAATGTACAAACATGGAGACAGGGCGGGGAAACTCCTCGCCTGGCTTGACCGGTGGGAAAGGGCTAATCGCTGGGTGACCACACTAAAGATAGACGACACGACACTGATAGATCCACAGAAAATAGCAGAGGCCTTCGAGGCTCACTTCGCAGATCTATATTCTCCTGTCGCACCGGCCACGGCCGAAGACTCTAGAGATTTCCTAGTCTATGTTCCCATGCCAACGCTATCCCCGGAGGAGCGGCAGCAACTTGAGGCAGATCCCACTGTAGACGAAATCGCAACGGCAATCCGAAATATAAAATCAGGGAAGGTGATGGGGCCGAATTGCTTATAACCTAACAGCCACCAAAGTAACCCCCCCACCTGCTACAAATGTACATTGAAAGTAAGCGGCGGGGCATTTTGCCTTGTGACCAAAGACTAGCCTCTATAGTAGTCATACACAAAAAGGGGAAGCCGGCAGAAGACATGAGCTCCTACCGCCCCATTTCTTTGCTTAACGCGGAGGTCAAAATACTGGCCAAAATACTCACAACACAGTGGCTCCAGGTTGAGTCGGGGTTCATGCCTGGGCACAATACGGCCCACAACCTGGGTCGTCTCCACAGAGTGATGGGGCGTAGAGGCACGATTAGAGAAGATGCAGTAATAGTATCCCTGGACCCTCGCATGGCCTTTGATACCATCGAATGGCCTTACATGTTTACAGTCCTAGAACGCATGGGAATAGGGCCCCAGTTAATGGGGTGGATCTGCCTGTTATATGCGGATCCACTGCACAGGTTGTGGTGAACGGACATATATCGCAGAGGTTTTCTCTCAGGCGCGGCACGAGGGAGGGATGCCCACTGTCACCCATATTGTTTGCCATCGTTCTAGAGCCCTTGGCAGTCTGGATATGTGGGGACCCATTGGTCCGTGGATTGAAATGGACGGAAGGGTGGGAAGATAGAATTTCCCTGTATGCAGATGATGATCTTGTCTACGTTGCATCACCACGGGCGTCAATCAACCGAATACTCCAGATCTGCACTAACTTTGGCAAATACTCCGGGCACTCCATAAACTGGTCAAAATCCACAATATATTTAGTAAATGGCCCTGCCCCAGTCCTGCCGCCAAATTGCGGTGCATAGTGGTGACAGAGGGCTTTCCATACTTGGGTATATTCGTAATGGCATACCCCAACCTCTTCTATACACGCAACCCTGGATAGCGGTCCATAAGCTGACCCGGGATGGGACGATGGGGGAATTGCACTGCCAGATGTGCGAGCGTATTACTGGGCGGCACAGTTCATGATTATAAATCAGTGGGTACACCGCCCACACGACGAGCCATCGTGTCTGATGGATTATGGGCCACAAGGGCTACAAAACCACCCTATACACAAATCCCAATCATCAACACCTGACGGGCCCAACAGCCCAGACAGTGTCCCTGTTGCACCGAGTGACAAAGAAGCTGGGGTGGCATAACAAAGTGACACAGGCAACTCCTCTCTGGGGGACAAAAAAAATTGGGAAACTGGGCACCTCTTCTGGATTTAACAAATGGGACGCTATCGGTATATCAAGGGTGGGTGATCTCTGGGTCAAGGGGAAAATACTATCATTCGCAGAATTACAGATAGAATATGAAATGTCAAACATTTTGATACCTACAAATTAAACATGCACTGACAGCAGCCATCCCATCGGGCCGGGAACTGCCAGAAGCTTCCCCTCTAGAAGATAGACCGCTAACAGAACACATGACTCGGAGAGCCATCTCCATGAAGTACCAAAAAATAACCTACCTGACCAACTCGCACGACTCCGCACGCAGTGGCAGACAGATCTAGGAGACCTCGAAGACGACGAGTGGCGAGAAGCGCTCTCTTCCCCATGAGAAATAGACATAACATCGCCATTTAGACTGGTACAACTCAAAGTATTACACCAAATGTATTACTCCTGCGAAACTATGGTGAAAATGGGGAAAAGGGAAAACGCATTATGTAACCGAACTTGCACACAGGTGAGCACATACTTTCATATAATATGGGAATGTCTGATGATCCAACAGTAGTGGGAAACGGTAGTGTCACAGCTACGACAAGTGTGTGGGAAGGATCTGTCGTTACAGCCGAGACTGTGCCTCCTTAATGTATGGGAGGCTACAGACTTGACCAGCATGGAACAGACGTGAGTAACCTTAGGGGATGGCATTAGCGAAGCGAAACATAGTACAGGTAGCACCCACAGCAGAGGAATGGAAGGGAGATATGGACTGGTGCATGTTGGCCCGAAAAAGTGGTCTTTGTAAGCAGGGAATGACCCCAGAAGTGGGACCAAATATGGGGAAAATGGAATGCTCACAGGGGGAATGTCTGCGCCTCACCTTCAATACATGGGAATGAACTTGGCCGGGGAGAGGGGGTAGGGTTGTGATGGACGAAAATGTCGATGAAATTTAATGGGTACAGAGTGTTCGTTCTATGAGGAGGAAAAATTTCGAAATAAGTTCCATGATTGTCACAAGTAATAATCAATATTATTGGCTGTATGTTCTCCAAACTTTAATAAAAAGATGTTTAAAAAAAAAAATGTTCAGCATGTGATGTGTTGGGTCATTATACCAGGGTGTGTAGGAAGACCAAGGAAAAAACCTGTATTTGAATTGAGCACGAGAGGGAGGAGTCTTTTGTACTGGCATCAGCCGCTGCAGTGTTTCAGTGACTTATGAGTAATTTATTTGAAGGTATAAATGAAGATTTTAAGTAGGATATACTTTACATTTCTGGCATTAAGAACAGTTTTTTCTGATTTCTTGAGTGTGATGTCATTGCCTTTAAAGGACAACAGTGAGCAGTTTTTGAATGAAGGCTGTGTTGCTGGCCTATTTGATGAGGTTATGAGTGATATTGATATCAATGAGGGGAAAGAACATACAACCAGAGACAAAAATAGACAAAGCGTTTGATGTTTGTGAACAAAGGATGGCCCAAGAAGAGAGTTGTGGGTAAGAATGAATGTATCTTTTGGGAGTTGAGAAATGAATTCAGTGAAGGAAAAAGGTTTGTTAATAAAATGTGGTAAATTTGTACAACAAGTGACATTAAGGAGCAAAATACTAGAATTGTGTCAAAAAGGGCATCTAAGTATCTCACAGATCAAGAATAGGATAAAAAATGTGTACTGGTGATCTAGTTTAGATAGTGACATTGAAAGGAAAATAAAGGAGTGTTTATAATGTAATTATTCTGACAAGTGTCCAAAGACTTTTCATCCCCCTCTATCACCTATTTCATGTGTGCATCCTTGGGAAAAATTGGTATTGATATAATGGGTCCAATAGATTAAATTAATGAAAGCAAATGATTCATAGTAGTAATGGATCATTTTTTAAAGTGGACAGGAATTGAAATTTTGAGAAAAGTATATTGTGAAAGCATTGTGCACTTTTTGGACAAAATATTTATGCGAGAGAGGTTACTGTAGTATATCATATCCGAAAATGGACCTCAATTTGTTTCAGATAGGAAATTTATGAAGAGAAATGGCATTATTCTTAAAACCACCTCAGTTTATCATCCAGAAGGGAATGGGTTAGTTGAACGCTTCAACCGAGTAATTAAAGATACCGTACAACTGGCTGTCAGCAGTTAGTTGAAATGGGAAAATTAGCTTATTAAGATGATTTGGACATATAGAATCACTCCTACCAGTAGTACTAATCAAAGTCTATTTGTTTTAGTGATGGGGCATAAACCCATCAGTAAAGATTTATGTTGGGTGCCTATAGCCAAACAAGAAGAATGGTCTCCAGAAATTGTAAAAAAAAAGAAAATGGCATTTACAAAACAGATTCACAAGAATTGGTATGACAAGAAACAAGGGACAAAGGTTTTTTCGGTTGAGATTCGTGATTAGGTGAAGGTAAGGAGAGAGAGGAAAATCTGAAAAGGGGAAAGCAGGTTCTCTGAACCTTTAAAGGTGTGTAAATTATTTTGCAATTCAGCTTTGTTGAGCAATGGGAAAATGTGTCATCTGAGCAGGTTGTCGGAGTATAAAAGTGAAATGGGTGGGAGAATGGCAGAAGCATGAAATTATGATTGAATGGGCAGTGATGAAGTGATTAATAGCGATGTTAGTGTTGAAGTGATAAGTAATACAGATTTGAATAAAGAGAACTCTCCCTATTATGAATAACAGCATGATGTTGAAAGTTCAAATCAATCTGCATGTGAACATCAGATTACATCTGGGAGATATGGTAGACCCATAAACAAAAGAGATTTAAAGATTAAACATCTGTAAATAGTTTTTGGTAAGCTTGTTTTTTCCAGCTTCATTTCAGTTAGAATGTTTTATTAAAGGGACATATGTGTTGTAATGTGAATGTAATTCAATGTCTTTCATGTCTATTTTGTTCTAGAACACTTGGGTAGAATAGGTTTTAAGAGATGACAGGAGGAAGCTGTTCTTAAGGAGAATCTGGAGTCATGTATTTGCCTGGGGATGTAATAATTATGATACTCCTCATTTGAAGTTGGATTCTTGGAATTCTTTACTATATGGTTGGGTGTTTGTTCTGAAAGGAGTTGATAAACTGAGGTGACCAGAGTTGTTGAATATATTGTACCAAGCTCGCACTGTGTGACATCTGCTTTGACACTCTCTTTGTCTCGTTGCAGGTGGTACAGTTGAATGTTGAAGCAAGACTAAGTGGAAATGGACCAGCCACATCATGCCAAACAACTGCTGCTTCAGCTGAATCAGCAGCGAGCCAAAGGTTTCCTCTGTGACGTCATCATTGTGGTGGAAAATGCCCTCTTTCGTGCCCACAAGAACATCCTGGCAGCAAGCAGCATGTACTTCAAGTCCCTCGTCCTGCACGACAACCTCATCAACCTGGACACGGATATGGTTAACCCAACCATTTTCCGCCAGATATTAGACTTTATCTACACTGGGAAGCTCATGTCAACGGAGCAGCCCGGGGAGCAGAACTTCAGCGCCCTCCTCACTGCAGCAAGCTACCTCCAATTGCATGAACTCGCCACCCTCTGCCGAAAGAAGTTGAAACGTTACGGAAAGGCTTTTTCTGGGAGACTGGGTATCCATGGCTTGGGCAGGCACGGCCGCAGCCACAGACTCACTGCACCTCCAGTCACTTCAGCACGGTACCCTGGATATAGTGAACGCAGCAAGGGTTCCCATGCCAAAGAACTGCCGAAGGGTAAAGCCTCTGATGAGGAAATTTTTCATAGCAACTCTAATCAGGAAAACTGCCACGCTTCACTCAACAGCAGCAACAGCAACACTGAAAACATCAATGGAAACGGGTGTGACCAAGAACTCGGCTTGGACCTGTCCAAGAAAAGCCCCCCTCTCTTCACTGCACACGCTCAAGATGACTTGCCGCCCAATGAGAGTCAGCATGGCTCACCACAGTCGGCCTCTGCAGCCAACAGTGCCTCATTTGAAGACTCCATGACAAACCATGTCTCGGGGTTGATGGATGGGGTTGCAGAGCCCATGGAGCTGGAGTCCACTGAAGAGAACCATGCTGCACCAGAGAACGGCCAGCACAAAGGCCACCGACACTCTGCACGAAAAAGGAATTGGGGCAGTAAAAAAGATTGTGGCCAAGGAGGGGAGGAGTGTGACTCTCTTCCTAATGGAGTCATTGTGGGCCCTTTAGCTAAAACCTCAGAGCATGACCCAGGTGGACCCTACAACTCTGCACCGCCCTACCAATGCAAAGAAGAGCTGGAGAACGGCAAGGAGAACAGTGAGGACAGCGGCCAAAGTGAGAACGAGGAAGGTGGGCCTGCCAGCTCCAACTACATCTACAGACAGGAGGGTTATGAGTCTGTTGCATTTGGTGATAACCTGTATGTGTGCATCCCATGTGGGAGGGGCTTCCCCAGCTCTGAGGAGCTCAATTCACATGTGGAGACACACACAGAGGAAGAACTGTATATCAAAGATGAGGACTCCTACTGCAAGGAGGAAGCAGAGGACCTGTCTGCTACCCCAAATCAGGCCTTCAATGCTGAATCACGGCCTTTCAAGTGTGCGATTTGTGAGAAAAGTTACAAAGATCCAGCCACATTACGGCAACATGAGAAGACACACTGGCTCACTCGACCGTTCCCGTGCAACATCTGTGGCAAAATGTTCACACAGCGCGGCACCATGACGCGGCACATGCGCAGTCACCTGGGCCTAAAGCCCTTTGCATGTGATGAGTGCGGCATGCGCTTCACAAGGCAGTACCGACTGACCGAGCACATGCGTGTTCACTCAGGAGAAAAGCCCTACGAATGTCAACTGTGTGGTGGGAAGTTCACGCAGCAGCGCAACCTCATCAGCCACCTGCGCATGCATACCTCTCCGACATAAGCCAAAGACTCCAAAGATTTCCAGCGAATGTGCTTCTCTCCCAGCCGCGGTGGTTACCTTTCTGTAGACTTTGCTGCTTAAAGGGCATATCACGTTCCAGTTCAGTCATGGGTAGACTGGAAGAGGGAAGGGCGAAAGAAAACCCAATGAGCTTTAAGGAAAACACCGGGGGGTTGGAGGGAGGTCCAAAGCAGAGTTGATGCCACTAACCCAAAGCCCCTTTCCATTTCTCTTACCTCAACCATCTGTGTGTAAAATATATATGTGTATATGAATATATATCATACACACACTCTTATTTCATGCCCCAGTGTCCTCAATTGTTATACAAAAAAAGGGAGTGGAGAAGAAACGATAAATGTTGCTTTAAAGTCCCATTTAGCATGTTCCTTTCATTCACCTAAGGGGGAGATTTACATTGTTTGCTGCTGCCATCTTAAGGGGAAATGGTGTGGGGGGTTCTGGGTCCATTTTGTGGCTGGTTCTCCTGCTGGATATTTTCTAGCATGTATTTCTGTTAGTTTTCCCTATCAGTAGTTGGCTTTCACCAAACATCTTGGTCTTTTGCATGTGCAAGTCAGATATGGATATTCCAAAGCGAGAGGGTGGGGCGATCTCCATTTTGTGTTTATAGTGAAAACCAAGTAACCTCAAATGTTTCTGATCTACAGATCATTTCTCTGTCTGGTAACCACTCCGACTAATCACATATCCTCAAACACAGGAAACCAGCCAAACGCAGGTTACGCTGGTCTGATTGCAGTAGCAAAGGAAGGTCTGTGGACGTTAGGCTGAGACCGGAGTGTGAGGCATTGTAGCAAGCTTGCTGGACTTGGGTTCACCCACCCTAACCCTCATGCACAGTACTTTTCAGTGGGAGGCAAAGGGGCAAACACTGACTCTGCTCCCTCAGTCCTTCAGCACAGAATAGGCTTTGGTCTGCCTTTCACATTGGTATGTCAGGACAGGCTTGGTACAGCTGACCACCCCTAACCATCCAGCTACCGTTCTTCGTCGTACCCGTGACTGGCTGACAATTTGGATGCCCTGGAATTTCTTTTTACAGTGTGAAAGAGGGTCTTGACTTTTACACGTTATGTATGGGTGTCCTTTGAGGAACAGAGGTACTTGTTTATTAATGAAAAACACAGTAGTAACGTTTATTATGTGAATGTTTGAACTGGAAGGTTCTGGGACTCTTCTTGGGTTTTTGTTTTGAGGTGGGTGAAAAGGCTGGACTTGATAAGAGTTCTGTTCGGTACTTTGTTTTGTGTTTGTGTATGTTTAGCGTTTCTCTCCTCACTAAGAGTGAGCCTGGTGCAAGTCAGGCTCCCTACCTTTGCTACCTCTTGAAATATTCAGAACAGTAAGACAGATAGTGAAAGATTAGATGGTGTTTTTTTTGTTTATATTTTTACTTACATGTAATTAACTGTATGAAATAGAAATTAAGTTTGGGATTTTTTACCACCCAGTGTTCATCAACCAAGTTCAGCTAAACAAGTTACAGCAACGCTTGGCCAAAGAAAGGGATTGCTTAAAAGATTAAGATTTCCACCCAGCACAGGCCGGAACCTGTACCCTTTAATGATGTGAGTTTAACATAGTTTGGATTTAGGCTAGGATGCTGGCTTACGATGGTCTAGAAAATGAGAGGGCCCGGTCATGCCTATCAAAGCTATTTCGTTCCAGACCAAGGCCAGCAAGATGCCCATAATCCAGCCAGTTGAACACGCTTCTGTATTTCTCTCCAATGCTCGCACTTTGGCACGTAGGATTTGGAGATCGAGGCAATGGGTTAGTATTCAGCTTATCTCCCCATGTGTCATACCAAACTCTGACACAGTGTTGGAACCAGATCTTGAAATGTCTGCAGGAAATGCTGTTTTTCTGACAGTCTACAAGATTGTGTCCACTATGGGTTGTAGTCGGTTCTAGGTTGTCTGTGAGCTGTGGTAGCCCACTGTACTTACTTGATAGGTCTTGGATTGATATTGATGTGGCATGTATCAGTGGGCAACTTTTGTCTGGACTTCCGACTTATAAAATGCAAGCACAGAGTGCAAAGCACTTAGACAAACCAGAGTGTTTCAGGTCGTCCTCCTTCAAGGACAGGCAAGCACTAACATTCCCCTGAACATCTACACAAGTTGTCACAGCCAGCAGCTGCTATCACTTCGGAGGCCTCATACTTCTGCCAGAAACTTCTTTGAAGTTTTAGCCTCCATCCCCTCTCCAATTCACGTGCACATCCTGCCCTCACCCTTGACTTCAGTTGGCGTGACCTTGTGTATAGCTCTCTGGTTGGTGGGACTCGGTGGTAAAATTTCTCAGCAACTAGGGAACATCTCTTCTGAGTTGAGTAACGTTTACAAGAAGTCATTTTTTGTTGTAGCTTGTTATCATTGTCCAGTTATGTGAAAGGTGCTCCTCTGCTATGCTCACCTGGATTTATGCGTTTATATTTTATAGACCAAAAAGGAAGCATGTACAAGTAAACAAAGAAATTATATGCTTTATTTCTACCACAATTTGTTTTTTGCTAGAATAGATTAGAAAACCGAGAGACATTAAACCAATGAAACAGGAATGTAGGCTGAAATTCAATGTAGTTCACGTGTAGCCTTGGTAGGTGGTGCACAGGGAGAGTGCTGCAAAACTCTATCTCATTAGTTAGGCACCCACGTTACACTAGGGTCTTGTCAAGATTGGCAGCTAGACAGTGGGCATTGGCAGAGCCAGAGCTTTCTGATTTGTAGCATGTTCTGTCTTTAGCTTTTTCAGGGACAACAGTGAATGTAAAACAGAACTCATCACCTTGCCAAAAAAGATAACAGCCGCATCTAAAGAAACCAGAACAAGTGTCTCTTAGAGGGAAGTTGAATGGCATGTGGAACCTCTTCTCCAAGACATTATGCGGGGATAGTGTGGGCATTCCTCGTTTCCTGTTTGTTTCCTCTCCCCAAAGATTTGTATTTTTTTTGCTTTTATAGGGTTGGGATGCAGCTATGGTTTTTTCTCAAACTGATGTTGTCAATGTGAAGTCATTGAGTCCAAAACTTCAAAATAGATGAATAGATTTTTGTTTTAAATGATTTTTTTCTCTCTGTTGGAATTATTGCCATCGATGGGTCTCATCGAAAAGTCAGGAGTTGCATTTTTTTTTTTGCATTTCTGCCCATATGAAAAAACAGGGTACATGGGGTATCATTGTTTTTAAGCACACTGCTTTCTCAACAGTGGGGTGCCAAGAAGTAGACTAAACCTAATCTCCTGCCATTTGTGAAAAACTGATTTCATAATTAACATATGCTGCTGATAAGAAGCGCTGTGTCAAATATGTGGCTGCAACAGGATGTTTTAGTTTGGAAATGCAGTGTTAAGAGGCTGCCTGCCTAGTTCCCTTGGTGATTAATTTCCCCCTTCACAAGTCTATGAAAATGAAAAAAGAGTTACGGTGCACTTTTAGTTTGTTCAAATCTTCTATTTGTGTGAACCATATAGACTATTTACATTCCACTCCTGGTTGTGGTTTCATTGATGTTAAAAACTGCATTGATGCCCTATGTCTTACACTGTCAATGGCATAACAGGTTGCGAGGCATTTGACTGCCATGAACACACTTGGTGGGCTATTTTATCTGGAGGTTCAGACCTTGTCAAATACCCACCCCTTGGTGTAACTTTTCCATCTTCAATTGGCTGTGGCCATATTTAACGTTCTCAGGCCTACTGCGGTGTTCTCAGTTTAAAGGACTTACTCTGAACTCTAGCAGATGTACAGAACGGGATGCTAGGGTGTGCAGATGTCAGAAGAAATCCTACAGGTATCCATGAATGTTTGGTAACAAGGCACAAATTCGAGGGATTTGGAAGTTGCAATTTAGAGGCTGCTTGGCTCACTCTGTTTTCCTTCTATTTGGCTGTGCAATTTCAAAATATGATTTACGTAGGGTTCACATTTATGGATCCCTGCACATGTTTGAACTCCAATTGCTCAATGTATTGCAAGATTCTGCAACATTTTTGCAGCAGTTCCATTTGCCAAGCTTGATTGCATTACTTAACAAGTAAAATTGTAATACAACACTAGCACTGCAAAGAGGTGTTATAAGGCTTGACTAGTGTCAGTGACGTGAGGTATCAGTCATGGTTGCAGACTCACCAGGGAAGTCCCTTCATAGGGACTAGCCTGGGGTACTTGCCTGTCAGCTTATTTTAATGTCATGCTCACAAGACTGATGTCCATTTGTGAACAGTTTAGTTTAAAAACGGCATTAAAACTGCCTCCTCCAAGCCCAATCGTGGCCAGAGTGATAGATGAGGTTGTTGCACACCAGAGACAATTGAAAATCCTGCCATGGATTTCAATGCTTCGGGAGATAACGGCGATATTTACCTCACCTTAAAGATTTTTCAACATGGAGACCCTTATCTTAGAGATAGCAGAATATTTTTGGAACTGCACACTAGTACAGTTCTTAAGTCATGATGTAAAATTACTGAAGTTGTATTGGTGTTACAATGATCTCTCATTTTCAGTCTGCAAATCCATGCAGTTAAGATAACTGATGCCAATGTGTTCCAACCCATCCCTATGGGATCCAAAGATATCTTTTCCTTTATTATACTCCTGTCGATGTTTTAGAATAGGACCCCGTGTCGAAATCTTACCACCTGGCTGCGTACTGCTGTCCACCATAAAAACTCTGTTACCAGCTGCAATATATGGAAGATTGTGTTTTACAACGGAACATAGAAAACCTTTGATTATCCCTGTGTCCCACTGGTTGGGCAGTTGGTTTGTGTTTTTTTTGTACTGCTGGATACACTATTTTGAATATTTTGGACTCTATGGTTTTTATAGGAACCTTCTGTTGCTTTCTTTTTTCAGCACTTAAACAACGATGACAAAATGTCTGTGTACAGCAAGCGTATTGTACAAATAGAAATTTCTTTTTTCGAAGTAGCTGTATAGAATTTTTGTTTCATGGAATGACTATTGAGAAAAACATTTCCAAACTGTGACAGTAATAATAATAATATTCAAAACTTCAGGGATTGTTGGCTTAGGCGCCAAACTCTCAACTACATTTGTACGACATAGTATTGTATCAAACAATTTCTGTATTTTAATGAAAAAGCAAAACACTAGTTTCATATTTAAGATTTTAGAGTTTTTTCGGGGTTGGGGGAAGATTACTCTTTTTTGTGGGAGGGTTGTCAGGTTCACAGAGCTTCGAGAGAAAAAAAACATTGACAACATTCACAAAGGCACCAGGCAGCTTAAATAAATGCTTTAGTTGTTTTAGTTCCAGAATGGTTTCGGAATAACAGGAAATACTAATTAAGTAGCAAAAGTTGTATAATAAATACAAAGAAAGAGCTCATACCCAAATTCACAAAACTATTTTTAAACCAAAGCACATTTTGAATGAGTGTAGAAACCTTGCTTGGCTCAGAAAAAGATACTAATATATTTATCTCATTGTTTACATAAACTTTTACAGTTTCAGACCTCAACTGATCTAGGGGCCAGTCAAAGTTAATCTTTTCCATTTCTATTTCTTGCTATTGATGATAGGGAAAGTAGTTGGAATAATAGCTATCTACCCGCATTCCATTACAACCCATGGGTTGTGTTCTGTATTTAGATGCATGAGTAGTGTTCATTGTGCTGGCGACAGAGTGTTGGATGACTCTTAAAAGGGCATTAAAGCACTTTGTAGCTAGGTTTCTCAATGTTTTGGGAGCAGTTTCCATGTATTCTTTGGGTAAATTCCTTCAAGAGTCCTATCTAATATTCCTTGCTCAAAACAAAATTGCATAGCAAGACATTTCTTCAGCCACAATGGGTGTTCATAAATACTCTGGGGTGGTCACTGGGCATGAATTTAAACGTTTTTAGGGATTCTGCATTAGTGGACAAATTACTTCTTTATAGTTTTGGCTGGAGACTGTCGAATATGTAGTATTTATCACATAAAATAACCTCCATGGAAAAAATAACTACAGCATGACTTTGTTGAACACTGGGTTGTTGGAAGGAATAGTTTGATTCTTTTCACCACCATTAACTCTACTTGGTTTTTCTAAAATAAGATTCCTTTTCTCCAGCCGGGGCATTAGCGCCCTTCAAGCCTTTAAGTGCACTGAACATTTTCCAAGCTGAAAAACACAGCGTTCTAGTGGAAGCTGAGAATTAAATTGGTCAATGGCATGTGGTACATAACTTACCTTTTTCATGAGAACCATGTGGTGTGGCTAATGGGTACTGTTCTCTGACCAGGATTACTCTAGGAAGGTGCCATTATGGAAAAGGTCTAAAGAATAAGATGTAAAAGGCACAGTATCACCAAAGATCTCTCATCACGATTTAATGCTTTATTGTTGAATAAAAAAATCCAAAAATGAAACACTACAACAACTTTTACCTTTCAAGCTGCATGCTAGAGTTTACGTGGCACCACTGTTAAGCTGGCATGGCAGCATGGGCACGATCTTTCCTACATTTCAGGTTTAGAATTAATGGTAAAATAACCCTATTACAAGTTTTGTTTCAAAAACACATTTCAATCAAACAACCGAACTAGTTTATTTCGTAGCATTTCATATACTAGCCATGTAGTATGTGATATTTTTTGGAATGGCGTGTCCCAAAGTACCACATAGATACCTACTAGCTCACAATGGGAAGTCTGTCTTTCTGCAAGCTGAGTATTGTCTGATAGTACTCTTCTCACACTGGTCTTTCTTACTTTTTAAAACCTTCACATTGCTGATCATTTCCAAATTAGCAACAGATAGCAGGGCCCAGTAGAAGAGATACCAAGGAAACGAGTCAACAGAATATTGCTGAAGCCAAAAAAATAAAATAAAGTGTTACGGAGAATTCAAAACACAAATGTAGTCTATTTTTTTAATCTTTATTTAAAAGCCACTTCAAACTCATGAAGAGGTAACCGAAAATGGGATATTAATTTTGCCTGGTCTTCAGTCTAACAAAGATGGTGCAGACACTATTTGACAGTGTTGTTTTTTTGTATCAATATGTATTTGCAGTAATGAATGTATTTATTTCTCAGCTCCTGTGCACACCTGTTTTTTTGCAAGGGGAAAGAACATTAAAAAATCGATCTAGAATTTGGCTTGCAAAGTTAAAGGCACGTGTGCAGGGCTGACTCTACAGGACTTTAAAAAAAGAAAAACAAAAAAAATAACTAATCTCAGAGACTCACAGCATAGCCATAAACCATAAACCTGTGAAAACAGTGCAAGGACTGGACTTTTGTAGCTTTATCTAGAAGAGGAACTTCTGTTTTGTTTCTGTATTTAATGTGTCCACGTTACAATGTATGCTCTTTTTCAATGATTCCTGTAACTGTTTTTTCTTTTCTCGCTGCATAGCACTGTCCTCCAAGCAGTGCTGGTTCACAGTCAGGATTATCAGTATTTACTGAGTCACTTCAGTTGTGGGGAAAAAGGAGTTTCGTCCAGTTGAGCACTTCCCGGGCTTAGAAGCCAAATTGGGTTGGGAATGATGAAGGGAAAGTGGCAGAGAGAAGAATAAAGGTTTGGAGATGTGCTCCTCAATTTGCTTCCCAATCATTACTTCTTGTAAGCAATAAGAGTCTCAAAGCTAGAGTCATAATTATCAATTTGGCACAGTCCAGTGATACGCAGCTCCCAAATGTCTGATTCACCCCGTGGTGCAATACCAGCAGAACACCTCAGGAAGTAACTGCCATAACCAAGGAGACACAAAATGTGTCACTAGTACATTGAGCAAGTTGCAAAACTGTTCATGCTCTCTTCCAGTGTGATATTCAATTCTTTTCTCAAAAGCCTTTCTGGATGGAGTCTTGTATGCTGATTTTCATATGTACAATACAGATGTAGAAAGGAAGAAGACTAACCGAAGACAAATCCTGTCCACACAGTTTGCATCTTTTCCAGAAAGCAAGACGTCTTTCAAAAATATTTTGTTCTATTTCATTAGTTAGGTTGCACATCCCAGGAGAGTTGAATTCATTCAAAATAAAACAAATGCACAATGCACTGTTGGATTCACCTAACAAGGAATTTGTCTTCAAAAAATTAGAAGATAAATGTATCTAGGGAATGTTTTGCATTGTGAAACTACCTCATGTTTTACTTACTAGTGTATTTGCATTCAGCGATTGGAATGTGATGGATGAAGCTAGGAATCCCTCTATGCATTGTGTTGATTGGGTCACATCGCAAGCAAAGTATGTTTCCAAACAGCCACTCTCCATGATGTCACGCTGAGAAACATTTAAGAATAAAGTCTGTTGGTTTGAAATGCCGCCTTTTCAAATCCCTCTTGATCTTTGAGAAGTGTATGTCTCGTGAAAGAACCTAAAAGGTCTTTTCACATTTCGAGTTTATCTCTACATTCACTGCTTTCTAAGAGAACCCATTTTGTAATCTTAAAATGTGTGAGAGTGAATCTTTTTGTAGAGATACATTAGCCAATGTGTAATAGGTCCTATTCACCAACCTTGTGACTTTAAACCCTATCTCTCTCCGCGAGGTGAGCAGTGCCAGGTTGCATCAGTCCAACCACTTTTCTCGATGATAGAAGTTTCAGGGCCTTTCCATGATCCCAACAAAGGCTGATACAGGTCAGATGATCAGTTAACAGCCACACTTGGAATTCCGTTTGTGATTCTTAATAAAATCTTTTTGTGTTATGAAAGGTAAAACTGCAAATAGTATTTACCTGAAGGATTGAGGGGATTAAATAAATGCTTCCCTCTTTAATTTCATGCTTTGTGTGGATACATGTTCTCAATGTTGAGAACCAGTTTACATAAATCCCCAGGCTTTCAAAGGATATTTTTAACACCCCTGATCCTTTAGTGGTTATTCAGGTGCATTTGTGAGTTCTGAGTCCCGACTTAAATTAGACCACTGCTTGTATTGGAATTTGTCTGCATAAAAAATGCATTAAATTGCCTTCTGTGCAGTAATGCGAAAAAGAGACCACATGAGCTAAGGACCGTAATTTACAAAAGTGAAGATGCTTAGTGGGCCCATGTCAGCTTTCACTTTACATGGCATGTATGCTTTGTTGTGGGTTGGCGAAGTTCTGAGCAGTTCTCATGGAAGCCATTTTGACGGATAAGAAGATAAAACTAGACCCCTAGAGCTTAATGCAGTTAATGAGTTTGCATCCAGGGAGCTGAACATATGCACTGTCACCCAGATTCCCCCTTTGTGATGTCCTGTTCCAGGAAGTGGCAGACCTCCACTCTAGAGACGTGGAGCTCCCTGAAAAGATGCTTCTCTGGGAGAACTACTAAAAAGGGCCAAGTTAAAATGATCGTACTGTACAGTTGGAAATCTTTTAAAAATTCTTGTTTTACAATGCATGACATAAGGATAACACATCTTTGCAACAAGTTGTAGGTCAAAATGTCAGTGGATAGTTGATTCGTGCTTAACCTCTGCGAATATCAACAATCCAGTCGTGACTGCTTGCTAAACTTTTCCCACCGAGATCTGTATGTGTGTTTTAGAGGCGAGCTGGCAAGTAAGGTTAGTAGCTTCCCAGATCAATCCATAACCAATGGAACCTTATTATCCACTTGTGCTTGAGGTCTGTCCAGGTTTCATCGGTTCACAGTGTAGTCTGGAGGGGGTAGAGGGATAGGGGAAGTTTACCCAGTGGCTCCTCAAACCATAAAAATGGAGGATGCACATCTTTCTTTGGCCTAAAGATGGGTGGCAGGGCCCGGGGCGCGGCTCTAAGCGGATGACACTCCTTTGTTCTGTTTTCTTCAGAGCTTGAATTCAGGTCAGAGCCACGTTTTGTTGTGGCTCAATCTCAAGTGTCATAAATAATTAAGAGGATACATAAAATCTAATAAATATCTCAGCCTATGGACATTTGCAGTCTTAATGTACAGTGATGATAAACTGTTATTTTATGATCTTTTCATTAAAAGCTTGATTGAAAACGATATTCCTGCGTCCCAGCTTTTCTTTAATGTTCTATGATTGCTGTGCACTCATCTTCATGAAAAGGACAGCCATGGCAGTGAAGACTGACCGCAAAAGAAGCAGGCAAAGTGTTAAAAGGAAACCACGTTTTGTGCTCGCCATTGTGTGCCCATTCCATCAGTAGAGCCCCAGCGCAGTTTCTTTTTTTACATGTCATGTGGCCAGTGAGTGGGTGACCCCTGTGGCCTGTATCGGGGCTTCGGTGCGAGCTGTGAAGGCAGAACGGTGATATTCTGAGCACCTGCTGTAAGTAAACTGGAGGCTGTTGGCCCGCGCACACCACGATCAGTGTGAATATTTACCCTAGGTGATGCACTTTTTCCCTCTTTTGCTCTGAAATAGTTATCTTTCAGGCACATTGTGGCCATTCGACACACCACCAGTAATGTACTCACGATTTGCTCCCATCATTCAGGTACTCTTATCCGAAGACTGCTGATGGTTATTTGTTTGGCATTTTGTGATATTTTGTTTTCCTTTTCTTGTTCGCAGTCATATTTTTACGCCTTACATTTTTTAAATATTTATGGGTTTTAGAATCTATTGTGTGAAAAGGTCTGATGGCCATTGTGGTGCCTTTAGCACTTTAAGAATAAGCATACCACATGTGTCATAAGCATTCATGAATAGAATAGATACACAATTATAACAATAAAATCTGCTAGACAGCTCCTACTCCTCTGCACCACTACTTCATTCTTGCGCTTTAGCACACTTTTGCTGGCCGTCTTGTCAACAATATTACAAAGAGACTGTGGATATTAAATACACATTCTAAAGGTTGGCTTGAGGAGCGGGCCAGTAGGTTGGAAAATTCTTAGGCCGGTTGTCAAGTAGACAGCAGAATGCACTGCTTTACTATGAGGAGCTAAAGACTAAGGGCGTCTTTACAATGAGAACAACAAAGACCACAGGACACCAGCACGTTAAAGGTGTCTTTAGTCACAATGTTGTCGTTGGGCAGTATTATTCCAGGAACGTATTGCTTCATGCCCACATAATCCTGCACTCCACAAGAGTCTTTTAAGTACAGTCTGTGGGGTTTTCATCCCCTCTTTCCAAAGGGGATAGTCTTGCTCCTGAGTTTCACTCTGCTCCAGGTAGGAATTTGTAGAACTTGAAGTACTTGAACTTTAGCATGAAAGACACCATTGTAATTGTGAGACTCGTTTATTCAGCTCCTCGCGAGTCAACTCACAGCAGAGACTAATGAAAACATTCTCAGTAGAACTTTGTACATGTCTTGTCTCAATTACATCACCACAGTGTTTCCTCCACTGGTCTGAACTGGTTGTCACACCATCCTGGGCCTAAGTGTCTCGTCATTGCCTTTCCATCTCTTCTGGTTTGTACAGCCCTTGTGGGGAGTTTTGGGTGCCTGTTTCTCTTTCCCTTGCCTTCTTAAATGAGGAGGGCAGTTTCTGCAATTAAATGGAAATAAATTATCTAGATTTTTAGTTTTAGTTCTATATTGATAGGTAAGTTATTTACCATTAGGTCCTTTTGTCGTCATATGTTTGTTAAAGAGCTCCAGAAGTCTGCCAATGCTGTCCTTAGTGCTTGTGAGTGTTTGAGTCTTAAGTGTTTCCAGGTAGAGTAAGTATTTACTCTGGAGTCCTTGTAATCTGCCCAAGATGGTTAGCAAGCTGGTGACAGATTGTGGGTTCTTTAAAATGCATAGCTTTATATGTGAAGCAATGCCAAGGACTGGACGCTAAGAAGGCCTGTTGAATCGCCTTCTTACTTGCCCGAGGAAAGTAGCCACATTGCCACCCTGCACTTAGAGGCCATCCAGTGTAGAAAAAATCAGTTCTTTGCCCAGTCTGGCATCACTAACAATCTCCAACAATAGGCATGCAAGAATGTTTGATGATTTCAGCTGGGGTTTTGAAATCTATTATGACATTCACCACGTGGAATTTTCCAAACTCTACTCCCCCCTCCCCCACCCCACCCGATATCAAGGAAGAGGTAAGAGCAAAGGAAGAATATCCATAGTAGATACAATAGACGTTCCAACTGCAGGATCAAAAATCAGTACAAAAACATTATCGAGCGAGCAAAGGACACACATAAAGTAATGTCTGTTGTGGCTTGTAAATACCTCCTTTTAGGTTTCCAACAGGAACCAACTTCATAGGGTAATACTTCATGTTGGATTAAGAACGCAGATAGACTTATCTGGGCTTGTCTACAACCTATTCCTGAAACTCATTGCATTGTTTTTGCACACAAAGAAGAATCCCAAGTTTGACATTCTTTGCTCAATGCTGAACTCTGTAGTCCTGCTGCCATTCTTCACCCTCGAGGATCTGCACAGCTCATAGAACACCCTTTAGGTGATCGTAAGGACAGAAATGCCAATGTGGTCTAGGCGTCAAGGAAACGTAACCATACTCCGAGCGTTGCATTGAGCAGCATGCTGCATGACTGCGAGAGGGTGGCAATATTTGCTTCTGAAAGCTTGTGCCACATATGCAACAGGCAGTATATTTTTAACATGATCCTCACCTCAAATTGAAGCCAATATAGATCTTTAAGTATTGGGGATGTAGAACAGAAGATTCACTGTTTTGTTTTTTTGAACAATGTGGTGATGTACCCCGAAACACTTCATCACTGTGGCTGATGTACTCTGTTCAGCACACCTTAGAGATCTGTGATATACCAGAAGCAAATGTGGTAAAGGGCAAAACCACTGAACCTAACCTGTCTCAGGCCACGTGTGGATGTACATGTCCAGGGGCATCCAGAAATGGTGAATGGACAATGGTTGAGTTTTCTGAAGAGGTGAAGGACCCTTTCGGAGAAAAGGAGTAGAAAAGCAATAACATCTAAATGATCCCCCAAGATAAGGCAGCTACAGGATTCGGTATTCCCATGGCAGGTTGGAGCATAATCAGCCCAGTATGGTCCCAGCTGTAAAGGAAACGTGTGAATGTCATTAATACAGTTAGGCTGAATATTACTGTCATGAGAGGTGGTGAACATGAAGGAGTTAGCGTATAAACTCGAGACTTAATTCTAGGCAGCAGTGAAAAAGGGAGAGAAATGTCAAAAACTTGCACACTCAGTTCATAGAACTCAGTACGACTCAGTAACTAAAACACTCCCAAAAGTAAAGTTTTCATCCAGGAAATCCACAGGAGTCCAAAATCTTTTTTCCATCTGATTTGTTCTCTGACATTTATAGGACCCACTACCTTGGAAAATATATATATATATATATATATATATATATATATTTTATTTTTTTTTAAATCTTTTTTATTCAAGAATAACATAAAACTCACAATACAACAAAAAGTGCAGTACATTGCATCAATTTAGACTTCCATGAATAACGACATGCAGTACAGATTCACGTTCAGGCAACGGGTTATCGTACCATTGGCACACAGCATTGTTCCATAGTTAACTCACTTAAATGTCTTCCTCGTTCACTACAAGGGAAGGGGGGACGCAAACTGGAGTGCAAAGCAAACCCCTACTCTCATTCCATGGGCCCCAGATTTTTGTCCATTTATGTGGACAACCCCTACTTTCATAAACAGCCCTTTCCGCTTGCATGCACCAGTCCATATCAGACTCCCAGTCTGTGTATTTTAACTGGACTCCTCCTCTCCAGGTTCTAGCTATATTGCGCTTCGCTACCACACAGCCCAATGCAACCCACTTCTGCTCAGCACGTGACAGATACGTGGCCTCCCAGATGTTTAACAGACAGAGACGGGGGGAAACTTCTATAGAGGAATTGCAAATGCGGGACATACCTGCGAGAACCCTTTCCCAATACCTCTGGAGGACCGGGCACTGCCACCATTGATGTATATAGGTACCAACATTTCCACACCCGCGGGGACAATCAGGGGAATCCAATACCCTCATTTTGACCAGCACCGTTCTAGTGTAATAAGTCTGATGCAACAATTTGAGTTGTATAAGTTTAAATCTTGATCTGATTGCTACCTCGCGAGGTGAGGCCAATGCCTCCCGCCAATCGTCATCATCCAAGTCCCCAATGTCATCCGCCCATTTTGCACGTACTTTCTCCTGAGCGTCTGGAGTATGATTGAGGATCTTATGGTAGGTCAATGAGATGGCTCTCTCCGGAAGATATTCATCCAACAATCTATCCTCCAGAGGTGAGGAAATAGGCAAATCAGAGTCCTTTGGAATAGCTTTGTACAAAGCTTTTCTTGCCTGGAGGTAGCAAAGTTTCTCTTTCATGCAACTGGTAGTCTCTTTGCAAATCGCTAAATGGAATTACTCTCCCCTTCGCCCACATGTCTCCGACTTTCGAGAGACCGATCAGGTCCCATTTATCAAACCCTGGCTGCTTCGACAACATACCTAGACGGTTCGTTTCCAGTAAAGCGGTAACTTGCGTGATCTTGTCTTTCCACCCCAGAGCACGTGTTGCTTTGTGCCATATGTCTACTGTAGAAGACGTAAATCTGGGTGTGTACCGTGTCCCCCCGTAAAGGGCCCTTAGATAAGTGCCAGAAGACATGTTATGTCTGTCCATTCTATAGGCGGGTCTGATACAGGTCGACGGGCCCAATGATTTAAAACAACTAACTGTGAGGCCCAGTAGTAAGATCGAATATCAGACAGAGCAATGCCACCATCGTACCAGCTTTTTGTTAATTTTGTGAGAGCAATCCGGGGAGAACCTTGGTTCCAAAGGAGTGCACGGACCTCCGAATCGATTGAAAGTACTGCGGTGAAACTAAATATGGCGTATTTTGCAGGGCATACAGAAAGCGCGGAAGTGCCATCATCTTGTAAAGTGCCGCTCTACCTAATAGCGTGAGGGGTAGCGTTTTCCAATGGTTTGTCTGCTCGAAGGCGGAGCATGGGGGGCTTTAAATTATGTTCGTAAAACGCGGAGGAATCCGATGTAATATATATTCCTAAATATCTAAAGCCATCTGTTACTATTTGGGCCTCACAGTCCGCCGGCAAAACCGGAGGGTCCCCGCTCAAATCAGGGATTTATCCCAATTAATAGTGTATCCGGAATATTTTTGGAATAGCTCAAAGATATGCAGCACTCGTCAGATCGAAAAGGGCGGACGAGCCAGGTACAGCAAGACATCATCGGAGTAGAGGGAAATCTTATCCGTCCAATCCAGCGACCAATTAAGGACCCTGACAAGAGGGTCTCCCCTTATCCAGATCGCCAGAGGCTCAAGGGCCAAGGCAAAGAGCAGGGGCGAGAGCGGGCAGCCCTGTCTCGTACCCCTACCCAATGCGAAGGGTGCAGACCGAGCACCATTTACTGAAATCCTAGCAAGGGGGTCAGAGTAAAGAAGACGCACCCAGGACAGGAACCGACCACCGAATCCATATCTTTCAAGCACAGCAAAAAGAAATGACCATTCAATCATGTCAAATGCCATTTTGGCATCAAGAGACATTATAATGGAATCCTCCTGTATAGTAGTGGCCCTGTCCAGGACGCCGTATAGACGGCGGAGATTCAATGCTGTATTCCTGGTAGGCATAAAGCCTGATTGGTCCGGATGTCCTAATTTGAGGAGGCACGGGGAGAGACGTCGTGCTGGAATCTTAGCTAGGATTTTAAACTCCGGGTCAAGTAAGGAGATAGGGTGGTAAGAGCTGCATTGCTCGGGGGGTTTACCTGCTTTATGAATGACCACTATATTTGCTAATCTTTGCGTTGCCGGCAAAGTACCCTGACTCACACTCTCCTCATACATTCGCACTAGGAAGGGGGCAATAGTCGCAACATTTGACTTATACAATTCTATTGGAAGGCCACTCGGGCCCACGGCTTTACCGGACTGCAGTGAGCTGATTGCCTTAGACACCTCTTCTGCTGTCAAAGCTGCATCTAAATCCTCTACGTCTTGGGCATCCAAAACAGGTAGCGGCATAGTAGCCAACAGTTCCGCCGCTTCCGCCTGGGTAGACGACTGCGTGGAAGTATATACCTGCTCAAAATAACTGGCAAACTCCCCCGCAATCTTAACCCTGTCCTGTCTCTCCCCTCTGTCCCACGATCTGAGCCACCCATCTATTGGCCAACTCTCTTTTGTCCAACCACGCTAATAACGCTAGCCTTATCACCTATATCATAAATGTGATGTTGGGTGGCCCGGTACTGGGTCTTAGCCGCTTCTTCCGCAATATCCCTATATTCCTTTTGTTTTATGGATAGCTTATGAGCGGTAGCGGACGTATGAGAGGCCACCAACTCGCCCTCTTATGCGGTCACCTCCTTTTCAAGATCGTCCAATTGTTTACGCTTCTCTTTCCTATGACCCGCAACCACCGCCACTCCACTACCTCGGATTACCACCTTGTAGGCCTCCCATAACGTTACGTCCAACGACACCAAACCATCATTTTCTGCGAAATAATTTTGGGTAACTTTCATCAACTGTTCTCTGATCTCTGGCACTTTAAGATACTAAGGTCTAAGAACCATTTTGTGTTGAGTAGGGGGAGGAACACCTCCATAATACGTCACAATCGGGGAATGGTCAGAAATACCTCTGGGAAGGAAGGAGGTCCCATCAAACATGGGGAGCTGAGAGGCCTTACAAAAAAGATAATCAATTCGGGACAGGCTCCCATGAAACCCAGAATAAAATGTGTATTGGGAGGAGGTGGGATTACATGTCCTCCACACGTCTATCAAGCCCAGCGCCTCGAGAAATTCTGCTACTAATTTACCAGACGGCTCTCCCCTCCTGGATGGGAGACGGTCCAGTTCCCCGTTGAGAGCAGCGTTACAATCTCCCCCCACTAATACATCACCGTCCGGCAAGTTCAACATATGAGGTCCCAAGTCAGCCAGCTTGATGGAATGGAGTTTGGGGGGCACATAAAGAGAAGTTACATTAAGGGGCCTCCCCTCCCACTGTCCCGAAACGTCACAAACCTGCCCAGTGGATCTCGGGTAATTTTCTGTATTTGAAAAGGGAGGGACCTTCGTACCAGAATGCCCACCCCTCTGTATCCTCTCGCATAACCCGCATGAGCCACTAACTTATATCCCCATCTATTAAGAGCGCAGTAGGAGGCACCCTGAATATGGGTTTCCTGGAGCAGAACCAGATCAGGGGCCTGCCGTTTCAAATATTGTAGAACAATTCCCCGTTTAATACAATCCCCCAGGCCGTTCACGTTCCAAGAGAGCAGTTTCAAGCGTCCCAGTTGCGGGGTTGAACCTTGATTAGTACTCATTTAAACAACTGGTAAATGCCCTGATGTGTGTAGGATAACTGAGGGGTAGTGCCGACACCTCCCCCGCCCCCCCATACACAGCAGCACAAGGAATAGTAAATACTTGGTTTGTGCACCCTGGAAACAACACTAGGAACGACCCAGTTCGACGTGAAGAAAACATTGCATATAAAATTGTACTGAGCACACATACAAAGACTGCAACAACACCCATTAACAACCCTGGAATCCACCCCCTCCCTGCAACGTGGATTCAAAACTGCCCACCCCCCAATTTTGCAGAGCGCCTGTAATGCCCAAACAATTCTAATCTAAAGAGGGAAACGTTACACCGCCGGACTACCCAAAAGGTTGCATTACCAATCCCCCGAAAAACGAATATATGAGCTCTTAAACATAGCACAGCCGGAGTCAGGAGCCAACCTGTACAGTAATTTAATTTTACATTCCATCCGCCACCCTGCCCCCCAACTATAGTATGACGCAGTGCGCCAACTCCACCACCAACCAGTCTGTTAGTTTGTGGCGCCTCTCCTAATAAAAGGAATCATAACCCCCAATTCCGTATCTCGCCATACAAATGGACCCTCGCCCACACAGAATCAGTCAATACTCATCGTAACTGCAGCGGGCCCAGAGACCGTCCCATTTCTGGCAGGCAACGCGGGTCCGCTCTAAATGAGAACGGGGCCAACAGTCATTCACTCCCACTTCTGTCAGTTCTTTCTTGCTGACTGTCCAGTCTCTGCTATTGACTCAGAGATGATCGTCGGCGAGCGTTGGAGGAACGCCAACCTTCAAGCCAATCCCAGGTCTCCTCTGGAGTTTGGAAAAACCACGATTTCCCCTCAGCAATCACTCTCAATTTGGCCGGAAAGAGCATGGCATATTTAAGGTCGTGACCGCGAAGTGCCCGCTTCACTTCGAGGAAGGATCTACGTCTCTGTTGTACCTTATAGGTAAAGTCCGGAAAAAAGGTAATAGTAGAATTCTCGAATTTAAGTGGCGGGGCAGCCCTGGTTGCTTGAAGGATGATGTCCCTATCCCGAAAATTGAATATCCTCGCGAGTAAGGGCCGCGGAGGGGCGCCCGGCCTTGGGGGGGCCACCCGGCACCCGATGCGCCCGTTCCACCGAGAAATATTCGGAGAGGGACCGGGGCTGTAGATGCTTCTGTATTAGCTCCTCGACGAAGAAATCCGCGGCCGGCCCTTCTGACTTTTCGGGAACCCCCAAAATACGAGCGTTGTTTGGTCGTGCGCGCCCTTCATAATCCTCCAACTTTGCCTCAAAGTCTAAGGCTTGGGCCTGTAATCGCTTAACCGCTGATTCAAGGGACTTTGTTGAGGTTTGAAGTGTTTTGACTGAGTCTTCCGTTTCTTTGACTCTGTCACCCATTTTGCGAAGATCAGCACGTATGAGGGTGACTTCCGTCGTTACTGTGTCAATCTTGTGTTCCAACGCCATGCGAACCCCTTGAATAGCCTCCATGACGTCGACGAGAGATGGACCCTCTGTGACCGCTGGCTGTTTCATTTCACTCTGTTTGCTTCTCCTCCACCGCGTTGACTTTAGTGTGGGCAAATTTGGACAGTTTCACCAAGCTGGACAGCCTGGCCCCTTTATTAGTTGCCATAGCTTCGGAACCAACCCCAACTGCAGACTTCAAGTGAAGGGGGTGGTGGGACCCAAATACTGGGGGGCCCGTACCTGTAATAAAATGTAGAAGTTCAACCTACACTGCACTCCTAACAAAGCACCAGTGAAACTGCTCCGTGCCGTGGATGATGTGGGAAACAAACGTCTACCCAAAATGGCTGCTGCACAAAGCCCCTGAGCACTTGAAACAAATAGGGGCACTGACCGGTCACAACACGTCCAGTCCAAGCCACAACATGGATCCAGCAGGGCTCAAGAGCCGGAATCCATGTAGCCTCCAAGCCGCCACCTCATAAGCTCAAGCGCCCTCAAAGTTGGTGTATAGTGAAGCACTCGATGCAGATGGGGAAGGGGCACCGCGCTGCAGAACAATGGCGGTCCCGACGTTGATCAGTTCTTAAGAACCCCAGTTGCACTTGCAACCCTGCAGTCAATGGTGCGATGGGGGGAGGGTGGGCCTATCACGATGCCCCCGACCTCCGCAGCAGCTTTGGAAACCCGGACCCCAACCCCCGCGGCTCACCATCAATCATGCGTGTACCGGAGCCCACCCGGCACAGCGCCGCATCCAACAAGCAGCTCCGCCGGCAAACAGGGGACACCGCCGGAGCTCCGGTCCGTCTTCTTCTGCCGCGCACCAGCCTTGCCGAAAGCAGAGCGCCGCCCTGCGCCCGCAGGCCCCGACAGCAGCAGCGGATGTCTAGTGGAGCGGCTCCGGACGTCCTCCCGGCCAGCGCGTCCTTGGTCCGGAGTCGCAAGTCCGATTGTGTGGGGCAGAGATGGCGGATCGCCGCAATCTTGGGGGCGGGCGACTCCTTGGCTCCGTGAGGACCCAGGTCTTGAAGTCAAACGAGCTTATCGGATATTTTAACAGAGGTAGGGGGAAAGTTACGTTTTAGAAGCTCGGAGCTTCACACCATCACGGCCATCTTGGGTGTCGGCTAGCCACGCCCCCGGAAAATAGTTTTTTGATCTGCAGCAACATGTCGAAGTCTGCCAGAAAGGGCTTCTTCAAAGTCTGTCAAGCATGTCGTAAGTTTAGGGTTTACTTGGATGACCCCAGTAAGCAATGTTTCTACTGTCTCTTCTGTACATAATTCAGGGGCTTGTAAACGTTGCAGGGCCTTTGCTTTAATGACACTAAATGACCATGAAGATAGGAACCTAAGATGGCTTTAGAAGTCTAAGGCAAGAGATACCTCCTCCTTCAGGGAATGAGTCTGTAAAAAACATTCCTCCAGTTCATACTAAAAACGGAAATATTAGGGTCCAGAATCCACCAAAAAGTATTTTTCTGAAAAATATAGTGCATCCGCTTCAGATGAGCCACCTCATAAGTTGTATAAAAAAGTGTTAAAGAACAGTCTTGCCTACCCCGGGGTCAGTCTCTTGACATAATGGCTCTGACTAAACAGGTTCCAGCGATCACTGTCAGTGACACCACGGACGGTGCCAAAGGCAATGCCTCCACCGTTGACAAAATGTTTGTTGTTACTGTCTTTATTGGGAAAAAAAATCCATCAACCGCCATGTCAAAGACACTTTCGCAGGAAAAGACTCCCAAATCATCCACGATCACGACAACGCCTTCTCGGGTGAGGGATATGCTCCACCAACAATGTCTTCTATGAATATATTGTCCACTGATGTTCCACCATGATTAAACGGATGCCAACAAAGACTTACCTGTTGACTTCTAATGCTTCGTCTACTATAAAGAAAACATCAGTAACTCTCGTTTTTGATGGATATATTTAACCACATATTCCTCACTATTAGAATATGCCCGGACGCCAGAGCGGAGAATTTTCGTGCAATGCTCCTAGATGCAGGTAGGTGGAGCCATGTGGCTCCTTATCACCCTGGAAGTGAAGAAATGGAGACACATAAGCTCCACCCATGAGTTCTCTTCTTTGTCTCCTTCAGCATGGATTGGGAGTTCCACTCTCAACATTGTCAGTCTTTCAGTCAGTAGCGGCTGGTGACATTTGAAAGTAGAGGGGCGTGAAAGTTCCTGCTGAGTGACCTGTGGTGAGCAAGTGTAGCGAGCGAGCCCGACCGCCTTAAAGGGGGGTTCTCCCCCCAAGAAAATTTTGAAAAAAGAGTGGGCAGATGGTGCATTTTAAAGCAAATTTGAGAAAGCAAGAAAGCTAATAAGGCAGTTGTGAAAGTGTAGTTATGACATCAAAAAAATATTTCATATGATAATAATGATCTCAGTGTGCTTAGGTTTGACATTTTGATGCCTTACGAGTGTCGGGTTGAGTGACACTTTTTTCCAAATAGAATAAAGTAGCTATATTAGATATGCATACCTTTTTAATCAAATAGATCCAAGTTCCTCCCATACCAAAAGTATGCAGGCAGTGACATTTGCAAGTAAAGTAAGCATTCGTTGTGTGCTGTATGGAAGAGGCAATCTTTTATGATACACTATGAAAATGGGCAGGAATTTCAATGTGGGTGAAGATCGCTCAGAGTTGAGCACTCACTCCAGAAAAAAGCTCAATTTGACTGTTAAACGTATGAATTTTGCCAGGGCTGGCATAGACTTTCATCCTTTCGTAGTAGGGACAATGATAATCATTGAGCCCAATACTAGTAACGCACTTTCTACCCATCCATACACTAGTACCTACCTACTGCTTGCCTCTACTGTCTCACACTTATTTTCATTTCGATGTAAAGCAAGGCATAGGTGCAAAACCAAAATAAAACCATGACTGTGGCACTAAAATACGACACAGATACAATACCAATAAATGCTACATAACCGACACCCACACTTCCATCCAAGCATTCTCACTGTGCAGTCTGCAAATGTGCTTTGGCGACACAAGATATAGAGTGCTACTTAAATGATGCTACAATAAAATGGTATGTCTGAAAGATCAAATGCGTGTCACTCGAGCCTGACCACAGCACAGGTCACGAGGTGTGGTTTTACTCTCCATCTGGTCTTGCGAGTTGTCTCTCTGGCTTTGCACCCTTGTGCAAACTGTAAACGTTTGGCACACGATTTACGAAGAGGGGGAAGGGAGACGGGACTCAGACTACTGTGTTATATTTAGGCTTCCCTGTTTAAAGTTTCTATTTTTGGTAAATTCTGGTGAGGTTTTTTCAGTACCTTAAAAAAACAGTTGTTACACATTTTTGTGCCATTAAAAACAAAGTGTTTTTCCGGTGTTTATGGAATGTTTTGCTTTTATTATTGCTTGCTTTCTGCACTGATAGTACATGTGTATAGACAGTGCGTACAGGGTATATGCGGTCCAAATACATTTTTACAAATCCAACTTATAGTAGTACACCATGCAATACTTCTTTAGAGTGTCTTTGGTCATGTGCTCTTTCCTTCCCATATAAACGTTTATCTGTGAAAAGGCCCTCTCAACATTGGCACTTGAGACGGGCAAAGCTAAAACAGCCAGTACACAATTTGCTAACTCTGGCCACTGACCTAGCTTTCCATGCCAATACTGGTGCACCTGAAGATTGTGATTCTCTGGGACAGGTTCTGCAGTATATGCATTGAACTGGGCGCATATGCCCTCAGATATTGAAGCGGTCAAAAATGAAGCAGTACTTTTCAAAGTCTGGAGAAAATTCCCCTTTACGGAAGGGATCTAGAACTTGTGCAAAGTACCTCAGTTAGGCTTCATAGACTTCAAATGCCTTGGTTGGTTAAGGGGCATTTCAATGCATCATTGCAAGCCTTTTTTCATGCACTGTAAAATAAAATTTTAGTAGATTGTAAAGATGCTTTCAGCATACCATCTAGCAAGTGGCAAGGGTCTCTTACAGGGAAGCACTTCAGCTCAGGTATCGATTTTGACAGCTCACCACACAACCTTTTCATATATGTAGCTGAATTACTGCAAATACAAACAATATCACTCCAATCATTGTTGAACTTGGTAAGAACTTTTTGCAGCAGCGTTCCAAGTGACAGTGTTCCATGTTTTTCAAACATCTGGTGTCCTGTATCTGAAAGAAACACGTTAGTTATAGATTCCTTACCTTAGAATTACCCCCAGGCGTCAGACTGGATCCGTAAAGTTTTTTCGTCAGCAGTACCTCTGCGCGTTGGAAGGTGGCGTCGGTCGGCTCCGCGTCCGTCGTTGGCGTCGTGGTCGCCGAGATGACGTCGCGGCAGCTACTTAGACGCTGCCCTCGCGCGCTGATGTCAGTTCTTTCTTTTTCCGCGCCAGCCAGCGCAGATCCAGAGAGAGCGGTACCTCCTGTCACTTTTTGACTGACTTTTTTGAGCGACGTTTGGCAACGTCTTTTTTGAGTCTACGACTCCTGGTGCACGAGGGATGCCCGGCTTCAAGGCCTGCAGTTCCTGTACCCGAATGATGTCGGTTACGGATCTGCACCGCGTGTGCCTCTTTTGCCTGGTGCGCGACCACGACCCCAAGTCGTGCTCCGACTGCCGGTCGATGGCTCCGAAGGCTGTGCGGGAGCGGTCCCGAAAGCTGCATGAGCGCCGGCAGTCGGCTCCGCGGCGTTCGAGGTCCCGGTCGCGAGGGAGGTCGAGGAGCCATCACTCGTCCAAGTAATCGAAGTCTTCGCACTCGGGGTCAGGTAAGTTGAAGCACAAAAAGAAGTCGAAGAAACATCGTCGCTCTTTGACTTCTCCCCGTCGGTCAGCTGATGCGACAAGGGATGCGGGCGGTGGCCCTCCCACTGCTCTGCGTGGGGGAGCCCGAAGAGTCATCTCCGGGTTTCCCCCCCTTCCTGGGACCCGGAGCGACTCCCGCCCAACTTCATAAATTTTATGAGGCGATGCATGTCATCTTTGGGCGGCCCGAACCCGCCGGCGCGCCTTTGGGCCCTGCTGACTCGGTTGGGGGGCCTAGGCCTTCTCCGCCATCAGCTCCGACGGCCCCCAGTGGATCCAGGCCTGGATCCGGATCGGCGCCGGTTGACCTTAATACACCTCCACCGGCGCCGCTTCCTCCGGCACCGCAACCGACGCCGGTCGTGTCCCCGGCCGGCATCGACCCCGGCCTCCATCCCGATGTGGACCCGGAGCCGGACCGGCGTCGCCCGACGCCAGATCCGGCGCCGAGTGGGGTTTTTGTGCCCCTGTTCACTCCTGGGGTCCCTTTTCGGCCAGATTGGCAACCTGAGGAGGAGGACTGGGAGGGGTCAGGTGACCCTGTAACTGATCAGCTAGAATCTGAACAGGACTGGCGAGAGGAACTGGGGGATGCCAGTGGTCTTGACACTTCCCCTGACCTTGGCATGTTGTCTCCTCCTACCGTGGCTACGGAGGAGGGAGCGTCATATGCAGTGGTGTTGCGTAGGGCGGCCGAGGCTTCCTCCGGCACCGCAACCGACGCCGGTCGTGTCCCCGGCCGGCATCGACCCCGGCCTCCATCCCGATGTGGACCCGGAGCCGGACCGGCGTCGCCCGACGCCAGATCCGGCGCCGAGTGGGGTTTTTGTGCCCCTGTTCACTCCTGGGGTCCCTTTTCGGCCAGATTGGCAACCTGAGGATGAGGAGGAGGACTGGGAGGGGTCAGGTGACCCTGTAACTGATCAGCTAGAATCTGAACAGGACTGGCGAGAGGAACTGGGGGATGCCAGTGGTCTTGACACTTCCCCTGACCTTGGCATGTTGTCTCCTCCTACCGTGGCTACGGAGGAGGGAGCGTCATATGCAGTGGTGTTGCGTAGGGCGGCCGAGGCCCTCAACCTCGAGCTTCCTACGGTGGCGGTCAGGACTAACCTCCTGACGGAGGTGCTTCAGCTGGCTGCGAGCTCTTCGGAGCCCTTGCTGCTGTTTAATGAGGCCCTTACCGACGTCCTTTTGGGCACGTGGTCCAGGCCCAACACGGGGGCTCCCGTGGATAGGATGATTGCCGGACGCCGGCTCCGGGCGACCCCACTTTCCTCTCCCAACACCCCACCCCGGAGAGCTTGGTGGTCCAAGCCTCCACTTCCAAGAGCGCATTCCCTACTGCTCCCCCGGAAAGGGAATCCAAGAAGCTGGACCATCTTGGGAAGAAGATTTTCTCTTCCGCCAGCTTAGGACTGCGGTCGGTAAACACCGCATGTCTCTTGGGCCGTTATTCCCATTCTGTGTGGGATACGGTTGCGCAGGTGCTGCCTCAGTGTCCGGATGAGGCCCGGACAGTGCTCTCCCGGGCTATTGCCGCCGGGAGGGATGCGGCCAAGTTTACCATCCGTTGTGGGCTGGATACTGCCGACTCTCTGGGCAGGACAATTTCAACGTCAGTAGCCCATCGTCGCTACGCCTGGATGAGATCGACTGGCTTTTCGGGGGATGTCCAGAACACCTTGATGGACATGCCTTTTGATGGCCGTCGCCTTTTTGGCGACAAAGCGGATAACGCTCTAGAGCGTTTCAAGGACTCACGGGCTACGGCCAAGTCCTTGGGCCTCTCCAGCCGCCCAGCGCAGTCTGCTTTTCTCCCCTTTCATGGCTACGGAAGGGGTGCCCCACTACGTCCCGCCCAGAGCCACAGGCCGCAGCAAGTTTCCCAACCTTCGCGCGGCCGGGGACGTGGGAACCAACGCCGTGGTTCAGGGGGCCAGCGGGCGGGCCAGTCCACCAACCCCCCCCTCTGCAGCAGCCTCCAAACCTTCCAAGTCCGACTTTTCAGGCCCATCAAACGCCAGTGGGCGGCAGGATCCGCCATCACCTCCCCCACTGGCGCACCATCACGTCGGACAGGTGGGTTTTGCAAATAGTCCGAAGGGGCTACTCCCTCCCCTTCGAGGCTACCCCTCCAGCCATGCCACCTCAATATCACCGCATGTCAGAGGATCACCTGGGCCTTCTCCAACAGGAAGTTTCGGCTCTCTTGGCCAAGGGAGCCATCGAGCGCGTTCCTGCCCCAGAAGTAGGTTGTGGTTGTTATTCCCACTACTTTCTGGTACCCAAGAAGGACAAGGGCCTGCGTCCTATCTTGGATCTCAGGAACATCAACTGCTTCCTCTGGAAGGAGAAGTTCAAGATGTTGACACTCGCTTAGGTCTTGTCTGCCCTCGACCCTGGAGACTGGATGGTAGCGTTGGACTTGCAGGACGCTTATTTTCACGTCCCCGTCCTGCCGGCCCATCGGCGTTGCCTGCGGTTCACGGTAGGCCACGAGCATTTTCAGTTTACTGTGCTCCCCTTCGGCCTTACCAGCGCCCTTCGGGTGTTCACGAAAGTGATGGCCGTGGTCGCAGATCAGGGGTTGCAGTCTTCCCCTATCTCGACAACTGGCTGTTGAAGGCAGGCTCACCCCAGGCTGTCGTCTCCCACCTCCAGACTACGGCCGACCTCCTGCATTCGCTGGGGTTCTCCATCAATGTGCCGAAGTCGCACCTGATTCCCTCTCAGAAGCTCCTCTTCATCGGAGCGGTTCTGGACACGACGCGGTTTCGGGTTTATCCTCCCGAACAGCGAGTCCGGGATATTCGGGCTATGATTCCGATCTTTCAGCCTCTATCCCGGGTTTTGGTCCGGATGACCCCGAGGCTGCTGGGCCTCATGGCCTCCTGCATCCTGCTGGTCGATTATGCCAGGTGGCATATGCGGGCTCTGCAGTGGGACCTGAAGTTCCAGTGGGCACAGCATCAGGGGGATCTGTCCGATTGCGTCCAGATCTCGGAGGGCACTGCTCGACAGTTGCAGTGGTGGCTTACGAACCAGAATTGGGCTGACGGCAGATCCCTCTCCCTTCCCCAACCAGATCACACAGTGGTGACAGACGCATCCCTTCTGGGATGGGGCGGCCACATGGGAGAGGTGGAGATCAGAGGACTCTGGTCTCCGGCGGAGTCCGGGCTCCATATCAACCTTCTGGAGCTCCGGGCGATTTCGTCTTGCACTCCAAGCATTCCTTCCCTCTGTCCGGGGAAGAGTAGTGCAGGTGTTCACGGACAACACCACAGCCATGTGGTACTGCAACAAACAGGGCAGGGTGGGGTCGTGGACCCTATGTCAGGAGGCCCTCCGCCTCTGGACATGGCTGGAACATCAGGGCATATCCCTGGTGGTTCAACACCTGACAGGTTCCCTGAACGCCAGGGCGGACGAAATCAGCCGCAGGTGCATGATGGATCACGAATGGCGTCTTCACTCGGAGGTGGTGCAAGGTCTCTTTCGACAGTGGGGAGAGCCTTGGTTAGATCTATTCGCCACCGAAGAGAACGCGCAGCAATTCTGCGCGTTGGAATTTCCAAGATGGCACTTGCTAGGCGACGCCTTTCGTCGCGAGTGGAGTTGCGGTCTGTTGTACGCCTTTCCGCCTATACCACTTCTGCCCAGAGTGCTGAAGATCAGGCGTGAACGGGCCCAAGTAATCCTTGTGACTCCGGATTGGGCATGAAGAGTATGGTATCCCGAGCTGCTCAACATGGCCATCGATCCTCCGACCAGACTGCCTCTTCGGGAGGATCTTCTGTCGCAGCAGCAGGGGACGGTCCTCCACCCGAACCTGTCCAGCCTCCACCTCCTTGCGTGGAGATTGAGCGGCGGCAATTGACGTCTTTTGACCTGCCTCCTGAAGTTTGTGACGTAATCTTGGCAGCCAGGCGTCACTCCACTAAGACGGTATACGCCTGCCGCTGGAACAAGTTTGTGGCATGGTGCACAGCAAAGGCTGTTGATCCCCTTTCTGCCCCTCTTTCTGAGGTTCTCTTGTTTCTTCTTTCTTAGGCCCAGCAGGGCTCTGCTCTGGGCACTATCAAGGGCTATCTTTCGGCCATCTCTGCCTTCCTTCGGCTTCCAGATCAGCCTTCTCTTTTCAAGTCCCCGGTTGTTAATCGTTTCTTGAAAGGCATAACTCATCTCTTTCCTCCTATTCCCTTTGTTATGCCTCAGTGGGACTTGAATCTAGTCTTAACCTTTTTAATGTGTGCTCCCTTTGAGCCGCTTCACAACTGTCCTTTGAGGCTTCTGACGCTAAAGACTGCATTCCTGGTAGCCATCACCTCTGCCAGAAGAGTGAGTGAGCTCCAGGCCCTTTCCTCCAAACCTCCTTTCCTGTCTGTCCATCCGGACAAGGTGGTTCTCAGGACTCGTCCCTCCTTCCTTCCCAAGGTTGTCACTGCCTTTCACATCGGGCAGACCATCACTTTGGCCACCTTCTTTCCACCTCCGCATCCTTCGAAAGAGGAGGAGAGGCTCCACCGTCTGGACCCAAAACATGCGCTTTCTTTCTATCTGGATCGCACAAAACCGTTCCGGGTGGATGACCAACTCTTTGTTGGCTACGTGGGCGCCAAGAAAGGTCGGGCCGTACACAAGCGAACCATTTCTCGATGGGTCATTTTGTGTATTAAGGCATGCTATTCTCTGGCTAAAAAGGAGCCTCCAGTGGGGCTACGCGCCCATTCCAGCAGGGCGACAGCAGCCACTACTGCTTTGGGACGAGGAGTTCCTCTGAATGACATCTGTCAGGCAGCTATGTGGGCATCACTGCACACGTTTACGAAACACTACTGTCTGGACAGCCAGGTCCGGAGAGATGGCTTCTTTGGCCGTTCTGTTCTCCAGGACCTGCTGGTGTGATATTGGTTCGCAGACCCACCTCCGGGGTTGGTATTGCTGGGGTATCTATTCTAAGGCAAGGAATCTATAACTAACGTGTTTCTTTCAGATGAACAAGTTACTTACCTTCGGTAACGATATATCTGTAAGAAACATTAGTTAGTTATAGATTCCTTACCGCCCCACCCATCCTCCCCGTTCTGCGAACTGATTTCTAGGGTTAAGGATATCCTTTCAGGGCCCTAGTTTTGTGCACCAGTGGTCAGTGTCTTGCATGGCTCTGCGTTTCTGGTGCGGTAAGTCGTGTACAGAACTGACGTCAGCGCGTGAGGGCGGTGTCTAAGTAGCTGCCGCGACGTCATCTCGATGCCAATGACGGACGCGGAGCCGACCGACGCCACCTTCTGACGCGCAGAGGTACTGCTGACGAAAAAACTTTCCGGATCCAGTCTGACGCCTGGGGGTAATTCTAAGGTAAGGAATCTATAACTAACTAATGTTTCTTACAGATATATCGTTACCGAAGGTAAGTAACTTGTTCTTTAACCACTCTCTCAGATACTTGGTGACAGCACTCTTTTCACATGTACCTGTCACTACACCTTGCATTGAATGTTTAAAGCCTGGGGTGTTTGGGAATTCACCTGCTATCAATACTGACTCGCTAGAAAAGGGGGCTGATGTATCGAAAGGTTTTACCCATTCTCTGTCTGTGGGTAAATGTGATGGTACATATTGGGAAAGATTCTTATGAAACCAGCAATTTTACCTATCAGTGAAAGAATCAAGCATAGCTAAAATATCAAATATGATTTTGATCTTTCTTGATTCTCTACAGTTTATAAAATAATTAAATAAGACCTAAAACATGCTTATAAACCCTGCATCTTTAGACCATAAACCACAAAACTGAAAAAAAGCAAAAGGAAGAAAAAACAATATTTTAGTGAGCTCCCTAAACAACAAACCTCAAGCAGAATAATGTAGATTTTCCACAGTCTGATAAGCAGAAAATCTGGATTTTATTAAGGACACAGAGGGTAAGATTCTGCAATCTCCTTTTATTGCCAGCTCACACAGCAGCAACAATTAAAAATAATTTAGAACTTTGAAAACATTCTATTCATCTATATAGTCCAGCAACAGGCAGCCATCTTCCTTCTTTTTGCGCTGCGAACGAGAAACTTCAAGATCAAACAAATTCCTGATGAATGTATCCAGAAGAACAAACGTACGCGAAAATCCAAACCACGTTAGTCTGAAAGAAAGTATAAAATAAGTTAGACTACCCGGGTGGGTATCAGTGGTGGGGTAATCTTAGCCGCTGTGTCCTTAATAAAATCCAGATTTTCTGCTCATCAGGCTGTGGAAAATCTACATTTCATGGCACGACACGGAGGCCAATATTATGCAAGTTCAAAGTGCATTCAATACATTATCAATCACATTAGACATAGGTTTAAAATAACTTTTGAACATGCTCTCGTTGGACCAATCGGCCGCTCTTAAAATGTTGTGTAAACCTCCTCCCAAGATGAAAGCTTTGGCGGCTGAGGCACCTCTAAGCGAATGAGCTCCAAAAATAGGTGTCCACACCCCCTTCATTCATAACATCTTTCACCCATCTAGCTAAGGTAGGGGGGGAAACGGCTCTGTGAGGCTTTTTATGAGAGATTAATAGTTGTGCGACGCCGTTTCTCAGATTAACAGTTCTCCTTTCATATTCTTTCAAGCATAGCACTACACACAGTCTTGGGTTTCCTGAGAAATAAGGGTAGAAAATTGTTGAGGAAAGAGCCTTAGTTCTTTTAATATAGAAACATACTCCCTCAGGTTGGTATGCCTTGCTGGTGACATCTAAAGCTCTAACAGATGTACGTCTAAACGAAACCAGACATAGGAGGTTTGTGAGTTTGTAAGAAAGTTTTTTAAGCGACAAATATTGATTATCACCCCAGTTCTCTAATACTTGTAGGATCAGTTTAACATCCCAAAGAGAGGTGTACTTGGGTATGGGTGGTTTAAGGACCCTAATGCTTCTCATAATCTTCTTTGTTAATGCGTTCTGGCCGACAGGTAGTCCATCTATCAAGCAATGACCGGCAGAAATGGCTGATCTATAGACATTTACCGTCCTATAATACAATCCTGACTCAAATAGTTCTGTTAGATAACTTATTACATGGACTACATCAGTTGAAATGGGATTGATACCCCATTGAACACACCAACAAATCCATTTATTCCATGCCAGTCTATATGCCTTTCTCGTGCCAGATGCCCATGACTCAGATATGAGTCTGAAAGCATCTTGCAAAATGCCAGGGATTTCCCATTGTCTCTGGAAATCTTCCATGCCATCAGAGTGAGAGAGCCTTCCTCTATTAGAGGATGGATCTGCCCTCGAGGGCCTAGAACAAGGGTCTCGAAATTCGGTATTAGTAAGGGGAAGTCTACTGACACTTCCAGAATTATCGGGAACCAATCTTGGGATCTCCAAAGTGGAGTTATCACTACTACAGTTTCCTTGAATCTGCGTGTTTGTAGGAGGAACCTGGGTAGCATGACAAATGGCGGGAAGGCATATGGCCTTAGACCTCTCCAGTCCTGTAGGAAGGCGTCTACCCCAGCAGCTTTTGGGTCTGCTTTCCAGCTGAAAAACTGTGTCAGTTGAGTATTCAATCTGTCTGCAAAGAGATCTATGTTGAAAGGACCCCATATGTGTTGGACATGTAGGAATATCTCCCTGTTCAGTCTCCAGTTGCTGGAGTCTCTGAAGTTCCTGGAGAACCAGTGTGCTACTCCATTGCTCAAACCAGGAATGTGTTGTGTTACAACTGAAATTTCTTTTGCTCAAACAATAACCCCAAAAGTCCTTTGCTAGGTCCGCTAGGTCTTTGGAATGTGGTCCTCCCAACTTGCTCACATATTGGACTGCTGAAATGTTGTCCATGCGAAGCATTACACAACATTTCATCCTTTCTTGTGTGAAACTGCGGACTGCAAAGGAACCCGCTAAGAGTTCCAAGCAGTTGATGTGCATGTTCCTCTCTTGGTCTGACCAACGTCCCCCTGTGGAAGAACTTCCGCATTTCACTCCCCAACCCTCTAGGCTTGCATCTGAGTCTATCACCATTTCGGGTTCCTCCCCGAAGATTGCCCTCCCATTCCAGGCTTGTGCGTTCTTGAGCCACCATTCTAGTTCCTCCCTTGAGTCCTGATCTAGGGACAGAGTTTGAGAGTATGAGTGATTTTTGCGAAGGCATCTCTTTTTTTAGTCTTTGGAGGGCTCGATAGTAGAGTGGGCCCGGGAATATAGCTTGGATGGTTGAGGATAGGAGACCCAGGATTCTTGCTAAACTCTTTAGTGTCATAATTTTTTCTGATAAGACCTTTTTTATTTCCTTGCGTAACTTTTTTTAGCTTCTCTTTGGGTAAGCGTAGTTCTGTGTGAAGGGTGTCTACGATGAACCCCAGGAACTGAGTGTCTTGTGCTGGAGTTAGGCATGATGTTTTTAGGTTTATTACAAATCCTAGTTTCTCTATTGCCCACTGAGTATGTAGGGATCCAATGTCCTTGGACTGACCCATTATTAGGATGTCATCTAGGTATATTATTAACCTTACGCCTTTTGCCCTGAGCCAGGCTTCTACCGGGCGGAGTACCTTTGTGAAGCACCAAGGTGCTGAGGATAGTCCGAACGGGAGACTGGAGAACTCCCAGACTTTGTTTAGCCATGTGAAGCGGAGGTATTTTTGATGCGGAGGCCAGATGGGGATAGTAAGGTAAGCGTCCTTGAGATCTAATCTCGTTAACCAATCCCTTTCCTTAGGATGTCTCTTAACAGATATATCCCTCCATTTTGAAGTGTCGGTAGACCACCCAATCGTTTAAATCTTTGAGGTTTATGACTGGCCTCATCTCTTTGTTCTTTTTCTCCACCAGGAAGATGTTGCTGATAAAGCCAACCCCTGGATCGAGTGCCTCTCTGATGGCACCTTTGGCTAATAGGTCTTGTACCTCCTTTGTTACCAATTTTGAGTGCTCTTGTGAAAAGCTGATTTCCCTTGGGATTCTGTCTTGAAAGGGTGTGTCTGTGAATTCTATTCGGTATCCCCTGACCGTTTGTAATACCCAAGGGTCTTGTGTCACTAAGTTCCAGTTCCCACAGAACTGGGCTAGTCTCCCTCCCACCTTTATAGGGGAATCTGAAAGGTCTTTCATATGACCTACCTGATGAGAAGTTTTTCTGTCTTCTGTCGCCTCTGGTGTTTCTTAAGTGCCCTCTTTGTCTTTTGGGGGTAGAAGTTAGAATAGGAGCCATAGGCTTGATGGAAGGACCTATTGCCTCGTGCCTTAAAGGGTCTTGAGGAAGGTATACCCCGGCCGGGGAACCGACCCCTTGTTCGCCCGGCCCTTCCAAAAACTCTGTCGTGAAACACCTTCCTTATCTCCTTTTGACATTTCTGTATAGAGCTGAAAATGCCCACATATTTTGCCATCTCTTTTATGAAGTCATCGCCAAAAAGTTGGCCCTGGGAAGAAGGTCCCCCTTCTCTATTGGCAAGCTCTATTAGTTTGGGGTCGAGCTTCAAGAGGATGCTTTTTCTTCTTTCGTTTGAAAGAGCCGTGTTTGCGTTCCCAAGGAGGCAAACAGCTCTCTGCGCCCACTCTCATAGTTCTTTTGGGTCGACCTGAGTTTCGGTCAGGTAAGCCGTCTTGGCCATCTCGAAGATTTTGGTGAGGGGGCCAGTAATGTCGAGGGGTCTGTCCTGGCAGGACTTTAGGCCTCTATCTAGGCCTCTTCTAGGGTCTTTTCCCCCCTTGTTGATGAATGAGATGACCTTTGGGTCGAGTTTGGGTGTTACGGTCATCTTGTCGGGCAGGGATGGCCGAGGGCATTCGGATCGTAAACGAGACCTCACTTCCTTAGGGATCTCCCTTCTCAACCAGAAGGTAATATATTCAGCCACATGATGAGAGGGGGTCCATTCAGGTGACAGGATGTTTTATAAGGAGGGGATCAAACATATTGTCCCCAAGTGGGTCAAGAATCCCCATCTTAGACCCAGAGGCCTTTGATGTCTCATCAGATGTCCCTTTTATAGTCGTGGGTGAGTCCTTGAAATCAGAGTCGAACTCTGAAGAGCAGGACAATTCCAGTTCTGGCTCATATGTCTGGTTGTCATCCGACTCACTGGATATAGGGACAACCGGGCCTCTTTCATGCCCATCCACAGTGTCGAACACACTGACTCCATCACCGGCGTCATGCGGTAAACCCTTGATGACCCCTTTAGATTTCTTAGACTTTTTATGAGGGTGGTCACCTGATGGCCTTTTTTTCTGGGATTTATCAGACCAGGAAGAGCATCCAGGTTGGTCAGTTGCATGGGTATTCGAAAGGGTTTCTAATCTCTTATTGATGGTGTCATCCAGCGACCCCATCAATTTCCCTATAGCTCTATTTATTAATTCCTCTAATTTCCCTCAACTAAAGAATCTAACAGCTCCCCAGACATTTTTTTTTTTTTTAATATCTATATGAAACAAATAATGTAAAAGGTTCCGTTTGTGAGTAAGGGTTAAAAAATAAAATATATGGGCGTATTATTGCTTATTTGGGATGGGTTTAGTTAAATAATTGGCCAGCAGGGGGTAGCTTGAGTTAAGCGGTGCTCTGCTTCGTTGCAATGGTCGTTTTGAAATGAGAGAAACGATGTGGTGGTGTTCTTGTGGAGGATACAAGGGCCTTTCCTCTAATTCTTGGAACGAGGCTTGACTTCCTCGTTTTGTTTAATGGGCTCGATAAATGCTCCTGGTGCGGTCGCGTTTGGAGTTGCGGCAGCACCGGGATAGATATATGGGTTTTAGTGCCCCCCTAGGAGCAAGGCTATGAGGAGGCGTGAGGAGGAAGACTCTGATTGCGGTAAGCCTTTTTTTAAAATCAGTTAAGGGCTCGTGTATGGGCCGGCAGCAGTGCAGCCGCTCGCGTGAGCCCCATTGAAGCAGAGAGACAGAGCGCGCAGGGTTGCGTTGATGAAAGCGAGGCCCCGGCGCGTCATTTGAATCTGGGGCCGCTTGGCGGTGACGGGAGAATTTTGTGGTCTGTGAGAGACCTAAGGAAGGAGTCTCGGGTTGCGAGACAAGGGGAATTAAGTTTATAAGCGTGTTATGGGGGGGAGCCCACGGGTTAAAGTAAGCGCAAAGGTGTTAGCACCTTAAAAGACTATTAATTAGCATCTGGCAGGCATGTCAACAAAAAACATGACAAATGATCTAAATATATATATCAATAGATATATAGTCAATTATAGCGCATTAAGGACAGCCATGCGGGTAATTTTAGGAGAGAAAATAAAGGTTACTTATCTTGTGAGCAGCAGCAATAAAAGAAGGAAGATGGCTGCCTGTTGCTGGACTATATAGATGAATAGAATGTGTTCTAAGTTCTAAATTCTTTTTAATTGTTGCTGCTGTGTGAGCTGGCATTAAAAGGAGATTGCATAATATTGGCCTCCGTGTCGTACCATAAAATCTTAGCCCAGTCTTTCTTGCTGCTGCCTTGTATAACAACGTTACATTGTATTGGCCCCTAGAGGAAGAAATAAAAATGACTCTCTCACCTTTTCCTCTCTTTGAATGGCATGTAGTTTGTGGTTGCTAAGGTGTTTTCCAGTGTTTATATGTTTACACTAGTGACAGCTATTTTCCTTTCGCTGGGTTTTATCAGTTATTATAGGTTTAAACCTAAAACAGGATAGTCTAGTTATATTGCTTGCAGAGTCCTCACTCTCCCGGTACAAAACCATGGTATTAGCTGTAAATTGTTTGTGAATGCTATAGAAAGCGAAAGTGAGGTAACATCAACAGTGTTGAACCTCCGCTCCGTGCTTGATCTGTGAGATGTGTATGGTTGCACTAATTTTACTGGCTCAGGTGCCACATAGCTATAGGGATAATGTTACTCAACCATTAGTATACCCCTTGAGAGTGGGCTTAGAGGCGACAATGTGGGGTTGCATGGGTCTCCCAGTAATCAGTCTGTGTATGTGAGTTGTGTACCTATGACTGACCCTTCTGACTTGTGTATATATATCTGTGTATAAATATATATGGTGTTTGTATAGCGAGAAGGTGGATGAAAGGTACTGCAGCACAGCCTCGAGCATGAAGACGTGGCCAGAGTGTGATGGTCGCTGGGATCTGCCTGGGGATGTTACTACACTGTGTCCGATTGTGAGTATGTATGAGTGTGTGCACTTGTGTGTTTTTGTGTATGTGTGCCTTTAATAACACACCTTAAATGGGCATTGTCTGCTGATAATTGCCCAGATTTTCACTAGAAAAAGCTACACACCAACACTACTGCTGGCAAGTGCTCGTCTGTGCTTTCTGCAGTGGATTGTTCTTTCCATAACTGAAGAGTATGTTTCATGGGTCAGCCACAGTCATTAAAAGCATCTCGGTAGATAGTTAGAGCTGTAGTGGCTTCTCCTAGGCCCTACAAGGTCTCAGTGCATCCTTTTGTTTTGCAAACAGACAAAATGAACCAAAGATGGTTTGCAAGTAAATGCTCCTCAAATGGCATTCTCATTAGAAAAGACATCCACAGACTTTAAGAGGTCTTCAAGCCACAAAGTGCACAAAATGTGGTTCTCTCTGAAATTGCCAACATTGAATTACAAGGGCGCCCTTTCATGGTGCCGTCAGATAGACCATGTGTGGTCGATCTCCTTCTCACAGGGGCCAGAAAATACCTGACGTGTGCCGTCTCACCAGAACAATGGCCCATGCACATTCATCACCAACTTGTGAGTTCACAAACTCAAGACTCCCCACGAGACTGGCAAATCAGTTTTTCTTTCCCAAATCATTACTTTTTGCATGTTATTCTGGATATGTGACATCAGTTGTTCCCAGGGGCACACGCTTGTTTTTAACCTGCTTCGCTGCATGTGAGACAAAAATACACGTGTGGCTTGTCCTCCTTGATCTGGGAACTAGGGGCAGTTTGATAATACCTCTCGTTTTACCCTCTCACTCCATGCACCCTTCCCACTGCTGCCGCCTTGTACAGCTGCACATTTACCCCTTCAGACCCCCTTTCTTCCATCCTATAGGCTGTTGGGAGCACCCCTTTAACGGTCACACAGGAGAGGCTTTGTGTGCCAAGGGGCTTATCTTCATGGGAATGTGTCAGGTGACCCCCACCCCAAATAAATGCATTCTAGGGTTAATAGTCTGACCCCTGGAGTCTATCACATTTTGCACATATGCTTCTGCTTTCTTTACTAAGAGAACTTATTTTTAATTGTAGATTGTACCTGGGTCACAAGTGGGGCAGAGGGAAAAGTTCTATGCTGCTCCACAGACTGAGGCACCAGGAAGGCATTAAACAAAATGAGCAGGCATGCACACTCACCATATAGTCCGTCCGTCACGGTCAAAGAGAAGAGAACACTTTGCCTCCAGACTGCCTGTTGAAAGTTCACTCTTCACCAGCTCGGCCAGCACCCCCTCCCTACTCCTAAGCCAATACTCGTGCTGCTCTCATGCTGTAGACAGCATGAGAGCAGTGCGAGTATTGGCTCAGGCAGGGGCAACCAACGCTCCTTCGGAGATTTGGGGGCTGTGGATTTAATCCACCCCGGGCACCTACTATTGCCATCTGGCAAGGGTTCAAGTGTGCATGTTGGGTAGGTCAGAGCAAGGCACCCGTCCAACCCGACATGCGCACTTTACCCCAAGGAGGCCCAGCATCGTCACTCGACCACCATTCAAGCTCCACTCCCCACCCATGTCCGACTCCACCCTCCCTCACCTGACTATACAAAACGACAATGGCAGAGTTTGCCCGGGCCATGCTGCACACTGCTGTGGCTTATAAATGGAAAAGTAATCATTTAAAATGGGGCCCCGGGGCAGGAGGGCAATGCCCCTATAAAGAAACCACCGCTGCTTTCAGTAACTCCTAAAACTTTCACAGTGTTCTAGGGAATAATGTCCACACCAAAAACAACAAGGTTCAAGCCATGCCAAGACTGCAGGATATAGACGTCGGTCCAAACCCCCACAAGGCCTTTTTTGATGCTTGGGCTTTGGCACAATTTTTAAGTTGTGCAACTAGTGTGGCCTCAATCACCCCAAGGTGATTCAGGACCATGGGGTGAAATTCTATATAGCTGAATATAAGAGGTCACAGTTGAAGCATAGGTCCCACTCTGGGTTGTGAGACTGGTCTGGAGTCCACTGCCATGAAAAATCAACCTGTATGTCATGCCTTACAGTAAGTCCAAGTTGAATTGTTGGCACAAGGAAAAGAAGCCCTACGGGACTTGTCCACATCCAACACTCGAAGTCTAGCAGGAAGGCGCATGATAAACATCGCTCCCCTCCAATGTGTTATCATTCCGAAACGATCCTTCAGTTGATCCTGGCGTGCCCTGAATTGTGTGGACATCATCAATCGCGCAGCAAATAACCTTAAATGAGGCAATGCTTCAGACATTTGATGTGATTACAGCTTTCTCTGGAGAGCCTTCAAGGCTCATGGAGCTATAGGGGTCTCTAGTCAGACTTCCACGGGCAGGTCTGCCCCCCCACAGGACCTGCTACCAGGCCTTTACTGACTCTGGCACTGACTGCTACCTCAACATTAAGATCCACATTGGTTCCTTCGGTACTGATGCAAGCACCAATTTCACTGGTGCCGATCTATTATACAGCCTCAATTCTGATCTCTGACCCCGAACTAACGTCGGCCCGATCATGTCCTGTCACACTACGAAGTTCCAAAAGTGCAACTGATGTTTATGCATCATGATTTCAATCTTGTACCTCTTCCCCGATGCAGTTACCAGAAGAGGATTCACTTGATTCGGACACAGTGCAAGAAGCACCCAATGTCCCTCAAGACACCAATGATGATGAGGAATGGGACTGGTTGCTCGTCCTTTTATTATACTGAGGAGTCATTGTATGTAGACTTACAAAATGCCAGTGGGCTATACACATCTCCTGAAACTGAGCTAGATTTGTCATCTTGGCCACCAGTGGACGTGTTTTGCTAGCAGTGGTGGTTCAGCGGTCAGCTGAAACACTAGAATTGCAGTGACTCACTCTAGAGATGAAAACAAATGTATTAACTGAGAACAGTCAACTATGACCAGATTCATATGAGCCATTATTGCCATTTACTAATTCCTTCCTGGCTACATGATCTAGGCCATGCTTATGCCCGCCAGTCAGTCGACCTGTGGCTAGGTGTGACATTAACTGCCCCTGGCCTCATTAGCCCAAACTATACAGGATAGTCTACTGGCACCAATGTTATGCTTCGACTGTATGCCTGAATGGGATCATCCAAGTTCTCTGGAGACCTACAACCGTCCTTAATGGACATACCCTTTGACAGCATCAGGCTATTGGGAAAAAAGGCTGATGCGGCTCAAGAACGATTAGAGTATAGTTGTGTCACAGCATGAACCTTGGGGCTGTTGCTCCCAGCTGGGCAGTTTCTGGACCGATACTGAAAATTCTGAGGCTGTTCCTAGGCGTTAGCTTAGAGACAATGCCAGCCCTTTCAACATGTACCGTAGCAGCAGTTCCAGTTCTTTTGACATCTCGTAAGTGGGACCAGCAGGGAACCATTCAGTCCAGTAGGGACAGTAGTGTTACAATTCTTCCACCTCTGCTGTAATGGCTGCCAGGTTGCTTTAGTTTGCCCTGGTTGGAGGCAGAATAAAGATTGGAGATCCATCACATAAGACAGGCTGGACTTGCAGATTGGTCAAAAGGGTTATGCCTTGCCCTTAATTTCCTCCCCACCCAACCTTCATCTCTCATTGGGTCGACTTTTAGAGGGGCTCTCCATGATCTCGATGCAGGAAGTCAAGCTTTTGCTGTAGCATGGTGCTGTTGAACGGGTGCTGGACTCTGAGAAAGTAGGAGGGTGCTACTCATATTACTTCCTCGTTCCGAAGGATGACGGTCTCAGGCCTCATTTGGACCTCCACCTGTTGGACGCCTTTCTGAGGAAGGACAGGTTCAAAATGCTAACTCTGGCACAGAACCTGTCCGAGCCGGACCCAGGAGACTGGATGGCATCCTTGTATTTCCATATACCCGTCCTGCAGTCCCACAGGTATTATCAGCAGTTCAGAAGGGAACAAGACCACTTTCCATTCACCATTCTCCCTTTCAGTCTTACCTCTGCCCCTAAAGTTTTCACAATGATGATGGCGGTGGTCACAGCCCATCTTCAGAAGATGGGAGTACACGTTTTCCTGTACCTTGCAGACTGACTGCTTAAGGCAGGTTTACTGCAGTCGGTCGTAGACCACCTTTGGATGACTGCTGAACTCATGACATCGATAGATTTGACCATCAAAGAACTGAAGTCCCATATCACCTGAGCCCTACTCAGACTAACATTCATTGGGGCAATTCTGAGCACCTTGGTGTTCACAGCATTTCCTCTCTCGGAGCAAGTCTGGCACATTCAGGTTAGGATCATAATGTTTTGGGATCAGTCTTGGGTTTTACTGAGGATAGTTCTAATGCTTCTTGGTGGTCTGGCCTCATGAATTGTCCTCATCACGAATGCCAGATGGCACATGCAGGCCGTGCTATGGAACCACAATTTGCATTGGGCCCAGCATTAGGGATGCCTCTCCAACTTCCTTCATATTTTTAGGGAGACCACAGAAGATCTGCACTAGTGGTTGATGGCCACCAACCTGACCTGTCTCAGGCCACTCTGCCTCTCCGACCCAGAGTACACAGTTGTGACAGACTTGTCACTGATGGGTAGTGGGTGGCACCTGGGAAAAGTGAAGAATCAATCTTCCTGGAGCTTCGAGCACATTGGCCTTCCTGCCATCCATCAAAGGGAGGCAGGTGCATGTCCTAACTACCAACAAACCGCCATGTAATAAGGCAACAAACAGGATGGAGTGAGTTCCTGGATCTGATGTCAGGAGTTACTGTGCCTTTGGAGGGGGCTTTGTCAAGTCTCTAAATGCCACACCGAACGCCCGGAGCAGGCATCGTCAGGCAGACCACGAGTGGCGTCTTTATCCTGAGGTGGTGAGGGCATCTTCAAGCAGTGGGGCACAGCCCCAGCCAGATCTGTTCACCACTATCGAGAACGTGCAGTGTCAAGAATTCTGTGTACTGGAGTTTCCTCCAGAGCACTCATTATGAGACCCATTCCAGCTTAGAAGGAAGTATTGCTGTATGCATTTCCACCTCTATTGCTACTGTCTGAGGTTCTGAGGAAGATCTAGACAGACAGGGCCAAGTCATTCTTATAGGACCAGGCTGGGCACGAAGACTCTGGCACCCAGAGGTCCTGAACATCTGTCCTCTGATCCGGCTTCCACTTCGGGAGGACCTTCTGTTTCTGAGTCGCCACAACCTACACCTTCATTTGCAGAGATTGAGCAGAGGCAGCTAAATGCATCTGACTGGCAAACCAAAGTGGTTTATGCCATCCTTACTGCCAGACACCCTTTTGCAAAGTCAATCTTCTCTGTGTGCTGAGACAGATTTATTGCCTAGTGTGGTGCCCATAAGACTGATGTCTTACAAGCCAGACTTTCTGATATTCTTTGGTTTGTTAGCCCAGCAAGTGTTTGCTGTGGTCACAGTGAAAGGTAATTTGTCAGTCCTATTGATCTTTCTGTGTTTACCTGACCAACCTTCTCTAAGTTAGCAGTTGTGATGCGTTTCCCCCAGACCATTTGTAATGCCCCAATGAGATCTGAACTTCGTCTTGACGATTCTCGAGTGCATGCCCTTCGAGCATATGCACGGCTGTTCCTTAAGGCTTTAAACACTTAAAACCGTCTTTCACATTGCAACTGTCAGTACGCCACGTGTGAACTACGAGTACTTTCGGTGTAGCTGCCTTTCACTGCCTTCTTTCTGGACAAATTGGTACAGCGGCCCGGGGCAGCCTTCTTACCAAAGGTCTTGATTCCCTTGTATGTTGGCCAATCGATCACTATTCCAGAGTTTTTTGCCCTGCCTCACCCTGAAGAGCGACCCCATTGCCTCAACCCTAAGAAAACGCTGAGCTTTTACATCCACCGCACTTATTACCATTGTGTAGATGATCAGTATTTTATGGGATTTTCTGGTGTAAAGAAAGGTAACGTAGTGTAACGTAACGTAGTGCAAAAGAGCCATGGCATTAAAGTCCTTCTCTCACTCATTTAATAAGTATATATGGGGATTTTACTTGTAGCATAACATCATGACAAGATGGAGATTAAGGAAATGTGTAAGATTTTATAAGCAGTCCCACAAAAGGAAATAGATTGCGATTTTAGATAAATGTTTTTATAAGACATCAAGCCGAGAGGATATTACTGCCAGTGCAAGCACCTGTAGAAGGGTACATTGATACACGAGTATCGGTTAAAAACACCATATGGAAAGCGGACTGCTGAAACTTTAACATATTACTTATCAGGCCAATAGTAGGCACAACATTCACTCAATATACCATGACAGCCACTGATTACAGAGAAAGGTTCTTGTAACAAAGCAGATGGGGGCAAGCATAGTTGGGGCATAAGTAGTGTACACAGAAAGAACAGAATGCAAGCTTTGATTAATTCTGTGTATCAATCCCAAAACAGTTTGAGTACAGGGAAGCGTCCACCCCTTCTGAGACATTGGGACCTTAAGTGGAACCTTATTTAGGTAAGAGAGAGGTATCCCTTGCATGTTTAAATACACGTGTGTGTAATAAAGAAGTGGCCTTAATGGGCATGCCGTGCTCCACCAGACCGAAGTGGGTCATCATATGTGAGTGCACTAGCGTGTGCATACTTTTATACCTCGGGCACGTGTGCCGTGTTAAAATAAATATATATATATATAACTTGGTTATAATATACCAAGCTTTTTGTGTATCTCTGATATCTACAGGTTCAAGTACAAAAAAGGTATGAGACCCTTATGCCACATTTCGATTTACCACCCCCTTAGCTAGAAGGTAGGCAGGGAGGTCTAGATGCTCTAAAGAAGGCCAGGTGACCTGTTATGCAGTAGGAAATTGGCCGAAACATGTTGTCATAATAAGGATGGAGGAATCATATTTCATATAGGCATCCAACATGTTTCTTTTAACCCCTTCTGTGCCGAGGACATAACGGTTATGTCCTCGGCTGTGATGCTGATGTGCCAAGGACGTAACCGTTATATCCTCTGCACAGCACAGCAGAGGGATTTCCTTTTTATTTTTTAGCCTTGGGAGCTGGGGAAGAGCTTCCCCAACCTCCTGAGGCATTTTCCCCCAATGTAATAATGTAATAACGATCGTGCGCTGATGTCATTAAATTGAAAGTGAAATGAGCCAATCAGCTCTTTTCACTGCCCACGTGCTTGCAGGGCTATCTCAGCCCCCCCAAGCACCTAGACAGACGGGAGAGGTATCATTGGAAAGGGGAGGATCCCTGCTTGGGGATCGCCACAGGAGGGCGAGCCCCAAGCAGGCATCCACCACTAGACACCAGGGAGGGGGAAGAAGCCCCTTGGGCAAGCGCCTTTACTCCCTAAATACTTTTGGGCATATTGTCTTTCTGCCCCCCGGGGGGCAGATGGGGACAATAGCCCCTGATCTGCCCCCCACCCCCGGGGAGGGGTGGTAGAAAGCTCACTGGCCACCAGGGAGTTTTTTGTTCGGAATATGTAGGAGTGGGGGCTGCCCAAAATGGGCATGCCAATGTCCCCATCCCACCAAATACTAAAGGGACAGTCTTTCTGCCCCGAGGGGTTGTGGGGGGCAGAAAGCACGCTAGGCACCAGGGATTTTTTTGTTGTTTAAAATGTAGGGGTGGGGGCTGCCCAAAATGGGCATGCAAATGCCCCCACCCCTCCAAACACTAAAGGGACAGCCTTTCGCCCCCCCTGGCCATAGCCTCAGCTCTTCCCCCCAGGGGGGGAGGTAGAAAGCACACTAGGCACCAGGGATTTTTTTTTTTTTGTTGAAGATGTAGGGGTGGGGGCTGTCCAAAATGGGCATGCAAATGCCCCCACCCCACCAAACACTAAAGGGACAGCCTTTCTGCCCCCCTCGCAGTAGCCCCCGATCTTCCCCCAAGGGGGGAGAAGCAGAAAGCACACTAGGCACCAGTGATAATTTTTGTTTTGAATATGTATACATGCCGATGCCCTCACCCCACCAAACACTAAAGGGACCGTCTTTATGGGCCCCCCTAGGGGAAATAGCCCCCGATCTTACCCCTGGGGAGCATAAAGCCCACTAGGAAGCAGGGATTACATTTTTATGTAAATTTAGGGGTGGTGGCAGCCCAGAATGGGCATGCCAATGCCCCCACCCCCCAAATAAATAGCCACAGTCTTTCTGGGGGCCAGATGGGGGCAATAGCCCCAGATCTGCCCCGCCTTCTCCCGGGGGCAGAAAGCCCACCAGGAACCAGGGATTTTTTTAATGTACATTTATGGGTGGGGGCTGCCCTGAATGGGCATTGAAATGCCCCCACCCCACCCACAAATAGCCACAGTCTTTCTGCCCCCCTAGGGGTGCAGATGGAGGTAATCGCCCTCATCTGCCCACCACAAAGAGGGCAGAAAACCCACTAGGAACCAGGGATTTTTTAAATGTAAATTCAGGGGTGGGGGCTGTCCGGAATGGGCATTGTAATGCCTCTACCCCACCCACAAATGGGTACAGTCATTCTGCCCCCCCCTGGGGGGCAGATGGGGGCATCAGGTTAACCCTCAACCATTTTTACTTTACCTGGCCCTCCAGAAATGTCAAGAACAACTGTATATCTAAGAGCTCCTGGACATGGTTGAGCCCTCCCTGGTGGTACTATCCAACCAAGATGAGAGGAGACGCTGATGATGAAACATGCCACCATTTGGTGGGTGAATCATTTCTTCTTAATATTTTTTATATTCCTGGAGGAGACAGTACACAAAATTACTGGAGCGTGATTTTGAGCTTTTCTCACTCAATGGTGTAGATAATTGTATGATACAGGAGGCTATGTGAAAGGCCTAGACAACCTTTCAAACTTTTTTGCGTGTTCAGTAGCAAAAGAGAAGCAGATTTTGATGTAGATAGTCCTCAACATCAAAATCTTCTATGCAGTGGCCAATAAGCAGTCCAAGACGGTCTGCAGGTCCATTGCACTAGGGCCAAGGCCGCAACTTCTGCTCTGACGTGAGGAGTACCTGTTCTAAACGTCTGCCAGGCTATGGCATCGGCTTCAGTGCATATGTTTACAAAGCACTACTGCCTTTATGGTCCAGTCTGATGGGAAGATCACTTTGCCCAATTCTTCCCTGGTTGATTGAAAGACCTTCAAAGCACTTAAACCATCTAGTTATATCTTATGAAACTGACTGCTTACTCCAATTTACGTTAACCGTCTAGGAAAACAATTTGCCTGATTTCAATCATAAATGGCAAGTCAGACTTAAACTAATGCAAACCCCTGCATCTTTTGTGCTGCTTGTGTACAAAAAGTATAAAGCACCACAGCCTGGTCAGCCTTGCAGGACTCCCCAAATTCGGTGGTGATGCAGGCAGCCAAAATTCTATCAAGAAATACAAAATTACAGGGCACAGCCACACAAAAGATGGAGGGTCATCAAAAAGTTATTGAAAGCAAGTGTTATCAGTAACTGCACCAGAGTGGCAAATTCACTGGCTGATATGAGAGACAAACATGGCCCCATATATAGCTGTGCACCCAGAATATTAAAAATGAGTACAAGGCCATTCTAAGAGAGGACAGAAGAGATTCTTGTGCATTATACATTAGTATATGGACTTAGCCCATGCTGGGTTTTTTCACTTGGCCAGAGAAGGCTTAAATGCACATTTTTCAGACCTGGAGTTTAAAGTCCTATTCAGGATATTTATTTTGACAGCAAATCTCTCTTTGGGAAACCTGTTGAAACACATTAGGGCAGATACGGGCACAGAAAGGTCGCTTGTGTCAATCAAGGCTTCAAACACCCTTTCCAGTTGTGAGAGAAAGAAGCCATGTTTCCATCAGTTAAGGGGGGTCAATTGTATCAATATCAACTGTACCACCGTCAGCTGGCCATTTCCTTTCAACAGCCTTATTATCTGCAACAACATAGTGTTCCTCTGGCAGCGGTTAAAACAACCTCAGGCAAAACTCAGAGGTGGGGACCAGTCAAAATCTCAGTATCAAATGACATTGCTGACTTTTGTCTGGCTCCCGGTCACTCTATCATCTCCAACCACCCTAATTCCCCGGAATTCTACTTCTCACCAAAAATGGTTAGAAATAATATCAGACCAGTGGGTCCTAGACCTAGTGCGATTGGACTATACTCTCAAATGTATCCAAAGACCACCTAAAACGCCACCACCCAGAGTTAAACATCAATTCCAAAACCAGCACTTACAAAGCCAATTGGTGTGGTATTGGCTAATACTTTTTGGCTTTGTCAGTTCTGGTTTTGTCATGGTTTTTACAACACTTTATTTTTGAGGAGCTGCCAGACCCTTGCTTTAAGCTTCACAGCATAATTTCTGCATGCCGGTAGGTGGCTTAGTGTGCCTCAACACATACGTCATTCTGCTCCTGAAGTGACTAGTGTAGCTTCATATAAGTTCCACCCATTCACACTGACGGTTCCTTTCTTTCCGTGCTTTCAGATGCAGATGTGGAGCTATTCCTTGATCTTTTAGACCCTTTTTAAAATTCCTACAGTGTGCAAGGGGAAAATGCCCCACCCCTGAAACAACAGGGTTCACAGTGTATGGCAAAAAGATGTGTATACGATGGACCCTCACAAAGTATGATTATTGTGCCTGTAGTCAGAGCACATTCTAGGGCCTGCGACTACTGCACTCAAATGAATCCAAAGGCCACATGGGACAATGAGGAAAAGTTATATGTCACCAAACATTGAAGGATTCCACGCTGTGACCGGATGAAGTAGAAAGGAATGTCCAGTTTCCACTCTGGAAGTTGTTCCTGCGGCAGGTCCTTGTCACAAGTCTTTGGCTAGGTCGAACAAAAAGTACAAACAGTCCATGCGGGAATCTACCCCTTTCCACCACTCTTGAACACCAGAGAGTGTGCGAGGGCGTAAACATGCTACCTAGTCTCACTCCTGATCTCCTTCTGAGTCTATACCAAGTCTTGTCCCAATGCACCCCAAATTTCTGGGCCAGTTGGCAATGTTGCAGCACGTTGAGGTCTTCAGGTAGGCCCTGCTGCACATGTTCTGCAATTTGCCTATTCCTCTGGCACACCTTAGGGCCCCAACGCTCCACAGGGGCTTCCAGTTGGGCTTCTGCTGGCGTGTCCTCCCTTGGGGCCACCTGTGCCCCTTCAACCTGCATTGGATTCAGCACCAGCTCCAGTGTCAACTTCAGTCCCCGCACCATCTACTGCACCATTTCTTTTTGCTTCAATGATGGTGCCTGCACCAAAGGAGGATTTGCAGCCCACTGCTTTATCCGACCGACCAGAATCCACCATGACCTCGCAATTCAATTCTGACACCTTGCCTGGATCACGTAGTAGGGCACAAAATTTACACAATCTTTTCAGCACTGACTTGGACAATGATAATTTTGAAGAAGGGAATGAAAAACTCCAAGATGCCAGTTGCATGGATACTTCTCCAGATACCGGCCTTGTGTCTCCCCAGGGTGCTGCTCCTGAGGAAAGTGCCTCATTTGCCGTTATGTGTAGGGTGGCAGAAGTATTAGAAATGCAACTTCCAACCACGGAAGTGAAGACTAATATTTTGACAGAGGTACTCCAGCCTGGTCAATTCCCTATAGAACCTCTGCTACCATTTCATGAGGCCCTCAAGGATACTCTTTGGGGCACTTGGGGAAACCATGTTAAGGACCACCAGTAAATAGGCATGTCGCTCAACGTCAATGTCTAGCACCAGGCAACCCAGCCTTTCTCAAACAATATTCTATGCCAGAATTTGACGGTAAAGTTAAACACAACACCTTCTCTACCACTTGACATGATTGTGAGTCAAAGACAATGGAAACATTTGCCAAGCGTCTTTTTCCTCTACAAATCTTGCTCTGAGCTTAGTAAATGCTAGCTGTCGTCTAGGTTGTTACTCCAATGCCCAATGGGACAAGGTAGCTCAAGTTTTACCGGCAGTTCCAGATGACCTGCAGGCATTCCTAACTCAAGCTATCCAGGGTGGCCGTGATGCAGCAAAATTTGCGATCCGCTCTGACTTGGACATGTCTGACTGTGTCGAGCGATGGGGAGAGTGTGGCACTTCGGTGCCACACCTGGATTAGGTTTATGGGCTTCTCCAGGGATGTCCAAGCATCCCTAATGAACATGCAATTTGATGGTTCTCATCTCTTTTGCGACAAAGCAGTTTCAGCCCTGGAACGGTTCAAAGAAAGCAGAGTCTCAACATGTTGCTTGGGTCTTTCTGCTCACACCTGTCAATTTTGGGTAGGGTAAGGACATATATTTCCATCAACAATGTTGCCTTCTCCATGGCTATGGTCATATGATCACGGTTTTCAATTTTCCTAACGTCTGACCACTTCGCCAGCCCAGCAGGCCTTTTAGCCCTTTCGTGACTGAGGATGCTGTTTATAAAGGTAACGCTCAAGACAGCAGGGGCAACGTGCAGCTCAGTCCACAGCCCCTTCTGCATCTGCAGCTTCAAACCCGCTTAAATATATCTTTGCCAGCACACAGCCACCTGGTCCAAGCCAGGATCCGATATTTCCTCTCAAGTGTGGCAAGCCATCCCTTCCAATAAGTGCGTCTTCCACATTGTGCATCATGGCTACTCCCTTGCATTTATCTCCATCCCACTGCATCTTACTCCACTACCAGGGTGGTGATCGAGGACCTCCTTGAACTTTTTGGTCAAAGAGGCCATATAGTGGGTTCTGGTACGCTATGGGCGAGTGCTGAAATACACATGAAGTACATATCCAGAAATTCACGTTTCCATTACGCACAATTCAATTACCTATATCAGACATAACTGACACCGAAGCGCATTCACCGGATATTCCCGGGGGCCCCATCGGAGTGCCCAAGATGTCACTGTCAGATTGCTGATTTCTACCACATGGTGTGGGACTGCCAGATTACTTCACCAGGCATGGAGGGAAGTGTCCGGCATGTTGCCGGACTTAGTAGATCACATAATACCTGTCGCCCTGGAATATTGTCTTCTAGGTGTAAGGCCCAGAACTAAAGGTGATAAATACATCTACAGGTTCATCAATCTGGCCTTGGTGCTTTTTAAGAGGAAGATAGTAATGTCTTGGAAGGCCAGTATAGCACCTGACGTGAAACGCTGGCTACATGAACTCGTGAAATGGGCTGAGGCAGATGCCATCACCAAGATACAGCTCCTGGGTGGAATGGGACCTAATATCTCTATTTGAGATGCATATATTATGAGACTGGAGGTCAGTAGTGATGAAAGACCACCCTGAATAGGTAACTGTCCCTAGATGTGATTGTTGTACTTTGTGCTTGTGTTTTTGGAGACGCAATGATCTGTATACCCTGGCATTTTATGACTACTTATTGCACCTAGGGACTCGACGCCACCCATGGATTGAACCCAAACATGATTTTAATGTATACTTATTACACTGTCTATGCTCTCTGGTTGTTTTTCTACCGCAAAGCAGGTGTTGGACTTATGCCCAGCATAGTGTTCTGCCCTAGTATGTGTGATTCCAGCACCGTTGATAATGTAAGGGCATGGGCCTGTTTTTCATGGTTGTTACTGTGCTTCAGTTTTCTACAACTCCAATATAGATATTATAAAAACAAAAAGGTATCCAATCTCGGAAGTAGGAACTGGCTGTTACTCCCACTTCTTCCTCGTACCAAATAAGGATGGAGGCCTTCGTCCTAATTTGGACGTTCGACCTTTCAACGCCTTCCTGCGGTAGGACAAATTCAAAATGCTCGCACTAGCCCAGGTTCTTTGTCTCCTAGACCCTGCATGGTTGGTGGCATTGGAGCTGCAGGATGCTTATTTCCTTATCCTCGTCCAGCAGGTGTTATCTGCGGTTCAGAGTGGGCCAGGAGCATTTTCAGTTTGCAGTGCTCCATTTGGCCTCACCAGTGCACCTTGGGTGTTTAGGAACGTAATGGGGGTGGTCACAACACATTTTTGTAGGTTTGGGGTACCAAACTTCCCCCTACCTCGATGATTGGCTGTTGAAGACTGGCTCGCCTCTGGCAGTCGTCAACCACCTCCAGTTGACGGTGAACCTTGTATGGTTGGGGTTCTCTATCACCATGCTGAAGTCACACCTAACTCCTTCACAGATGCTCCATTTCATCAGAGCCATTCTGGATTTGGTAAGTTTTTGTGACTTTCCCCCAGAGCGGAGAGTCTAAGCCATTCGGGCTATGTTCGTGATGTTTCAGCCTCTGTCCTTGATCTCAGTGCGGATGTCTCTGAGGCTGCTGGGATTGTTGGCCTTCTGCATTCTGCTAGTGAAAAATGCCAGATGGCATATGTGGGCTGTGCAGTTGGGCCTGAAGTCCCAGTGGTCATAGCATATGGGGAATCTGTAGAATTGTGTCCAGATTTCATTGAAGCCTGCAAAAGATCTGCAGTAGTGGCTGCTGGACAGTGATTGGGACAGTGGCAGACCCTTCTCCTCACCCTATCCAAATTTGACAGTGGTCACAGATGCATCACTGATACGTTGGAAAGGTCATCTGGAAGAGGTGGAGATCAGCAGGCTCTGGTTTATGGTGAAAGATCAACTTGAGTTGAGGATAATTAGTTTGGCGTTGAAGATCTTCCTGCCCACCATCAGAGTGAGGCTGGTGCAGGGGCTCACAGACCACATCACTCCCATGTGGTACTGCAACAAGCAGGGTGGGGTCTTGGGTCCTGTGCTAAGAGCCTCTGTGCCTCTGGAAGTTGCTGGATCACCAGAGAATTTCTCTGGTGCTGAACACCTGGCGGGATAACATGCAAACGCCCGCAATGGGTGGGGTAATTGTGGGTGGGGGGCAACGGGGAGTACGAGGGATGGATAAAATTAAAATCAAGTCGGGTGAGGGTAGATGGGGGAAAGCAGCACACGGAGAGAGTAACCTCGAGAATGGTGAGGGGATAAAGAAGCACATGAGAGGGCCGCACACCAGGCGAGTGCAACATAAAGCACAGGACATTTACTTTGTGGGGTGAAGCACATGAAGGAGAGCGGTATCCAATCCACGCTTAACGAAAAGAAAAAAATAGTTGCTCCCTAAAAGTGAGCAGTGAAGAATACCAGTCAGCCATTCAAACATGGAAAAGAGGCTATGCTCCAGAGGAGGTAAAACCACAAGAGGAAGAAAATACACTGAATAAGAAGCAAGCAGAAGAGCGAACTATGGGAAGCTGTGGGCAGGCTCCAAACCAATTGTAATATCTTGGGATCGCCCACAATAGGTCTTTCGCAAGCAGCTGTTGGTGTCTGGTAGGCACAATCTGAAAAAGGGCATTAGAAGTTGCTCCTAAATCACACAGAAATCTGGGATTCTGTTCCAGGTTCCTTCAAGTGTGAAAGAAGATGGGTGACTCAATACAGTTCGGGCTGGACTGTTCCCATGAGGCACAGGGTCAGACTGATTTGCATATGGCCATGTCTGAACTGGGGTGGCGGAGTGAGCTAAAGAATGATGATGGATTAAACCCAGATCAGTTGACTGGTGGTGAGTGCTTGCAATGTTCAACACTCCGTCCATCATCCCCTTTGGTTTTGCTATGTTCGCCCTAAGTTGGCAGGGTATGCCCAGACGTGGGTCCCTTACTCACTTTGCCACTGGATTCAAGATAGCCTGGCTGATGACGGCTGTAAGCCAGAAACCGGTCCCAGGATGCTTGTTTCCGGTCCAGGGAAGACATGGCTTGGCAGTTCGGGCTGGACTGTTCCCATGAGGCACAGGGTCAGACTGATTTGCATATGGCCATGTCTGAACTGGGGTGGAGGAGTGAGCTAAAGAATGATGATGGATTAAACCCAGATCAGTTGACTGGGGGTGAGTGCTTGCAATGTTCAACACTCCGTCCATCATCCCCTTTGGTTTTGCCTTGACTCAATACCAACAATAGATTTTCTGAATCGGAACATCTGTCTTAGAAAGCAATCTTTCCACATGGCGACCAAAAACATTTTCAGCTCCAGATGAGTCGAATATGACATCCCTGGATCTGCATATTTCTGTATTCCAGTACACCTAAAACATCACAACACACCACCAATTTCTCCTATTCGAAGTGGCCAGTTGCCATTACCAAGAGTAGTCATTAAATGCTAATCCCCCTCAATTGCATTCCTGAATAGACAAGGCCACCAAGATTTTCTCTACGTGACGATTGGCTTATCAAGGGCCCATCTTCAGGAGCCCTCCGAGCATCCACGCAGGCATGTATAAAGATCTTCTAAGACTTAGGCCATAGCCTCAATATACAAAACTCCTGCCTCACACCGACCTGCTTCTTATAGTTTCTAGAATGATGCATTGTGTGCGGGACCTTTGCTTACGTTTTTCTAACACTTCCCCTTATGCCAAAATTCATTCCAAGTATGAAGAGGGAGTCTTGCCACATGAATCTAACAGCCCCTGCATAGCCTCACCAATACTGGTACACTGACCTGTTTCATTCTATTGAGAACTGAGCCCATGCGAGCACAACTGGATTTACTGTAAGGATGCCACTGCCAAATCTTCCATCACCACCCGATTGTTGAAACTGTCCGCTTGGATCCTGAATGAATCCAATGAGTTTTCACTTCTATACATCTGCCAAAATAACAGAAAAATCGTGGCCCAGGCTAGGGCAGACTCCACAAAAAGCATCTACAAACGGAAATGGAAGAGATTTTGCATATGGTGTGCATCGTCAAAAGACCGATCTCAGTTTTATGTCATGGGTTGTTACCCTATCTCTTGGAATTGGCTCAATCAAGACACAAACATTCATCCATTAGCAGTACTTTTGTGATTTCATCACTGTGGTCTAACAATAAATGTCATTAAAAGTATATTCAGAGTCTGGCTGCCACTGTGTTAACCTACTTTAAGAAGGAAATTTAACACAGTGCTCAGAGCTCTTATAAAGCCCTTTTGAAACCATCCAGAAAACAGATGTAAAGTCTCTGTCATGGAAGATGGCATTCCTTCTGGCCATAAACTCTGCAAGGAGAGTTCATGAAATGCAAGCATCCACAAAGAAAGAATATTTTCACTGATTTCATTGTGACAAAGTCATATTATGAACCAATATTACAAATTCATAATTTGTGGTGGCCTGGACACCACTGATTGCATTGGGCAAGCCATTGGCACCATTCTGCGCCATGTTTGGCTGCGCTCAATTGGTTTTTCTTTTGCCCCTTATGGACATGCCCTTTGACGGGACTTGCCTTTTTGAGGGCAAGGCAGATGCTGCTCTAGAGCTGGTAAAAGAGAGCAAGGCGACAGCACACTCCCTGGGTTTATCTACCCCGCCTCACCAGCCGCATCAGCCCTACCGTTCCTTTCTCTGTTTCAGCAGAGGCACCCCATACCGCCAGCCTTTTCAGCTTCAGCATGGTGGCCTGCAATTTTGTGGCCGAGGTCGTGGCACTCACCGACCCTGTAGTCCGGATCAACAAGCTAGTTGTCTTACTGCCTCCCCTTCACTGAGGCCCCACCTGCTGAACCCTTTTAGCGTGTTGTTAGTGGAGCACAGCCACCTGGCTGGAGGCAGGATCCAGTGATTCTTCCTAGAGGGGCAGACCATAACATCGGACAGGTGGGTCCTGCAGCGTGTCGAAAAAAAAGATACACCCTACCCTTCATAGCCGCTCGGCTGCAACTTCCACCGACCCTGATCCAACTGATGGATAACCATCTGTCTTAAGGCAGAAGCTCCAAGCCCTTTTGGCCAAAGGCGCTACTGAGAGGGTGCCTGCACCAGAAGTGGGCAGTGGCTGGTATTCCTGCTTCTTTCTGCTGCCCAAGGGCTGAGGTCCTCATCCTATTTTCTTTCTTTGCTTTATGTCCCAGTTGTTCACTTGATATGGTATGGGAACTGGGGTTGGTGTTAGGGGACTCCATTTCTATGTCGACCATGTCCATTTTTATCCAGTGGTTCTTGTCCTTCCTTCCCCCCAATTTGTCTACTTTCGTGGTTTTATCCTGTGGGTTCTGAATCACCGGGGTTCCAGGGCTGTTTTTACTACCTCTGCAGATGTAATTACCTTCATGGCCTTTTTCTGTTCTTCCGTTGGGAGGATTCCTCCCTAATGTCTCCCTTTTCTAGGAGGTTTTCAACTGGGACCAATATTAGGTGTTCTGGGCTGAAGGCTTGCCCTTGAATGTAAGGGCCCTGTTTCACTGTTCCTCTGTCTGTACAGGGAGGTTCCTGGAGGGCTTTCTGTCCACTTCTCTACATGTTTGCCTTAGTGCGCCAGGTCCTTTGGGCTGAATTTCTTCTGCCTTCTGTGGTGACATTGCACTTCTCCTTAGGCTACATTATTGTATCCCGCTTTCTCTTCCTTGAAGATTGTTGTGGTCCTTTTGGCGTGCGACGGCTAGCTTTTATCCTGTGTTCAGCTTGATTGGCAGTAATCTGATTCTTCTTCTGCAGTTTGGGTTGGATAACTTGGATCAAATAACCCTCTCTGTTTTTGGAGGTTGTATTGCTGTCTGCTGGAATTTTTAGTAGAGCTTTATTTTTTTTTATTTTTTATCCTGGACCGTTTCATTATGCTTTGTGTAGTGGCTCTGGAAGTCATTTGGGCATTTTTCTGGAGCCACTCCTTGTGACCTTGTTCCTTTTTGTGCTTATCCCTGTAACTGGTGACCTATCGCAAGGACCTTGTCCTTGGTTCCCTGGAGTACTCTTCTTTCACCATGAAGTAAGTTGGTTGAATGTTTGACTTCTGGTGTTTTTTGGTTACTGATCCCACAGTTCGAATTGGACTTTGCTATTCCTCATAAATAGTGACATGGGCGAAGATGACAGACCTAGAGGTAATTGATTACGTAATCTTCATTACTCTTAGCCCTACTGATCTTCATCCCAGTCATTACAACCTGTCTGCAAAGTGAGAGGAGTTTGTAAATACCAATCCCCATGTTACAAAATAAGCAGCAGTTTGTCAGAAGACATAGACTGATATTTGACCTCTGTCCTTAAAAGCATAGCAAATGTGACAAGATAAATACAGAATTTAAATGCATCTATATTTATCGCTTGAACTTTCGCGACCCACCAAAAATCGGCTCGCGACCCACAGTTTGGGAAATGCTGCACTATGGCAAGCCAGCTTTCAACTGAGAGTCGCCAGGAGACCGCACAACTGTCAGATCCCATTTGGGGGCCGCAGGGCAGACATGGGATAATGGACCACTACTGTGGAGGTTGGGGTCTTTGGCACTTGAGTCCTGGGGTCTGTGCTACAATCGCTCTGCAAGCTCAGCCAAGTACAACTTTTTCTGCATTTGATTTTCAAAGTAGCAAGGTTGAGAAGACAAAGGTGTCTCAGGAAGGTAGGTGGGGCAGCTCATCAGCACTCAGAGAGTCCAGCAACAGACACAATAAATCAGTGTCCCACCCAGTCCTCCTCTTCAGTAAAATAATTCACTTTACAATCACATCAAAACAAAATACTACACAATTAGATGGGGGTACAGCTACAGGGTATACAATCTCACCTAGGGCTCTTAGTCAAGATCTGCGGTGCCCTCTTCAATTTTAGGGTACCACCAAAATATATATAACCAATTCTCAGGGAAATGGATAGTTGGAAGTTCACTAAGAAATCACCGTTTAGTAGTTTGCAGGTCAGTACAAATAGTTTTTAGCTAAAGAGTTCACGCTAGAAAAATGTAAACTTCCTAATGAAAAGATTATCTTCATGTTGTAAAAACAGAGTCTCATTGTCTTACGAGGTCAGACCTTGTGTTGCCTTCTCACATGACTTTTGTGGCGCTGGATGGTGTGCTGAACAGGATCGCAACTCTGGCATAGTCTTGCTGTCTCGGCCCTGCAGAGGCAGCCTCACTTGGGTTGTTGAGGTGGTCAACAGAGCAGGCCTACTTGGCAAGTGTTCGTCTACAGTAGTTGTATTGTCCGGGCTGTGGAGCATGTCTTCGGCGGCGACAAAGGCTGTTGGACCGGGGACTGCAGCCTTGCTCCTTACTTGGACCACAGCCATGTCCAGCATGCGAGGCTTGATAGTGAGTGCTTCTCTCCGGCAGTTGTGGCCTGCACACCTTGGGGAAGGACTTCTGCTTTGGCAATGATGGCTCCTTGAAGGAGCCGGACAATGGCAGCACTAGTTCTTCGGGGACACTACAGGGGTGCCAGACACCAAGTTGTTCTGGCTTTAGTTTGTCACGTGGTTCGTGACATGAATAGTGTCTAGGTGGCCTCACGACTCGGGCAGCATTGGCTTCTCTCACAATGGCAGTCTGCTTCTTCTTGGTGCTCTATATGCTGAGAGCATTTCTGGGCTTCTCTCCTCCTTCCGGGCAAGACACTCTCCTTTCCTCTCAGAGCAGGTCGGTCGGCTACTGCTTGCTAGGCAGATCCTCCGCTCTTCCAGACTTCATAAGAGTGTCACACACTCACCTTGCGTGTTCATGACATGCACAAGGAATATCAGCGCAAAGGCTTGGGTGTTACATGGTCATAAGAACTATTGCTTTCATCTTTTCCTGAGTCCCTTGGGCAGTGCCCCTTGGAGGTTCATCACAGGCAGGCTACATAGGATCATCATTAGTGGCCAAGTACTGGTTCTCACCTCTTCTTTATGAAATGGAACATACCCCTTTGGGATGGGTCCATCCATACTCTATAAGCAGACTTGGTTTGTTCCAAAATGTCCTCCATTGGTAGCATCCACAGCACAGCTGTCCATCAAATGATTCCTGTTCAAGCAGGAGATGCAGGGGTTATGTAGGTCAGCTGCCATGACTGGCGTGGTGGACATGACTCGAAGTAGAACCTTTCCAACATAAGCTATCCTAGCAGAGAGAAGAAGAAAAGAGGCTCTGAGAAAGACAATTAAATATCCAAGAGTGAACATGTACTAATGCCATGTATGTGAGTTTGTTGAACCCAAGAAAAGCAGCTTCTGATTCACACTGGTGGGAAAAAATGAAAGTGACATGGCCAAGTAAGTATGCAGAACTGACGGACACACGATGCACAGAAGGGGGGGGGCGAGGGTATCGACTCTTGAAAGTAAAAACCATATACAAAAACCTTCAGAATGTGGAAACTGGTGGACAACTTGGCACTATGCACACAGTCTAGGTTTCTGTGTATTGTTAATAACTTCATGCAGTCAATCAAGTCCTTGTTTGATACTGAGCCCTGAGGTTTACTCCGGCAAGTAAGTCTTCAGTGGCCTCTTAAACGTAAGCCGCTGTTGACCTTGACTGGTAGGTCGCTCCCCCACCACACAGCTCCGTCTGTGTGCCCTGCTGCTGCCCCTGATTGTGCTCTTTTTTCCTTTCTGTGCCCCCTTGCTGCCCCTGATTGTGCTCGTTTATCCTTTCTGTGCCCCCTTGCTGCCCCTGATTGTGCTCGTTTTTCCTTTCTGTGCCCCCCTTGCTGCCCCTGATTGTGCTCGTTTTTCCTTTCTGTGCCCCCCTTGCTGCCCCTGATTGTGCTCGTTTTTTCCTTTCTGTGCCCCCCTTGCTGCCCCTGATTGTGCTCGTTTTTCCTTTCTGTGCCCCCTTGCTGCCCCTGATTGTGCTCGTTTTTCCTTTCTGTGCCCCCCTTGCTGCCCCTGATTGTGCTCGTTTTTCCTTTCTGTGCCCCTTGCTGCCCCTGATTGTGCTCGTTTTTCCTTTCTGTGCCCCCTTGCTGCCCTGATTGTGCTCGTTTTTTTTTTTTTTCCTTTCTGTGCCCCCTTGATGCCCTGATTGTGCTTGTTTTCCCTTCTGTGCCTGTTTCCCGCCGCTGCGCCCCTGCGGCCCCGCCCCTCACTGCCCATTCGCTGCCCCATTCCCTGCTCCTCCCTCCCACCTCCCCATTTATGGCGGCCGCTGTGCGGCCGCGCGCTGGCGCGCCTAAGGCAAGCCCGTCTGCGCCGTGACCGCGCCCAGCGCCAGACCCCTGGTCCGGGCATCCCCGCGCCCGCCACATCAACAGACGCCGATACGACGCCAGCACCCTCCACGCACTCAACCCCGGAAAAGATCACGCCTGCTACCAGGCCACCCCGAAGCGCACCCAAGGGCCCTTCACCTGCCGGAACTGCAGCTTTACCAGCACCCGCCCCGCCAAACCACCGCCCAGGAAAGAACCCAACTACCTCAGATGCATCCTCCTCAACACCCGCTCCGCCCGCAAACACGCCATCGAACTCTGGGACCTTCTCGACTCAACCTCCCCAGACGTTGCATTCCTGACGGAGACCTGGCTGAATCCCGCTTCAGCCCCCGACATCGCCATTGCCATCCCGGACGGATACAAGATCACCCGCAGGGACCGCACCAACGGAGTCGGAGGAGGCATCGCCATCGTCCACAGGAACACCCTCAGAGTCTCAACCAACACCGACGACACCCTCAGCACCGCCGAACACATGCACTTCCAGATCCACACCGATCCCAACACCACCCTCAGAGGAACCCTCATCTACAGACCCCCGGACCCCGACCACAGTTCAGCGATTCCATCGCTGACTTCGTCAGCACACACGCCATCGCCTCCACGGACTACATCCTCCTCGGGGACCTGAACTTCCACCTCGAGAACAAAAGGACACCAACTCCACCACCCTGATCGACAACCTCGCCACCCTCGGACTCAGACAGCTCGTGACTACACCCACCCATGCCGCCGGCCACACGCTAGACTCCATCTTTTCCGCAAGCCCACACGTCTCCTTCAACCAAACCTCCGAACCCCACTGGACTGACCACCACTGCATCCACTTCACCTACAGGAAGCCCACCGCACCGAACAAATGCCTCGCCGATGCTGGAGCAGAGTCACGGAAGACCAGCTAACCACAACCCTCGCCCTGAGCCCACCCGCCGAACCCTCCGACCCCGACACCGCCGCCCGCAACCTCAGACAGTGGATCGACGACTGCGCCAACACCCTCGCCCCGCTCAAGAATCCGCCCAACAGCCACACCAGCAAGAAAGCCACCTGGTTCACCGAAGACCTCCAGGCCTCCAAACGAACATGCCGAAAACTGGAGAAGATCTGGCTCCACGAACGGACAGCGGACAGCTACGCCGCCCACAAGAGCGCCACCCGCAGTCACCATCACCTCATCAGATCCGCCAAAAGGGCCTCACTCAAAGACCGCCTAGACAACAACGCACACAACAGCAAAGAGCTCTTCAACATCGTGAAGGAACTCTCCAACCCCAGCTCCAACACCAACGACATCCAGCCGTCGCGAGACCTGTGCGACTCACTGGCCACCTTCTTCCACCGCAAAATCGCCGACATCCACGACAGCTTCAACACCACGACCGCCCCGGCAACCACCGAGACCACTGCCCCCACAACCACCAACCGCCTGCTCTCCTGGACCAACATCAACGACGAGGACACCAGCGAGATCATGAACACCATCCACTCCGGTTCACCGCTAGACCCGTGCCCTCACCACATCTTCAACAAAGCCAGTACAGCCATCGCGCCCCATCTCCGGAAAAGAATCAACATCTCCTTCGAGACAGCAACCTTCCCGGAAAGCTGGAAGCACGCCGAGATCACCGCCTTACTCAAGAAACCCAAGGCAGACCCCAAGGACCTCAAGAACTTCCGACCCATCTCTCTGCTCCCGTTCCCCGCGAAGGTCACCGAGAAAATCGTCAACAAACAACTGACCCGCTACCTCGAGGAGAACAACATCCTGGACCCTTCCCAGTCCGGCTTCCGCAGCAACCACAGCACCGAAACCGCCCTCATCGCCGCCACCGATGACATCAGGACCCTGCTAGACAACGGAGAAACAGCAGCCCTCATCCTCCTGGACCTATCAGCCGCCTTCGACACGGTCTGCCACCACACACTACGAACACGCCTTCACGACGCCGGGATCCAAGAGAAGGCCCTGGACTGGACCACATCCTTCCTTTCCGGCAGAACACAAAGCGTCCGCCTCGCCCCCTTCCGATCCAAGGCCACCAAGATCATCTGCGGCGTACCCCAAGGCTCCTCCCTCAGCCCAACGCTGTTCAACATCTACATGGCACCCCTCGCCCACGTCGCCCGACAGCACAACCTCAACATCATCTCCTATGCCGACGACACCCAGCTGATCCTCTCCCTCACCAAAGACCCTCACACCGCCAAAGCCCACCTCCACGAAGGAATGAAGGCCGTCGCTGAATGGATGAGGACCAGCCGCCTGAAGCTGAACTCGGACAAGACGGAGGTCCTCATCCTTGGTTCCAACCCTTCAGCCTGGGACGACTCCTGGTGGCCAACATCACTGGGAACAGCCCCGCCACCCACCGACCACGTACGCAACCTAGGGGTCATCCTCGACCCCACCCTCTCCATGACTAAGCAGGTCAACGCCGTTTCCTCATCCTGCTTCAACATCCTCCGAATGCTCCACAGGATCTTCAAGTGGATCCCCACCGAAACAAGAAAAACAGTCACCCAGGCCCTCGTCACCAGCAGGCTGGACTACGGAAACGCCCTCTACGCAGGAACGACGGCTAAGCTCCTGAGACGGCTGCAACGCATCCAGAACGCCTCTGCACGTCTTATCCTCGACATCCCCCGACGCAGCCACATCACACCCCACCTGAGAGACCTGCACTGGCTCCCTGTCAACAAGAGGATAACCTTCAAGCTCCTCACCCACGCACACAAAGCACTCCACAACTCCGGACCAGCCTACCTCAACAGACGACTCAGCTTCTACACCCCCACCCGCCAGCTCCGCTCGACCAGCCTCGCCTCGCCACAGTCCCCCGCATCCGGAAAACGACCGCCGGCGGCAGATCCTTCTCCCACCTCGCCGCCAAGACCTGGAACACCCTCCCCACCAAACTCCGACAGACCCAAGAGCTACTGGCCTTCAGAAGACTCCTCAAGACCTGGCTCTTCGATCAGTAGCAGCACCACCCCCCTCTTCCCCCAGCGCCTTGAGACCCTCGCGGGTATGTAGTGCGCTTTATAAGTGACATGATTGATTGATTGAATACAGAAGTACTCCCTGCAGCCTCTGGTGGGTCCTTCAGCCCTCCTGCCGGCCCTGTTGAGAATGAAGTTGGAGTTCAGTGGATGCCAAAAGTGGATCTCATGAACAGCCAGCAGCCTGGGTACTTTCAAACAGCACTTACAGTCAGGAAAATCGATTCTTAACTAGAACAATGCATCCAGACCTGGCAAAATATGCCAGACGTAACGGTGCAATCTTGGGGCATAGATCCAGTTGCAATACCAGCAGAAGAAACATGTTGGCTGTTGTGACATGGAAATTAGTTAGTTCAACTCAACAACACCAGCTGTCACCAGGAACAGAAGAATCCTATGATGGGTTTGAGGTATCATAGACTGGCTGTTTAATATTCCGTGGGTGGCGGGTGGCGGGTGGCGGGAAGGGACAGTCAAAAGAAATGAGTTGCTGTCCCTGTGGAAATATATATGCAAGGTTGATTCCTATGAGGTATTTAGGAAACAGCTCGAAGCCTGCTTAATCAGAGTTTAATCCTCTTCCCAAATGGCGAGACAGCGCCCTGAGGCCATGTTTAGGTCCTGAGGCACTACAAAAATGACAGATGATGATTCTATACTACCATTCAGGCAGGGCACGAGTCGGGGGTACACGCAGGTACACAGCGTCCACCCACTATTTTCACAGGGTGGACACCGTCCCCCCTGTCAAGAAGTTGGCACCCCACAGAAATATGTTGAACTTGTCCCAGTGTAAGACACCTGGACACGTTCAGCAGCGCCTGCACGTTGTCTGCTTTCCATTTCCAGCAGCAACGTGTGGGCAGGGAGGGGGCTTTTTTTTTTTTTTTACCTCCAGCCAGGCCGACATTTTTTTTTTTTTTAAATAAATATCTTGACTGTAGGTGGCCTGAAACCTCATACAACTGTAAATGCAACAGAGGGAAGCAAAGGCACACAGCTTGCGATCTCTTCACAAGTACTTAAGAGAGGCATGCTTTTGCCTTTGTTCTGGCCCTGTTATAAGTGCAGACACTGTAAGACTCAGATGGGGTGGTCTGTCCCAGTATTTACACCAATAATTTAAATAGCACTATTTTATTTATTTTATAGCGCTACGTCGTGACGTCATGTGCTGTGATGGCACGCGTCATTATGTCACTTGCATAGTGTCTAACTTGGTCAGTCCCCCCGCTTCTTTGTATAGGACTTGTGCCCTGCATTCAGGGAACCTCAGAGTTTCAACGCTTCTCTCTTCCTGAGGAGGGACGTCTGGTTTTTGTTTCACCTCCAAGCTTCACACAGCCAAGAGTCCTTCCTTTCTGCCTGAAGGTACCCCCTGTTTAAGTTTCATTTGGAGGAGTTTTTTTCTGCTCTTTTAAGTGGTGTGGAGGCCCCGTGACGTCAGGCCTTCTCTTTTGAGGCATTGGGATGGCCTGGGTACTTCGCCGTTCTCCCTCCATCCCTGAGAAGGCCTGGCCTCGCGAGAACACGGAAATGTGCCCCGGAGACCTAGACACACCTGGCTTTCTGGCTGTGTCAGCACAGCGCGGTGCCAGCAGACAGGCCCGGGCAGCCTTCCATCACCGACAGGCTCCGCGTGGAGACTTTCAGGAAACCACAGCAGGCGAGAAGCCAAGCTCGCCGAGTGCATGAGATCAATGCTGACACCGAGAGCCCTGGAGGGAAACATGGAAGGCTAAACGACAACTCTCGAGCCACACCCTCCCTCTCCAGCGGGTCTCTGCGGCAAAAGGCGAGCGGGTGAGGGCGGCTGGCGGTCACCTGGGGGTGCCAAGAGCACTCGATGGCCCTGATGTTAGCAGGGGAGGAGTGTGATGTCCCCAGAGACCAGGGTGGTATGCGCCCCCTCTCTCACCCCACCCCCAAAAAAAAATCCCCTCCATTTTTTTGCAGATTAGATATAGGTTGGTCTTGTCATCGTCTTAGCCCCTGAAATCATTAAGGCGGTTGGCTTTATGGCGCTCCGCACGTGACCCAGCCATTGCTAGCAAGAAACTCATGTATGACAGACATTGTGAATGGAAATGCCAGTGGATTAGATCGCCACCTCTTTCCCACAGTTGCCACCCCAAATGCCCCTCCCACCGTTTTCATTGTACCTTGGTTTACCCAAGCTGGCGGCCCTGCCTGCGGCCTAGAAGCACCTCTGTGATGTCTTGACACTGCAGTGTTGAATGTATGAATGATGAGGGGCAATAGTAAACTTGGGCCTGAAAATGGAAGGGGATTCTTATGCCAAGTACCCTATACCGTTGGAAAGGGCAGCATTCTTCCACATTTTGAAATGAAAGATCTACCTTTTAAAACTGGAAGTCTGGGCTACGTACCGTGAAACGTCATTATTGGCCCATCACTTCCAGGAAGTCTAGCTCAAAGTAGCTAGTGAAGCAAGCACCTACATACATACAGCCTTAGGATCTACTGCAAGGAATACGGAACCGATGGATAGGCTTAACAAGGGCCGAGCTCTTTTCAGAAGGAGTCTGAGATTCTCCGAACAGCAGTGATTAATTTGTAAATAAATAAGTGCCAAGGTCCTTGTCAGGGGACCACTGCAGCTTGTGCCACACATTGCCCCTGTCATGCTGCCAATGATAGTAACAACACAACTTCTAACCATTACACTCCTGCAAGGGTGACAGTTCAGACCATTCCAGGCAGAGCTGGACTTTCTTCAGAAGGGCATTCTTCTCTTCAGATGGGCAGAGCTGAACTCTCTTCAGAAGGGTATTCTTCTCTTCAGATGGGCAGAGCTGGAGTCTCTTTAGAAGGGCGTTCTCTTCAGATGGGCAGAGCTGGACTCTCTTCAGAAGGGTAGGCTTTTCTTAGGTGGGCTGAGCTGGACTCTCCTCAGAAGGGCGTTCTCTTCAGATGGGCAGAGCTGGAGATTCTTCAGGAGGGCGTTCTTCTCTTCAGATGCGCAGAGCTGGAGTCTCTTCAGAAGGACGTTCTCTTCAGATGGGCAAAGCTGGAATCTCTTCAGAGGGGGTTCTTCTCTTCAGCTGGGCAGAGCTGGACTCTCTTCAGAGGGGTAGGCTTTTCTTAGGTGGGCTGAGCTGGACTCTCCTCAGAAGGGCGTTCTCTTCAGATGGGCAGAGCTGGAGTCTCTTTAGAAGGGCGTTCTCTTCAGATGGGCAGAGCTGGACTCTCTTCAGAGGGGTAGGCTTTTCTTAGGTGGGCTGAGCTGGACTCTCAGAAGGGCGTTCTCTTCAGATGGGCAGAGCTGGAGATTCTTCAGGAGGGCGTTCTACTCTTCAGCTGGGCAGAGCTGGACTCTCTTCAGAAGGGCGTCTCTTCAGATTCGCAGAGCTGGACTCTCCTCAGAAGGGTGTTCTTCTCTTCAGCTGGGCACAGCTGGAGTTTTTTCAGGAGGGCGTTCTTCTCTTCAGAGAGGTAGGCTTCTCTTAGGTGGGCTGAGCTGGACTTTCCTCAGAAGGGCGTTCTGTTCAGATTGGCAGAGCTGGACTCTCTTCAGAGGGGTAGGCTTCTTTTAGGTAGGCTGAGCTGGACTCTCTTTAGAAGGGCGTTCTTCTCTTCAGATTGGCAGAGCTGGACTCTCTTCAGAGGGGTAAGCTTCTCTTAGATGGGCAGAGCTGGACTCTCTTCAGAAGGGCATTCTCTTCAGATGGGCAGAGCTGGACTCTCTTTAGAAGGGTAGGCTTCTCTTAGGTGGGCAGAGCTGGACTCTCTTTAGAAGGGTAGGCTTATCTTAGGTGAGTTGAGCTGGACTTTCCTCAGAAGGGAGTTCTCCTCTTCAGATGGGCAGAGCTGGAGTTTCTTCAGGAGGGCGTTCTTCTCTTCAGCTGGGCAGAGCTGGACTCTCTTCAGAAGGGCGTTTTTCTCTTCAGAGTGGCAGAGCTGGACTCTTCTCAGAAGGGAGTTCTTCTCTTCAGCTGGGCAGAGCTGGACTCTCTTCAGAGGGGTAGGCTTCTCTTAGGTGGGCTGAGCTGGACTATGTTCAGAGGGCGTTCTCTTCAGATGAGCAGAGCTGGACTCTCTTCAGAAGGGCGTTCTTCTCTTCAGAATGGCATAGCCGGACTCTCCTCAGAAGGGAGTTCTTCTCTTCAGCTAGGCAGAGCTGGACTCTCTTCAGAGGGGTAGGCTTCTCTTAGGTGGGCTGAGCTGGACTCTCCTCAGAAGGGTGTTCTCTTCAGATGGGCAGAGCTGGACTCTCTTCAGAAGGGTAGGCTTCTCTTAGGTGGGCAGAGCTGGACTCTCTTCAGATGGGCATTCTCTTCAGATGGGCAGAGCTGGACTCTCTTCAGAAGGGTAGGCTTCTCTTTGGTGGGCAGAGCTGGACTCTCTTCAGAAGGGCGTTCTCTTCAGATGGGCAAAGCTGGATTCTCTTCAGAAGGGCGTTCTCTTCAGCTGGGCAGAGCTGGACTCTCTTCAGAAGGGCGTTCTTTTCTTCAGATGGGCAGAGCTGGACTCTCTTCAGAAGGGCGTTCTTCTCTTCAGATGGGCAGAGCTGGACTCTCTTCAGAGGGGTAGGCTTCTCTTAGGTGGGCTGAGCCTGGCTCTCTTCAGAAGGGCGTTCTTCTCTTCAGCTGGGCAGAGCTGGACTCTCTTCAGAAGGGCGTTCTCTTCAGATGGGCAGAGCTGGACTCTCTTCAGAGAGGTAGGCTTCTCAGATGGGCTGAGCTGGAGTCTCTTCAAAAGGGCGTTCTTCTCTTAGGTGGGCTGAGCTGGTCTCTCTTCAGAAGGGCGTTCTCTTCAGTTGGGCAGAGCTGGACTCTCTTCATAGATGTAGGCTTTTCTTAGGTGGGCTGAGCTGGACTCTCTTCAGAAGGGTGTTCTTCTCTTCAGATTGGCATAGCTGGACTCTCTTCAGAATGGCGTTCTTCTCTTCAGATTGGCAGAGCTGGACTCTCTTCAGAAGGGCATTCTTCTCTTCAGATTGGCAGAGCTGGACTCTCTTCAGAGGGGTAGGCTTCTCTTAGGTGGGCAGAGCTGGACTCTCTTCAGAAGGGAAGGCTTCTCTTAGGTGGGCTGAGCTGGACTCTCTTCAGAAGGGTGTTCTCTTCAGATGGGCAGAGCTGGACTCTCTTCAGAAGCGTAGGCTTCTCTTAGGTGGGCAGAGCTGGGCTTTCCTCAGAAGGGAGTTATTCTCTTCAGATGGGCAGAGCTGGACTCTCTTCAGAAGGGTGTTCTTCTTTTCAGATGGGCAGAGCTGGACTCTCTTCAGACGGGCGTTCTTCTCTTCAGATGGGCAGAGCTGGACTCTCTTCAGACGGGCGTTCTTCTCTTCAGATGGGCAGAGCTGGACTCTCTTCAGAAGGGCGTTCTTCTCTTCAGATGGGCAGAGCTGGACTCTCTTCAGAAGGGCGTTCTTCTCTTCAGATGGGCAGAGCTGGACTCTCTTCAGAAGGGCGTTCTTCTCTTCAGATGGGCAGAGCTGGACTCTCTTCAGACGGGCGTTCTTCTCTTCAGATGGGCAGAGCTGGACTCTCTTCAGAAGGGCGTTCTTCTCTTCAGATGGGCTGAGCTGGACTCTCTTCAGAAGGGTGTTCTCTTCAGATTGGCATAGCTGGACTCTCTTCAGAATGGCGTTCTTCTCTTCAGATTGGCAGAGCTGGACTCTCTTCAGAAGGGCGTTCTTCTCTTCAGATTGGCAGAGCTGGACTCTCTTCAGAGGGGTAGGCTTCTCTTAGGTGGGCAGAGCTGGACTCTCTTCAGAAGGGAAGGCTTCTCTTAGGTGGGCTGAGCTGGACACTCTTCAGAAGGGTGTTCTCTTCAGATGGGCAGAGCTGGACTCTCTTCAGAAGCGTAGGCTTCTCTTAGGTGGGCAGAGCTGGGCTTTCCTCAGAAGGGAGTTATTCTCTTCAGATGGGCAGAGCTGGACTCTCTTCAGAAGGGTGTTCTTCTTTTCAGATGGGCAGAGCTGGACTCTCTTCAGACGGGCGTTCTTCTCTTCAGATGGGCAGAGCTGGACTCTCTTCAGACGGGCGTTCTTCTCTTCAGATGGGCAGAGCTGGACTCTCTTCAGACGGGCGTTCTTCTCTTCAGATGGGCAGAGCTGGACTCTCTTCAGAAGGGCGTTCTTCTCTTCAGATGGGCAGAGCTGGACTCTCTTCAGAAGGGCGTTCTCTTCAGATGGGCAGAGCTGGACTCTCTTCAGAAGGGCGTTCTTCTCTTCAGATGGGCAGAGCTGGACTCTCTTCAGACGGGCGTTCTTCTCTTCAGATGGGCAGAGCTGGACTCTCTTCAGAAGGGCGTTCTTCTCTTCAGATGGGCAGAGCTGGACTCTCTTCAGAAGAGCGTTCTTCTCTTCAAATGGGCAGAGCTGGACTCTCTTCAGAAGGGCGTTCTCTTCAGATGGGCAGAGCTGGACTCACTTCAGAGGGGTAGGCTTCTCTTAGGTGGGCTGAGCCTGGCTCTCTTCAGAAGCGCAGGGCGGGCATTTAACTGGCAAGTCTCACTTCCATGGACAAGGATCACTGTAGAAGGACAGGGGTCTCTTTAAAAGGGCACATCTTTGCATAATTACATGGGTTTCTCTGGAACGACAAGGCGCTCTCTAGAAGGACAGGCCTCCTTTTAGAACATAGTTTTCTTACAAAGGAAGCGCTGCTCTTGAAATGAACACTGCTTTCTTAAGAAGGACATGGATTTCTTAAGATGGACATAACCCTCTTTGCAAGGTCGTACCTATTTTGGGAAGGACAGAGGTCTCTTCAAAAGGACAGAACTCTCTTAAAGGCAGAATAGATATCTCCTGGGAAGGGAAAAGCTCTCTTCAGAAGAGTTTAGGTCTTCAGAAGGGTGGAGCCATCTCTGACTTTAGAAGGACGGACCGTTTTTCAAAAGAGCCTGACTTTGTCCGGAAAAGTGGGACTCGCTCCAGAATGGCAGAGCTAACGTCAGATGGACATGCAGTTTGTTTGCAAAGGTCATGTTCTTGAACATAGGCACAACACTACTGTTAGAAAAGCTTAAGAGAAGTAACAGCTGCAAACTCAAAATGGTGGTGGATCCTTCGACATGGCAGTGGGCTTTTTAGACACTCTTAACAATGACACATTCGTCTTCAGAAGGACGAAGCTCTCATCAAAATAGAAAAGCTAGGTGGGTGACTAAACCTCTTATTGAAACAGCTATACTCTTTCAGGACGAAACTCTTCACAAGGCAGAGCTGTTTTCAGAAGGGTAGGCTCTTGAAGTGGTCCAGGGCTCTCTTTAGGAGGACACAAATCTCTTCAGAGGAGCAGTGTGTTTTCAGAAGGAGAGAGCTCACTTTAGGAGGCAGGTCTCGCTTCAGAGGGGTGGGCTCTTGAAGCTTTGCCGGGCTCTTTTCAGACTGACAAGCGTCTTTTCAGACAAGTTTGGCTCGCTTCCGAAAGGTAGGTCTCTTTTTTTTTTTTAGAATGGTTGTGCTATTTCTTCAAGGGGTAATCATCTATTTCGAAAGAGTAGGCTTTATGCGGAAGGAGGCAGAACTCTCTTCAGAGGGGAAGGGCTATCTTCAGAAGAGTGGGCTCTCTGCAGCGATGTCAGCCGGAGAGGGATTTACCATGTGGACACAGAAATACATACAGAATTGCAACTACTATCAGTTTGACAACGCAAATGGACTTAACAACTTTTCTCCCTAAGCCTTGAGAAAGTCCCAGGCATATCAGCCAGAGGGGACGAAACACATGTTGGCTGTTCTTTTGAACCACACATCAAACTTACCTGCTTTCAAATAAAAAGTGTATCTCACAGAAAAATGTATATGACTTTGTTTCACAAAAAGATGATGGACGGAATGTTGAACATTGTCAAACATTTACCCCCAGTCACAGATCTGGGTTTAATCCGTTGTTATTTTGCTTGATATACCATTACAGTTTGGACCCAGCCATATGCAAATCAGCCTTGACCCTGTTCCCCATGGGAACAGTCCAGCCCGAACTGCCAGGCCAGTTCCTCCCTTGACCGGAAAACAAGCATCCTGGAACCGGTTTCGGGGCATCACCCCTCATCAGCCAGGCTAGCTTGAAACCGGTGGCGTAGCGAGCACAGGACCCGCGTCTGGACATACCCTTCCCTCTTACGGTGAAAATGCAACACAAAAAGATGATGGACGGAATGTTGAAAAGTGTCAAACATTCACCCCAGCCACAGGTCTGGATTTAATCTGTTGTTATTTTGCTCGACACTCCATTCCAGTCTGGACTCAGCCATCTGCAAATCAGCCTTGACCCTGTTCCCCATGGGAACCGTCCAGCCCGACCTGCCAGGCCAGGTCCTCTCTGGACCAGAAAACAAGCATCCTGGGACCAGTTTCGGGGCATCACCCCTCATCAGCCAGGCTAGCTTGAAACCGATGGCATAGCAAGACCCCAAGGGACCCACATCTAGGCATCACAAAAAAATGATGGACAGAATCTTGAACATTGTCAAACATTTACCCCCAGTCACAGATCTGGGTTTAATCCATCGTTATTTTGCTCAACACGCCATTCCAGTTTGGACCCAACCATATGAAATTAAGCCTTGACCCTGTTCCCCATGGGAACAGTCCAGCCCGAACTGCCAGGCCAGGTCCTCCCTGGACCAGAAAACAAGCATCCTGGGAACGCTTTCAGGGCAAGCATTCCTCCCATCACCTTTTGTGTGTTCCATGTACTGCCCTAAGTGGCATGGGTATGTCCAGACATGGGTCCCATGCTCACTATGTCATTGGATTCAAGCTAGTCTGGCTGATGAGGGGTGAAACCCCAAAACCGGTTCCAGGAGGCTTGTTTCCGGTTCAGGGAGGACCTGGACAGGCAGTCCGGGCTGGTCTGTTCCCATGAGGAACAGGGTCAAGACTGATTTGCATATGGCTGGGTCCAAACTGAGGTGAAATAGTGAGCAAAAGAACAATGGATTGGGTTGGGATGCTACCCCAAGCGATCGCCAGTGGTTAGACAAATTGCAAGCATTCCTCCCATCACATTTTGTGTGTTTCATGTACCGCCCTAAGTGGCATGGGTATGCCCAGATGTGGATGCTATGCACACTATGTCACTAGATTCAAGCTAGCCTGGCTGATGAGGGGTGAAACCCAGAAACCGGTCCCAGGATGCTTGTTTCCACTTCAGGGAGGACCTTGCCTGGCAGTTCAGGCTGGACTGTTCCCATGAGGAACAGGGTCAAGACTGATTTGCATATGGGTGGGTCCGAACTGAGATGACATAGTGAGCAAAACAAGGATGGGTTGGGATGCTACCCCGAGCGATCGTGTGGTTAGACAAATTACAAGCATTTCTCCCATCACCTTTTGTGTTTTTTATGACTATGTTTCATCATTGAAAGGGAAGACACTCCAAACACCTTCTCGACTAGAACTCTATATATGTCTTTACACAGTTCTAACTCTGGTTCAAAGAAGTTGTCTGTGGCAAACTTCACCCCTTGAAATCCAGCTTGCATTGTTAAAGGACCGGCCTTTAAACAACATATACAATAAATGTTTTTCCAGAAAACCTTGAGTTGAAAGGGCATTATGATTCATATCCAAAATCCCCACAACCCCTGCAATTACCTAATTTGCTGCTTATGCTCTTGAGACCAAGTGCCTGGTACCCCTGCCTGTTTTTCCAGCTGAAATCGACTTTTCCAGCAACAATAAGTCTCAGGGCAGGGCCTGTAGCTATCCTTTATTCCTAGGAACTTTTCCTGCGGTGTCGGCTTGGTACAGCCTGCAGTTATGCCATATGGACACTGTATGGCCTTGTGTCCGGTATCACTGTCAACATTACCTGCTGCACGGGGGACTTGTCTGGTATCCAGTGAAGCTGGTCGTATCTGAATGAGTTCCAGGCCTGGCCTCAAGACCCACTGTTTAATCTGACATCCTGCACGTCTGCAGCCCAGAAATCATAAAGTTTAGTAAAGCCTGTGCAGCAGACCTTAAGAAAATCAGGAAAATGGAGGTACATCATGGGACAGACGAAACAATGATAAGATGGCGGATACCTAAGAGTTCTGGTTGAAATGGGGGAGGGAACAAGAGGAGACACACCACTGACGGCGGACGAAGGGTAACTAGGCATATCATTGTGCCGGTGAAGTCTCATTGGACCTGAGTAGATGGTGGTTAGAGACTCTGCCCATACAAGACAGTGGTGAACTGATTCGCCGAGGGTGTCGTTAGTAGCTACTGGGTTTTTTGGGAAGTCACAGCTGGATAGACCTGTGTGAGTCCTCTGGATGCTCAAGACCTGCCTGAGCCCCTCGGACCAGATCCTTAAACTGGGACGTGGATTTTGAGAACTGCGACTAAAGCTGCAAGGGCGGGTCCCCACAATGAATGACTGTGAGCAGAGAAAGGAAGTACTGGAGCATAACTGCTACATGTTGATGGACTTAGCAGCCCTACGCTGAGATATGGAGGCAACAGATGGCCACATTGAGGAAGGTGAGGGGGCCTGACAGGGAGGACGGAACCGAGAAACAGACCTTTGTGCAGCTGGAGGCCAAAGATAGGCCATTGGAGCCACTGAATGATCTTGGTACTGGAATTCAGGCCCCTGATATGCCGGGTTGGTTCCACTGACCCTGGGACCTTGGAGACTGGTGCAGCTAAGGCCCCCCTATACATATCATTGGGAACTGCACAAAACCATGCTGATGTGGAGAAAAAACTGAGAGGTGAAGCAATGACAAACCACCACCAACACTGGAGTGGGACCGGCACTAGTGTTTTAGTTGAGTGGGAGGCGTTCAAGGCGTGCATAAGAGGAACCTCATAAGCATGACTCACGGGAGTTAAAACCGTGCTCAGCAGGGATGCCACTAAACTCGAAAATGACAGGAAACAATTGGAAGTGAGGGTAGCACTTCCTGACACACGGGAAAAAATGACAGGCAATGACCCCTTAGCAACAACTACATAAAGGTAATCAGGCTGCTTGACTGCAGAGAGTATGAGCAAAAGCTACTGTTGAACTTTGCCCCCCTGAGCTCCCAAAGTGGATGCATCACAAATGTAAAGCACCTCCAACAATTCCCAGTGCGACAGGGCTACGGCCTGAAAACAGATGATATTTTCGTAGATGGATTTCTGCAAACTTTCCATGACCTGTGTAAGATTTGCTCGATATCAGTGGTCCAAATCCCCAACACATGAAGCACTTCATGCACTCCTTAGGGGCGGAAACTCATGAAAGTTGGTAACTGGGATTCACCGCAGGGCACTCAGAGCCAAACCTGAGGCCCTCTGATGCAGGTGGGAAGCAGATGTGGGAGGACAGATGACGGATGCTGAATGGGTCACTGCAATGGTCTTCCTCAAGAGCACATCGAGGAATGCTGGCTGTAAACTAATTCTGTTCAACATCCTTCCCAGGGCATAGTGGACTCCACTGCGATTGCGCAAAATGAACACTGCAGTAGCTCACAATCGTTCGCGGTACGACAGAGGAGCTGCAGATTTAATGCACATATTCTGGTCTTGCCCAGAACTTGGAGGGCCGTCACAGAGCTAGCCTCTGAGCTAATGTGTACGCCTGGCCATCATAGACCGAAAACTTGCATATTGGGCCTAAACACAAGACCCAAAAAAGGCAAAACTTGAGACCAGATTGTAAAAGAAAACAATGCCTGGGATAGCACAAAGAAATCTAAGATGCGTTTAATGCAAAAATAGCCAGCAAGCACTCAAATTAAGGAAGGCAATGGGCGTTACAAGAGACCAGGGCTTTGCTTTTGATATGTTGGAGCATGAAATGCTAATTTTGGTGGTACATATATACACTTCTTCTCAACGCAGGTGAATGGAAGCGAGAGCACGTGACCGAAATGATCCTATGGGTAGGAGCTAACGAGAAGGGCCCTATTACATAAAGTGTTCCCTGGGGGCGCAATGGGCGTTTGCACCTGCTTTGCGCGCCCCGGGGCACTTTGGTATTACAGAAGGCGCCGCAGACGCTTGAGCGGCCCCTTATGTAATACCAATAGCGCTGGTGCACATAAAGCGCCAGCGCTATCTTCAAGGGGGCGCTCCCTCATTTGCATGGTGGCGTGCCCCATGCAAATGAGGGAATCCCTTTACCTCTGTGCCCATGCCTATTACCGACATGGGCGCATAGGCAAAGAAGCTCTCAGGAGGCACACTGAGAGTACGCCATCTAAAAGATGGTGCACTGTCGGTGCGCCCCCTGATGGCAGCCCTCTGCAGAGGGGAAAAGGGGTCCCATGGACCCCCAGACATCCCCTTGCAGGCGGGTGCAGTCACGGACTGCACCCGCCTGCAAGGGTATCTCTAAACCCCTTCTAAAGTGCAGGCGGCACCTGCACTGTGAAAACACAGAGTGGCTGTAATGCGGCTGCCCGCGGCCCCCGCAGGGGGCCACCCTAAACGGGCGGCCCCTTTAGTGCCATTTGGGCACTTCCCCACCCCCCAATGATGTACGGGACTCAAGGAGGAGTCCCCCTACCAGACGCGTCACTTCCGGCACGCAGAGGAGGTGGGGAGGTATTTATGCCTCCCCCCGGCCATCTTGGCGTCCTCTTTGCGCCGGACACGCCGTCTGGACGTGTGCCGAGATCGCCAGGAACAGTGTGCGCGGTGAGTTGACCCCCTCCCCCCCCCCCTCTCCATCCCCACTAGTGGGGCAGTCCCTCAGGCTGGGTGGCCTTGCCCGGCCATCGCCGAGGCTCCTGCATGCCTGAGGGCGAGGTGGGGGTTTGGGCTGCTCCCGGCATGCATAGGCCAGTAGCTATGGCCTAGTCCTCACTCGGACATGTCGTGCGCCGGGGCGAAACGGGCCAGGAGTCTGGCCAGGCTCCCGTTTCAGAGCGGCGTGGGATGCATGAACGTTTATTGCGGGGCGGGGGTTGGAGCGCAACGGGCGCTGTGTACCCCCCTCCCCTGGTAGCTTGGCCAGCAGGGCCCTTGCTGCCTGCTCCCACGAGGGCCGGTCCACTAGCCAGGAGCGGTGCTTGCCTCCCGGTGCGGGCATACAGGCCTGTGCTGCGTGGGGGGTGTAGGTGTTCGCAGGGTTTCCACTGCGGCTATGTTGCAGGCTGGGTGGGCCCCAGGGCTGCGGCCGGCAGGCCGAGCATGACTGGGGGTTCGAGCAGGGCTCCAGTGGCGATTTAGGCACCGTTGGGACTGCGATTGTGCAGGCGGGAGCCAGCCGGGTGGTTCGCAAAGGCCTCGATCCCCCCTTCAGGAATATGGTGGATTGACGGCCCGTAGGTGGGCGCGCCTCCGGGTGTGCAGACACCGCCAGGGGCGCGGCCGATGCTGGTTCGGGGGGTGTTTTCACGGCGGGCTGCCACGGGCAAGCGGGAGCCGGGTGGGCGCGCATCCTGGGGTGCAGGGACTTCCGACGCTTGCCAGGTGTTCGTGCATGCACGTCATGGTGGGCTGGGTGGCACAGCGCTGCGTGCGACACCCCCTTTGTCACCCGCTATTCTCTAGACGGCTGGGCCGGTTGCACCTTCCAGGCCTCACGGTACGAAGGTCTCATGGCACGCCAGTGGGGGGATTCTGACCCCCTTCCCCCCCCTCCCTCCCCCCAGGGCACGGCGAGCTCCAGCCGCACCGCACGATTCGTCGCACGCGGGTCGCCTCCCGCCCCCGGTACATATTCCTCTCCGATGGACACAGCAACATGTATTTAGGAATTGCATTGCAACCTGCTGTGCTGTCACGGGGGCACTTTCCGTCCGGATCTTAACCTCCCCACGCTATGAAAGATCGGGCAGGTATCGTAGCTGTGGCCAGCAGGCTGTAACCGAAAATTGCTTAATGTTACTTTTCCGGTTGCTAAAGTATTTTGTGGTCAGGAGGGCTGAGTGGTCTAAGGCGCTGCGTTAATACCGCAGTCTCTCCTGGAGGCGTGGGTTCGGACCCCACTTCTGACATGCCTTTGACTGGTCCGGTGCTTGTGCTTGCTTTCCCGGGGTCGGATCTGCTGACGTCTTGCTGGTAGCTGGCGCGTACTTCCGCCGGCCGCCACCAAAGTGCAACGGAAGTTGCATTGGTAAATTTTGGCTCATGGCTTTTTATAGTTTGCGCAGGAGCAGCGTCTTTACCGGGTCACTCCCTCTCCTCTCCAACCCCACCACGCAGTGGGGGTGGTGCTGAGGGGCTACATTTTGAGTAAAATTAAGGGGCGAGGTCCTTATTAGTTCGGTTCCTCTGGGCGAAGGGGGCCCAGCACTTTGGGATCACCAGTCCCTGGCGGGCCGTGGGGGGGGGGGGGGTGAATCCCCATGTCATACTGAAAGGTCACCCTCGTGCGTCGCCACTGAGGCTTGTCCTAATTTAATAAAATAAATAAAAGCAGTTGGCGGCAAGAGTGCATGGTGCGGGGCGCCCCCCACACTTCACACCTTAATAGGAGGAGGCGTGCCGCTGCCCTGTCCGAGGACGAAGGCCTCTATTTATGTGGTCGGCAGCATTTCTGCTGTTTGTCCTCTACATGTATTTGGGCCCGGATTCCCACGCAGCCTGCAGTGCATGTAGGAGGGTGCGGAGTTGCTGCCCGGATTTATATATGTATATCACGCCCACCCCGGAGTTGGCCAGGTTTGAGCGGGTGCCCACACTGGTGTTGCGTACTCTCGATGTCCGGGCTTGGGACTGCGGCCGCCTGGGGCTGGCGACCTGCGCATTATTGCACCGTCTCCCTAACCACCACTATGCCCGGTGTGGGCGGGTGCTTGTGGCGTCCGTGCATTGTCTACGAACATATCCGTGTTCAGTACTGCGGGCGGTGCGTCGTGTTGCTGAGTTGGGAGCATACATAGGGAGCAGGCCTTGTGGTGGGGTAGCCTCACTGCTAGTGGCGGATTTGGCATCAGAACTAGCTGCTTCATTCGTTGCCATAGGCAGGAGTTCTCCAACACGCCTCCTGGGTGCGAGTTAACCTTGTCATGGTGCCCACGTCTTGGAGCTTGCAGTGGGAGGGGTCTTGGCGGCAAGGCACGATGATAGCTGCCCTGTCCTCAGCGCCCTCCCCGACAAAGGCCAAGCACTGGTTTTGATACGTGTTTTGAAAGTGGTGCATTCTTGGGGAGCAACACTTATTCTAGACTGACATTGTTTATTTAAAGTACAGCCCGTCAAGCTGGTTGCTCCTTTGAGGTTGATGGTGTGCCATCGTCAAGAATGGGACCTCTCAGGAGGGTGTAAGTGGCCTGCGGATCGAGCTGTAATGATGGGTGGGGACCATGTCGAGTCCCGGCGCTGGTTAGCCACTTTTAGGGCACACAAATGCAGGTTCCTTTCGCCCAAAGTCAGTCTGGCCTTGGGCCCTGTTGATGCATGCGTTGGTTTGTTGCAGCATAGGTTGTGTTGCGGCGTCGGGCGCGGCAGTTTGTCCTCGCTGGCTTCGCTGTGCTAGAAAGGAATGCCAGACACAAGGTTACAGTTTTGATTCAGTTAAGAATGAGGTAGGCTGAGTTCAGTTTGGTGAATGTGGCTGGGGTAGGGACGGAGTACCAAGTTTTTCCTTCCGTTCCATCAAGATAGTGGGAAACCACAATACCCCTAGGGGTTGCTCTTCCTGATAATTTCCGGACGGTGGTTCGGGGTAGAACTGTGTGGCAGCAACCAGACACGGGGGAAGTCTGGTCATTATTAAGCCATGAGCCAGATAGGGTGCTGTTTCCACTCAGCCCATGATTCCGTACATGCTGCAAAACATTGCAATTAGGAGGGACGCACCTGGACTGGTGAGCGTAGCACATTTCCACTGAAGGCCTTGCTTTTCATTCGCTGTGAGCATAAGGATAGTTGTGCTGAATATGTAATGTGACTGGCGCTCAAGTATAGCGTTTTATACCTTGGCGTAGCTTCATTGCTCAACAGTTTAAAGGAGTGTGGTGCCAAACCTGTGCAAGGACCTTGCGCTGGTTGATTGTCTACAGCCTCTTCTAAACTAGGGGGCCCCTACCCCCACTAAGACATTTTATGCAGTACAGCTCGATTTTGATGAGTCTATCGTAGTTTCTGATCGATGTTTGGGTTGTTGGGCTGCACTGATATTCATGCTGATCCCCTGGGGCGAGCTGCGTGCTGGAGCACATGTCGCCATCAGATGGACAAAGGCCCTCAATTTTTGATGCTTGAACCTGGCTTTATAAGAATAGGCATTCCGTATGGAAAATGTGGTGTAGGCTCTTGGGCCAAATGTGGCATAGTGTACAGGGAGACGGCTCAGCAGGGAGTATACTGCCAAATTACCATCACTGTATACTAATTAGTTGGTTCTAAATAAAGTCGCATTGTGAGTTTCTGAAGGATGGAAAGAGAACACCTCTGCTGGTTTTGTGTTCCAAGGAAAGCACGGACCTATGAGACTCTTTACCCTCTATGGTGCCGTAGGTGTTTAGGCCACCACATGGCTGGGGGACAAGGCGAGAGTCGCGGCCTGGGAACAGCGCCACGGGCCAGGGTTTACGCTTTGAGGCAGTGATTTCGAATTTTAGAGGGCTATGGGACGGTCAAAGGCATTGCCCTGAGAGTACTATGAACGCCTCATTCAATGGGTTTCTCCTGAAAATATTTAAGGCGCACCTCATGCCTCGCTTTTAGTACCATGCTTGTAGTTGTATAAGGGCGCCGCTCCGGTTCTGAGGTCGTCTGGTTATGCTGGCGACGTACTCTCCTGGTGGGGCTGCCGTGTGCCCCGAGGGGGCCAAGTTCCTGGTGGCGGGTGGTGCGCGCCTGCTGCCTTGTGCCTGGTATATATTTTGGTTAGCTTGTCGCACGGGCCATTAATTTGGGTGCCCCCCAGAGATAGTTGTTCCCACTGCACTTTCCCTCTCCCAGTTTGAGAGCAGGGGCTTAATTTGTGTAATAATTGGCGGGGCCACTGCCATGTAGAGCTAACTGTGCCTGTAATATGGCGTAGGTCATGGTATCACGTGACGGGTGCTCATGCAAGGCGCCTCGATAACTTCAGCTTGAGTATATGCATGAATGAATAATGCCTCCATTCACTAATACCGATAAGGGGCATCGCTCCATCCTTCTCAGCTAAGTAGACATAAGTGGTTTGATATGTCCTTTGGCCTTGAGCGGGTCATTCAATGCTTTTCTTTCATAGAACTATTCTCGCCAATTTTAATTCGGCAGTTTGGATGGGGCATAGGTCTCTAATCCATCAATATTTCTTTGACGATCTGGTGACCCGCATTCAGGAGATGTCCATGGTTCTTGGTGGGGCTAAGTAATGTTTCCAGTACACAAAGACCCCGTTGCTTAGGCCTCATGCTCCTTTGTTTCAGCATTGTTTTGGTCACACCATATTGGGGGCCAGTCACTTACACGTATAAACTGTGGGTGGGCTACGTCAGAAAGACCTTTCTCACACCCTAGATCTGGAGCCCCTATAGCTGCGCTTTTCAGAGGAGAGTTGGTAAGACCACTGCCTCCAGGGGGGTGGCTGCCCACTGTAGCACCAGGGGGCTAGGTCATGCGGGCAGGGAGCACATTTGTTAATGGTGCAGGATAATCATTGTTTTACTCTAGGAAACTGGGATCTCATGACCAGGTTCTGACTTGTTGGATGTTAGTTACCGGCCCAAGGGGGGGGAAGCACAATTTTTATTTACTCTGTGCTGTTATGCGAAGTACAGTTGCTGCCAACAACTACGGGGTTGTGCTATCTGAACTGTAGGACGGTGGCCCGATCGACCTAGTGAGTTATATAATACCGGTGAGGTCATGATAAGGTTTGGTAGCACAGAGTAATAGGGGCAGATGGTACTAAGTCTCTCTTGGGTGGACGATACGCAGGGTATCACAGGGTACCACACATGGTCGAGGTGTAGGTTTAAGTAGTTGGAGTGGCACTATTAGTTGACCAGGGGTTCGATGCTACACGAGGGCATCGCCGTGTTAGGGCCAGAGCACGGGCATTGGGTGTTTCCCAAGGGGCAGCAAGTGGAGGCAAGGCTCTGTCAAAATCTGGCACAAGAACACAAAGTAGTCAGGGCCAACTTGTCTGTGGGTGACTTGTGTAGGCACCTGTGTAGTTGTCACTCCACGAAGGGGTGAGTTGTCTCCAATAGTGGGATTAACACATATGTGTGTCCCTGGCCTCACAGCTGTGTGGAGCCTGTCTCATTTAGAGGTACGCCCAGGTGAAAATTGCGTATTTAAGGTTTGCTTGACCAATGCGGTTTGTGGTATCTCTTAGCGGACCCACTGAAGGTGTACTTCAGCTTAACAGGGAACTGGGAATCTTGGTTTCCGTCACTTTGGCAGGTCTAAAGCAGCCAGGGTCGGAGATTGACAGTAGGTACTGTGCATCTGTGATCCGACGGCAGTGAGGCAAGCGGGGTGCGCTGCGTAAGTTTTAATTGCACGAGAGGGTGAGGTGTCTCCAATAGTGGGTGCAAGACATATGTTGTTTCAAACCAGCTTTATACCATTAAGGTGTTCACCAGGGTTTAGCAATCAAAGGGGTTTGTGCATCCGTCTGGTCAACGGGGCGAAATAAGCGCACCCCAGAACCAAGGGCAGGTGATATGATCCTGCAGTTAGGCGCAAATGCCCGCCTGGTTAGTAATAGTTGCCTCGCTGGGTGGTGACGCTGTCAGCCAACAGTGTGCTGCCATCCCAAGAAATGGGGAACCAAGGTGGCAAGCACTAAAGGCTACTATGAAAAAGAACAATTGGCAGGTCCAGTGATCAACAAAAGGAAATTTAACTGAGCAGGTAATTTTCCTCCGCTGGGGTTGCCCAGGGGTGGGCAGTGTAATGCCCCCCCCTCCCTATTCGGCAATATTCGAGGATGAGGGTATAGTAGGACTTAGTCAACCCTTAAAGGTTAGGCACCATATCGCAAACAGTGCGCACTGTATGTAATCAGACAGATTCTCTTAGCTGGTATGCCTAGGGGTTTCACCAGAGGGAGTTGAGCTGGCGAAATTTCCATAGGAATAAGGGATGCATGGCAAGGGCAGGAGGGCCCTTGTTCATTGGCACATACTTCTAGTTATGACCATGCCCATGCGTCATGATTTAGAAAGCAAAGGGACGGTGCAAATGTGACGCACTATTCTCCTCGCCCGAATAGCCAAAGTAGGCAGGCGGGGTGGGAGCGGTTACCTTACAAGTGGGCTGCCGTCCCATAGATGGGGACACAGGTGTTCAGGCACACACAGTGCTAGATGGACGGCAGCTAGGTGGAGGGCAATTAAGTCCGGGGGTAACCAGGTGTATCGGGTCTAGTGCTTTGCATCTTGGGTCAAAGCGGGTTGGCACACAGGGGGTGTCTAGAATCGTCCAGGCACACTCTGCAGTGTGGAATGCAAATGAACTGCACGTGGCCTCTATTTTGAACGTGGCAGATGCAACAATTGATCCCTGCCAAGCAAACCTAGGTTCTTATGTTTGGATGCACAACATACAACTGTTCACTCCAGCTTCACTGAAGGTAGCCTGATAGCAAAGGTATAGAACGGGACGTCTTGCACCCGGGTGCGGACATTGCACGGGCAACACAGCAGATAGTCTGCTGTCAGAAGAGGGTGCTTGCGGGCTAGGAGGCCAGGCTATGCAGCAGAACCAATTCTAAGGACCTCTCTCCCCCACCGGACTGCCCGAGAATGTGAGTGCAGTGGGATTTGCAATGTTACAGGTATTTTCCCGCCCACACAGGGGCAGTGGGTACATTGCAAGTATCGGCATAAATCGAGTGGGGGCAAGACCTATAGACGATGTGCACCGGTAACCGCAAGAGGGTGGTGCTAAGAGCAAATCTCGCAGCGGCAAGTTAGCCAGGTGGCATGTGTCAGTTGGTTAGGCCAGAATGTGTGCCGTGGCTCCAATAGCGGCGTGAAATGTGTTTGGAGCACCATTGCTGACAATTCCAGACCACACACTGCGCCTCGGCCCAGTAGGTGAAGGCCATGTGCTCAGGTGCGGCTTGATCTTGTGGAAGGAAATATTCCCTGCGATAAAGTACTAGGTCATTAGCTGGGTTGGGCATCAAGGGTCACAGCTGGTTAGCAGGTATGTGTGTATCTGTCATCGAGCTTTAGTTAAGCAAGCCTGGCAGGTGGCGAAGTTGTCACTCCAAATGGTTGTTGTACTGCAGTAGTGTGCGCTAGGCGATCAGTCCTGTTCGCCATGGTTTATTAATCACAAAGGTCGGTGCACATGTCTGGTCAACCTCAACAAAGTAGGTGCACCCTGCTCCCTGGGCGGGTTACGGGTTGCTCCAGTTAAGCAGGAAATGCCCCGCCCGTATAGCCAGAGTATATAGCCTGGTTGTGGAAGCGGTCTTCAAGCATGTGTGCTGCTGTTCCAGGTATTGGGGAAACAGGTGTTAGGGAGCACGAACTGCTAGAAGGCCTGCAACTTCAGGTTGCAGGAGGTGGGAGCCACATCAGCTTGAAGGGTAATACAGCGATGTTTAAGGGTAGAGCTCCCTCCTGGGAGGCCATCACATTCTTGCAGCGCATGTGAGGCACTGGTACATTCCCAGAGAAGGATAAACCGCTCCATGCGCAAGTTTGCAGAACAAGGGGCTTTGGCTTCATCAGGCATGAGCTATGCCGGGCGAACACCAAAGGTTAATTTGACAATGTTGGGGTGCACTTGCACAGGTGGGCTTGGATCTGTTCCTCTGGACATGAATGAGGCCTGGGAAATTGCAGGTTGCAGTGAGAAAGGAGCTGTTTTGGTGGGGGCTCTTTAGGCGACGGGGGCCGCCTCCAGAGCTGTGGAGGAGTTACAGGGCGATCTGGAAGCAAATGGGTACAGAAGAGTACCTCTGCAAGAGCACAATAGGGGTGCCAGAGCCAAATCCCAGGAGCCTCATGGGAGGGTCCTGGAACAATTACGTCGGCGCCCCGTTAGTCCTTCGGGCGGTTGTGGGCCTGAACAACCGGGGGCTTGCCTTGCTACGCTCCGCCCTGAAAGGGGCGTGAGTAATAGGGACCAATGTGTCACGTGATCCAGTAAGGGGATCACCCCCATAAGGGTAGCGCTGATTGGTTACTCCACAGTGCTTGGCTCATCAGGCGGGCAGGGCAGCATAGGTTGGTACAGCTGCCTGCCCTTGGATCGCCCGTAAGATAACCCACCATATTGCATACTTTTGTATGAAATAAACCTGCAGCACTAATTTTCCCAAACAAAAGTTGTGTTGTGTATTTATTTATGCATGCATACTCTGTTGTGGTGTGGGTGGGGTGTGTTGCCAATAATGGGACTATGCGGCTGCCCGCGGCCCGCAGGGGGCCACCCTAAACGGGCGGCCCCTTTAGTGCCATTTGGGCACTTCCCCACCCCCAATGATGTACGGGACTCAAGGAGGAGTCCCCCTACCAGACGCGTCACTTCCGGCACGCAGAGGAGGTGGGGAGGTATTTATGCCTCCCCCGGCCATCTTGGCGTCCTCTTTGCGCCGGACACGCCGTCTCCCACCCTACCGCTTACCCGGCGTGGGGTTGGCAGGCGAAATACATAGAACGTTGTAATGTTTGCTTCCTCGTTGCAGGAGGAGTTACAGGGCGATCTGGAAGCAAATGGGTACAGAAGAGTACCTCTGCAAGAGCACAATAGGGGTGCCAGAGCCAAATCCCAGGAGCCTCATGGGAGGGTCCTGGAACAATTACGTCGGCGCCCCGTTAGTCCTTCGGGCGGTTGTGGGCCTGAACAACCGGGGGCTTGCCTTGCTACGCTCCGCCCTGAAAGGTGCGTGAGTAATAGGGACCAATGTGTCACGTGATCCAGTAAGGGGATCACCCCCATAAGGGTAGCGCTGATTGGTTACTCCACAGTGCTTGGCTCATCAGGCGGGCAGGGCAGCATAGGTTGGTACAGCTGCCTGCCCTTGGATCGCCCGTAAGATAACCCACCATATTGCATACTTTTGTATGGAATAAACCTGCAGCACTAATTTTCCCAAACAAAAGTTGTGTTGTGTATTTATTTATGCATGCATACTCTGTTGTGGTGTGGGTGGGGTGTGTTGCCAATAATGGGACTAAGCAGTTGCCCGTTTTTCACAGGAATACGCTGCCCCCAGGGCAGCACGAGTTCGCGGCTGCCCTGGCGGCATCGCATTCATGGTAATAGGGCACATTTTCACTGTTTGCGCCCAGCGCACCTTTTTAAAAGTGCACCCGGCGCAAACAATGAAAATGCGCGATTACCATAATACGGCCCCAGGCGTCCGGAACCTCCTGGGAAGAATGCAAGAAGATCTTGGCAAACTGATGCAATTACCACCAGCAAGAGCGGGCTCTACTATTTCCTAAACTCCACGCCTCCCCCGCTAACTTCAGAATGTGGCTACTGCTTGCTAGAATGGTTCAGCAGAAATGTGCAGTGTACAACAGAGCAGGAACTCGTTTAAAATATGTGTAAGTGTGCAATGACACTAAGGTGTTAGTGGTCAACAAACCAGTACAAAGAATGAAATTACAATAAGTAAAATATAACCGCACACGCTAAGGCATCCGTGGGACTTTACACGCCAAGGCATCCGTGGGACTTTACACGCCAAGGCATCCGTGGGACTTTACACGCCAAGGCATCCGTAGGACTTTACACGCCAAGGCATCCGTGGGACTTTACACGCCAAGGCATCCGTGGGACTTTACACGCCAAGGCATCCGTGGGACTTTACATTTTCGTGGTGAGCATGTAAGCATTAAGACACATATGCAAGTGAATTTGCCTTCTTAAGATTTGGCGATGCTCATCGGTAAATGCCACATAGCCCTGTCCTGGAATCCAACAACAGGGCCTCGGACAGATGGGCACAGGGTCAAAGGAATTACTAAAATGGGCCGAAGCTATGAGTGGCCGGACTGTCCTTACCGGGCATCGGGCATTTCCCCGGGAGGCTGGAGGGTGGGGGCCGGTTTCGCAGCGGTGGGGGGCGGTTTTGTTACTGGGGGACGGTTTTGCAGCAAGCAGCAGTGCTTCACACTTGCACTCCCCCAGGGCTGCTTTGGGTTCCCCGTCCGGCCTCGAAGCCATGCATGCCAGCAGGCCCGATTCGGGCAGCAGACTCCCGATTTTTAGAGCCAGAAATGGCTTTACTTTAGTGTCTCCCGCACTGTTTGGATGTGAGTTAATGGTGAAAATACATTACCCCCCCACTCCCTCTTTCCTGTTTCGAAATGTTGGCATGTATGTGAAATGTAGAGCCCCGCCTTCACAAAACAACAAAAATAAAGGTGGCCGGGCACACAGTGGCAAAAGCCTGGGTCGAATAGCTGGCCAGGACAGGCCCCACGTGGCACGAAGATGTCAGAAGACCGCCTAGGTTCGATTCGAGGCGCATCCCGTCCCACAGACGCAGACTCAGGGCTCTAGGCGCGGCTGGCACTGACACGGTTAAGCCGTGCCGCCCGCTCACCTTTCTGTTGTGCCTGGGGGACAGATGGCTCAGAGGCGGGGAGGGCCTGCCCACTGTGTGTGCAAGAGCGTCCCGGGCCTTTTGTAACCCTGCTGCGGTGACACAACACAACCCTAGCACGCGAGCCTGGCTGTGGGCATGTGGGTGGAGGGCAGGCCCCTGCCCAGGGCCTCGTCACACGGGTGTCTGACAGCTCCGAGTCCCGCAAGCTGCATCTGCATACCTGCTCTCCATGGGAGCCGGTGCTCGGGCGCCATGACAGGCCTGTGCGTGCGTGCATGGACTGTGGGCATGCCAGTCCAATGACAGAATACGTGCAGTGTGCTCTCCATGGGAGCCGGTGCTCGGGCGCCATGGCAGGCCTCTGCGTGCGTGCATGGGCTGTGGGCATGCCAGTCCAATTACAGAAGCCTTACAGTGTGCTCTCCATGGGAGCCGGTGCTCGGGCGCCATGACAGGCCTATGCTTGCGTGCATGGACTGTGGGCATGCCAGTCCAATGACAGAAGCCTTACAGTGTGCTCTCCATGGGAGCCGGTGCTCGGGCGCCATGACAGGCCTCTGCGTGCGTGCATGGACTGTGGGCATGCCAGTCCAATGACAGAGCCGTGCAGTGTGCTCTCCATGGGAGCCGGTGATCGGGCGCCATGACAGGCCACTGCGTGCGTGCATGGGACTCTGGGCATGCCAGTCCAATGACAGAAGCCGTGCAGTGTGCTCTCCATGGGAGCCAGTACTCGGGCGCCATGACAGGCCTCTGCGTGCGTGCATGGACTGTGGGCATGCCAGTCCAATGACAGAAGCCTTACAGTGTGCTCTCCATGGGAGCCGGTGCTTGGGCGCCATGACAGGCCTCTGCGTGCATGGACTGTGGGCATGCCAGTCCAATGACAGAAGCCGTGCAGTGTGCTCTCCATGGGAGCCAGTGCTCGGGCGCCATGACAGGCCTCTGCGTGCGTGCATGGGACTGTGGGCATGCCAGTCCAATGACAGAAGCCTTACAGTGTGCTCTCCATGGGAGCCGGTGCTCGGGCGCCATGACAGGCCTGTGCGTGCGTGCATGGACTGTGGGCATGCCAGTCCAATGACAGAAGCCTTACAGTGTGCTCTCCATGGGAGCCGGTGCTCGGGCGCCATGACAGGCCTCTGCGTGCGTGCATGGACTGTGGGCATGCCAGTCCAATGACAGAAGCCTTACAGTGTGCTCTCCATGGGAGCCGGTGCTCGGGCGCCATGACAGGCCTCTGCGTGCGTGCATGGACTGTGGGCATGCCAGTCCAATGACAGAGCCGTGCAGTGTGCTCTCCATGGGAGCCGGTGCTCGGGCGCCATGACAGGCCTCTGCGTGCGTGCATGGGACTCTGGGCATGCCAGTCCAATGACAGAAGCCGTGCAGTGTGCTCTCCATGGGAGCCAGTACTCGGGCGCCATGACAGGCCTCTGCGTGCGTGCATGGACTGTGGGCATGCCAGTCCAATGACAGAAGCCTTACAGTGTGCTCTCCATGGGAGCCGGTGCTTGGGCGCCATGACAGGCCTCTGCGTGCATGGACTGTGGGCATGCCAGTCCAATGACAGAAGCCGTGCAGTGTGCTCTCCATGGGAGCCAGTGCTCGGGCGCCATGACAGGCCTCTGCGTGCGTGCATGGACTGTGGGCATGCCAGTCCAATGACAGAAGCCTTGCAGTGTGTTCTCCATGGGAGCCGGTGCTCAGGCGCCATGACAGGCCTCCGCGTGCGTGATGGACTGTGGGCATGCCAGTCCAATGACCGAAGCCTTACAGTGTGCACTCCATGGGAGCCGGTGCTCGGGCGCCATGACAGGCCTCTGCGTGCGTGCATGGGACTGTGGGCATGCCAGTCCAATGACAGAAGCCTTACAGTGTGCTCTCCATGGGAGCCGGTACTCGGGCGCCATGACAGGCCTCTGCGTGCGTGCATGGACTGTGGGCATGCCAGTCCAATGACAGAAGCCTTACAGTGTGCTATCCATGGGAGCCGGTGCTCGGGCGCCATGACAGGCCTCTGCGTGCGTGTATGGACTGTGGGCATGCCAGTCCAATGACAGAGCCGTGCAGTGTGCTCTCCATGGGAGCCGGTGCTCGGGCGCCATGACAGACCTCTGCGTGCGTGCATGGGACTCTGGGCATGCCAGTCCAATGACAGAAGCCGTGCAGTGTGCTCTCCATGGGAGCCGGTACTTGGGCGCCATGACAGGCCTCTGCGTGCGTGCATGGACTGTGGGCATGCCAGTCCAATGACAGAAGCCTTACAGTGTGCTCTCCATGGGAGCCGGTACTTGGGCGCCATGACAGGCCTCTGCGTGCGGGCATGGACTGTGGGCATGCCAGTCTAATGACAGAAGCCTTACAGTGTGCTCTCCATGGGAGCCGGTGCTCGGGCGCCATGACAGGCCTCTGCGTGCGTGCATGGACTGTGGGCATGCCAGTCCAATGACAGAAGCCTTGCAGTGTGCTCTCCATGGGAGCCGGTGCTCAGGCGCCATGACAGGCCTCCGCGTGCGTGCATGGACTGTGGGCATGCCAGTCCAATGACAGAAGCCTTACAGTGTGCACTCCATGGGAGCCGGTGCTCGGGCGCCATGACAGGCCTCTGCGTGCGTGCATGGACTGTAGGCATGCCAGTCCAATGACAGAAGCCTAATAGTGTGCTATCCATGGGAGCCGGTGCTCGGGCGCCATGACAGGCCTCTGCGTGCATGGACTGTGGGCATGCCAGTCCAATGACCGAAGCCGTGCAGTGTGCTCTCCATGGGAGCCGGTGCTCGGGCGCCGTGACAGGCCTCTGCGTGCGTGCATGGGACTCTGGGCATGCCAGTCCAATGACAGAAGCCGTGCAGTGTGCTCTCCATGGGAGCCGGTGCTCGGGCGCCGTGACAGGCCTCTGCGTGCGTGCATGGGACTCTGGGCATGCCAGTCTAATGACAGAAGCCGTGCAGTGTGCTCTCCATGGGAGCCAGTGCTCGGGCGCCATGACAGGCCTCTGCGTGCGTGCATGGACTGTGGGCATGCCAGTCCAATGACAGAAGCCATACAGTGTTCATGAGACGTGGGCGAGCCAAACAAACGAACAAGGAGAGCCGAGCCAAGAGTCTGGCTTGCTTCTATGAGCTGGGCACCCTGAGCCGAGCCATGAAAGTTTATCACATTTAAATCGTGCAAAAGACATCAGGTAAAAAAAAAAGTCTATTCAAAATTCAAAAACGTGTGTTTTGAACATGCGGAATTGTTTCACCGTATCACATCAGATAATATCACCGCATTCCAAGGCATTTATTAAAAGTGATAGAACTTCGAAACCTTCATGCCTCCCCTTCTGCCCTGACAACAATACCGATCGTGAGCTAAGAGGCAAGTCTGCTGCCATGTGCACCCTAAATGTGCCCTAGAGTCTTACTATAAATAGAGCAACATTATAGTCTTATGAAATGAAACACACTAGATGCTTTTGTATAGCCTGCATCATATGCTGTCATATGCAATGAAGAAAGAGGAGTGGAATATTTGCCTAGGATCACACAATTTGTTGAAGCAGGGAAACTGGGATTGATCCCATGGTTTTTGGTTTCACATTGTGCAGTTCAGCCAGAACGGTTGTCACATTTCCCAGTGAAAAATACCGGCCATTTGGTAAATTGTTTAAGGGTGGAGATGTGATACCCAAGTTGGAATTCATGCAAAGTCCTCTGTACTTATTTGTAACATGGATTTTCTGACTCTCTTTACTTTAATGATCAAATTACAGATCATTTCAGCAGCTCTAGAACACTGTTGAGAGCATTTTCTTATTGCATATGCTGTTTCAATTATGTCTTGGTAAGGAGAAAAATACTGTCTTTAGGACATTTCCCCAGTTGTTTTTACCGTCCTTAACAGTGTAACGTACTGGTCACACCGGTAAAATAATGGTCATGCGGTAGTTGGGTATGTCTCTGTCGTTAATTCTTGGCGCATGATCTTACAGCTTGCATGTCAGGTGGAAGCCGCATGAAAACTTGGTTGATTTTGGGCCCAAGGGTTCAAGAGGACCTTGAGTTGAGCCAAAGCCAGGCATGGGGCTCGAGCCTGCTCAAACCCTCCGTGACTCTGGCACCACCATTATTTAGTGGCAGCCGGTAATTCAAGCAGAGTGGGGTGTGGCCTGCTCACACAAGCACACTCACATCCATACATTCACACGTGTGCACACATTCACCACCATTCACCAACACACACATTCACAGCACACACTCAAAAATACACATACATTCATATATACACACATGCGCCATACATTTAAAAAACCTCTTACCAGGCTGCAGCAGTGATCTTGGGTGGTGAGAGGGAAGCTCTGCGATTCCTGAGGACTGAGAGCGTCGCCTTCTCTCATTGGATGCCCTTCAGCCAATGAGAGGAGACGGCAGTCCCTTACTCATCACAGAGTGGGATGGGGTCAGTGAGACTGCTGACGCCACCCCACTCTATAAAGAGCCTCACTGGTAGACATTCAGCCTTGGGCACTTTAAGGCTTAAAACTGAAGCACCCAGGTCTGAGGCTATCAATGATGCTCCTGCTCTTCATAAGGAGGAGGACCACCAAGTGCTTAGTGCCAATATCGGCAACACTCGCCACCCCACCATACAGCAATCTCCTATAGAAATAACCAAACAAGACACCTTCTTTGTGGAGAAAACTGCTGCAGGTTTATTAGCATTACAAATATGCCAACATGGTGGGTTATCTTACGGGCGATCCCAAGGCAGGCAGCCCCTCGCCGCCTGCCACCTGATGAGCCAAATTACACCGTGGCCTCCCCAACGGTGTTTGCCATATTTTGGGGGAGGGAAGACCCCTCCCACCAGTGGACCCACAGACCACGCCCCTGCTCACGCCCCATACGGGGCGGAGCCTGCCAGGCAACCCCCGGTTGCTCAGGTCCACAACCGCCCGTAGGACTAACGGGGCGCCGTCGCTCCTCCAGGGTCCAACGCGAGGACCTCCCTGTGGATATTTGGCCTTTGCACCCTTGTTGTGCTTCTGTACATGGTACCCGTATGTACCTACAGCCTCTGGATCGCCCTGTAACTCCGCCTGCAACACAAAATAATACATTAGATAAACCCCCCCTCCCCACACACCCCCAGCCTGAACGCCGGGTATGCGGTAGGGAGGGAAACGGCGTCAGGGGAATGGGCCAAGAGGGCGCCCAGGGGGCGGGGAGAGGTATATGTACCTCGCCCCCTCCCCGGAAGTGACGCGGCACCTGGACCACTGAGGGTCCCAAACACTGGAAGGCTGCCTCCTGTGCCCTCCTGTGGCACTAAGGTGGCCGCCCTCTTAGCGGGTCTCCTTCGTGGACCCCGGGCAGCCTGCATTGCCAGGCTGAGGAGGTCACGACCACAGGACTGTGACATCTTCAGCCCGGCAAAATTCATCTCAGGCAGCCATGAGCCTGCACTATTAGCGCAAGTATAGCACCAGGCTGCCTCACCCAAACATGTAGATTGTCTGTCAGGCTGACCTTTCCTCAGTCTGACAGATACTCTTCACGTTTGGAAAAAGCTGGAGGGGGCAGGGCCCTTCCGCCCTTAAGGACAGGCCGCCACTACTTTATTCATGTATGCCCCCTGTTTTCCATGGGACATTCAGGTTTTAAACACCAGTCTCTCGAGTCACATGATGTTGCTCGGACCATTGGTGGGTGTCACTGATATGTCCACTGAACAACTAGAGCTAATATTAAGGTATTGATTTCTTTTTGTAAAGTGATGAATGTCACAAAGGGTGGCGATGTGTTTCAAAGGACTGCTTGCATTTATTTAAGTTACAGTTGTGTCAGGTAGCACATTGGCACTAAGTATGTTTGCAGTTACCCTAGGTACAGTCATAGTGTTTTCAGGACTGTGAGCGCTGGTGAGTCATTGGCACTGGTTTGTTTAGTGGTACTCATCGTTTGTTCAGACTTTGGTAGAACGTATGTGTATTTGGAGCAGGGGAGGGGATATGTGTCATAATCCGCAAACAGCACTTACCGGCGGCCACCAGCATTCATCAGCTTTTGGCAGTATGCGTGTATAATGTCTTTCCCCCTCCTGATTTGTTAGAAGTGAGTTTTGTTTTGATTATTCTGGGAACAGAGATAAAAACAATGGGAACACAGGGATTGATGGATCTGACTTCATGAACATTTTTCTAGGAAACAACAGTTGTTGTTCATCCTTGTTTTACTACAGGTTGTTGTTTCTGACAGCTAGCAAACAACATAGTCAATACAAATGTGTCCATGTCCTACAACCAGGCGTCACTCATTGAGTTATTGTTTGGAAGAAATCTAGGAGTTTTTTTCACTGTATTCAATTTCCTTGTAGTTTGTGTATTTTCGCTGTACTTCTAGTGTTACAAAGGAAGTTATGGCTCTACCTAGTAAAATGCTCTCTTCCTCCTCCTTATTTAAATACTAAAGGTTGTTTTGTGACCTGTAGAGGTGGCCTGTTGGTCTGATAGAAAAAAGCCTGAACAGAGAGGTGAGGTTAGCTTCTTGACAGAAGATCACAGAGTCAGAATAAAAAGCGAATCAAAAGAGTGGCCAGGAGTACAGAGCGCCTCTTATCCAATTGGGGCTTGATGGGTTTAAGTCAGTGGTCCAGGGGTGCTGTCCCTTATCCCACTGGGGCTGAATGAGTTCAAGGGATTTGTCTGTTGTGGCTGTTATAGGGAACAGTATAAACAGGCTCTATCCCAATACCACCAGGACATCAAAACATCCAGGCATATGTTTATAATAAACCAAATTGAACAAGCAAACAATTCTCCAAAAGTCCTTTTTAGTATAGTATAGGATTTTATTTCCCCACAAGCATGCAGCAAATCCCCCCTGGAATCTCAGGAACTCTGTGACTCTTTGGCTAAGTACTTTCAGGAAAAGATAGACCACATCTATTCAAAATTTCCGGTCATTTCTTTGCAGGATTTAGAGACCACCATCGTGATAGGAGAGCAAGGGAAACTCCCTGTATACTTGACAGTTTTCAGCCTATCACCTTAGAGGAAGTATACAATTCCCTGGCCACAGCCAAATCTGGATCCCCTCGGGATCTATGTCCACCAAAGACAATATCTCTTTTAGCCACCAAGTGTGCCCCCGTGATCCAAAAGATCTTCAACCGCTCCATAGAAACAGGAACTATTCCCATTGAGTGGAAGGAAGCCTGCGTACGGCCCATACTAAAAAAAGCAACATTGGACCAACAATCGCTCAGTAACTACCGCCCGATCTCCCTTCTACCTCTTTTTGGTAAAGAACTGGAAGGCCTAATAAATAAGCAGTTGGGATCATACCTCAAACTTAATCACATCCTTGATCCCTCACAATCTGGATTCCGACCTGGGTTCAGTACAGAGACCGCACTCCTGGCTGTGACTGATTCACTGAGACAGGAGATGGATGCAGGAAGACCAGTGGCACTGATACTATTAGATTTGTCAGCAGCCTTTGATACTATCTCTCACCCAAGGCTCATAAACAGATTGCAGGCAATCGGAGTCCAGGGGACAGCACTAAAATGGCTGCAGCACTTTCTGTCAGATAGACAACAGACGGTCATCCTGGGGCCATACTCTTCAGGCAAAACACGTCTGGACAAGGGTGTACCGCAGGGCTCGTGCCTGAGTCCCACCTTGTTCAATATTTACATGGCCCCACTAGCAAAGATCGCGGAGCACTTTGGTTTTGAGATCATATCGTACGCTGATGATACTCAGCTGATGTTCACTATGGGCCAAGACTTGGAGTCGGAGAAACTACGTTTTTCAGCAGGAATGTTAGCAATCTCTAGCTGGATGACGGAGAACTGTCCCCAGCTAAACCCAGGAAAAACAGAGATTATGTTGCTTGGAAAAGCCCCAGCCATCTGGTCAGATGACTGGTGGCCTCATCAATTGGGTGCCACTCCCGTGCCCAAACAAACGGTAAAAAATCTAGGGATAAAACTTGATCAAGCCCTAACAATGAAAGATCAGATTGCAGCTATTACAAGCTCTTGCTATTACAATATGCGCCTGTTGCGCAGAATCTTCCCTCTCCTCCCCATACATGTCTGTAGAACCCTGGTTCAGGCAATGGTGATAAGCAGACTGGACTATGGAAATGCCCTCTTGGCTGAAGTCAATGATACTTTGCTTAACAAGCTCCAGGTGGTCCAGAACACCACGGCCAGACTTACACTGAACCGGCCTGCAGGCACCCCTTCCGCGCCTTTGCTGAAAGAACTACATTGGCTTTCAGTGAAAAAGCGCTCCCGTTTTAAAATCTGCTGCCTCACGTATAATGCCTTAAGAGGCAATGGCCCATGCTATCTCCAAAACAAACTAAAGACCTATGTTCCCGGACGCACTCTCAGATCGAGCACTCAAGCCCTTCTCTACGTGCCCCGAATCCACCAAACGCGTACCGGGGGAAAGTCCTTTTCCTGTCTCGCCCCAGGATATTGGAACAAATTACCTGTAAATCTACTAGAAACTCCCACCTACAGTAAATTCAGGAAATTACTAAAAGCCTACTTATATTAACTCTCTATGGTCCGTATCTCCAGTTAGGGTCTGCAACAGCGCCGAGATGCCCCCGGGTGATACGTGCGCTATAGCAAATAATAATAACATAACATAATAACATACTATTGAGGCTGGATGAGCTCAAGAAATCCCATTAGGGTTGGATGGGCTGAAGAGTTTGTTCTAGGGGTTCTGTGTCTTATTCCATTGGGGCTGATAGGTTCAAGGTATTCGTTGTTCGATGCTATGCCTTATCTCATTGGGGCAAACACAAAATTCTCAGAGGTTTTTTCTATAGGTAGCATTTTGACGTACCACTAAACGGATTCGAGAATAATGGGATTGATCACAATTGGGTTAGACATTATTTGTTTGTGCAACTCAATTTGCTTTTATTTTGCTGGTCATAGTATCACACCATTCTTAATCATTTGCAACAATTCATCACGTACACTTACATAAGGATAGAAAAATGACATATGTGAGAAGTTGGCCTGGTATATGCTGTCCACTAATTAAAGTGGGCACCTTGCACCAGTCCAAACGACCCTTATTGATGATTAGGTCAAAGATAACCTTTATGAAAGCTATCCTAGTGGTAGCTATGGAGAGCAGCCTTCAGGCTTAATCTTGAAGGAATGTAAAGCAGCTTGTTTTTCCAGAACAGAACCTCCTAAGTGACCAAATGAAAGGAGAACCACACAAGTGTTATATAAAAATATGTATTTATTACTAAACACTCTCTACTAATCTCTATGTGAGGTTAGAACATAAAGCACACAATACTTAATCAATAGAATGACAGTAAATAGCACAATACACAGCGGGCTCCAGGGGGAGACCGAACCATATACTAAAAAAATGGTATAAGAACAACGACTTCACTAGACACAGTGCCTAGAGCACGTAGAATCGCTGGGACCCCAAGGAACCACCCAAAGAAGTGACACAGGGAGCCCACGGAGGAAGGGTGCAGTGTGGGAACACAGACGCGAGCTCCGTACAAGTCTATGGGCAAGTCGCGGTTGGAAAATTACAGTTTAAGGACACTTCGGAGAGGACTTCAAGCAAACTCTTTGGAACATAGAAGGTTCTAAGGCCAGCACCCTTGTGAGTACCGAGGCACCCGTGTTACCTATCCCAGAGGAGCCGAGTGCATAGGGGTCAAGTGGTGTCGGAAACCCTCGTCATTTTCAATGGCGTGATGCGAAGAAGTGCTGCTGCCGGGAAGATGAAAAGTGTCCGGTGGAATCCAAGCCTGGATCCGAGGTGAGAAGAACCTGAAAGCAGAGGGGACAGAGTCTGGGTCACTTCAGGGTGACCAGGGGCTCGATAGACGAATGCCCACCGATGTCGGGTGCTTCAGGTGTGAAGATAGGATGCTTGACTCTGCAGCCACGGGGACCAGGAGACGTTGACGATGACCAACGTCCGGAGGTGAGCTGTCCCACGAAGGATGTCGAGTGCTGAGGGGTCAGTGTCCGGATTGAACACCAACAAGCCTTGCCAAAGGCAACCCACGCGGGCAGAGGAAACAAGTTACAGTGTGGACCAGCAAGGTCCAGGAGACTCTCCAAGCTATGGGGAGTCAGGGCACATCTGGAGCAACCAGGGAAGCCCAAGGAAAATCAAAGTGACCCTCGCCAGGACCCACAGGCCAACGGACCAGGGATTGTGAAGGGACCTCGAGCGGAATCGCAAAGCACCAGCCCACGGAGCACTCGTGGAGTGGAGGCCGGAGATCTTTGGTGGAAATGCTGCTCGGGACTACACGTAGTCCAAAGCACAGCCTCAGGGATCGCCGAAAAGCATATGCTGCTGCAAAAGTACAAGGTGCACAGGGGTTCGGGTTGCACGGTCCCCACGAGGGATACTGGTCTCAGCATTGCTAAAAGAGCAGATCGACCTCAGGGACGCTCGGGAACCCACCTCCTGTGTTGCAGAAACTTCGGAGTCCTCAGGAGCTCGGGAGATGCAAACCGGTCAGATGCGTTTTGGTGCCTGCTGCTGCAGGGGAGTAACTCCTTTACTCCAAGGGAGATTCTTCTGTTGTCCAGCGAAGTGTAGACCGTCGAAGTACTTGGTTTCTGCTTGCAGAGTTTAGTCCAGGTAATATCCAAAGTCCTGTAGTCAGGTTTCCTACTTTATACCCAAGGAAGGGGTTGGACTAACTCTGGGGACCCACCTAGGGGAGGGTCAGGACAGAGGGGTGGCTACACCCATGTCCTTTGTCCAGTTTCGCGCCAGAGCAGGAGCAAAAGGCTCCTGCAACCGGTTTGAGCTGGACTATGCACGGGGACACCAAATGTGCCCCCAGTGCAGACTTTCTGGCACTCTAAGAGTGCACCCACCCAGCCCCAATACACTAAAGCCTGTCTGGGAGGTGGTCATACCTCCCGGTGACAGGAAACCTATTGTCAGGCCTTCCTCTGCTCGAGCTTGGCTCAGCAGCAGGAGGGCAGACTCGTGTCTGTGGCTGGCAGCATCCATTTTGTGCTGCCCAGGTCGAGAAAGCTGGTACCGGGTAGACCGGTGACCCATAGTAGTGGTTCTACAAGGGAGGAATCATACCTCCCACACCAGTCACTGGTGTGGGAGGTATGATTCCAAGGTGTTTGACACCAAACACAACATGTTTCTAAGCAGCCGTTTTAAAGTTAGCATTTACTGCGAGGTTATAATGCACTTAAGTATATATGGTTGGCTGCATCACAGACAACCCCGGAGAATAGATTCCGAAGGCTGCAGAGGGGCTCTGCTCATGCAGGGGCACCCTCTTACACAAACCCAGCACCCTGCCTTCAGGATTGATAAGGCCTGCCATAGGGGTGACTGATAGGTTTATATGTGTAGTGATTTAGAATAGATATAGGTAACCTATATCTAAGTAAGGGGTGCATGCACCTCCTTACACAGGTTGCTGTAGCAGACCTGTGGTGTCATTTTGAATGGCCTCGCAGGGGTGGCACAATACATGCATCAGCCCCTGGGAGGCTTCTGGGGTACCTATGCCCTGGGTACATGGTGTTCCATACACTAGGGACTGATAAGGGTACCCCAGAATCCAATCTGGAGTGTACCTAAAGTACATGCAATCAATTTAGGGAAAAAGCAGATAGACTGGGGTCCTGAATAGCAGGATCCCAGTCAGACTAGTCAAAAACCAGCAAAACACCAGGAAAAAAGTGGGGGTAACCATGTAGTCAGATTCCACCTTCCTACAACATACACAACATTTTTTGTACAAATATAACGAATCCCATGCACAAATAGTCCTCGTTAACTACTTTAGTTTGTAGGTGTTTCCTAATTAATTGCAGAAAGTCCACCTTGTGTTAGTTCCTTCAATAAATCAAGCTCAACCGATGTTGGGGCTATAACTTAGTCCCAAAGGTTTGTGGTTGAAAGTTTAGTTGGGTTTATTCTTATGGGTGTATTGAGGAACTTCGCAAAAAGTAATGGTCAACTCGTTTCGGCCCCTGCCTTTTGGGCCTCCTCAGGACATTAACACAAGGACGTAGGACACATACAGATCTTACAATCAGTCAACAGGGCATTCATTTCTTCATCTATACAACAGTGCCAGCATGAATCAAAGTGATGCTCAAAAACAAAGGACTCAGTCAATCTATGCACTAGATCCAAAAGACCACACAGCTGTTGTGGCTTTCTCCTGTCTGCATCTGTGTCGGATACTTGAGTTCACTCGCCTTCTCATTTCATTGACATGAGGTACCGTACATTTCTATGATCAGGTCAAATTGTAATCTTATGTTGAGCCAACTCCGGGTAATATCAGTGGCGTAACGAAACTTGAGGGGGCCCCCCTGCAAAGTACATGGAGGATGCCCCCTCTCCCCAGCCCACAACCTACCACTTTTGCTGAGGGGGTCCCCTGGAGCTCGGCCCCCCGCACCACGGTGGATGCAGGGGATTATTTCACACCACTGGGTAATGTCACCAATAAATCAATGCCTCTTTTACAGCCAAAAGTTATTTATTGTATAATTCACTTCTGCAGTATTGAGGTTTCTGGTGAAATAGGTTAACAGATGATGTACGGCCCCTGTCTCTGGATCTTTTTGGGCCAAAATTGCTCATACTGCATAACAAGGAGCATCCATTCCCAGGATAAAGTGTAATTCTCTGTCTGGGTGTTTTAGAATAGAGGCAGTAGTGAAGACCACTTTAAGGTTTATTTCACAAATCAAATAGGACCTCCTTTTGTGTAAGTCAAGAGATAGGCATTACAATCTCTGAGAGCACATTCACAAAATGCCAGTAGAAAATGGTGAATCCCATAAACTTTTAAATTTCCTTCATGGATTTAGGAGTTGGTCAATCCTCTACAGTCTTGACTTCATCTTGGTCCATGTATACTCCTTTTATCAGAGTTCTTGGACCCCAATAAAACACTTCAGTGACTTCAAATAGAAATGTTTCCATCTTAGCAAACAAGGAGTGTTCTCGTAGCCTCTTCAAAACCTCTCCGACATGTTCTCGGTGTTGTTCAAGAAATTCTGAACATTTTAAGGTATCATCAAGGTAAATGACCACATTCAGATCCTAGAAGTTATGTTACGTATCTCTAAAAATATTGTTGACACAATGTTGTAATGCTGCTGGAGTCTTACACCGACCAAATGGCAAGACCATGTTTTCAAAATGCCCTATTGGGTGTTGAAGGATGTTTTCCACTCGTCTCCTTGGCTGATATAGGCACTTTCCAAATCAAATTTGGAAAATATCCTGGCAGATCTGATCTGGTCTAAGAGAACTGATTTGAGAGGTAAGGTATAACTATTGTGTACTTGCATTAAGTTCTCTGTGGTCAATGCACGGCTGGCACTCCCCATCTGATTTTGGGATGAAGACGATAGGAGCACCAGCTGGAGAGACAGAACGTTGAATAAACCACTTCTATAGATTTTCCTTTACGTAATCCCGAAAGGCTGCATCTTCATTCACGGTTAGCATATACTTTGCCCATGAGGAATTTTACCTTCTGGAGGAAGATCAGTGGTAAGTGATTTGGCTGGTGTGGTGGTAACTGGTCTGCCCCTTTCTTACAGAACACATCTTCAAAGTGTTTTTAAGGTTCTGGGTTAGGGATCAAAGGAGATTCCTTCATTAGTGCCCCACAAGTTAAGGGCAGTTCTTGCCTCAGACCTTAATGCGGAAAACACTTCATATTGTTGCATTGGGAAGAGAAAGCGATGATCTGCCCCTTCCAATCAATCTGAGGATTATACTGGTGAAGCCAATTAGTCCCTAAAATCACTGAGAAGTAGTAGCATCAAAAACATCAAAGTGTGTGTTTTCGATATGTCCATTTTCTAAAGCCGTCACCAATCTGTGGTTTACCAACAAAGACCTATCTTTAGCAGGGCTTTATCATCAATTCCCAGAATGGCTTCTGGTTTCTCTTTTTCTTTGTTTGGGAAGCCTACGCAAGGTATGAAATGATTGATCCATAAAACATCTAGAGGTTCGATAGTCCAATAGGGCCAACAACCTCACAGGTCCTACAGTTGATAAGATGTGCATGGGCATCTGGAAATGAGCTTTTGTTTTGTCTTCTGTCTGTAGGACGAACTGCTTGCTTGGGGGAACCTGACCGATGTTCGTCACTTACGATTGGAACCTGTAGTTCCCCACCAACTGAGAAGAGTCTCTGACAAACTGTCCGGTGTTTCCACGGTATATCCTTAGTCCACTATGCCGCCTTCTTTCTCCTCAGAAGTGGGAGTCTTTCAGAAATTACTGATCTGCATCCGTTCTTGAGGGGACTTCACCAAAGTTTCTGCATTCTCCACTGAGTACTTTATAAAGATTCTTCTGGGGTACAAGGGTCTTTCTGTGAGCCTTTTCTTTTTCCGAGTGTTGCAATGTTAAATCTATTAGTGATGCTGATAAGGTAGGCTGGTTCACCACACTACATAAAGCCTCCTTTAGTTAATCTGATACTTCTTGATTACAATGTGGATTCATCTGTCCAGCCGGCCTCAGCCACTAGCTGCTGGTACTATAATAAGCAAAGATCTCTGTGAACCTTGTCGTAGAGTGAGCAGTCCACAATGTGCAGCTACTCCGCTCTGTTTTCCGCCAAAAATCTTTGTAAATTGTTGTACAAATGTCTGAAAATAGGAAAGCCAGGGGCTCTAATTGAAGATTAGAGGACTGGCCCATGCTGATGCATCTTGCAAATGTGATAAAATAAATGCGACTTTGGACTGATTGGTAGTAAACTGCTGTGGTTTAACCAAAAATGCAGATTACATTGGGCCATAAAGGTTTAAAACTGCTGAGGATTTCCAAAGAATTTCTGTGGTGCTGCGATGAGTGATCATAAAAGGAGTATAAGGGGTGAAACTCCACCAGTGTTCTCACCATTAGAGGATAGAATACTAGACGGCCACCTTCCAGATAAGGCAATTTCCTTGATTTATAAAAAAACTTATAAACAATGTACCTGACCCCCTCCTCCGACTCCGAGCTCACTGGGACCACGACGTAGCTGGACTGGATGATGGTGAATGGTTAGAAGCGCTTGCATCTCCTAGAGAAACGGCTATCTCATCTAGGCTGAGGCTAGTCCAGCTCAAAATACTTCATAGAATATACCACTAGGGGCCTACGTTGATGAAGATGGGCTTTAGGGTTGACGCTGATTGTATCAGGGGATGCGGGCAAGACGGCACATTCATACATACACTCTGGGAGTGTTCAGTAATCCAGGGCTATTGGGCGAGGGTGACAAGTTGTATGACAGAAGTCATGGGGGTAACGACCGACTGCAATATCAAGCTATGTCTCCTAAACATCTGGGGCCCTACAGACTTAAGCACCAAAGAGAAACTATGGGTGTCACTGGGGATGATGGTCGCCAAGCGGAATATTGCAAAACTGTGGGGGGCGAGAGAAAAGCCGTCCCTGAGGCTCTGGGAGAACGATATGGATCATTGTATGTTTACCGAAAAAACTGTATATGTATCAAGAGGTTGCCCCAACAAGTGGTCGCAGATATGGCAAAAATGGAACACTTACAGAGGAGAGATCTGTGAACCACCGATGGACATACAAAGAGTGGACGTTGAGTAGAAGTCACTAGGTCACAATACTGTACATTCTCCGCCCAGGCTGGGGATACACTTTCAATGTGGTTTGTTGCCAAATGCTGCACTGAATATAACAATGCCTGTAATTCGTTTTTCAAGTATAATTTGATTTCAATAAAAAGAACTGATAAAAAAAAAGAAAAGGAGTATAAGGAAAGCCTGGTATGGGAATTCCACTGACGGCGTCGGCATTATCCGTGGTGAGAGTGGGCCCCGTTGGAGGTGGAGCTCCTGCTGGCAATGTGTGAGTTTAGTTTTCCCCAAATAACTGATTACACTTATCTAACAAGAAGGATCACTCCTGGCGGTCCATGTCTGGTCCCTTTGCAATTCTATAAATTGGCTGGCCATATCCTCGAAAGGATTGGCCTCTGTGTCCGCAGTTGTTGGTCTGGCAAACTATCACCACCCTTGTAATGTGGATGGAGGGACAGCAAGTCTTCTCCCACCTTCTCCCCTTAGAGGTGACCCCACTCCCTGTACCAGTATCCATGGGAGCAGGGAGCATCTATTGGAACATAAGGGAACAGAGGTAAGGGAGGAGATAGAGGAAGTGAGATAGCAAGACCCTCGTTTCCAGCAGGATATTTGTCCGGAGACTGGACTCTCTGAGTTGCAGGATGGCACAGCGTTGCAGCGGTGTACTATGACCCACAGTCAAGAAGAAAAATCAAAAGGCAGAGAGTGTTTCAGTGACTCTACTGAACTGTATAATAGGTAAGTATATTGTCAGAAGAGTGAGTTGCTTACCGGTGTGAGAGGCAGCGTTGCTGTAACTAGCTCCTGTCTGCCCCTCCCCTTCCTGATACACTCCTTGATTCAGAGCTGGAGTCACACAACAGACTTCTCCCAGATGCTTTCCGCCCCCGTCTGGACCAGCTCACTCTCCAGCTACAGGCTTTGGAACAGATTATTAAATTGCTGCTCCAGAATCTCCTCTCATATTAAGAGGGGTGTGGTGGTCCCCTGAATAACCGTAAAACGTTGAATCTTTAGAATGACCTTTCACCCTCTACACTTGGGTGTCATCATACCATGGGTACTGAGGGGTGAAGGGTTTAACTAGATTGCAAAAAAAGAAGCATAAAGCTTCCGTTTTGATCACACTGAATTGTAGCATTTGTACAGCACCTCACCCCTCTTAAAGATGCATTGAATTTGTTGTGCCTGGCTAGTAGAGTGCTGGTTTGTTGACCCTCTCTGGAAGAGTATTGGTATGGTGCAGGTGACTCGAAGGCCTGCCCTTGTTATTGGGCCTCAAGTAGAAATATGCAAATTGCTTGAGTACCAAAGATGAAATGCTCACCTTTCACCGGTAAGGTAGAGTCCTGGTCACCTCAGCCAAAAAGGGGAGTTCCATAGCAAGGTACAACAAGCATTGGCATAGCCAATAGGTCTCGCTTTTGGGACCTTATAAGTATTTAGTTTTGCAGCACAATATCCTTGGTGCAACAACATCAGCTGTTGCATGGCTAAACCTTGTACCTTATAAGTATTTAGCCATGCAACAGTTGATGTTGTTGCACCAAGGATATTGTGTTGAAGTTATCCAGCACAATATCCTTGGTGCAACAACATCAAGTGTTGCATGGCTAAACACTTATAAGGTCCCAAAGGCGAGACCTATTGGGTATGCCAATGCTTGTTTTGTATTGAATGCTTGTGCCTGTCATGTTAGTATGTATACTCGTATTGAGTTGTAGTTTTGCAGTTTTTTTTTATTTTTATGAACAGAGGTACACTGATTGCCAGTGGTACAGCACAAGCCCTTGGAACATTGTATAGATAGATAACAGGGGGTGTTTGAGGGCGTTACCGCTGCCAGATGTGGCCATGCATTGTGAGGGGTTTGTGTGTGTGTACATATATTCCTATAGCTCTATCCACAACTCTGTTACAAAATATTATTTTCCATGAGTTCCTTGTAGTTTTCAGCGACTGTGCCTTTTATTTCTTCTCTGGAAGATGATCTCATGCGCTGTGCGAAGAGCAGCAGCGTGCTGTTCGCTCACAATGACGAGTCCTGCTTCTGTTGTGTGCAAATAGCAGGAGACAAGGAGGGGGCTGCTGGGGGGGCCTAACTAGGTCAGACAAGCGAGTGGGCGGTGAGAGAAGGTCAGTGAGCCCTGGGGGCAGCGAGAGAGCGCGTTTCGGACACAGCTAGGAAAACAGTGTATCACAGGGAAGGGAAACGGAAGGGTATACGTAAAGGAGGAGATCAAATGGGGGGCAGGGACTAGCAGCACCTCAGCAGATGCAGTGGTACCGGGCTCACTGAAACGGCACTAACCCGTTTGTAATGTCCGCTCTATTTAAATCTGCATAGCTATGGCTGTATTTTATTTGACAACAAACAGAGTGGGCGGGGCTTGGTTGCACCAGGTTTTATGGCACCCATACTGCAACACCGGTAGAAGGTGGGGTGATAAGGGATTAAGGGGATAAAAAGGGTATAGAAGTAACACGGAAAAGCGAGGACACTGGAAGACGTATGCTGTGAGGAGGACCGCGAATAATGAATAAAAAATGGAACAGCACAGTCCGCGCTAGCAGGGTGCAGTGGGAAAGGGGATAAAACAATGAAAGGGGGGGCATAAAGAATAAGCCGAGCCAACGCTGCCTATTCCTTCAAGTTACCCAGATTATCGTCGAATGAAGGGAGAAGAGTCATCGAAAGTAAAGAAACCTTCTGCTGCTGTCCGTTATGTCTGCAGGGGCTATGGGGATCACAGAGGTTCATCCAGGCAACGCAACAGCTCCAACGCGGTCACGTAGGGAAAGCGGGCGGAAATGTTAGAAGCTGCTGACAGTGGACACGGGCGCCATTGCTAAAGTCCCACAATTTACGGTTGCTGGAAAAACAAGCGCGCGCGCCTCGCGGTCGAAGTAAAAAAAAACAAGCCCGGCTTCAAAAGTGGTGCGCGCGCGAGCGAAAGTGAAAGCAGCGCGTTTGCACATATGTTTGCAATTAACGCGAGACGCGGCGGGGGAGGGGCGGAGGAGCGTTGAGAAAGCAATCAAGTGAGAGGAAAGCCAGATGGCGCCTGATCGGGCGCTGAAAGCTGGCGGCTGCGCGCGTGCACGCTTGCGTGTTCGCAAGCTGGTAGCCAGCAAAAGCCTCTGGCAGCACTTTAAAAAGCACACTTACTAAATGTCTCGCAGGGCAGCGCATGCGCTGGCTCAGGCGAGACCTAAAAACAGGATCCAAGTAGTAAAGCCGAATTGCAGGGGAAGTCAGGAGTTCATGAGAAACTATAGCCTTGTCAAAAAACAGTGATCAGTCCAAGACAAAATCAAAGGGACGTATAGGTAGTAAATCGAAGGGAAAACAAGGGAACTGATAACGTGAACAAATGACAAAGGAAAGGAAACAATGTAAGCTAATCCTCAATCGAAAGAGTCCAAACAATCGAAGTTGCCAGACATAGGGACTGATTTATATTTTGGGGAATGGGTTACTCCGTCACAACAGTGACGGATATCCCGTCTGCCGAAATATAAATCCCATAGGATATTATCGGATTTATATTTCGGCGGACGGGATGTCCAAACCGTTGTGACGGAGTAACCCGTCCGCCGAAATCTAAGTCAGGCCTATAGTCTTCAAGTTCCACTATTTACTTAAAGTGCTCTGCCCTCCCTGACCTGGAGTTCAAGTTCTTGTCCTCAGGTGGCTGTGGCAAAGTGTATTGGACTCGACCCCGGAAGATGTTGTCCTCCATGATTGTAGTCTCCATTGCCTTGTTCTCAGTCTCCTCCTTCTGGTTCTCTTCCTGATCCTCTTATGTGGTGTTTTACTTTGAAATCTGACATGCGCCATATCTCATTGAGGCTACATTGTTTTAGGAAATTACATTATTCCATTTTGACTGTACAACGCATATCTATGGGATTTAATTTCTAGGCAGTGAGCAAAGGGACTGCAGACTGCGCCTACACCGGTGAAGTTGCCTCTCAGCTCTGGTGCAGGCAGAAAAGTATCACTGTGCATAAATCAGCAAAAATGCTTCCAATAGTCCAGTTGCTGTAGTTGTTAGAAGGCTAATATAAATTGCTTCTGTTTTTTTATTAGGTGCATTTAGAATATTGTTTGTTCATGCACTTTGTTATTCCCCTGTTTGGGTATAGTGTGTTATTCCACTGGCCTTGGGTGGAGTTACAAGATCCTGCTCGGCTATAGTTTGTTATTCCTTTGGCAATTGGTAGAGTTACAAGACCCTGTTTGGGTATAGTTTCTAATTCCGTTGCCAATGGGTGGAGTTATAAGATCGTGCCTGGGTATAGTTTGTTATTCCGTTGGCACTGGGTGGAGTTACAAGATCCTGCTTGGGTATAGTTTGTTGATCTGTTTCAACTGGGTGGATTTACAAGATCCTGCTCGGGTATAGTTTGTTATTCCATTGGCACTGGATGGAGTTACAAGATCCTGTTTGGGTATAGTTTGTTATTCCATTGCCACTGGGTGGAGTTACAAGATCCTGCTTAGGTACAGTTTGTTAATCCGTTGGCAGTGGGTGGAGTTACAAGATCCTGTTTGGGTATAGTTTGTTATTCCATTGGCACTGTATGGAGTTACAAGATCCTGTTTGGGTCTACTTTGTTATTCCATGGGACCTGGGTGGAGTTACAAGATCCTATTTGGGTATCGTTTGTTATTATGTTGGCACTGGGTGGAGTTACAAGAATCCGTTGGGTATAGTTTGTCATTCCGTTGACATTAGGTCGACTTTAAGATCCTGTTTGAGTATAGATTGTTATTCCAATGGCACTGGGTCAAGTTACAAGATCCTGCTTGGGATCTTTGCTATTCCATTGGTAGTGGGTGGAGTTACAAGATCCTGCTTGAGTATTGTTTGCTTTTCCGTTGGCACTGGGGGGAGTTACAAGATCCTGCTTGGGTGTAGTTTGTTATTCTGTTGGCACTGGGTGGAGTTACAAGATCCTGCTTGGGTGTAGTTTGCTATTCTGTTGGCACTGGGTGGAGTTTCAAGATCCTGTTTGGGTATAGTTTGTTATTCTGTTGGCTCTGGGTGAAGTTACAAGATCCTGTTTAGGTGTACTTTGTCATTCCGTTGGCACTGGGTGGAGTTACAAGATCCTGTGTGGGTATAGTTTGTCATTCCATAGGACCTGGGTGGAGTTACAAGATCCTGTTTGGGTATAGTTTGTTATTCTGTTGTTACTGTGTGGAGTTACAAGATCCTGTTTGGTTATAGTTTAGTTTGTTAATCCATAGGCAGTGGGTGCAGTTATGAGACCTGTTTGGATATAGTTTGTTATTCTGTTGGCACTGGGTGGAGTTACAAGATCCTGTTTGTGTATAGTTTATTATTTCATTGGCACTAGAGGGAGTTACAAGATCCTATTTGGGTACAGTTTGTAATTCCATTGACACTGGTTGGAGTTAAAAGATCCTGCTTGGACATAGTTTGTTATTCCGTTGGCATTGGGTAGAGTTGTAAAATCCTGCTTGGATATAGGTTGCTATTCGATTGCCACTGGGTGGATATACAAGATCCTGTTTGGGTATAGTTTGTTATAGCATTGGCACTGGGTGGAGTTACAAGATAATGTTTAGGTATAGTTTGTTATTCCTTTGGCACTGGGTGGAGTTACAAGTTCCTGTTTGGGTATAGTTTGTAATTCTGTTGGCACTGGGAGGAGTTACAAGATTCTGCTTGAGTATAGTTTATTTAGTTGGCACTGGGTGGAGATAAAAGATCCTGTTTGCGTATAGTTAGTTGGCATTGGGTGGAGTTACAAGATCCTGTTTGAGTACAGTTCGTAATTTCATTGGCATTGGGTGGAGTTACAAGATCCTGTTTAAGTATAGTTTGTAATTCCATAGGCACTGGGTGGAGTTACAAGATTGTGTTTGGGTATATTTTGTTATTCCGTTGATGCTGGGTGGTATGACAAGACTGCATATGAGTGAAGTGATTCACACTATTGGTGCTGGGTGGAGTTAGGAGACCATGTATGGATGCAGGGTGAATTACAGTGTAAAAATGTACAAGTATTAGTGACCGAGTATTAAAGCTATTCTTGCCTCCATAAAAGAAGAGGCTGGAGATGATTAGAAAATATGTGTGATAGTAGAAAAGGTCTTTTGTATCCCTCAGGACTGTCCGAACTGATCCTCTTCGTAAATTGTTCTGCAGTATTTGCTGCTTAACGTTGGTGTTCGCTTCTTGAGAGTGGATACAAGGGTGCTTAGTTTCTGAATTCGGAGTAGGAGCAGATTAGCTGATGTTTTCTGCATTTTGCTTCCTCCTGGGTCTGAAGTAACCAAATCATTTGCACGAGCTCCAACTTCTAGAGCCTTATAGTATCCGAATAAAGCATTATTTTGAGAATGGTGTTTTTAGGAGTCTTGGATTTGTCGGTCTCAGATTCTTCATTCTCTACAGATAATGAATTATGGCCACTTGTCCCGGGGCATAACACATCCATAAGTGACTTTCCTCAAGCTCTTTTCTGGTTATTAAAATTTTAAGACATCTGCATGCGCTCTGGTAAGCTGCCAGTCCTCAGGTCCAGGTTTAGACTTAGTTTTGTCTCCCATCCAAAGTATTGTAGAAACACTTGAGACAGCCCCCTTTACGGTAAACTATGTTTACCACGCAACAGACAACGCAGTACTTTACAACGTGTCGTTGTTACCACGCGTCATTACATCGCAAGTCGTTTCAACGACTTGCTCTAGGGGGCGTGCGACACCAGGGAATGTGTTGGATTTTAAATCCAACACCTTCCCTGCTGTTGCGCAAACTGGAGTAGGAATAGTAATTAATACTATTCCTAAGTCCAGCGCGCCCCCTAGAGCAAGTCGTTGAAACGACTTGCGATGTAATGACACGCGTGGTAACAACGCGGTCGTTGTAATGACCGCGTTGTTAACTACCGCGTTGTAAAAGCACGCTTTGTAACGTGCTATATTTCCCCCTTACAGATTGTGCTTTGCAGACACCAGAAACGACTTTTTTGTCACTGGTGAGGAAGTTGCAGTTGGTCCAAATACATTGCTTTGCACAGAAAGGTAAGATGAAGGCAGCACACTTCTTTGTAATAAAAAGTGCACTGTACTATCTTTACGGGGTTCTAGTGTTACACACCATGAAGGTGCTGTATTGAAGCGCACTGGGTTTTCATTTTACAATAAGTACATGTTGGTAAGATCCTTCTTGAGGTGAGTGCTGTCTGCCTGGCTCAGAAGTACTTAATGCAGCAAGGGCAGCGCTAGCGTAGCAAGGATGCCCTGGGCCCCGGTGCAAGCAAGGAAAATGGCACCTTTTACTGCTGCTGGGGTAATAAAATACAGCATTTTTCAGGGTTCAATGGGGCACCTGCTGCACCAATGGTGGCTACGCCTCTGAAGGGAAGGAGGCTTTAGGGTACAGACAGACATCTTCACAACCATGCACTGCCTGAACTGGGGATGAGGAGTCTTTCTTCGCTTTCCATTGTCTGACAATGGAAACACGTGAAACTAACCAACACCACCCTTTTGCCAAGGGTTTATCTATAACCCGGGAAGGTATTTGCCAATGGAGAAAACAGACTTCACTAGGCCCCTCCCACTCGCAGGCTACATGACTCCGCCCCCAGTGCATATTTGGCATCCTCTCTGCAGTGGCCTTTCCTAAGTTCCTGTCTATTCCACCCCTTCCAGTTACACTCCGTGATTCAGAGGTGCAGTCACACAACAGACTGCTCCCAGATGTTTCCCGCCCCCGCATGGACCAACTTACTCTCCAGCTATAAACGCTTTCTCCAGACGCTCTTCTTAAGAGGGCTGCAGTGCTGGGCCGGACTGGGAACTTAAAACAGCCCTGGCAAAAAATGATAAATTCAGCACCCATGTGCAGACATGCTAATGCACGCTAGTACCAGAGCAACTCCTTCAAGTTGCCGCGGGATCGCGTGAGGTACCCCACCCTCCGGCCTCCAAGTGTCAAAACCGGCCTCCTGGGACTCCAACCTCCCAGGGATTGCCCGACTGTCCAGTCTGGCCATGATGCAGTGATCCCTGATAACCCTTAAAACTTCGATTCTTTAGAATGACCTTTGACCCTCTGCACATGGAAGTAGTCATCCTAAGGCTACGGAGGCATGAATGAAGGATTTGTCTAGAGAGTCACGGACATTGATTTGTAGCATTGGTATAGCGCCTCCTACTCCTGACAGATGCGTCGAGGTTTGTTGTGTGACTGGTTGGCAGAGCTTTGGCCTGTAGAATGTCCTATGTGGAAGAGTGTTCGTGTGGCGCGTGACTCAGAGGCTCGCCTGCTCTTCTTATTGGCCCTCCAGCAGAAATATGCAAATTGTCCTGATGTCTTTTACAATTTATTTAATCGGACAAATCGAGTTTATGTCTATAAAAAGTGTACATTACTGGACTTGGATAAGCACTTCAAAGCCACACTTGGCACAAAGAGGCGGATTGAAACTATGGGCGAATATTGCATCCCTTGCGGCGAGTTTTGAGTTTAGAAGACGTAAACTCTTCCACGTTGTCCAAGTGCAACATATGATTAATGCAGTTATCAAACAATATTCACATTATTTCCCTAGGTCTCGGGGACCGTGAGTTTACATGGAGGACGGGGAGGAGTCAAGCCAATCAAGAACGGGGGGGGCGTTCAAATAACTCTTCTGCTTGGAGGGAGAAAAGCAAACATGTAGGGTGTCTGCTGTGCAAATATGCATAACCACTCTGCAAGTGCCGTCCTTACGAGGGAAGAACTCCTGATCACAGAAATACAGCGCTTCGAAGGCTAAACAAGGCAAGTGGGGGAGTAAATTTATTTGTTTAGAGGTCTTATAAAGCACTTGGCTACCCCATTGGGGTTTCCAGCGCTAAAAACGTCAAGTTCGGTCTATCCCGGTCCCACTAATTTAGAACAGCCAGGTCCTTAACTGTCTTCGGAAGATCGTCAATGATGGACAGTATCTCAGAGATTCAGGGAGCGGGTTCCATAGCGCAGCGCCCTGAAACGCAAAAGACCGGCCTCCCATACATGCAGGCGCGCAACACCCATTGGGCTGAAAGGGCTTCAGCCCCTCCCCCCCGTCGTGTGTGTCAGCCCGGCTGAGACAGCTTCCCGGGCACACACACACCCGCACCCGAGTACTTCACAGGTCTTTAAAAGACCATTTACTTGCCAACGAGGCTTTGTTGTTTTGTCACCCCTTCTTAGAGCCCCTGCATCTCCACTCTGACTATCGCTGGAAGAATTAGCCACCCCCGAAATTTTTAGTAGCCCCCCCTGAAATGTGGCTCTAGTTGCGCCTCTGCATACATGTGCGTTTGACTAAAGGGACAATGCACAAGGAAAGTTCACAAGAACGGAGGGTCCGGGAAGGTTGGCTTTCACGAATTCTTGCAGATATTGTGGGCCAACCTCTGCTCTAGGTTTGTGCACCTAAGGTTTTAAAATTAATTCTCTTCTCCACTGCAAGCCAGTGGAGTTCCCGTAGATTTTCGGGAGTATATAGAGCATGGGTACTCACAAACGTTCTCTCGGGGGCCAAATTTACAGTGTGGTTTGTGGCCGAGGGCCGCACCGGTGGGGGCGGGGTCAGTGGAGGAGGGGGGCGGGGCTAGAGCAAAAAAAAAAACTATGACCATGAGGTTGAACACAGGCCCCTGCAGCGGACGCCTTCGTCCACTGAGCCACCAGACCCGGCATACACACCTCTCTCTCTCTCTATCTATCTCTCTCTCTCTCTCCCTCCGTCTCCCTCCCTCTGTCTCCCTCCCTCTGTCTCCCTCCCTCTGTCTCCCTCCCTCTGTCTGTCTCCCTCCCTCTCTGTCTCCCTCCCTCTGTCTCCCTCCCTCTGTCTCCCTCTATCTGTCTCCCTCTGTCTGTCTCCCTCCCTCTCTGTCTCCCTCTCTCCGTCTCCCTCTCTCCGTCTCCCTCTCTCCGTCTCCCTCTCTCCGTCTCCCTCTCTCTGTCTGTCTCCCTCTGTCTGTCTCCCTCCCTCTCTGTCTCCCTCTCTCTGTCTCCCTCCCTCTGTCTCCCTCTGTCTCCCTCTATCGGTCTCCCTCTGTCTGTCTCCCTCCCTCCCTCTCTGTCTCCCTCTCTCCGTCTCCCTCTCTCCGTCTCCCTCTCTCCGTCTGTCTCCCTCTGTCTGACTCCCTCTGTCTGTCTCCCTCTGTCTGTCTCCCTCCGTCTGTCTCCCTCTGTCTGTCTCCCTCTGTTTCCCTCTGTCTCCCTCTGTCTGTCTCCCTCTGTCTGTCTCCCTCTGTCTCCCTCTGTCTGTCTCTGTCTCCCCCGACTCCCTCCCTCTGTCTCCCTCTGTCTGACTCCCTCTGTCTGTCTCCCTCCGTCTGTCTCCCTTCGTCTGTCTCCCTCCGTCTGTCTCCCTCTGTCTGTCTCCCTCTGTCTGTCTCCCTCTGTTTCCCTCTGTCTCCCCCTCTCTGTCTCCCCCTCTCTGTCTCCCTCCCTCTGTCTCCCTCCCTCTGTCACCCTCTCTCTGTCACCCTCTCTCTGTCACCCTCTCTCACCTCACCCCGCGTGTGTGTCAGCCGGGGCTGAGACAGCTTCCCGGGAACACACACAGCCGCACCCGAGTACTTCACAGGTCTTTAAAAGACCATTCACTTGTTAATGAGGCTTTGTTGTATTTTACCTCTTTTTAGCGCCCCTGCATCTCCACGAGATGCAGGGGCGCTAAGAAGAGGTAAAATACAACAAAGCCTCATTAACAAGTGAATGGTCTTTTAAAGAATCGCCCGGCCTCCATAGAGCAGAGTCTCTCTGAGTCCGCGCTGTGGTGTTTGCTGACACTTAAAAAAAAACCAGGTACGATGTCTGCAAGGTCCGCGGGCCGCCAAGGAAGGCTTGCCGTGCCGCTGGCGGCCCGCGGGCCGTACTATGAGTACCCGTGCTGTAGAGCATCCTCGCATTCGAGTTTTGGACCACCTGCAACCGTTTAATGGAGGCTTTATCCGCTACCAGATATACTTTCCCCATTGGGAATCTCAAACAGTGTCTGAGACACTGTTGTACATTCAGATATATTACGTTGCCCTAATCCAGCCTCAAAATTATAAGTGCCTGAATCACTGTCCTATTAGCTGGGAATGGGAGCTGCCAAATAATTTTCCGCAGCCATTTCCGGACAGCGAAGCATGTGGCAGCCACCTTCGTCACCTGTGGTTTCATGAACAACTTGTCATCTAATGTATGCCCAGATTCTTCACCTTGGACACTGGCACCGGAAGAGGACCCGGGCTTCCTGGCCAATGTTGAGGACCCCAAAGGGAAGGATTTTTTCCCAGCACCAGTACCTCGGTCTTATCTCCGTTGAGCTTGAGTGAATGGTTATTCATCCACTCTGCGACCAAGCCCAGACAGGAGTTCAAGACCACACTAATGGCATAGCAGGACCCTCCTCCAATGATTTTATTTATATTTTTTTTCCGAAGTTTTATATAGAGCGAACTTGACCCGAAGGTTTCAGGTATCAGAGCGCTTTACACGAGCAGCAGTTGCGTTACACAAGGGCACATTCATTTTTGGTAGGCACGGGGAGATCAAGGGCCAGATGTACGACCATTCAGTTTAGCGAGTCGCAAATTACACAGAATTGCGACTCGCAATTTGCGACTCGCTAAACTGAATGTACAACAGTGTCTCAGACACTGTTTGAGATTCCCAATGGGGTCGGAAATTGCATGCCTCATCAATATTCATGAGGCAAGCGCAATTTGCGACCCCATTGGGAATGGCTAGCACTCACAGGGATGGTGGCCTGCTGGGCTCAGCAGACCACCATGTCTGTGAGTGCTTTTTAAATAAAACAGTTTTTTTAAAAAAAATGCAGCCTGTTTTCCTTAAAGGAAAACGGAATGCATTTAAAAAAGAAAAATTAAACTTTTCAGTTTCATTTTTTAAGAGCAGGCAGTGCCTGCCCTTAAAAAATATTTTCGCACACACTCACAAAGGGGAAGGGGTCCCCTGGGGACCCCTTCCTGTTTGCGAGTGGTTTACCACCTACTTGAAGTAGATGGTTAACTGCGATCGTTTTGCAACAATCATACATTGGTGCTAGACTCGCTATTAGGAAGGGACGCCCTTGGCACGCCCCTTCCTAATACCGAGTCGCAAACCATATTTTGCGAGTCACTAATAGGTTAGCGTCTGGCAAAATATGGTTTGTGCATGGGTCAGACCAAATTTGTGGTCGCAAATGGGATGAATTCCCGCTTGCGACTGCAAAAAACGGTCGTACATCTGCCCCTAAGTGATTAGCCCAGAATCGCAGAATGTTGAGCGTCCCTGCCGAGACTCGAACCCGGTTCCCCAGCGTTGAGGTCAGCTGCTCTATCGGTAAGGCCACATCCTCTCCCCAATATTTGCAAAAATCAGTTCTAGAGCATGTCCAGCTTTATGCGTAGGTCCCGATGCGGTGGCGGAGGACATGGTGGCATGCCACTGCCCCTGAAGAAGGCAGTAACTAGAGACAACATGGCAGCTGCATTTGGCAGGTAGGGTCAGAGGCAACATATGCAGAGCCTGCCTAGTAGCGGGGGACTAGAATGTGGAAAGATGAGGGTTCAGACACATCCCTATGACTGATGTCACAAAATGATGGACATGGTGTGAGAAAGGGGCATGGACAGCCCAGGCAGAGGGGCAGGGCACAGATGAGAAGAGGCATGGGGAAAAAATAATCTGAACTTAATAATATAGGAAAGATAAATTAAAGAAATACAAATAGTAAAAAAGGTGAGCATACGCTTCAAATAACAAATATAATTAAATAAAGCAGCTGGTGGCAGTCCTTCAAAGGTATTGTACCTAATACAGTGTTGTTTTAAAGTTCACACATCAATGTCATGTTTCATAACCTAAGTACCAGCTTTCGTCATGAGATACTATGGACAATACCATTCCATGGTGGCTGCCTGGTTTAGGTGCAGTGGCCCTGCGGAATGCAGTGCAATGCCAATACCATTCCATAATGGCTGCCTGGTTTAGGTGCAGTGGCCCTGCGGAATTCGGTGCAATGCCAATACCATTCCATAATGACTGTCTGGTTTAGGTGCAGTGGCCTTGTGGGATGCGGTGCAATGCCAATACCATTCCATAATGGCTGTCTGGTTTAGGTGCAGTGGCCTTGCAGGATGCAGTGTAATGCCAATACCATTCCATAATGGCTGTCTGTTTAGGTGCAGTGGCCTTGCAGGATGCAGTGTAATGCCAATACCATTCCATAATGGCTGTCTGTTTAGGTGCAGTGGCCTTGCGGGATGCAGTGTAATGCCAATACCATTCCATGGTGGCTGTCTGTTTAGGTGCAGTGGCCTTGTGGGATGCGGTGCAATGCCAATACCATTCCATGGTGGCTGTCTGTTTAGGTGCAGTGGCCCTGCGGAATGCAGTGCAATGCCAATACCATTCCATGGTGGCTGTCTGTTTAGGTGCAGTGGCCTTGTGGGATGCGGTGCAATGCCAATACCATTCCATGGTGGCCGTCTGTTTAGGTGCAGTGGCCTTGCAGGATGCGGTGTAATGCCAATACCATTCCATAATGGCTGTCTGGTTTAGGTGCAGTGGCCTTGCAGGATGCAGTGTAATGCCAATACCATTCCATAATGGCTGTCTGTTTAGGTGCAGTGGCCTTGCAGGATGCAGTGTAATGCCAATACCATTCCATGGTGGCTGTCTGTTTAGGTGCAGTGGCCTTGTGGGATGCGGTGCAATGCCAATACCATTCCATGGTGGCTGTCTGTTTAGGTGCAGTGGCCCTGCGGAATGCAGTGCAATGCCAATACCATTCCATGGTGGCTGTCTGTTTAGGTGCAGTGGCCTTGTGGGATGCGGTGCAATGCCAATACCATTCCATAATGGCTGTCTGGTTTAGGTGCAGTGGCCCTGCGGAATGCAGTGCAATGCCAATACCATTCCATAATGGCTGTCTGGTTTAGGTGCAGTGGCCCTGCGGAATGCAGTGCAATGCCAATACCATTCCATGGTGGCTGTCTGTTTAGGTGCAGTGGCCTTGTGTGATGCGGTGTAATGCAGATAAAATGAGCAGCAAGCAAGGGGTCTTTTAGCACTTTCTAGGGAGCTGTAGTATGGTCCAAAAAATTCAAATAAAAAGAGAAGCAAAGGGGACCTATAAATAGAGAAAATAGAATACGAAAGGACTGGTCCACCAACCCTGGCAGTGAAGCACACTCATTTCAGGCGGATGTGCATATGTAATCAAGCAAATACTGTCATTCTCAGAGAGTGGGAGCCCATGGCTCAAGTAGGATAACGCACTGCCCTATGCTCAGGGACAGCTTTAGCGCTGTTGGCGCCTGGTGCAACAGTCTTTTTTTGCCCCCCCCATGATCTCCTGTTCCACAGATTCCCTTGCAACCACCCTCCAACAGTGCCCCTCATCTCTCCATAGCCCCTCTCTAACATACATTTCAATTCAATTCATCTTTATTCGGATAAGAAAATATCCATAAAAGAACAAAGTAAAATAAAATACCAGCAACATTTTAAAAACAGACAGACAATACATACATGAATAAAATTTAAAAACAGCCAACACAAGGCTAAAAACAGTAAATACACAAAACATCTACGTATGCAGTGCTCAGGGGATTTGTCTTACACTTATAATTTGTTAGGGGCAATGGTATAATTATTCCTAGAATCAATTGATACAAGGCAACCAATATCCACTGATTTAATAAATAACATCAAACTAAAATAATGGCACATATTGAAATGAAAATAAAAAGTTCATTAAATATAGCAGTATAATAATATAAAGTGCGAGCAATTTATCACATTAAACCAGCGTTAAAAACAAACAAATTCATTAAATCTAGTAGCATAATATTATAAAGTGCGAACAGTTTATCAAAAATCATGTAACAATTGAAATACACACAATAAAATTATGCGACCTACATATAAGTGAAAAGTTAAGAAAATGGGCAAGCAAGGCCAATTATACAGAACTCATGGAAGCGCGTGAGCGGACAGCCAGACGCAAGAAGGTGCTGACGCGGAAAATTAAATTTTCGTCTTTGAGCTCGACAACTTCTCTATATGCCGCCTTTTAGTTGCTGTTAGCTGCTGCCTTAAAAAACGGGATCAGTAACGGTTTACTATATAAATGATAAAAGTTACAAAAGAATAAAAAATGTAACATAGATTGATTGCCGCGATTACCACAGGGACAAGAAGTTTGCTCAAGGTTACTGTTGTGCCCCAGGGGAAAGCATAATAAATATTTTAAAGTACCAGCCCTAAGGCGAACGAGCAGACTTCTTTCCCAACGGTTGGTCGCCATTAAGAGATAGTGGGCTGGCAATATTGTCGGTGGGCCCTCAGCGTCCGACATCGTTATGTAACGGGCGACTGAGCTTTTCGAAGTTTCTTGCCTAAGTCTCAAACTGGCATAATACCCATACAGGGTCTCCTGTATAATCTTTTTATTAATGCCTGACATATCACTTGGATTTGAAAAAATGTGTGGCAGATTTACAGCGGACAAGCTACCCTTAACAGCTGCCAACCAAGGTATGCTACTGCCCTTGTCACATCTGAGACAATCAGCTATGATTTCTCTAGTAAGGGTGGCTGCCGGGTTTTGCCATACTTTTATCCAAAAAATTGTTGGACGAGCCCTGATATAATCTTCAATATAGGACAGTTTTAGCTCCCGATGACAAACAAAGGAAGAGGAGCTAATCGGGACCCCCAGAACTCTCCGACAAAATCTATTTTCCTCTGTCTGAATATTATTACAATTCGTGTAGCCCCACACTTCAGCTCCATAAGTTGCGGTGGGTCTGCACTGAGTTCTATATATCTTCAGTAGGGATAGCACTACCTCAGTTCTTCTGGGTTGGGGGAGGCATAAAATTGAGTTGGAGGCCTTTAAAAGTTTATTCCGGCTGTGTGTCAAATGGGCAGTCCAGGAACCATTGTCAGCAAATACCAGCCCCAGGTATGGAAAAGTGCACGTGCAGAACAGTTTTTCAAAACCGGAGCTGATTACATTAACCCGATGTTTATTTGGACCACAGTTCATTAAAAAAGATTTTTTTAAATTTGTACACAAGTCCAGTTTAGACATAAAATCAACAAAGCCCCCGACTAAAGTGCGTAGTGCATTGGGTGTGCGACCCATTAGGACCGCATCATCCGAGTATAATAAAGCAGGTATTTTGCTGCCGTTAATCACCGGGACATCCTTAGTCAAATTTGACAACTCATCATGCAACTCATTAATATATAAAATAAAAAGCAGAGGGGCCAGCACACATCCCTGCCTGACCCCTCGGCCGATGGTAATCTTCTCTGATACGGCCCCATCCCTACTAACCCTCACCCTTGCCCCCAAATCCTTGTGTAAGAAGGCCAGAAAGTGTACTAAGGCCTCGTCTAACCCATAATTTAGGAGACATTACCATAGGCGCGATCTATTCACATAATCGAAGGCTGAGGTGAGGTCCATGAAAGCTAGGTAAATGGGAGACTGCCGAGCTATCGTGTATTTGTCAACAATCAAATTTAAATTGAGACATTTCATTTTTTTATACAGCTGCACATAGTTCACTCACACTACTGTGATCTGCATGCTACGCGTTCTTTGCAGCAGGGACATTAACCCTCTGCACTACTTTATGATGAGTCAAAATTGCCACTAGACAAAATTCCGATCTCTCTCCGATAGGAACATCAATCACCAGACTTATCTTGATATTTTAATGTTGCCTGAAAACTGCTGGACGCACAAGGATGTTCACATGCTTTTAAACCAACAGGTATGTTTAAACACAGCACCCTCCACTAAATGCAGCGCCAGGTGCGGCTGCACCGGTCACACCGCCCTAAAGCAGGCCCTGCACATGCTGTAGGCTGTCATGGATAGAAGCAAAGTGTAAATGACACCCATACAGTCTAATGGCAGAAGAGGTCTGGCCCAAAGCCCCTCTATGTATGTATGTATTTATTTGTTAATTATTTTCATTATTACAAGATCTTGGAAGACTACTAAGCCTGTCAGGCCTCCCAAATATTCTAGTAAGAGTTGTTATGGTGCAAACCTTTTACCCCTAGGGTTTGTCAAACACGGCAATCAACACCAAATTCCTTGCCGGCAAATGGTAATATGTGAGATGTCATGTAACAAAATATATGTCTGTAGGCTTTAATACAGTGTAATAACAAGCTGCCCTTAAAGACCTATTGGCTTTAATATGTGTATTTCATAATAAATGAATCAGGCCTACTCCCTTTGTCGTAACTTTTCATAGTAAACAGATCTGACTTATGTCCTCTGAAGTAACTTTTTCCAATGAACATATCAAGTCTATTGCTTTTTTCGCTGGCTAGTCACCACAACTAACTCACTCCTACTGTGTTGAGCATAAGTTGTCCCACAAGGCAACTATCAGGCAAACAGCCGTTAAATTACAAATGTATACAAAGTTGGCAAAGCAAATACTATCTCTCCAAAGAGAGCCTATTAAGGTGTCTCACAGTGTAAATCTTCTATCAGCGCCTGGATAGCGCCTAGATACCCTCACCGGTGACAAGCAGCGCTCTAAAAATCTACCTTACATTACATATCCACAGTTAGTCTGAAGAATAACCAACCCCGAAGCTCTTGCCTACTACAGTAACCTGTGAGATTCCATGTAACAAAATACCCCTTTACATCTTTAATGCAGACTAATAACAATCCGCCCTTACGTGCCTATTGTCTTTAACATTTCCTTTTCACAAGAAATATATGACGTCTACTGCCTTTATCATAATTTTTCATAATAAACAGATCAGACCTTCAGTCTTGATCATTGATTTACCAGCATAACCAACTCAGTCCTGCTGTGGTGAGCATACGCTTCCCCACAAGTTGAAAAGTGCAATACAAGCACTCTTTTTCAGCGGAAGCACACAACTTCCCCCAAATCAAATTCAGTCCTAAAGGGAACTAACATCTGGGCGGAGCCTTAGCCCCTCTGTCAGTCATATTTCTGAAAGCGCTTCTACTGTTGACCTGCTCTGTCAAGCCAGAACAAATAAGGGAATAGGAGACAAGGGGACAGATGAGGCTCTGGACTGTGATAGGAAAAAAGGAGATAGCTCGGACTGTAACTGGGAAACAGAAGACAGGAGTGTCACCGTGGTCATTGTGCCACCGGCACCCTTTTTGCCACTCTGCCAGGAAGCAGTATCTATGAAAGCAACCAAAGCCGGGTATGTGGGCGGTGCTGACGCTAGTATCCACTTGTGCTAAGCAATTTTTGGGCTGCAAATAGCCTGTAAGACTGTAATTGCTGTTAGCCTGCTTCTAGGCGCGTCCCACTTTTGTATATAAAGGGACTGAGACAGAGCCTTAGCTCCCTAGTGTAGGGGCTGTGACAGCCCCTCTCTGCAGATAGACTATGGCCACCAATGACCCTTCTGCCAGAGCTCCAACAAGTACCAGTTCATTGTTCACTAGTGGGCTAGCGCTCTGAAGTCAACAGGTTAGTGTACACATGCAAATAAAATAAGCAAATTGGATACATAGCCAATATCTGTGTATTATGGTCCTATGAGAAACGCAACAAGATGATAGACGGAGTGCTGACACTTTTTAACCACTTACTCCCAGTCAAGAGATCTGGGTTTAAACTGTTGTTCTTTTGCTCACCATGCTACCCCAGTTTAGATCCAGCCATATGCAAATCAGTCTTGACCCGGCTCCGCATGGTAACAGTTCAGCTCAAACTGCCAGGTCAGGTCCTCCCTGGACCCGAAACAAGCGTCCTGGGAGTGGTTTCAGGGCATCACCCCTCATCAGCCAGGCTAGCTTGAATCCAGTGGCACAGAGAGTAAGGGACCCGCGTCTGGGTATACCCTTGGGCACTTAGGGTGAACATAGCAAACGCAACAAGATGATGGCCAGAGTGCTGAAACTTTTCAACCACTCACCCCCAGTCAGCCCCTGCTCGCTGTGCCACTGGATTCAAGCTAGCCTGGCTGATGAGGGGTGATACCCCAAAACCGGTCCCAGGATGCTTATTTCTGGTCGAAGGGAGACCTGGCCTGTCAGTTCGGGGTGGACTGTTCCTATGGGGACAAGGGTCAAAACTGATTTGTATATGGCTGGGTCTGGTTGGGGGTGGCGTGGCGTGGTGAGCAAAATAAGGATGGATTAAACCCAGATCTGTGACTGGGAGTGAGTGTTTGAAAAGTTTCAACACTTCGTCTATACTTTATTTTGTGATGTTGCTATGGTCGTATGATGCCATTCTGGTGACAAGATGAAAAGTGATTTGTAAATGTCACCAGGAAACCGAGCAGGGCATTTTGGAACACTATAAAACCAATACCTTTTATGTATTCTTAAAATGGCACATAAAAAGAGCAAATAGAATTTCTACTGTTTGGAATTCGTCATTTACATGAATTATGTAATCCTAGTAATATTCAAGAAATAATTCTGCCGTGTGACGTAATTCCCATGAATTATGAGTTTGGAAGCAGCTGCTGTTTGCGCAGGCCCACGGTTGTGATCGTGTGTGTGGTTATAACTTGTTTCATGGAGTTTTCATATTGCACTTCGCTGTTTGTTCCAAATCGCTTTAAGGTAAATATTTTTACAGCGTTTGTCTATATACATAACTGGTGAAAATAAACTTTTGGGTGTTTCTAATAGGCCGAAAATAAATGTCTGCGACGCGCCAGTGAGTGCCAACTACAGCTCTTCAGGTTTTCTTTACCCTCAACAAGAAAAAAAAACTCGAGGGGTGGCTTGAAATTATCTCTTGTTTTGTTCTGTTTCGGCTTTGCCCTCAAAACATTCCACGCCCTAAAATTCCGCCCTGGGAGCAGGTATGGCACCTATTAGGGGGGATTAGCCGCTCTGTCCCACCCCTGCCTGGGCACTGCCCGTGGGAAACCAGACTGTGGTATGCGGCCCTGGGTGTGTCAAAGGTGTGCGTGTCAAGGGGCGTGAGGGAGGGACGGCTACCAGCGCCTCAATAGCGCACGCACACCTCCCCCTCCCACCCACCCGCCCCTGTGTGCACAGACAGGCGCATCCGGCACTCCTGCACAGACAGCACACATACTGCTAAGGCAGCAGGCCACTCACATGTCCAGAGGCCCAACACACCCGCCACACACACAGAGTGCATAATACAAGCAACGCTACATGCAAAGCACACCGCCACACACACAGAGTGCGTAATACAAGCAACGCTACATGCAAAACACACCGCCACACACACAGAGTGCGTAATACAAGCAAATCCTACATGCAAAACACCGCCACACACACACACAAACAAACACAGAGTGCGTAATACAAGCAAATCCTACATGCAAAACACACCACATTAACAACCAGAGATGTATCACCCTGTTAGAGTCATCTGCTCCTAACAGGTCAATATAGGCTCTGGTTCTAGTCCTGGGACTTAGTCTAATGGCTTCATGCATTCTGGGTATTGTAGTCTTCATTTGCTTCCATTCCACAAATTAGACTAACACATCTGAAATGCATGATTTGTAGGAGAAATGTTCAGGCTGGAGACAGTGTCCACAATGACCTTGAGCGAGGTGAGCATCCTACACCCTGACAATAGAATTGGCTCTTTCCCACATAACCACCACACGCAAACATAAATATACGGCATATCCCTCTGAATATAAGCATTTATTTGGACTATAGATATGTACCTACATATGTGTATTGCTTTTTATAAACATGTATAATAATTATGTTTTTAAAAATATAGATATTCGTTAGTTCTGCTTAAAAATGTACATATTAGTTATAGTTACATTATTCTGTGTTTTAAGATGTATATAAGGGACTGCATAAATAAGTAAATCTTTTATCATAACTATTTATCTACAATTGCTTCACTATTGAATTACAAAAAATAAAAACAAATTAATTTAAAGTACAACAACACTTGCAAGCCGGAGTTTATTAAACACAACTTTAATCTACATATATTACCTTCATTATGCATATATATACCTTCCATGTACTTATGTATCTATATATTTATTTATTTTCTTCTAATTCAGCCTATCCAATGCACTACCCTATTTCTCACCATATACTGCTCTCAATATATCCTCTACCTCAACTCTCTAACTCATCTCAAACCTTATTCTACTACTCTTTCCAATGCACTACCCTATTTATTACTCCATACCTCTATCAATATATCCTCTACCTCCACTGTCTCATTCATCCCAAACCCCATACTCCTACTATGATCCCCAAAATAACCCTTTCTAGACTCTTCCCTCCTCTACCCCTCCTTGCATCATCTCATACCTCTTTTACTATTCAGATCCCCCAAACAAGCCTTTCTAAACCCTTCCCTCTGACTCTTCCCCCTCCACCTCCCCTTTACTCATCCCAAACCCCCGCCTACTGCTATGAACTCATAAAAAACCAAATTCAAGACCTTTCCCTCTTCTATCCCTCCACTATTCCTCAATCTAAATAACAATTAACATGTCCACCACTCAAATTAATTTCATATTTCCCCATACTAACTCCCCACTAATCCTGTTTGGTTTCCGGAGTAGCGTGCTAATCACCGTAAATCGCTTCAACACCTCATCAGGGGTAGCAAGCACTATATAAATGCAAACCTTTTCCCTCTTCTATCCCTCCACTATCCTTCTCAATCCAAATAACAGACTAACATATCCACCGCTCAAATTATTTCATATTTCACCATACTAATTCACCACTAATCCTTTATGGGTACCGTAGTAGCAAGCTACTCGCCGAAAAAGCTCTTCAACTCCTCATCAGGGGTAGCAACCACTATATAAATTCAAACCTTTTCCCTCTTCTATCACTCCACTATCCTTCTCAATCCAAATACAAGACTAACATATCCACCACTCTTACAGCCGTTGCTACAAGTTTATGAAGAGGCATTCGAGGCAGGAGTATTGCCCCCGTCAATGCGCGAGGGGGAAATTGTTATGCTTCTCAAGCCAGGGGGGAATGACCAAGACCCCTCCACATACCGACCCCTGACGATGATAAATTTAGACGTAAAAATACTGTGCAAAGTCCTGGCTGCTAGGTTGGCCCCTCACATGGTGCACTTGGTACACGAAGACCAATGTGGATTTATACCACCCGTAACACGGGCATGAACATTAGGCGGTTAACGCACATTCTGCATGAAGTACGGCAAAGAAATGAAGATCTAGCCCTGGTCTCCATAGATTTGGAGAAGGCCTTTGACAGGTGGACTGGGGGTATCTGTTGGAGGTGCTCAGGGTGGCTGGTTTTGGCCTGCGGTTCAGACGATGGGTACAGATCCTGTACACAGCGCCCACAGCTGGGGTACGGGTGGAGCACAGCAGATCGAGCGAGTGGCTCCTGGGGAGGGGATCGCGCCAGGGCTGCCCGCTCTCTCCACTACTGTTTGCACTGGCAATAGAGCACCTGGCAATACGGGTGCGCAGGGACTTGGGTCCCTGGAGCATTAAAGTTGGCGAGACTTCCCACATCATATCTTTGTATGCCGATGACGCTCTATTCTATGTCTCCACACCCCAGGAGGCGGTCCCGAAGCTGCTACAGGTGTTGGAAGAGTTTGGTGGTTGCTCGGGGTTGCGGCTCAACAAAACAAAATCATTGATATTCCCCCTTGATCGCTTGGCGGGCGGTCCCGCGGTTTCTCTCCCCAGAGTGGGTTTACGTTGGGAAACAGAGCATTTCAGGTATCTGGGTGTGCAGGTGGCAGGCGAGGTCTCACAGATATTGCAGCACAACACTCACAAGCTGATAGATGCCTTACACGGTCGGTGGGCTTCTGGAACACATTCCCACTTTCCCTAATGGGTAAGATGGCGATAGCCAAGATTGTGGTGTTGCCCCGCTGCCTGTACATGTTACGGAACGCCCTGTGTCCGATCCCTAGGCGAATATTTCGGGCTCTGGACTCTATACTGATAGACCTGTATTAGGCAGGTCGGCGCAGCAGAGTGGCGCTTGCCACACTCAATCGCACATATGAGAGGGGTGGACTTGAGGCACCTAGAATGGAGCTCTATTATTACGCCGCCCAACTACAGCACGCAGAGAGATGGTTTGCTGAGGGGGACAATTGGGAAAAAAGGCTGTTTCAGGATAGAGTGCAGGTCACGGACTTGCCGTCCCTCCTCTTGCAGGGCGCTGGCACTTCTGTTGCGGTGCCATACGTGGTCAGACAGACAGGTCAATTGTAGACTTCATTTGCTTCCATTCCACAATCTTGAAACACGCCCCATTTCATCGGGAGTTGTCGGTGTGGGACATTGCGCCGGTTAGGAGTGTGATGTCCAATATGTCATACTGGGCATTGCAGGAGGGGGGGCTGTGATGCACTCGTGGATCTGTACACGGGCGAGAGCTTTATCACATTCGAACAAGCATGTAATGACTTTGAATTGGGGCAGGGACAATATATACAATATGCCGCTTTAGCCAATATATTTAAAGAAATATGGCCCATGTATCCAGCGATCCCTCAGCTCATGCAGACACTGGGCATCATACTCATGTGCAGGGCGGGAAGACGTATAATTTCACTACTATATAGGGCCATGAGGGAGGACGCCGGGGCTCCCCCTCCTGGGGCGTTTGCCCCTTGGAACGCAGATTTGGAGGTGCCACTGGCGGATAAGGACTGGAGGGCGGTGGGTCAACTCACACGCACGGTGTCCTGCAACGCCTGTTTCTGATTAATTCAATCAATCAATCAATCAATCAATCATGTCACTTATAAAGCGCACTACATACCCGCGAGGGTCTCAAGGCGCTGGGGGAAGAGGGGGGTGGTGCTGCTACTGATCGAAGAGCCAGGTCTTGAGGAGTCTTCTGAAGGCCAGTAGGTCTTGGGTCTGTCGGAGGTTGGTGGGGAGGGTGTTCCAGGTCTTGGCGGCGAGGTGGGAGAAGGATCTGCCGCCGGCGGTCGTTTTCCGGATGCGGGGGACTGTGGCGAGGGCGAGGCTGGTCGAGCGGAGCTGGCGGGTGGGGGTGTAGAAGCTGAGTCGTCTGTTGAGGTAGGCTGGTCCGGAGTTGTGGAGTGCTTTGTGTGTGTGGGTGAGGAGCTTGAAGGTTATCCTCTTGTTGACAGGGAGCCAGTGCAGGTCTCTCAGGTGGGGTGTGATGTGGCTGCGTCGGGGGATGTCGAGGATAAGACGTGCAGAGGCGTTCTGGATGCGTTGCAGCCGTCTCAGGAGCTTAGCCGTCGTTCCTGCGTAGAGGGCGTTTCCGTAGTCCAGCCTGCTGGTGACGAGGGCCTGGGTGACTGTTTTTCTTGTTTCGGTGGGGATCCACTTGAAGATCCTGCGGAGCATTCGGAAAGACTACATCGCATGGCCCCCAATGAGTCCAGCTCGTGCCTTAGGTGTCACAAGGAAGGTGCTAATTTCCTGCACTTGGCTTGGGAATGCCCTGAGGTCAGTAGCTTTTGGATGGAGGTGGTAGAGCGGATCAGAGGGAGTGTGAATAGGAGAGTGCAATTGACACCCTCCCATTGCCTACTGGGGTTAATTCGGAAACCTAAAAAGTAAAACAAGATAGCATACAGACGCCAGCAATTACTTCTAGTCCTAGCGAGGGGTAGAGTTGCTATTGTGTGGATGGGGGCACATGCGCCCGTGGTTTCGCCATGGATATGAGATGTGAGTGAATGGAAATTAGCTGAGGAGGTACACCTGAAGAGGTGCTGCTGAGATGATAAATTAGAGGATGTCTTAAGACTTTGGAAGGAACTCCTGAGCCTGAGCAACCTTGGCCGATGCCCGGTGGAGCTGTCCTATGCAGCTATAGAGGAGTCTGGCCCCTTGGCCGTCACCTACCCAGCCGGTCATCTGACATTGTTTTTCCTCGTCTCCCCGTTTGTGTCTCCTTCTCTCCCCCTTCGATGGAACGATGACGACGCCCCCTGGGCGGATACCAAAACTGTTTGTACCCACCGCGGAGACCGAGCAACCTTGGCCGATGCCCGGTGGAGCTGTCCTATGCAGCTATAGAGGAGTCTGGCCCCTTGGCCATCACCTACCCAGCCGGTCATCTGACAGTGTTTTCCTCGTCTCCCCGTTCGTGTCTCCTCCCCTCCCCCCTCCTCCTCCCTCTGTGATTCTGTGATTCTTTGATTCAAACTGATGTAACTATGTAACCTGTAACTCGCTGACTCAACTGATATAACTATGTATCCTGTAACTCGCTGATCCTCATGTAAAGCGCTCTGATACCTCCGGGTCTAGCCAGCGCTGTATAAAACTTTGCAAATAAATAAAAAATAAATAAAAAATGATCTACTGGCTAATGGCCTATAGTCAGGATCGCAAAACACATGCTTGGTGGGCTGCCAGGCAGGAACTGAAGAAGATGAGGGGGATTAAATGTCTGTTACACTTGACAAATGCCTGCTGTTGGGGGGAATAGCGGTTGGACCGATCTCTAGAACTGTACCACCATGCCCTATGACCGCAAGTTTCCTTTTTGCTGGTATTGTTTGCACACCTGTATTGTGTTATTGTATAAAACCTTAAATAAAGTTTCTAAAAAACCCAAAAAAAAGCCATAGCCACCACTCAAATAACTTTCATATTCCACTATACTAATTCACCGCTAATCCTTTATGGGTTCTGGAGTAGCATGCTACTCGCCGAAAAAGCACTTCGACGCCTCGTCAGGAGTAGTAAGCGCTATATAAATGCAATTACAAAAATACATTTTCAAACACACACAATACGACATGTGGCATGACGCCTTCATTCAGATGTGACTTTTAGCCAGAAGCACTTTGCATTACTGGACTTGTATTTTCACTGTCACATTTAAAAGTAGGGGCAGAGCTCTCAAGTTTCCCATATTCATGTGAGTAGCTCATGCAGTCCAGGTTTTTTTTTTTAATACTGGGATCACTAATCACGTTTAGTTTATTAAAAAATCCGGACTACAAGTCCCAGAATGCAAATAATAAAAATGAACTGGGCAAACTATCCACGCCTGGAAATGGAAAAATTGAGAGCCCTATAAGGGCTTAAAAGTCCCCATGTGTAAAGTGTATTGGCTAAATAGCCATGCCTGGCTTAAGGTATCGCCTTTGTCACAGGACAACTTAGCAGGTCTCCCTGTGAAGAAAAAAGGAGTGTCCTTTTCGGACAGTGATGTGCTTGCTTCAGTCTCTTATCATCATCAGCACCATCGCCCACCTGAAGCTAAGCAGGCCTCTGGATGCTAAAAGGATGCAGCCTGGATAATGCTTTAATAGCAGTCCCATATTGCACCAAGCACATCTGTAAACATAGAATTAATCGATGACTGATCCTTATCAATACACAACTACTCCAGGCCTAGGCTTCCTTTTGCACATAATTTATTTCATGTGTGGTTGTGTGACTGGCTGAATTAAACCGAACAATGACTATGAATGGAAGGAGGGTGGGAGCACACTGCCTCACATTCCAGCACTTAATTTGTCCCAATGCATCATGGTAAATGCAGTGCATGATAACACTTACTTCAGTAGTAGTCTTTAATTTTTCACCCATGTTGGTGCAGCTTGTGCTGTATAATGACTATGAATGGTTTATTAGGTGAGATGTCCTATGACGTTCAGTTAGCTAATGAATCCATTCAACTAGTTTTATTTGTGGAAGGGGAATGAAACACCTCCCCAAGATTATTTTTAAATAAATGGGACTCAAATATTAATTTTCATGACAATTTTCCCAACACATTGGCTAAAAAGGTACAGGCTTTCATGGATAGTTTTTCACCAAATTGCCAGCTGTAGTGGAAGCGATGTCACACACCTTTCAACCCCAATGCAGCCCTACCACGTTTCTCAGGTCCATTTTGATGTGCTTCTCCAGTCAAGGTTTTTTTCTTTAAATTCTGGGACTTGTAGTCTTGTTTATTTCATTATAAAACAGGACTACAAATTCCAGAATTCAAAGGAAAAAAACCTGAACTGGAGCAGCACATCACACACAGACCTGGAAAACTTAGCAGCTATGCTGATGTCATGAAAGGGCTCACCCCTAAAATCCCCTCAACCATTTCTGTTTTGAGCTGAGGGCCTCCAGGAACGAGAGGAAGAGGAAAACAAAGATTGTAAGCTGGCTCCAGTCCTATTTACTTTCTATTTCTGCCTACATGCCCCCTGACATGGGTGGTGGCAGCAAAGACAGACCTCTCCAGTTTCCCAGGTCCTTGTGGGAGTAGCTCTTCCAGTCCAGGTTTTTTTGCTTTGCATTCTGGGACTTGTAGTCTTGTTTGTGCTATTATAAAATCATGACTGTAAAGTAAAAACCCAGAAAGCATAACCTACTCACTCATGGGCAGGGAAACGTGAGAGCTTTGCCGGAGGACAAGTTAGTGGAATGAGCTTATACCACTTGGTGCCTTAAATTGATGTCAAAGTGGATTTGACTGACTCTCAAGTAGAAAAAGTCAAAAAGTATTCCAGTACTTCAGACTCTGGCACAGTACCCAGAAGCAATACTTCTCAATTACAAATTGTGCACATGCCTTTCATATTATTGTGAGCAGCTACCCTGGGGCTGTTAGGCCCTGCCATGTATCCCAGTCCATGTGTGAATAGTTGCTCGAGTTCAAATTTTTTTCTATGCATTCTGGCACATGTAGTCTTGTTTATTCCTTTATAAAACCTGAACTGCAAGTCCCAGACTTCCGAGAAAGAAACCTGGAGCTAAGCAGCTCATCATACACCTGGGAACCTGGCAGTAACTTCTGCTTTAGGGGCTTGCTGACTTGAAGAGCCATAGGCCTAGCCAGTCCTAAAGGATGTTCATTGGTGTCCAGAGAACCTATAGCGATGCAATGTCAACATCATGCTTGAAACCTTCATCCGTAACTGGCATTTTAGCCAACACTACATTGCATTATGTGACGTTTAATTATGACTTTTAACATTGCAAGCACGGACTTAGAAAATATGCTTGCTAAAACGACAGGCATGCCTGAAGTTTTCAACTACGTGATGGCCCATGTGGCAAGTATATCTGCGGGGGAGGTGAGGCGTTGTGAGACTCTAGGTTTTTTGTTGCCTGTACAACCAGTCCAACCTTGGGACTAAGGTAGGGTTGCCACCTTTTTTTGCTGGTCTCCATAGAAAAACACTGGCCAGGCTGGTGAAAACCGGTCATGGTGGCAACCCTTAGGCTGAGTCCATAGCAGGTGTCTTTTCTTGTCGGATGACATTTCAGCTTGTTGTTTAACCTCTCCCCAGGGCTCTAGCCACTGGGTGACAAAGTATGAGCTTGCTCTGTAGCGGAGCTCAGGGGTTGGTGCAAGCCTAAGCGGAAGGAACTCTACACTTGCTAAGATCCATATGTGAGCACTTTATCCCGTCCATGTTTTTCTTTGCATTCTGATACTGGCAGTCCTGAATTTATGTTATGATACAAACAAATGGGACTGGCCTAACTAGTCACACATGAACCTGAGAAACGTGGTCTTGCACCTATGCTTCACCCCGCGCTCCGTGTGGCTCTCTTTTATCTGTTTGCTTCCCTGCCCGCTCTGGGTTGGACTGGCCTACATAAGACCTGCCAACTCACACCATGCCACCTTGTGACACCCGATATCGGCTACCATCACACGGTCTCCCAGTGAGGAGCCGATATCACACCGTGGCAGGAAAAACAAGCTGAAAACCACTGTAATTAGGGATGTCTGCTCGTTTTCCAAGGCTTTGAACTGCCGATGTCCATTAAGGGGTGTGAAAACACCCCAGGACATTGGCACCAGCCTCAGCAAGCTTTTTATTATTATTTTTTTTTTTAGTATTGGGCTTGGGGGCAGGGTAGGGGCAAAAGTGCCTCTTAGGTACTTCTCGGCATGAGGCCCCGCCCCTCCATGGCCCCGCACCCTCCTCACAGTGTGAGATTTGTGTTCAAGTTGGCAGGTCTGCTACAGGGCATTCAGGCAGTGCCTGAAAGGCTGGTCTGACAGGTCAGTCTGGGGGCCGTTTTGTGGCTGTTTGTGGGCCTGTGTTATCGTCTGCTGGGCCGGTTTTTACTGTCGATTTCCCTGATATTAAAACAACCATTGCCTGCAGCAAGCTCAAATCCATGCAGTCTTCCATGCCTTGCTAAACATGTATATAGCATGTTTTTACAAGTTCAAAACTGCCCTAATTTGCACACATTGGACACTTTTATAGCTAGTTAATTCACTAAGAAAGGCTGCTTTATTTTGGGGACTATTTTCTGTCCCAGTCCGACCCTGAGGCTATGATCCGTGTTGCTCTCTCTCGCTCGTGTGCTTCTTTCTCCCCCATGTTCTGTGTTGCTCTCGCCAGTATGTTTTTCAATGTGCGCCTGTGCTGTCCTCTCCTTCATGTGCCTCTCCCCTGCCCTCCTTGTTATTCCCTCTCTCTTTTCCCTTGCCTCCTCCCCAACACCCCAAATCGCTCCTCTGATGACCCCTTATTCCACCTCTGTTTTTAGGTCGAGCCTGGGCAGCGCATGTGCTGCAAGGCATGCTGTATTCAGGTATGGACTTGAAGCTCCGCCCACTCTCTTCCTCATATTTTTCATTGGCTTGCGTCATTGTACTTTGTAAATATTGGCTTCTGATTCGTGAGTAGGCTTGCTAGTCCCTCCTTAGTACTGCCTTGTCTTCATTTGCAACCTCCCATGAGGACTGGCCTTTTACTTGTGTAGTTACACATATGTTTTCTTTACAGTCTGTCAGCACTATTTTCCTTAATGATTTTCTCCTACAGCACAACACAGGCGGCGTGCTGCGCTGCTTACCTTAATCTTACAATATTGAAAAAATAGACTTCGGCGAGCTGCCACGAAAAAAAGAAACTTGCGGCTCGCCCAAGTCTATTTTTTCAATATTGTAAGCTTTTAGTAAGCAGCGGGCCATAAGCGGCGTGCTCTTTCTGCTTACCAAAATCTAACAATATTGAAAAAATCAACTTCGGCGAGCCGCGCCTTTCTTTTAATTGGCGCTGCTCCCTGTCCGCTCCCTCTCTTCCGCTGCAACAGGAAGCAATACAATAGGTCTCGCATTTGCCAGAGTTTAACCTATTGGCATTGTAAAATACAATGCTTTTTATTTAGCTGGTTTAAAAACAAACACAAATAAAATGCATTGTCATTTACAATGCCAATACCTTAAACTCTCGCAAATGCGAGACCTATTGCATTGCAAATGCTTGTTATTTTTTGAAGGGCCAGGCAGCAATTTGCTGACGGCCTTCCCACTTTAAATTTAAAACCACTTTAACACTTTCCGATCCGTCTCAGATAGGCAAATAAAAAACATGGCGCCTGTGTCACGAGCATACAAAATGTCCATAGTCACGTCACCCAGTCTTTTTTTTTGCTGCTTCCGGCAATTTCGATGCTGTACTGACGTTAGCAGGGCCTCTGGGACTCAAAGCGAGGCCTATTGGCTTTGCCAAGGCTTGTTATCTGCCTTGCTTGCTTCTTCCAGTTAGCGCGCTAGGCGCCCCAGCTTGCAGCCAATGAGGAGCTTGTATCAACAAAGCGCCGTGATACCAGACTAATGCACCTGATCTCCAATCACCATGTTACTTTTTGTTCAGTATTATCTGTCCACTTCACGAACATCATTTACCTAGTTACTTTAAATGTATAGTTCTTGCTACTGTATATTTATTTTGTATATTTTATACGTTGTTTCTTTATCTTTTTATCTATCTGTATGTCATGTTTGCTTTATATTATTTTCTCTTGTAAAGCGCTCTGATACCTCTGGGTCCAGCCAGCGCTATATAAAACTCTTAAAATAAATAAAAATAAATAAATGGTACAAGCACAACAAACAAATGCCCTTAATAACATAACGTGTTCAGGGAGTTGTCATGGTTTCCTTCCATTGAGTCACGCGGACTCACACACCTGATAAGAATGATTTATAACAGATGAGCCCAGGACTGGAAACACTGCATCCTGATGCGGTGAATTAGGTGGCAATCCTGTACCGTATAACTCTGTCACATAGTAACATCGCCTGATATACAGCGAACCTCACCTACCGAAGTGTCCTTTTAGAGCTTACGCCATACGCTTTTATAAAAGTCTAGCGACAGGTGTTTCATCTTGGAAGAACGAAAGGCCGAGTGGGTTAGAAAGACGATTTAATTGCTGTAGACCGTCGCACAACCGACTGAGCTATGTTAATTTCAAAATCACATTTGTTAGGAAAATTTGTTTTGTATAGGGTCTCAGTGGCAGAAAAAAAGAGAAAAGTCTTTTTTTCAAATCATACAAACATATAGAGAGCTTAATACTGCCGTCTGTCACTTCTATGCGCTGTAAATAACAGTGGGGCATATTCTCAAGGACTTATCGCCGAGTTAGCGGCACTTTATCGCAGCCAAAGTGGCAATAAATTAATCGCACCATTCACAAGCTGGTGCTAACAGCAGATATTACCTGTTTTCCCGCGATAGCAGTCGCAAAAAACATCGCCACGGATGACACCGGCAACTAACGCTAATGAGAAGCAGAGAAGGTGTTCCCGTGCAAAAAGCCGCGAAAACACCACTTCGCAACATTCCCAACGACCAGCCAGATCGGCGATAAGATCACAAAACATGCGATAAGGCGCGTTAGCAGCAGGGATTTAACACCTGCTCTTACCTGGTGTTAAGTCGGACTACAACCTGCACCATAAAAGGGAGCCCAGCCCACAGCCACACCAGAAGAACAACAGATGCCATGGAGCTACTGATCATGCAGCTCGGAGCCCCAAGAAGGCCACAACACCCACCGCCACCACCCCCAGGCCCGCCAGCCCCCCCCCAGGACCCTCCCCTCGTGCCCCCCCCCGGACGAAGATATTTCACATCTGCCTCACAAATCCACGAACACAACAATTCGCCTGATGTCGCACAAGTACACCAACCAACATCCGTGTGTGGTTCGAAAAAGGAAAAACATACACGCATCTCAGAATTCCAAAAATAATCAATTTATTCAAATTCAAATCAACATCAATAATTGGAAGAGTCATGGCGGGTCTTCTCCGGACAAACCGTAAGTCACAGCCTGCAAGACAAAATTGAAGATAAGAAGGTGTGTCATGCGCACAACAAAGGACAGAGAGAGAGAGAGAGAAAGAGAGAGAAAGAAAGGGAGAGAGAGAGAGAGAGATGAAAGAGAGGGAGAGAGAGAAAGAGATAGAAAGGGGAGAGAGGGAGAAGGGGAGAGAGAGAGAAACAGAGGAAGAGAGCGAGAGACAGCGAAAGGAAGAGAGGGAGGAGAGAGAGAGTAACAGAGGAAGAGAGGAGACAGTGAAAGGAAGAGAGGGAGAGACAGTGAAAGAAAGAGAGGGAGAGAGAGAGAGAGACAGATGGAGAAAGAGAGGGAGAGAGAGAGAGAGAGAAAGAGAGAGAAAGAGAGCGAAAGATAGAGAAAGAGAGGGAGAGAGAGAGAGAGAGAAAGAGAGAGAAAGATAGAGAAAGAGAGGGAGAGAGAGAGACAGTGCCACCCCTGCGCACCCAGGCCTCACTGCTCACCTGCTGCCACCGGTGTGTCTCCAACCACGTGCCGGTTCACACTGCAGGCCACCAGGTCCCTCATCTGAAACAGAGTCCACAGCTAATGATGGCAGAGTACATATCATTGCACACGGCAACATCGCATGGCCGCCCCTGCGCACCCAGGCCGCTGCACCCCCAGCCCCTCCCGCCGCCCAGCGTGGATTGCCCACCACTGCGCACCCAGGCCTCACTGCTCACCTGCTGCCACCGCTGTGTCTCCAAGAGGGCCCACCACGTCCCGGTGCAAGCTCCGAGCCCGGGGCCCGCGACCTTGGCAGCCTCCACATCACGCATCCCCGCAGCGTGGGCCACCAGGTCGCACACTTGATTCTGGGTCTTGGCCGCTCGGGGTCTTGGCTCATACATGGCAACTGGTGTGTGTGTACATCGCTTTTGGTGCACCATAAGCCCAAGGCCTAGCCTCAATTGCAGCGCGATAGCCACATCACATTCCCAGGATACAAGCAGTAGTCTGACTAACATTAGGGATGAAAGCCCCTTTGTCTCAATACAGAAGGCGGAAGGACATCTGCACCCCCGACCTTGGAAATGCATGCGGCAGGCACCCCCTAAGAGAGATACCATGGCACACGAAGACGACTCCCACAACACACACGGCGCCAATGAAAAATCAACGTATCCACACCCCACACACAGAAGTCCTTGCTCGAGGTACTCCTGCATGGAACGGCCTTGACACTTACGTACGGGACAACCCATACGCACAAACTTTGCACACTCATACGACTCATTGCTCCGAGCTGTGGCATATCATCCACATAACAGCCGCAGGTCAGAAGAGTGGCGGTTCTACGAGTGCGAACAACGCAATGTCAGAACATCCCGGGCACATGCACAACCCCTGTCACGTGGAACTGTACCGTGACCGAATGCTGCATTTGTTGGGGGCACTGCCACTGGCAGTGTTGCGCATCAGTTACCGTTTGAGCTTCCGTCTTGCATACGTCACCTGCGTCCAGCCCTGGTTCCACTGCCTATCCAACACAACGGTAGCTGAACTGGATTATGACATGTGTGTGCGCCCCCTGTTGGACCACGACCAGGAGTGTAACCGTGATACCCGGTCATGAGATGCCTTTGTATTGGGTGTATGTGCTGGCAGTTGGGCATGTGAGATCGCACAATTCCTCGTGTGCAGTGACCACATCGAAGCGCTCCCCTATTGGGCTGTGTTGCAGATTGGTGAAACGGCGTGGACGGAGCACATCTGTCCGGACCAGCTAATGGACTGGCTCGCCCCCGTGTTCGTTGAAGTCGACAACGACGTACTCGTGGAACTGATTGCCCATGAAGCTGCGCTCGCTTTCATGGACGAGTAACTACGTTCCTGTAGCTACAAAAGATTGTAACCCATGGCACAGGTCCCGACACCCTTTTGCATCTTGGTGAAATGGACACATATCCCACCATGACAGTGGACATGTCTGCATTCGCCTGGACTCAGAATGCATGTGCGTGCAAGACTGCGGGCTGACACACACCTGTGCAAGGTGAGTGGACAGCGGCGCCTGGCAACGTTCCTCAACCTGACACACCGCTGGAGGGACAGTACACACATTGCAATGTAGTACTACATGTGGCCTTGTTGTACTCCTTCACCAGCTCACTGTCAGCAGAGCAGACAGTAAGCGCAGTCCGGTGGTACAGGACTATGCAGGTCCCATGGTCTGTGAGTGGTGTCCCCTGACACGGTGCAATGAGCATTCGCCAAACACCACATGACTCGTCGAGCAAGGCAAGGTGGGCTGAGACCGTTGGCATCCGTCATGGTTGGTGTTCATTTGTGCCTCCCCATGTCTTGCACCTCTACATGTTCCTTTGCTGTCTGTTAGTGTATGATGCATTGGTCTGCATGTTGTGGCCCTTGTCTTGCCCGTACTGACACGCACATGCTAATAAAGGGTACGCAGCTTCACTAGTGTTCAACTGTGATGAGTGTTGATTTGCATGCCAAATCGTGTGCCCCAATGAGCATTGTCCGTACACAGGGAGGGACTGACTGATGCATTTCACTTAGGGGTGAGTCCCTATTGCCAGCTCCACCTCTGTGAGCCAGACATTGTGGTTGGGAGAGTTGCTGGTAGACCTGTGCGCTTACGTGTCTTCAGCAATGTGAGTATGGTGTCCAACTTCTTGCCATGTGGATCAATGTGTTCCATCAAACCAGGCTGTGTCCACACAGTTGAGTGTGTGTAGGTATGCGAAGAGATGTTCTGTTGTCACATGTGATATGGGACACTACTTTAGGCCTCCTACCGACTTTGACATATTTACACATAGCCCTATTTAATACATGGATGTGGGGCTACGTTGGGGGGTTGCGAGATTGTTGTTCATGATCAATGAGGCCACAGCTAGTTCACACCTCCACAGTCATGTAATTGGCCATGTGTGTCACGGTCAAACATGCGCATTGATGTCATTTCCCAGGGTGTACCTTTTTGTGCAATCAATGTCCCTACAGTCATCCATACTGTTATACTTGATTGAACATAGACATGACACATCTGTGTGATTAGGAATGTTTTATTCACATCCTGTGGAGTGTCGGAGCTGGAGCAGTACATGGCCATGCACACCCCATATTACATGGTTGCCCAGTGGAGGGCCAAGCAGAGTGCCTTTAGGGGATGACAGGTTAATCGGTAGAGGAAGGGTTGAGTCCGCAGCCTGTTTGCTGTGTCATTGGTAACCAGAGCAGATATGGCAGTCCATGTCGGGGTCCAGGTGAATGTCGCAGAGTGGTTCGGGGGACAGTGGAAGGTGTGGTACCAGGGCATGAGGCAGAGGGCTGTACCAAGCAGGAACAGGCCATATGGCGGGGGATGAATGCTACAACCTCCTTTTTGACACAGAGTCATTACCGTCCACATCTTCGTCCTCTGATATGTCTTCTGTGTCAGGTGTGCCAGGTGTGTGTGGTGGTGTTATGGCTGCATCAGGGGATGTGCCACTGACACATCAGGGGGCGGAGGTGGTATGGCTGCATCACTGTGTGCCACTGACACATCAGGGGGCGGAGATGTGTGTGTCGAAGTTTCTGCAGCAGTCATCTGGGACAGGCTCCGTGGCAGCAATGGCAAGATGAGGATCTGCAGGGCATGGTAGATCCCAGCTACATCTCGCTGGTGTTCAGCCGTGGCAGCCATCCTTCCTGCCTGCATCCGCTCCATGTTCTCCATTGTCCTCCGCATCTGTGCCAACTCTGTGCTGTCGTCGCTGGAGCCTCTCTGCCTAGACAGTTCTTGTATCCGAGTAATGGCTCCAGCGAGGTCAGCCAAGGATTGTTGTAGGGCATGGAGCGGACTGTGGGTGTCCGTTAGGGACTGTAAGTGGTCCCTGATGGGACTGGAGACACCCACGTATGGCATCTAGTTTGGCTGCCATGAGGTCAAAACCCACCCGCACCTGTTCAGCCAGCCCCTCTGGCAGTCTGACACACGGTGTTGGAATGCCATGTGTTCTTCGGTGAGGTGCTGGGAGCCAGCCGTGGTGGTGGGTGCTTCCTGCTGTGTGGTCTGTGCAGGGGGTGGTATCACCTCGATGCAGCTGGGCTGCCCTGCTCCTGGAGGTGGGGTGCGGAGGCTGTCCACGAGCCGTTGGAGGGTGTCGGAGCAGATGGCCAGGGGTTCCTCCTCCTCATCACTGAAGCGATGTCTGCTCTGCTCTGCAGGAGGTGTTGATTGTCCATGTGCAATGTGAAGGGGAGATGCAGGTTAACAGTGTGTTCCATGTATGTGCACGCATTGTACATGTTTACATGCTGACTGCATGACAATGTACATTGTGACTGTTTTGGAGGAGCTGGGTATTTGATGGGGGAAAGTGGACATTCCGACTACATGACGGATGTGAGGTTGTACTCGTACATTATCATCTGACAGTTTCCTGCTATGCCTGATGTGATTGGCCATTTTCTACGCACATGCGGCACCAGTTGTGTCCTCTGTTCTGTGGTGTACGTGTGGCACTTTCTACCACATTGTGGTCAATGTTGATGTGCTGTGATTGCTATGTGTGTGTGCTGCATTGTGGGAGAGTCGCCCCTGCAGCTCTGATTTAGCGGCCCCTTATCCCTTTGAGGCGGTGTGCCTTTGACTTGTGTGCTTCTACGGTGCTGAGATGTTGGCGACTTGGGTCATTTGTGCTCCTGTATGGATTTTGTACTCTTGTGCATTATTTGTCTGCAGATGTGTTGTTGACATCAGGGGTTGTATGTGCACGTGGATGTGTCAGAGTGTGACCTGCTCCTTTGAGGATGTTATCCACACTGGGCCACCTCAGTGTTGTGGCGTGCACCATGTCATGTATTTTGACTGCAGCCATGCTATTGGTCATGCAGTGTCACTTGCATTGTCAGTGTGGCTCACAGATCCGCTGCTTTGCTGGGTTCAGCACATGTGCATGGGTAGGTTGTGAGATTGGTGAGAGGGGGGGGCATTTGTGCACATGGTGGACGGGGGCCTACTTGGTGTTTCTGTGTGTGCTGCAGTGTGCCAAGGCCATCAGGGACAGGTTCCACAGTCATTGTGGGTGTGCAGTGTGCTATTCTTGATTGTGCATGTGTGCCCGTCTCCCCCCGTCCCCCCAGTCCCTGGTGGTTACTCACCCTGTTGCTGTTGGGTCAGGTCATATCGAGCAGTGTCCGGACCCCCAAATCCTTGCACCGTCTCCGCACTGATGACTGTGGCCACCAATTCCTCCAGCTCATCCAGCTCCTCCTGTGGCGCAGGACTCCCACCTCCAGTGGCCGTTGCTGCCTTCTGGTTGGCAGCGAATTTCTGCTTGGTTTGGCTTTTGACGTCATGCCAGCGCCTCTTGACCTCCTCCATTGACCTCCTCGACACTCCGACTGCATTCACGGTCTTCACGATGGACTGCCATATTTCCGTTTGTGTTGCCAATGACACAGTGGAGGTGACGAACAGTTGTTGGTAGTGTTCGGTCACCTCCGTGACGATGATCCGGTTTTCCTGCGGACTGAACCCCGTCTTCCTCTTCCTCTTCACTTTGCCCTTCTCCGGCCCCGGGGTTCCTGGCTGGTCGTCTGTGGGGCTTGTGGGGCTCGCGTTGTCCTCTGCACTCGGTCCGGGTGCGCCCATGGTGCTACGCAGTTGCATTTCTTTGGCTTTTTATTCCTCTGCTTTTATAGTGCATTTTCCCGCATGTTGCGTGGGAATCGCAGGCCTTTCGCTGGTTATCGCTGCTTTTTGTTTCGCGGTTTGGGACATCGCAACTTTTTGGGCGTTCGTGTTTCGCATTTTTTCGGCGTTGCGTTAATTTTAACGCGGCCATTTGTCGCGTTCTCGTGTGACTATCGCATGGTGCCGCCGGGTTGGAAATTGTGCGTTGACACAGTGTTATTTTCCCGCGATAGACTGCGATGTGAGAAGTTGCGTTAAGTGATTATTGCGATAATTATCACACGTTCTTGAGAATATCCCCCATAGAATCGAAACAGGGCAGTTGCTTGACGTGCTTGGTTTCAAAGCATCTTCTGTCTCGCTTACACCCGTGGTTGGAAGTCTGAAACAGAAAAAATAACACAGTTAAGCCTCGCATTCGTTATTATCACGGGCCTAGCACTGAATGCTTTTTCACCAGCCCTCTGGCGAGAAAGGATAGGCAGGTGAGGAGGGGAATCGTGAAAATTAGGAACAACTCTGATCAGGCTACCCAAAGTGCCGCATAATTATAGGAGATGGGTGGAAGCAGGAGGGAGAAAGAGAGGGGATGTTATAGATGGGGTAGTGGGTGGTGGAGATAGAGAGACTCTGAGGATGATTGGGGGGGGGGGCCCGAAGGGAAGCGTGGAGAATGCCGGAGATTAGTGGAAGCAGGAAAGAGTGAGAGAGGGACCCCAAGGAAAGGATGGAACCAGTATGGAGAACATTCTTTTTTATACTTATTTTTTATTATAGTACTGCATTAATTATTACAATAATTAGCACATTTTACAATTCTCATAATCTGCCCACAGGACCATTAGCAAGGTTTACATCGTGGCATGCGTGGTGTACCAAGGTCTACTCACCCAGGCACCATTTGTGTGCAGTAGTGTTCATTACAATCCGAATGCAGGAATTACAGGAGAAAGAACGATATAAAAGGAGGAAAACAAACTGTTAGAACTGGGGGTCTCTAGTTGGCAATGGTATACACCTTTGACCAAATAGGGACCCTTGCTTCTAGTCAGGGTAAGGGGGATACACTACTAAAATAACCCCTGCTCACCCCATTGGTAGCTTGGCACGAGCAGACAGGCTTATCTCAGAGGCAGTGTGTTAAGCATTTGTGAAAACATACAGTAATACAGTGAAAACACTACAGATGGACACCACACAGGTTTTATAAAAATAAGTATACTTTATATAGATTTATCACAAGACCACAAACGACAAAAAAATCCACAATACTGTAATCAATAATACTTCAAGATGGTAGAAATGGTTTAAAAGTAGGTTCTTCACTTGAAAGCAGTCTTTAGCAACTGGAGTTATCACGACGTCGAGGTCAAAGAAATCCCAAAGTACGGCGCCGACCGCGAGGTGCGCTGCGTCGGGCCCGGAGTCAAAACAGACCCACAAAGAACAGTACCTTGGAAAAGCGAAAACAAAGACGGCTCACGGCGTCGAGGAGGTGCGGCGTCGTTGGCGCGTTGCGGCGTTGGTTCCTTGCTTCGGAGGAGATGATACGTCGGGACCTGGATGCTTGCGCAGGCAGGGGAGGCGTCGGTTCCGGACCGGAGAGGAGGTGACGTCACGATGGCGCCGAAGCCACAGTTCCGTACGATGTCACGATGTCGATGGATTCTTGACCACCCACGTCGACGATGCGGCACAGCAGCAGGCGTCGGGCCGGCGTCGTAAGTCGGAGCAGCGCTCACGGCTATGGCAGGCTTACGATGTCGCTCGCTGGCGTCGATGTGGCACGGCGGTCGGCGTCGGGTCTTCGTTGCAAGTCGGAGCAGCGCTCGCGGCTTCGATGCAGGAGACAGCGTCGCTCGCCGGCGTCGGTGTTGCAAGTTCCTTCTGTAGCACCTAGAACAGCAAGTTCCAGATGCAGGCAAACAGAAGGGGGTGAAGTCTGGTATCCCTGAGACTTCGGTCAGGAGGCAAGCTCAAATCAAGCCCTTGGAGTAATATTCTGCAAGATGATGAAAGTACACACACAGTTCCTTTCTCCTCTCCTTGGCACTGAAGACACCACTGTAGGCCAACCCAGCAACACAGCACACTGGCAGGGGGGGGCAGTCCAACTCCTACAGCTTCGTTTGGTTCTTCTCCTTGGCAGAGGTTCGTCTTGTTGTTCCAGAAGTGATCTAAAGTTCTGGGGTCAGGGCCCCAATAATTATACCCCTAAATCCTTTGTCCTCTGAGGGCAGAGGGGCCTTTGCCTAGTCCAAACCAGTTCTGGTCAGTCCTGGAGCACTTTGTTTACAGGACTCCTTCTTTCCTTTCACTGTGTAGGCCAGGGACATCAGACGCACCACAGGAGGTGGAGCCAGCATTGTGGAGGGAAGGCACAGCCCTATTCAGGTCCCAGGTGCAACTCCTCCCACCACTCTACATGCAGATAGGTCTATTCAGCCCTGTGCTGACTCACCCTGTCTCCTGGAATCCCCCCAGCCCCTGTCACTCACAAACCAGACAGAGAATACACAACCTAGCAGAGGCAGGCTGGATAGTTTAGGCAAGAAAATACCTACTTTCTAAAAGTGGTATTTTCAAACACAGAATGTTAAAACCAACTTCACTAAAAGATGTATTTTATCATTCTGAGTTCAGGCATACTAAATTCGTTTTTCTACCATGTTCCCTGGGTCAGTTAGGATTATAGGATGTTATAATCAAACTGCCCATTCTGGCCTATGGGGAACAGGTAGCCTTGCAATAGTGAAAAACGAAAATGGCTGTAATTCACTATTAGAACATGCCACACACACCAGGGCATGTCCTACCTTATACTTACAATGCACCCTGCCCTTCTTGGGCCTACCTTAGGGGTGTCTGATATGAAGATAAGGGAAGGTTTAGGGACTGGCAAGTGGGTGCACTTGCCAAGTCGACATGGCAGTCACAGACTGCACACAGGCTCTGCAATGGCAGGCCTGAGACACACTTTACAAGCTGCTTCTGTGGGTGGCACAACCAGTGCTGCAAGCCCACCAGCAGCATTTGATTTTCAGGCCCTGGGCACCCATGGTGCACTATACTAGGGTCTGACAAGTAAATCAAATAATCCAATCATGGAGTCACTAATCCATACATCAATTTACAATAGGGAGAGCATATGCACTTTAGCACTGATCAGCAGTGGTAAAGTGCCCAGAGTCATAAAACCAACAAAAACAGGTCAGAGAAAATACAGGAGGAAGGCAAAAAGTTCAGGGATGACCCTGCAAAAAGTGCCAAGTCCAACACAAACCAACAACACCTGGCAGCAGTGACTGGTGATGGTATTTCTCTAAAAACATAATTACCAGATAGTTTGTTCATTTGGGGGCCCGGGTATCTGCCTACCACTCGAGGACTATTTGGTCGGTAGAGGGGGGGATCCTCACTACTAGGATAGAGAACATTCTTAAGGTAGGAATCTGAGAGAGGCACTAGGGGTGGAGGTAAGCCTCAAAAGAGAGACCTTTAGGTGATGGGTCGAAGTTTGATGGGAGATTGTTTAACAAAGGTGGGAGGGTGGAGTAGGGGATTAGTGGAAACTACAGAGAGAGAGAGAGAACTACAGAGAGAGAGAGAACTACAGAGAGAGAGCGAGAGAGAGAAAATTCTTTAAAAATGGGTGGTATCTGAAAGAAGCATTAATAAGATGGGAAGATTTGAGGAGGAGAGTGAGGGCTTTAAGTGGGCCGGGTCCTGCCGGTGCTCAGAACCGGCAGTTCTTAAAAGCGGGTCCCTATCAGGCGCTCCATTTTTGCTCTCACCATCAGGGTGAAAAAAAAAATCTTAACTCTGCAGCAATAGCACCCTTCACTGCCTTTGATGTAACTTACAAGAGACTCGTTCTAGTTCTTTCACAGTCTCATAATTTCAGAACTGAAGCATTTTCAATATTATATACAACAATAGTTGTTGCTTATGCTTATTTATCTCATGCAACGAACAACCATTGACAAAGCCAATAGTCCTGACTTGTTGTAGGTGTAAGGTTACTTGTTGTATTATATATCTGGATGCAATGATAGAAACAGCAAAATACCAGTCATCAGCGCCACACTAAGCTAAGCATTGATTTTTACCTTACGTGATTTTAAGCCACGCCCTTAATTACATTGACCACACCCCTTTGGGAGACCCCCAGTTTTTTCATCCCACTTAAACCCCTGGGGAGATGATACATTCAGAGAGATAGACAAAAAAAGAAGGAGGGAGAGACCCTAAGAGATGGGTGGCGGCTTGAAGGGGAGAGTCCTTAGGGTAAGGATGGAGCGAAAGTGAGAGATAAGGTGGAATCGACAGGTGGACGTGAGAGAGAGGCCAAAAGATTAAGGGGTGGATGGAAGCCAGAGATTCGCCTCTGGGAGGGGTTTGCTCTGTAGTGGGCACTTGTGGAAGGTGGGTTATGGGAAAGTGTCCCCGTTCGGAGTGGGAGGGTCGGTAGGCCAGGGAGTGAGATCCGTGGTTGGCCTTTGTGAAATTTTGGAACTGGTGGTTGGCCTCGGGCCGTGAACTGGTGGTAGGCATCATACTTCGCAACCTGTTTAGACTCCAAGAAAGATGAAGTCAGACGTTTTGGAGCGCGATCCCAATAAAGTTAATGGCAGTAAATCATATTTCAAGGGTGATGAGGTTTGAGGCATGAGTCCTGCTGACGTCTATGGGGACATTTTGCTTGTTGAGACTGTGAATAAATTCAAAAGAGGGTAAAACCTTTCAACCCTGGAGTAGAAGTGAGAGCTAAAGATAAGCCCTGGTTGGAGTGAAAGCCTGTACCGAACTTAGCCCATGTTAGTGCTGCTAGTAGGCCTTTTTTTAACGGTGGGACCTGCTACCTAGCCTTGGATATGGGTCAGAATAGGCAGTAGGCCTTGGTTAAGAACGTGGTATGTCTTGGTTAGGGTTGAGATTCAACGGTAACTCTTTCTTGGGTTGGGAGCAGGTGGTAGGCTTTGGTTGGGTTAAGATGCTATTGAGCCTCATTAGTGTAAGATATGTTAGTTTGCCTTGGTTAGCCTGACACTTTCCTGAATGCTTATTCCTGGTTAGAGCTGGTGGTAGGTCTTGTTTAGGGGTAAGATGCTGGTGATCCATGGTTAGGGTAAGATATGGTGGATGGCATGGTTAGCGTGAGAGCTACTTATATGCTTGGTCCTGGTTAGAGCTGGAGGTAGGCATTGATTAGGGTTAAGATGCTGATGAGCCTCATTAGGGTAAGATATGCTGGTTTGTCTTGATTAGCCCGACACCTGCTTGTATGCTTAGCCCTGGTTAAAGCTGGTGGTAGGACTTGTTTAGAGCTAAGATGCTGGTGATGCTTGGTTAGGGTAAGGTATGGTGGATGGCCTTGGTTAGCGTGAGAGCTACTTGTATGCTTGGTCCTGGTTAGAGCTGGTGGTAGGCCTTGTTTAGGGCTGAGATTCTGGAGAGCCTCGGTTAGGGTAAGATATGGTTGTAGGCCTTGGTTAGCGTGAGACCTGCTTGTATGCTTGGTCCTGGTTAAAGCTTGTGGTCAAACTTGATTAGAGTTGCAGTTGCTGGTAGGCTTTGGTTTAGGACAACAGATATTAGTAGGCCTTGGCTAGGTGTGAGAGTCAAACCTGGTGGTAGGTCTTGGTTAGGTTAGGCTGCTGGTAGACCTTGGTTAATGATAAGAGCTTCTGATATGCCATGGATTGGGGTGAGAACAGGCAGTAGGTCTTGGTTTGGTTAAAAAGGCAGTTTGTCTTGGTTAGGGTGGCAATTTAAAGGTTATTTCATTGTTGGTTTGAGAGCTCCAGTGGCCTTGATTAGTGTGAGGTATGTTAGAAGGCCGTGGTTGGGGTGAGAGCTCCAGTGGTCTTGATTAGTGTGAGGTATGTTAGAAGGCCGTGGTTAGGGTGAGAGCTCCAGTGACCTTGATTAGTCTGAGGTATGTTAGAAGGCCGTGGTTAGGGTGAGAGCTCCAGTGGCCTTGATTAGTGTGAGGTATGTTAGAAGGCCGTGTTTGGGGTGAGAGCTCCAGTGGCCTTGATTAGTGTGAGGTATGTTAGAAGGCCGTGGTTGGGGTGAGAGCTCCAGTGGTCTTGATTAGTGTGAGGTATGTTAGAAGGCCGTGGTTAGGGTGAGATCTCCAGTGGTCTTGATTAGTGTGAGGTATGTTAGAAGGCCGTGGTTAGGGTGAGATCTCTAGTGGCCTTGATTAGTGTGAGGTATGTTAGAAGGCCGTGGTTAGGGTGAGAGCTCCAGTGCCCTTGATTAGTGTGAGGTATGTTAGAAGGCCGTGGTTAGGGTGAGAGCTCCAGTGGCCTTGATCAGTGTGAGGTATGTTAGAAGGCCGTGGTTAGGGTGAGAGCTCCAGTGGCCATGATTAGTGTGAGGTATGTTAGAAGGCCGAGGTTAGGGTAAGAGCTGCTTGTGGGCCTAGATTAGTGTGAGGTATGTTAGAAGGCCGTGGTTGGGGTGAGAGCTGCTTGTGGGCCTTGATCAGTGTGAGGTATGTTAGAAGGCCGTGGTTGGGGTGAGAGCTCCAGTGGCCTTGATCAGTGTGAGGTATGTTAGAAGGCCGTGGTTAGGGTGAGAGCTCCATGTGGGCCTTGATCAGTGTGAGGTATGTTAGAAGGCCGCGGCTGGGGTGAGAGCTCCAGTGGCCTTGATCAGTGTGAGGTATGTTAGAAGGCCGTGGTTAGGGTGAGAGCTGCTTGTGGGCCTTGGTTAGGGTAAGAGATGCTCGTAGGCCCGGGTTTGGTTAGAGCTGGCGGTAATTCTTGGTTAAGCCGCGTTACAGCTGCTGGTAGATTTTAGGGTCAGAAATGTTAGTAGGCCTTGGTCAGAGTGAGAGCTGCTTGTCGGCTTTGGTTGGATGAGAGATGCGTGTTGGCATTAGTTATGGCAGGGGATACTTGTAGTCCCTGCTTCTGGTTAGAGATGGTGGAAGCAAGGTCCTGGTTAGAGCGAGCGATGGTGTTAAGCCTTGGCAAGGGGTACATTTGAGTCCACGCCTGTTAGGTGGGAGTCAACGGTACCTAGTTGTGTGAGAGCTTGTGATAGGCCTTCATTAGGTGAGAGGCTGCTAGTAGGCCTCGGTTAGGGGTGAGAGCTGGCAGTTAGTCCTAGTTAGGAGTGGGAGTCACTGGTAGCTTGTTGTGGTGATCGAGGGGAGCAGTAGGCCCTGTTTCTGGAGCGAGCTGGGGGAAGCTAGGTCTTGGTTAGGCCGAGAGATGGTGTTAAGCCTTGGTCTGGGGTACATTTGAGTGTACGCCTGTTAGGTGTGAGAGTTAACGGTAGCTAGTTGTATGAGAGCTTGTGATAGGCCTTCCTTAGGCGAGAGGCTGTTCGTCCTGGTTAGCAGTGGGAGTCAGGGGTAGCTTGTTGTGGTGATCGAGGGGAGCAGTAGGGCCTGGTTCTGGTGAGAGATGTTGGTAGCTAGGTCTTGGTTCGGGCGAAAGATCGTGTTAAGCCTTGGCCGGGGGTACATTTGAGTCCACGCCTGTTAGGTGGGAGTCAACGGTACCTAGTTGTGTGAGAGCTTGTGATAGGCCTTCATTAGGTGAGAGGCTGCTGGTAGGCCTCTGGTAGGGGTGAGAGCTGGCAGTTCCTCCTAGTTAGAAGTGGGAGTCGCCAGTAGCTTGTTGTGGTGATCGAGGGGAGCAGGAGGCCCTGGTTCTGGTGAGAGCTGGTGGAAGCTAGGTCTTGGTTAGGCCGAGAGTTTGGGTGAGAGCTCCAGTGGCCTTGATTAGTGTGAGGTATGTTAGAAGGCCGTGGTTGGGGTGAGAGCTCCAGTGGCCTTGATCAGTGTGAGGTATGTTAGAAGGCCGTGGTTAGGGTGAGAGCTCCAGTGGCCTTGATTAGTGTGAGGTATGTTAGAAGGCCGTGGTTGGGGTGAGAGCTCCAGTGGCCTTGATCAGTGTGAGGTATGTTAGAAGGCCGTGGTTGGGGTGAGAGCTCCAGTGGTCTTGATTAGTGTGAGGTATGTTAGAAGGCCGTGGTTAGGGTGAGATCTCCAGTGGTCTTGATTAGTGTGAGGTATGTTAGAAGGCCGTGGTTAGGGTGAGATCTCTAGTGGCCTTGATTAGTGTGAGGTATGTTAGAAGGCCGTGGTTAGGGTGAGAGCTCCAGTGCCCTTGATTAGTGTGAGGTATGTTAGAAGGCCGTGGTTAGGGTGAGAGCTCCAGTGGCCTTGATCAGTGTGAGGTATGTTAGAAGGCCGTGGTTAGGGTGAGAGCTCCAGTGGCCATGATTAGTGTGAGGTATGTTAGAAGGCCCTGGTTAGGGTGAGAGCTGCTTGTGGGCCTAGATTAGTGTGAGGTATCTTAGAAGGCCGTGGTTGGGGTGAGAGCTGCTTGTGGGCCTTGATCAGTGTGAGGTATGTTAGAAGGCCGTGGTTGGGGTGAGAGCTCCAGTGGCCTTGATCAGTGTGAGGTATGTTAGAAGGCCGTGGTTGGGGTGAGAGCTCCAGTGGCCTTGATCAGTGTGAGGTATGTTAGAAGGCCGTGGTTAGGGTGAGAGCTCCATGTGGGCCTTGATCAGTGTGAGGTATGTTAGAAGGCCGCGGCTGGGGTGAGAGCTCCAGTGGCCTTGATCAGTGTGAGGTATGTTAGAAGGCCGTGGTTAGGGTGAGAGCTGCTTGTGGGCCTTGATTAGGGTAAGAGATGCTTGTAGGCCCGGGTTTGGTTAGAGCTGGCGGTAATTCTTGGTTAAGCCGCGTTACAGCTGCTGGTAGATTTTAAGGTCAGAAATGTTAGTAGGCCTTGGTCAGAGTGAGAGCTGCTTGTCGGCTTTGGTTGGGTGAGAGATGCATGTTGGCATTAGTTATGGCAGGGGATACTTGTAGTCCCTGCTTCTGGTTAGAGATGGTGGAAGCAAGGTCCTGGTTAGAGCGAGCGTTGGTGTTAAGCCTTGGCAGGGGGTACATTTGAGTCCACGCCTGTTAGGTGGGAGTCAACGGTACCTAGTTGTGTGAGAGCTTGTGATAGGCCTTCATTAGGTGAGAGGCTGCTGGTAGGCCTCGGTTAGGGGTGAGAGCTGGCAGTTAGTCCTAGTTAGGAGTGGGAGTCGCCGGTAGCTTGTTGTGGTGATCGAGGGGAGCAGTAGGCCCTGTTTCTGGAGCGAGCTGGGGGAAGCTAGGTCTTGGTTAGGCCGAGAGATGGTGTTAAGCCTTGGTCTGGGGTACATTTGATTGTACGCCTGTTAGGTGTGAGAGTTAACGGTAGCTAGTTGTATGAGAGCTTGTGATAGGCCTTCCTTAGGCGAGAGACTGTTCGTCCTGGTTAGCAGTGGGAGTCAGGGGTAGCTTGTTGTGGTGATCGAGGGGAGCAGTAGGGCCTGGTTCTGGTGAGAGATGTTGGTAGCTAGGTCTTGGTTCGGGCGAAAGATCGTGTTACGCCTTGGCCGGGGGTACATTTGAGTCCACGCCTGTTAGGTGGGAGTCAACGGTACCTAGTTGTGTGAGATCTTGTGATAGGCCTTCATTAGGTGAGAGGCTGCTGGTAGGCCTCGGGTAGGGGTGAGAGCTGGCAGTTCCTCCGAGTTAGAAGTGGGAGTCGCCAGTAGCTTGTTGTGGTGATCGAGGGGAGCAGGAGGCCCTGGTTCTGGTGAGAGCTGGTGGAAGCTAGGTCTTGGTTAGGCCGAGAGTTTGGGTGAGAGCTCCAGTGGCCTTGATTAGTGTGAGGTATGTTAGAAGGCCGTGGTTGGGGTGAGAGCTCCAGTGGCCTTGATCAGTGTGAGGTATGTTAGAAGGCCGTGGTTAGGGTGAGAGCTCCAGTGGCCTTGATTAGTGTGAGGTATGTTAGAAGGCCGTGGTTGGGGTGAGAGCTCCAGTGGCCTTGATCAGTGTGAGGTATGTTAGAAGGCCGTGGTTAGGGTGAGAGCTCCAGTGGCCTTGATCAATGTGAGGTATGTTAGAAGGCTGCGGTTGGGGTGAGAGCTCCAGTGGTCTTGATTAGTGTGAGGTATGTTAGAAGGCCGTGGTTAGGGTGAGAGCTCCAGTGGCCTTGATCAGTGTGAGGTATGTTAGAAGGCCGCGGTTGGGGTGAGAGCTCCAGTGGTCTTGATTAGTGTGAGGTACGTATGTTAGAAGGCCGCAGTTAGGGTGAGAGCTCCAGTGGCCTTGATCAGTGTGAGGTATGTTAGAAGGCCGTGGTTGGGGTGAGAGCTCCAGTGGTCTTGATCAGTGTGAGGTATGTTAGAAGGCCGCGGTTGGGGTGAGAGCTCCAGTGGCCTTGATCAGTGTGAGGTATGTTAGAAGGACGTGGTTGGGGTGAGAGCTCCAGTGGCCTTGATCAGTGTGAGGTATGTTAGAAGGCCGTGGTTGGGGTGAGAGCTCCAGTGGCCTTGATCAGTGTGAGGTATGTTAGAAGGCCGTGGTTAGGGTGAGAGCTCCAGTGGCCTTGATTAGTGTGAGGTATGTTAGAAGGCCGTGGTTGGGGTGAGAGCTCCAGTGGCCTTGATCAGTGTGAGGTATGTTAGAAGGCCGCGGTTAGGGTGAGAGCTCCAGTGGCCTTGATCAAGGCCGTGGTTAGGGTGAGAGCTCCAGTGGCCTTGATCAGTGTGAGGTATGTTAGAAGGACGTGGTTAGGGTGAGAGCTCCAGTGGCCTTGATCAGTGTGAGGTATGTTAGAAGGACGCGGTTAGGGTGAGAGCTCCAGTGGCCTTGATGAGTGTGAGGTATGTTAGAAGGCCACGGTTAGGGTGAGAGCTCCAGTGGCCTTGATCAGTGTGAGGTATGTTAGAAGGCCGCGGTTGGGGTGAGAGCTCCAGTGGCCGTGATCAGTGTGAGGTATGTTAGAAGGCCGTGGTTAGGGTGAGAGCTGCTTGTGGGCCTTGATCAGTGTGAGGTATGTTAGAAGGCCGTGGTTGGGGTGAGAGCTCCAGTGGCCTTGATCGGTGTGAGTTATGTTAGAAGGCCGCGGTTAGGGTGAGAGCTCCAGTGGCCTTGATCGGTGTGAGGTATGTTAGAAGGCCGTGGTTAGGGTGAGAGCTCCAGTGGCCTTGATCAGTGTGAGGTATGTTAGAAGGCCGTGGTTAGGGTGAGAGCTCCAGTGGCCTTGATCAGTGTGAGGTATGTTAGAAGGCCGCGGTTAGGGTGAGAGCTCCAGTGGCCTTGATCAGTGTGAGGTATGTTAGAAGGCCGCGGTTAGGGTGAGAGCTCCAGTGGCCTTGATTAGTGTGAGGTATGTTAGAAGGCCGTGGTTGGGTTGAGCGCTCCAGTGGCCTTGATTAGTGTGAGGTATGTTAGAAGGCCGTGGTTGGGGTGAGAGCTCCAGTGGCCTTGATCAGTGTGAGGTATGTTAGAAGGCCGCGGTTAGGGTGAGAGCTCCAGTGGCCTTGATCAGTGTGAGGTATGTTAGAAGGCCGTGGTTAGGGTGAGAGCTCCAGTGGCCTTGATCAGTGTGAGGTATGTTAGAAGGACGTGGTTAGGGTGAGAGCTCCAGTGGCCTTGATCAGTGTGAGGTATGTTAGAAGGACGCGGTTAGGGTGAGAGCTCCAGTGGCCTTGATCAGTGTGAGGTATGTTAGAAGGCCGCGGTTAGGGTGAGAGCTCCAGTGGCCTTGATCAGTGTGAGGTATGTTAGAAGGCCGTGGTTGGGGTGAGAGCTCCAGTGGCCTTGATCAGTGTGAGGTATGTTAGAAGGCCGTGGTTGGGGTGAGAGCTCCAGTGGTCTTGATTAGTGTGAGGTATGTTAGAAGGCCGTGGTTGGGGTGAGAGCTCCAGTGGCCTTGATCGGTGTGAGGTATGTTAGAAGGCCGTGGTTAGGGTGAGAGCTCCAGTGGCCTTGATCAGTGTGAGGTATGTTAGAAGGCCGTGGTTAGGGTGAGAGCTCCAGTGGCCTTGATCGGTGTGAGGTATGTTAGAAGGCCGCGGTTAGGGTGAGAGCTCCAGTGGCCTTGATCGGTGTGAGGTATGTTAGAAGGCCGTGGTTAGGGTGAGTGCTCCAGTGGCCTTGATCAGTGTGAGGTATGTTAGAAGGCCGTGGTTAGGGTAAGAGATGCTTGTAGGCCCGGTTTCTGGTTAGAGCTGGTGGAAGCAAGGTCCTGGTTAGAGCGAGAGATGATGTTAAGCCTTGGCCGGGGGTACATTTGAGTCCACGCCTGTTAGGTGGGAGTCAACGGTACCTAGTTGTGTGAGAGCTTGTGATAGGCCTTCATTAGGTGAGAGGCTGCTGGTAGGCCTCGGTTAGGGGTGAGAGCTGGCAGTTAGTCCTAGTTAGGAGTGGGAGTCGCCGGTAGCTTGTTATGGTGATCGAGGGTAGCAGTAGGCCCTGTTTCTGGCGAGAGCTGGGGGAAGCTAGGTCTTGGTTAGGCCGAGAGATGGTGTTAAGCCTGTTAGGTGTGAGAGTTAACGGTAGCTAGTTGTGTGAGAGCTTGTGAAAGGCCTTCCTTAGGTGAGAGGCTGCTGGTAGGCCTCGGGGAGGGGTGAGAGCTGGCAGTTCCTCCGAGTTAGGAGTGAGAGTCGCCAGTAGCTTGTTGTGGTGATCGAGGGGCCCTGGTTCTGGCGAGAGCTGGGGGAAGCTAGGTCTTGGTTAGGCCGAGAGATGGTGTTAAGCCTTGGCCAGGGTTACATTTGAGTGTACGCCGGATAGGTGAGAGTCAACGGTAACTAGTTGTGTGAGAGCTAGTGATAGGCCTTCACAGAGCGGAGGCCAGGGCCGGTAGCCCCCAGGGGAAGACTCCTTCCCGTCAGAGGCCGTGAGCCCGTCCAGCCCCCGCCACCGGTTCCTCGAAGGCGCGCCTGGGCTCGGCGCCACAGGTGTGACGGGCCGTGTATTTCAGGAATGGCAGAAGTTGGCACGGCTCCGGCGGTGACTCAGACCGGCTTACCCGCCCTGACAAGATAGGATTGAATACAGCCAAAGACAAACAGCTTCTTTCTCAGAGAGGCAGTTCCCGTGACAGGCACGCATGGCAAAGCTTGCTCCTGCCAGGCCCTGCCACTCCCTCTCCCAGGCTGGGCACGGAGGGCGCGGCCCGCCTGGTTTCCAGGAACCCAGCTGGCACGCAGAGGCGCGTGCTGCGGGGCCATGCATGGGTGAGACCGGGCAGTCCATGGCAGCTAGGGCAGGGGGCACGACAAGGCCACAAGATGGCGGCGCTCCTCAGGTCTGGGCTCACACTGCTCTGTGCACAAGAACTGTGATCGCTGGGAGCTGGCCTTAGGGCTAGTGAGCCATGGTCAGGATGTATTTGTGACGTAAGGGGTGGACTGTAAAACAAGTACCAAGAAATACACCTGAAAGTTAACAAACCTGCATTGCCACTGTCCCAACTTTAAGGGCCATCAACATGCACTAGTCCATAAGGAAATATACAATTTTCTCAATTTCTGTGGGCAGTGAACCCATAAGGCAGGAAACTGTACGAATCATGTGATACACTGTGTGTATCAACAACCCACTGGAAACTGCCGGAAGCCGTTCAGGTGCCTGAGCTCCTGTGAGCACGTCCTCCGCCCTACCAGCACGTAGGCCTCTCTGGCAACCTGTGTGGCACAGGTGGCACGCAGAGGCGCTACCTGTCCAACCAGTCTGAACCCAGCCTTTCTGTGGCTTGGTGCTGGGTGAAGCTGGAATGCTGCTCCCCCACCTTCCCGCGAGGCCTCCTTGCACCCGCCACATGAAGACGTGGCAGGTAACACCGTTTTTTCTGGTTTACTTTTGGTTCTCTACTTTTTAGGTCCGGCCCAGCCTCATGTTTCTGTTTTTTTAAAACATGACAAAAATAGATACACACTTATATGCATAGAAGGCCTTTCAGTCAGCCCTATTCACCTATTGGTCTGTTCAAGTGTCATTCATATTTTGCTTCTTCCCACCACAGCCTAAAGCATGGGGTGACGGGTCAGTCCACTTCAGCCAATGGCCCTCTTCACTGTGAGTGAAGAGGGTGTGCACATCCACCTAAAAAGTACTCAATTTCAACTCCAAGGCCAATCTCTGCTTTCATTTCTGCTTACATTACATTTATATATTGTTCCAATGTATCAACATTTTTGATTTTTATTATTTTTACAGTTTTAATATATATTGTACATTTTTAATAAATAAATAAAAAAAACAGCATTGTGCTGCATAAAAGTCTATTATGCTTGTTATCTATGTTGTTAACATTTGCTGTTGTGGGGCGCTCTGACCAAGATGATCTACATAGACTTGTTATCTTTGGTGTGAACATTTACTGTTGTAAAGCGCTCTGCTACCTTCGGGTCTAGTTAGCGCTATATAAAACTCTCAAATAAGTAAATAAATAAATTACAAGTTTGCTAAAGCCAGACCTTTTGTCTATGCCAATGCTTGTTAGCTTTGTTTGCAGCTAGAAAAGTTTCTGCTCTTACTAGCGCATTTTTGTGGTTACCACTATGTAATAAGAGGCCTTGAAGGTAGTATATGCAATTTACATGCTTTGATGTATTCATTTGCAAAGGTTAACTGGTCACCTTTGAATTGCTGATTGCTGTGTTCTAGTGTTAAACTGCTACTAACTAACAAGATGAACCATTTGCACTGACAGTATTAATTTGTATTAAAATGTCAAATAGTTTAATGCTGCTTCCACAAAATTGTGCTGCATTACGCTGCAAAACTTCCCTCTTCTTGCCGCATAATTTAGTCAACACTGCTACATAATTTAGATATCTCTTACTCCAAAATTTCCAGCGGCTCTGGCTAAAAACGACAATATTGGAACCCGTGTTACAGGAGACTGCTTTACTGCCTGAGGGTGGGCAGGGGTTACACGCTCCCGTTCTTGTTGTCACGTTTCAAGTGCCTAGAGCCTTTAACCCCATGTAGTGTCTTCTCTCTTAGGCGCTTTTTGTAGTTGTGACTTAAATAGGTGCACCCATAATTGTCTTTCAGGTGGAGAAACAGTTGAACAGGACAAGCTCTTTCAAACATGCACTGTCAAGTCAGTGTCTCCTGAACCATGAAATGAGTCATATTTGAATGACTTCACCGCGCACACCACTACCGTGTCTCTTAAATAATACTTACTTAATATTATATAACGGGGTGAAAACTCCCACGTAGGGTTTGCACTGTTGCGGGTTATCGGAGTCGTTCTATTGGAAATCAGACCCTGGAAGGTTAGGATCGAATTCACAATAATTGTGTAAGATTTGTTTTTCGTGTTTCTTTTGGGTGAAAGCTGACGTGAATCATAAACGTCCTCTGTTGCTGTTGGTGATTAGCCAACCAACATGTTGTTTCCTCTTGTTTTCCAAGAAACATATAATAATGACATGCTGGTACAGCATGAACCTTCTAGAGATGTATGGAGTATCTTTGAGGACCGGAACACGAGGTGAGTCATTTTATGGCTTGATATCGGAGTGACAGACTTTACGAAGGTTATCTGAGAGGCGAGCTCAGCCAGAATAAACTCTGGCTTTTTAGTCTGATTGAGCTGCGCTGTGATCAGGTTCCCTGCCAGGTGTTATGTAAACAAGACGGAGTGATATCATCAACTGTGATCAGGCTTGTGTCAGCTTACACGTAGGAGCCAATCGACACGCAGCATCCTGGTATCGCACAACAGGCTGATTTACAATTGTTGATATTGTCCAACTCAATGGCATTCATGTTGTCACCCTTGGAAGGATGAAAGGCCGAATCTGCCGTACTCAGATTCGAACCAGAAACCGTCAGATTATTTATTGCATTATTGTGTTTGGTGAATTTGGTAAAGTTCCAAATGTGGTCTTTTAGGCTCTTGAGAACCCCTTTCGAGCCAGGAGACAGAGAGGGAAATGTGAATGGGAGGAGGTGGCAACAGTGAGGGAGCTAGGCTGGCAGTGAGCGAGCTAGGCTGGCAGTGAGGGAGCTAGGCTGGCAGTGAATGAGCTAGGCTGGCAGTGAAGGAGCTAAGCTGGCAGTGAAGGAGCTAGGCTGGCAGTGAAGGAGCTAGGCTGGCAGTGAGCGAGCTAAGCTGGCAGTGAGTGAGCTAGGCTGGCAGTGAAGGAGCTAGGCTGGCAGTGAGGGAGCTAGGCTGGCAGTGAGCGAGCTAGGCTGGCAGTGAGCAAGCTAGGCTGGCAGTGAGGGAGCTAGGCTGGCAGTGAGCGAGCTAGGCTGGCAGTGAGCGAGCTAGGCTGGCAGTGAAGGAGCTAGGCTGGCAGTGAAGGAGCTAGGCTGACAGTGAGCGAGCTAGGCTGGCAGTGAAGGAGCTAGGCTGGCAGTGAAGGAGCTAGGCTGGCAGTGAGCGAGCTAAGCTGGCAGTGAGTGAGCTAGGCTGGCAGTGAAGGAGCTAGGCTGGCAGTGAGGGAGCTAGGCTGGCAGTGAGCGAGCTAGGCTGGCAGTGAAGGAGCTAGGCTGCAGTGAGCGAGCTAGGCTGGCAGTGAGCGAGCTAGGCTGGCAGTGAAGGAGCTAGGCTGGCAGTGAAGGAGCTAGGCTGCAGTGAGCGAGCTAGGCTGGCAGTGAAGGAGCTAGGCTGGCAGTGAAGGAGCTAGGCTGGCAGTGAGCGAGCTAGGCTGGCAGTGAGCAAGCTAGGCTGGCAGTGAAGGAGCTAGGCTGGCAGTGAGCGAGCTAGGCTGGCAGTGAAGGAGCTAGGCTGGCATGAAGGGAGCTAGGCTGGCAGTGAAGGAGCTAGGCTGGCAGTGAGCGAGCTAAGCTGGCAGTGAGTGAGCTAGGCTGGCAATGAAGGAGCTAGGCTGGCACGAAGGGAGCTAGGCTGGCAGTGAAGGAGCTAGGCTGGCAGTGAGCGAGCTAGGCTGGCAGTGAAGGAGCTAGGCTGGCAGTGAAGGAGCTAGGCTGCAGTTAGCGAGCTAGGCTGGCAGTGAAGGAGCTATGCTGGCAGTGAAGGAGCTAGGCAGGCAGTGAGAGAGCTAGGCTGGCAGTGAGCAAGCTAGGCTGGCAGTGAAGGAGCTAGGCTGGCAGTGAGCGAGCTAAGCTGGCAGTGAAGGAGCTAGGCTGGCAGTGAGCGAGCTAGGCTGGCAGTGAAGGAGCTAGGCTGGCAGTGTAGGAGCTAGGCTGGCAGTGAAGGAGCTAGGCTTGCAGTGAAGGAGCTAGGCTGGCAGTGAGCGAGCTAGGCTGGCAGTGAAGAAGCTAGACTGGCAGTGAGCGAGCTAGGCTGGCAGTGAAGGAGCTAGGCTGGCAGTGAAGGAGCTAGGCTGGCACGAAGGAAGCTAGGCTGGCAGCGAGGGAGCTAGGCTGGCAGCGAGGGAGCTAGACTGGCAGTGAGGGTAAGAGGTGGCAGTGAGGGTAGTAGGGTTGGAGTGAAGGTAGTAGGGTGGCAGTGAGGATAACAGGGTGGCAGTGAAGGTAATAGGGTGGCAGTAAGGGTAATTGGGTAGCACAGAGGGTAACAAGGTGACAGTGAGGATAACAGGGTAGCAATGAGGAAGACAGGGTGGCACAGAGGGCAACAAGGTGGCAGTGAGGGTAACATGGTGGAAATGAGGGTAACAGGGTGGCAGTGAGGGAGACATTGGTGCCTGACTGGACTTCCTGCACTTGTCTACCTTCCCCTCACAGGGCCTGATTCCCAAAGGGAACCTTACACTTTGTGTAAGTTTACGATCTTTTGCAATTCACAAAGCAATTGTACAAGTAGTATCTTTACGACTGCAGAGTCTCCACACTCGTGGTGGAGACTCTGCACATAAAAAGATAGGCAGTCACTAAGCAATGTTACGAGTAGTATCTTTACAACTGTGGAGTCTCCACACTCGTGACAGAGACTCCGCGCATAAAAAGATAGGCAGTCACTAAGCAATGTTACGAGTAGTATCTTTATGACTGCAGAGTCTCCACACTCGTGACAGAGACTCCGCGCATAAAAATATAGGCAGTCACTAAGCAATTTTACGAGTAGTATTTTTGCAACTGTGGAGTTTCCACACTAATGGCAGAGACTCCGCGCATAAAAAGATAGGCCGTCACTAAGCAATGTTACGAGTAGTATCTTTGCAACTGTGGAGTCTCCACACTCGTTGCGGAGATTCCGCACACAAAAAGATAGGCAGTCACTAAGCAATGTTACGAGCAGTATCTTTATGACTGCAGAGTCTCCACACTCGTGACGGAGACTCCGCGCATAAAAAGATAGGCAGTCACCAAGCAATGTTACAAGTAGTATCTTTACGACTGCGGAGTCTCCACACTCGTGGCGGAGACTCCGCACATAAAAAGATAGGCAGTCACTAAGCAATTTTACGAGTAGTATCTTTACGACTGCGGAGTCTCCACACTCGTGGCGGAGACTCTGCACATAAAAAGATAGGCAGTCACTAAGCAATGTTACGAGTAGTATCTTTACGACTGCGGAGTCTCCACACTCGTGGCGGAGACTCCGCACATAAAAAGATAGGCAGTCACTAAGCAATTTTACGAGTAGAATCTTTACGACTGCGGAGTCTCCACACTCGTGGCGGAGACTCCGCACATAAAAAGATAGGCAGTCACTAAGCAATTTTACGAGTAGTATCTTTACGACTGCGGAGTCTCCACACTCGTGGCGGAGACTCCGCACATAAAAAGATAGGCAGTCACTAAGCAATTTTGCGAGTAGTATCTTTGAGTGCCTATCTTTTTATGTGCAGACTCGGCCGTCATACAGATACTACTTGTGAAATTGCTTTATGAATTGCAAAAAATCTTAACCTTACACAATAGTGTAAGTTTACCGTTGTGAACCAGATCTAAAGTGTCTGGAGACAGACCCTACTCTGCTCCCAGTCTTTGTCCATACATGATCCATTTACCTACAGAGCCCCAAGCTGAAGATCCGTTTCTAGGGAGAGGTTGAATGTACTTAGGACATGGGCAAGGCTTCCAGGAACAGCCCCCGGCATGTCCTTGGGTGCAGTGGGATTCGAAGAGGGCAGCATCATAGGGCTCAAGGGAGTTTTCTCTGCAGCTGAAAATCCACTGACATGGTTGAAAAATGGATGTTTCAAGGCTAGGATTGCTTTGAAAGTTTGGGAATACCAACAAATATGAAAGTTTGTCAGCATTCCCAAACTAGAATCTGACTCATCCCACCCTGGAGACGGTAGGAGATCTACTCCAGCACAGGATTAGTGTATCCCTCTTTCCTGGAAGGGATGAGAACAGATCGCTTTGTCGGTGTAGCCGTATAGAGCGAATAGAAGCAAAATCTAGGAATCACGTGATTTCCAATGGAATCCACGTGGAAACCTGCACAAGGCACAGCTTTCCATTTTGATTCCAAAAAGAAATGGTGAATTCCAAAACAGAGTAAATCTGCGGCGCACATTTATTACTTTTCTTTGTGACTAAGGCCTAGAACTTTCACGTTTCTAAGGTTTCCTGGCAGAGGTAGTCCTCCAATCCAGTTTTTTCCCTTTACATTCTGGGACTTGTAGTCCTGTGTATCCTGTGACGGCTCACCCCTGAGGGTGTTTGGGAAGTGCCCCACCGTTTTCACCCATTACTGGATCTGACAGAGTGCAGTGACGCCTCATCGGAACGTCAGGGAAAACTAACATTAGAAGGTATCCCTTCCTGCACAAAAACACTCCTTCCCGTAAGGCAGACACCTTCCTTTGCACTATGGTGCATGAGTGCCTGCGCTGGCGTTAGACAGCGCACAGCACATGGAAGCAGAGAGCAGAAATGCTGCATATCTTTGTAAATATGGTTCATTTCAGCTCTCTGCCTTTTATGCGACACAGCGCAGAGAGTTCCCTTGCTGTGCTGCATTGCGTGAAATAATCGTAAATATTCTTCTACATTCGGTGCTTCCTTCAGGCACGTGTACTTAGCACAGGTATTGAAACCTCTTAATTTTAATGCACATCACAAGCAAATAGTATTCTTATTGACACAAAGCAAATGTACTATTGACTTTAAATTACTTTAATCTGAACAAATAGTAAAGGCACAGAAGGATGAAATGAATGAAGAATGGAAGTAAAGTATTGGGCACCAGCCCTGGCAGTGAAGTGTGCTTCTTTTTAGGTGGTTGTGCACATGTGATTATGCACCGTGTCATCACTCACAGTGCAAGACAGCCAGGGACGGAAGCGAGGACCCAATCCTTATGCTGTATGATTTAGCGAGCAGTAGGAACATGTGAATGACAGCTGAACTGACCAATAGATGAAGATTGCTAACCCAAAGCTCCTATACAGACCTGACAACTTTGGAATAATTTGCATCATGTGATTGTAAGGGTAACAAGGGGTAACAAGGGGTCCTGTCCCCTTGGCGGGGACAGGACCAAGGAAAGGGGGAGGGAGATTTTTGGGCCCCTAGCACGGAAGGAGCACTCACCCACCGCCACCAAAAAAAGAATACCTTTGTAGTAGCTTTCCATGTGCTGGGGGAACCTAAATGTTTTGCTACAGTGCAGACCCGAGCTGGAAGCCTGCTATGTGCATTGATTTTCAGATTTTTATTTTTGTTGCAAATTTATATAGCGCAAACTAGACCCGAAGGTATTGGAGCTCTTTACAAGAGCACCAGCTACGTTACACAAGGACGCATTCATTTTTTGGTAGGTACGGGGAGAATACGTGATTTGCCCAGAATCACAGGATGTTGAGCCGAGGCCGAGGCTTGAACCTGGCTCCCTGCTCCAAAGTCGGCAGCTCTAGTTGTAAGGCTACATCCTCTCCCCAAATCACTCATGAGTGAAAGTAAATAATTATCCAGCTACCAAGAGGAGGCCAGTCGAGGTCTCTGAGGGTGCTCTTGGGTGCCTAAACCCCAGTTTGATTACCCTGCCCTGCAGCTCTCTTAGTGTGAACTCTAGTTTAAAGGTTTGGAGCCAGTCTCAGGGTTACTTGGACAGAGACCAGTTTCTCAGATATCAGCACATTTCCTCAAAATCAGAATATTATTGTATTTTCCTCTCAGTTTAGTCACCGAAGCTTTGCAAGTCGCTGACAGGGTGTTTCGCAATAGATGCAGGTACGAATATGTTTCGTCTTGAAATAAACTGCATATTTTCTGTGAGGAGGGTGCGGTCAACACCTCCACTGCATTAGGGCAGAGAGGCACGCCTGGTTCGGTGGGAGAACTTGCTGAGTAAGCACCAAGGGTGAGGCAAATCAAAGCATGAAAACACCAGATTACCACTTACATGGCATGAATATAGAAGCCTCCTGTCCCTTCCTCTTATGCTGAAGTGTGAGTACTTCTCTCCTCTATCTTCAGGTGTCACCATTTCCTTGGAAGCCTTTTTCACTTCCTCATTTAGGGTCTACTTCCCTTAAAGAATGTGCTTTCTTCTGAGTAGCAGTACTCGCGGAACACATACTTGTGCATACCGACTGCAGGCCCATTGGATACTATCAAGGCAGGGGTCTTTCCTATACTTAGAGGGTCCGTAGCCACGGCCAAAGCACAGTAATGTCAGACTGAACACATGATCTTGTCCTTAAGACCAATCTGGTGTACACGGTCTATTTGAAACAAAGCGAATACAAAAACTTCAGAAATGTCCCCATCCACACTTAGATGTCAATAACTTTTATCCATATAGAGAAGGATCCATAAGGTGCATGTTTGGAATGCATAAAAGATATTTGTAGTAATGTCCTGAAGAGGTCTACTATCAACAGCAAAGGCCGAAACTTGTCAACAGTTTTATTATAGGCTTCTTTGAGAGAAAAGAATGGTTACTTGCAGCTAAGAACAAGCATAAAACAGTAAAAAGTTATTCAATTTGTACATCATTTTAACGTTGTCTCAATCAGCAATCAATGAATTTAAACACAATACAAGGACTCTTTACAAAGAAAAACAAGGAACTATAAGTTTGGTCATTGAACTATTGTTTGTAGTTATGCGTCTGGATGAACTCGTATAAAGATACAAATACACGTTTTTGAATATTACACATGATGCTTCTTGAACTATATAATGTATGAACCGGCGATAGATTACAAAGTTTAGTATGGAATACATATAGAATAATTTATGAAACAGTGACGTGATGCAGTGTTTGCCCTTGGCCTGAGAAATAGAGTGAATCTATCCCAGGGTGGGAACACATTTTAAGTAGCATCTTTTCTTTCTCTCCAGCACCTCTCTCTCTCACACTTGTTCTCCTCAGATCTGACATTCCTCTAAAAATCCTCCTACCTTGCCATAAAACTCTAACTCTTGCCTCTGAGGATTCTCCCATTTCTTCCGGAGTCTGTACTAGTTTGTGAGTACTCTCTCTTCATTGAGTAGCCTTTCCTTTGTGAGTAACATCTATAGGGCAGCTCTCTTCTCTGTGTCTACTCTCTTCTCCGTCGATACTCTCTCTCCTCTGTGCATATACGCCCTCGTCTTCGGATACTCTCTCTCCTATGTGAATATACTCTCTCGTCTTCGGATACTCTCTCTCCTCTGTGCGTATACGCCCTCGTCTTCGGATACTCTCTCTCCTCTGTGCATATGCTCGCTCGTCTTCGGATAGTCTCTCTCCTCTGTGCGTATGCGTCCTCGTCTTCGGATACTCTCTCTCCTCTGTGCGTATACTCTCTCGTGTTCGGATACTCTCTCTCCTCTGTGCGTATACGCCCTCGCCTTCGGATACTCTCTCTCCTCTGTGCTTATACTCTCTTGTCTTTGGATACTCTCTCTCCTCTGTGCGTATGCTCGCTCGTCCTTGGATACTCTCTCTCCTCTGTGCGTATACGCCCTTGTCTTCAGATACTCTCTCTCCTCTGTGCGTATACTCTCTCGTCTTTGGATACTCTCTTTCCTCTGTGCGTTTACGCCCTCGTCTTCAGATACTCTCTCTCCTCTGTGCATATACTCTCTCGTCTTGGGATACTCTCTCTCCTCTGTGCGTGTACTTGATCGTCTTCGGATACTCTCTCTCCTCTGTGCATATACCCTCTCGTCTTCGGATACTCTCTCCTCTGTAAGTAAAAGCTCTTTGATGTCACAGTCCTCTGTGAGAACTTTCTCCTTTCTGGATACTCTCCTCTGAGGAGGTTCTCTTCTCCATTAATACCATCTAAAAAATGAGTCAGTGGATACTCTCACCTCTGCAGATACCGTCTCCCTCTTAGGATACTGTCTCCTCTGTATATACCATCTTTAGGACTCATTTCTCCTCTGTGTAAACTCTATTTTCTGCATATTCTCTCTTCTCTGTGGATACTCTCTCTCTCTTACTCTCTCTCTTTCTCCTCTCTGGGGGTACACTCTCTAATCTGGGAATATTCTCTCCTCTATAAGTATAATCTGTTTGATACCTTTGTCCCCGTGAGGGATCTCTCCTCTATGGATAGTCTCTCTCTCTCTGTAAGTAACTCTCTCCTCTGTGAATACTATCTCCACTGTAGAAACCTTTCTCGTCTCTTCACACATCTCCTTGATGCCCCTGTCGCTTTGAGGGATCTCTCCTCTGTTGATAGTCTTTCCTCTGTAATTACTATGTAAAGATCTACTTTCTCCTCTCTCGATACTCTCTCTCATATGGGGATGCTCTCTCCTTTCTTTGACGTAAGTACCATGTATAGGACAAATCTCTCCACTCTGCATATTCTATGTCCTCTGATGATACTCTCTCTTCTGTTTCGTCTAAGGATGGCTCTCTCCTCTGTGACTACTCTCTCCTCTGTGGATGGCCTCTTTCCTCTGACATAAAGTACTATTTATAGGACAAATCCCTCCACACTGCATACACTCTCTTCTCTGGTGATACTCTCTCTTCTATAGTACCATCTGTTTGATATCTCTGTCCCCTGTGAGGGGTCTCTCTTCCATGAATAGTCTCTCTCTACTCTGTCAGGACCATCTAAAGACCAACTCTCTCCTTTTTGGATACTTTCTCCGTGGGTGGATACCTTCCTTACTCTGAGAATATTCTCCCATCTGTACACATCATCTCTTCTGTGGATACCCGCTCCTCTGTGGATACCATCTCCTCTGTGGATACCCTCTCCTCTGTGGATACTCTTTCCTTTGTAGTATCTCTCCTCTGTGAATAATCTCTCTTCTGCGGATGCTCTCTTTCCACTGACGATGCTGCCTCCTCTCTGATGATACTCTCTCCTCTATAAGTGATATCTATAGGATGACTCTCTCCACACTGCATACTCTCGCTCTCCTCTGATGATACTCTCTCCTCTATAAGTGATATCTATAGGATGACTATCTCCACACTGCATACTCTCGCTCTCCTCTGATGATACTCTCTCCTCTATAAGTGATATCTTTAGGATGACTCTCTCCACACTGCATACTCTCTCTCTCCTCTGGTGTTACTCTCTCCTCTATAAGTACCATCTATAGGACGACTCTCTCCACACTGCTTACCCTCTCCCTTTCCTATGGTGATACTCTCTCCTCGTTTAAGTGATATCTATAGGATGACTCTCTCAACACTGCATACTCTCTCTCTCCTCTGTGAGTAATCTCTCTTCTGCTGATGCTCTCTTTCCTCTGATGATACTGCCTCCTCTCTGATGATACTCTCTCCTCTGTAAGTAACATCTATAAAACGCCTCTCTCCACACTGCTTACTCTCTCCCTTTCCTCTGATGATACTCTCTCCTCTATACGTGGTATCTTTAGGATGACTCTCTCCACACTGCATACTCTCTCTCTCCTCCGATGATACTCTCTCCTCTGTAGGTATCTTCTATAGGACAACTCTCTCCACATTGCTTACTCCCTCCCTTTCCTCTGGTGATACTCTCTCCTCTAAAAGTACCATCTATAGGACGACTCTCTCCACACTTCTTACTCTCTCCCTTTCCTATGGTGATACTCTCTCCTCTCTCCTCTATAAGTGATATCTATAGGATGACTCTCTCCACACTGCATACTCTCTCTCCCTCTCTCTCTCCTCTGGTGTTATTCCCTCCTTTGTTAGTACCATCTATGGAACGACTCTCTCCACACTGCATACTCTCTCTCTCCTCTGGTGATATTCTCTACTCTGGAAGTGCCATGTATAGGATGACTCTCTCCACACTGCATACTCTCTCTCTCGTCTGGTGATACTCTCTCCTCTATAAGTACCATCTATAGGACGACTCTCTCCGCACTGCATACTCTCTCTCTCCTCTGGTGATACTCTCTCCTCTATAAGTACTATTTATAAGAAAACTCTCTCCACACTGCGTACTCTCTCTCTCCTCTGGTGATATTCTCTCCTCTGGAAGTGCCATGTATATGATGGCTCTCTCCACACTACATACTCTCTCTCTCTCCTCTGGAGATAGTCTCCCCTCTATAAGTACCATCTGTAGGACCGACTCTCTCCACACTGCATACTTTCTCTCCTCTGATGATGCTCTCTCCTCTATAAGTACCATCTATAGGATGACTCTCTCCACACTGCATACTCTCTCTCCCCCCTGGTGATAGTCTGTTCTCTGTAAGTACCATCTATGGAACGACTCTCTCCGCACTGCATACTCTATCTCTTGTCTGGTGATACTCTCTCCTCTATAAGTACCATCTATGGGCCGACTCTCTCCGCACTGCATACTCTCTCTCTCCTCTGGTGATACTCTCTGCTCTATAAGTACCATCTATAGGACGACTCTCTCCACATTGCATACTTTCTGTCCTCTGGTGTTACTCTCTCCTCTATAAGTACCATCTATAAGACGACTCTCTCCACACTGCATACTTTCTCTCCTCTGATGATGCTCTCTCCTCTATAAGTACCATCTATAGGACGACTCTCTCCACACTGCATACTGTCTCTCTCTCCTTTGTAAGTACCATCTATGGGACGACTCTCTCCACACTGCATACTCTCTCTCCCCCCTGGTGATAGTCTGTTCTCTGTAAGTACCATCTATGGAACGGCTCTCTCCACACTGCATACTCTCTCTCTCTTTCCTCTGGTGTTACTCTGTTCTCTGTAAGTACCATCTATGGGACGACTCTCTCCACACTGCATACTGTCTCTCTCTCTCCTTTGTAAGTACCATCTATGGGACGACTCTCTCGACACTGCATACTCTCTCTCTCTCTTCTGGCGATACTCTCTCCTCTGTAAGTACCAACTATAGGACTACTCTCTCTCCCCTGGTGATACTCTGTTCTATGTAAGTACCATCTGTGGGACGACTCTCTCCGCACTGCATACTCTCTCTCTCCTCTGGTGATACTGCCTTCTCTGTAAGTACCATCTATGGGATGACTCTCTCCACACTGCATACTCTCTCTCTCCCCTGGTGATACTCTGTTCTATGTAAGTACCATCTATGGGACGACTCTCTCCGCACTGCATACTCTCTCTCTCCTCTGGTGATACTGCCTTCTCTGTAAGTACTATTTATAAGACAACTCTCTCCACACTGCATACTCTCTCTCCCCCCTGGTGATAGTCTGTTCTCCGTAAGTACCATCTATGGAACGACTCTCTCCACACTGCATACTCTCTCTCTCCTCTCGTGATACTCTGTTCTATGTAAGTACCATCTATGGGACGACTCTCTCCATACTGCATACTGTCTCTCTCGCTCTCCTTTGTAAGTACCATCTATGCGATGACTCTCTCCACACTGCATACTCTCTCTCTCCTCTGGTGATACTCTGTTCTATGTAAGTACCATCTATGGGACGGCTCTCTCTCCCCTGGTGATACTCTGTTCTATGTAAGTACTATCTATGGGATGACTCTCTCCACACTGCATACTGTCTCTCTCTCTCTCCTTTGTAAGTACCATCTATGGGACGACTCTCTCCACACTGCATACTTTCTCTCTCCTCTGATGATACTCTCTCCTCTATAAGTGATATCTTTAGGATGACTCTCTCCACACTGCATACTCTCTCTCTCTCTCTCCTCTGGTGTTATTCCCTCCTTTGTAAGTACCACCTATGGGACGACTCTCTCCACACTTCATACTCGCTCCTCTGGTGTTACTCTGTTCTCTGTAAGTACCATCTATGGGACAACTCTCTCCACACTGCATACTCTCTCTCTCCTCTGGTGATACTCTGTTCTCTGTAAGTACCATCTATGGGAGGACTCTCTCCACACTGCATACTCTCTCTCCTCTGGTGATACTCTGTTCTATGTAAGTACCATCTATGGGACGGCTCTCTCTACCCTGGTGATACTCTGTTCTATGTAAGTACCATCTATGGGATGACTCTCTCCACACTGCATACTCTCTCTCTCTCTCCTCTGGTCTTACTCTGTTCTCTGTAAGTATCATCTATGGGACGACTCTCTCCACACTGCATACTCTCTCTCTCCTCTGGTGTTACTCTGTTCTCTGTAAGTACCATCTATGGAACGACTCTCTCCGCACTGCATACTCTATCTCTCGTCTGGTGATACTCTCTCCTCTATAAGTACCATCTATGGGACGACTCTCTCCACACTGCATACTCTCTCTCTCTTCTGATGATACTCTCTCCTCTATAAGTGATATCTTTAGGATGACTCTCTCCACACTGCATACTCTCTCTCTCCTCTGGTGTTACTCTCTCCTCTATAAGTACCATCTATGGGATGACTCTCTCCACACTACTTACTCTCTCCCTTTCCTCTGATGATACTCTCTCCTCTATAAGTACCATCTATAGGACGACTCTCTCCACACTGCTTACTCTCTCACTTTCCTATGGTGATAGTCTCTCCTCTATACGTGATATCTATAGGATGACTCTCTCCACACTGCATACTCTCTCTCTCCTCCGATGATACTCTCTCCTCTGTAGGTATGATCTAAAGGACAACTCTCTCCACATTGCTTACTCCCTCCCTTTCCTCTGGTGATACTCTCTCCTCTATAAGTACCATCTATAGGACGACTCTCTCCACACTGCTTACTCTCTCACTTTCCTATGGTGATAGTCTCTCCTCTATACGTGATATCTATAGGATGACTCTCTCCACACTGCATACTCTCTCTCTCCTCCGATGATACTCTCTCCTCTGTAGGTATGATCTAAAGGACAACTCTCTCCACATTGCTTACTCCCTCCCTTTCCTCTGGTGATACTCTCTCCTCTATAAGTACCATCTATAGGACTGACTCTCTCCACACTGCTTACTCTCTCCCTTTTCTATGGTGATAGTCTCTCCTCTATAAGTGATATATATAGGATGACTCTCTCCACACTGCATACTCTCTCTCTCTCTCTCTCCTCTGGTGTTATTCCCTCCTTTGTAAGTACCATTTATGGGACAACTCTCTCTCCCCTGGTGATACTCTGTTCTATGTAAGTACCACATATAGGACGACTCTCTCCACACTGCATACTCTCTCTCTTTCTCCTCTGGTGTTACTCTGTTCTATGTAAGTACCTTCTATAGGATGCCTCTCTTCATACTGCATACTCTCTCTCTCCTCTGGTGTTACTCTGTTCTATGTAAGTACCATCTATGGGATGGCTCTCTCCACACTGCATGCTCTCTCTCGTCTGGCGATACTCTCTCCTCTGTAAGTATCATCTATAGGACAACTCTCACCACATTGCTTACTCCCTCCCTTTCCTATGGTGATACTCTCTCCTCTTTAAGTACCATCTATAGGACGACTCTCTCTGCACTGCATACTCTCTCTCCTCTGATGATAATCTCTCCTCTATAAGTACCATCTATAGGATGACTCTGTCCGCACTGTATACTCTCTCTCTCCTCCGATGATACTCTCTCCTCTATAAGTACCATCTATAGGATGACTCTCTCCACACTGCATACTCTCTCTCTCCTCTGGTGATACTTTCTCCTCTATAAGTACCATCTATAGGACGACTCTTTACGCACTGCATACTCTCTCTCCTCCGATGATACTCTCTCCTCTATAAGTACCATCTATAGGATGACTCTCTCCACACTGCATACTCTCTCTCTCCTCTGGTGATACTTTCTCCTCTATAAGTACTATTTATAAGACAACTCTCTCCACACTGTGTATTCTCTCTCTCCTCCGATGATTCTCTCTCCTCTATAAGTACCATCTATAGGATGACTCTCTCCACACTGCATACTCTCTCTCTCCTCTGGTGATACTCTCTCCTCTGTAAGTATCAACTATAGGACGACTCTCTCTCCCCTGGTGATACTCTGTTCTATGTAAGTACCATCTATGGGACGACTCTCTCCACACTGCATACTGTCTCTCTCTCTCTCCTTTGTAAGACCATCTATGGGACGACTCTCTCCACACTGCATACTGTCTCTCTCTCTCTCCTTTGTAAGACCATCTATGGGATGACTCTCTCCACACTGCATACTGTCTCTCTCTCTCCTTTGTAAGTACCATCTATGGGATGACTCTCTCCACACTGCATACTGCCTCTCTCTCTCTCCTTTGTAAGTACCATCTATGGGATGACTCTCTCCACACTGCATACTGCCTCTCTCTCTCTCTCCTCTGTGAGCTGCAGACTCCGCTTGCTGTCCCAGGACCAAGACACCACCTGGAGCTCTAACAATGCACTTCCTAATCAACAACCACCACAGCTACCGTGGACTGCACACAGCTCACTTGGTCATCTCATACACACCCGACAGCATTGTAATACAGTGCATAACTCATTCAATGCGCCTCAAGGGCAGCCCACAGGAACCAGAGCAAACTGGGCACCATCAGTTGATGCACCCCATACCTGGCCTAGAACAGCCCCTAGAGCACTGCATAGCTCTGTCAATGCCCATCATACGTAGCTCACCGCAACCCTAGCTATTCTGATCAGCTTCTCAATGCGCCTCGCTCTAGGACCTCGCCCATAGTTTACCAGAACACCCCATAGCTCTGTCAAAGAGCTGCATACCAGACTCTCATCATGCCTCACCACAAGCAGAATTAATAATCTGGGTTTACAGACGACTCTGCCAATGCACCTCTTATCTAACCTATACAAGCCCTTATTTTTCTTGAAAAATGGTTAGCTCTTTAATTGACCTCATACCTGATCCACAGCAAGTCTAGCACATCTAGGACTCCACCCATTTCTGTCAACGCTTGTCATGCGTGACTCACACCAGACACATCTGCACACCGTAACCAATGCAGCTCGTGCCACCTCTTACTATTCCCGTCTCCAAACAGCTTCTTTTTATGGCACTGCCTCACTGTCCCAGAGAAGCTGTGCTGTTCCAGGGCCCTTCACTGATCAGCCTCTCCAAGCAGCACTTCCAGTGATCCTCACTGAGCTCTGACTGCTCCCTGGTGAAGGGAGACCTCCTTCTTCCCAGGGGTCTCCCTGACTTGCACCAATAGAAGTGTCGTCTATGATGTGTGGACTTTGCACAACACAACACAACACAACATAACATAACATAGCTCTTTCTTTCCTAGCCGACTGTAAACAGCTGGATACAATGGGAGCTCTGACTCTGGGCGAATTATATGCGACGTCCCCCCAGATCTCCTTCGCAGCTCCTTCATCCTCATCGGTTTCTTCAGCTGAGGGTCATGATGGAAGGGTCAAGTGCCTCTGGTCAGCGATATGATAACGATACTCAAATTTTCTTGCAAAATCCTCCCTTGGCGATGTCCATCATTCAACTTACTTGGCCTGAAGTCGATCCAAAAAAAACCCTATTATCCAGACAATTCAAATCTAACTTCACTCAGACATGGCTCTCTGAACTCACCCTCCATCTCTCTCTTGAGTTAAAGTTCTTGGGCTTTTGGTTTAATTAACATCTTTCCATGAGTTTGCATATTACTCACTCTCTAAAAAGTGCGAGTCACCCTTCATTCTCTGAAATAAGCTAAAACCATTCCTAAATGTCAAGGACGTCTGTTAATTGGTTCAATTTCCTGTGATCTCTTGTATTGACTTTGGAAACTCTGCCCTAATTGGACTTCCAAAGCTGTAATGGCACCTCTAGAAGCGGTGATATACTCGGCAACACGACTAATATCTGGAAAGACACCGTTTGATCACATCACCCCTGTGTTGAAGGATCTCCACTTGCTTCCAATGGAGGCCTGAATTGATTCCAGATTGGCTTGCACAGTTTCCTAGGTACCCTGTCTTCAACATCTGCTGTACCTTGGCTCTGCACGGAAAATCCCGGGATACTTTTAAGTTATCCAACATTTTCCCATCTAAATTTAATTATTTCTCCTTGTTGCATTCCGCTTCTTGGCTCAACGCTGTCAGGCCCTGATTCCATACACTGTCAACTGATTTCTACCCTCATCATTCTCCTGCTCACTTCCTTAGTTCTCCTGACCCTCTCTACTCTCATCGGCTCCCTCCTTGCCTCTCCTGCTCCTTCATTTCGGACCAGCCGACGAGACACCTAAAATCAACTACCAAGTACTCACTCCATTCACAAGTCAGCCTACTCACTCCTTTTATCTCCTGTCCTCTCCCTTCCTTTCCACTAGTCCATTTTTCTCTTCTCATCTGTGGATGTTGTCTCTTCAGAGTTCAGGCCCTCTGTTCAACTCACCACTTCCTGGGTTGTGACTTGTGACTACAATACAATAGAAGGTCTGTAGTGAAGCATGTCAGAAGAGACATGTCTTAGGGGACTTTATGAAGTTTAGAAAACTAAATTCGGTGGAAAGGCCACCACATATTGCATTGAAATTGTTCATTCTGGATCTCACCATTGCAAGCACCAGTGCAGTCGTTTGAGCTAGAAGCAACAGAGTAGCTGGTACCATGCGTGTTTACTACCATTGCTTCCATGTGCAATAATTGGAAGCCAGATTCATGAAGGACTCATGGGTTGTGGACTTTGGCGATGGAGGTGGGGGTGGCAAATGGACTGTAGTCACTTGGGTAGAAGAGAAGAAGGACTGCCTGGTCCCATTAATGATACCTCAGTTAGAGCACCGATACTCATTATACGGCCCGCAGGTCACATGCGTCCTACCAGACCTTTTTGTTGAAGCCCTCCTAGTGAGCAGCAGCAGAGGATGAGCGTGAGCAATAGCTTACAGTTTGCAGCAGAGTATGTTTCTTTTTTTAAACGTTTTTACAGAGTTTTGAAAACTAGACAGCAGAAGGTGTGAACTAGCAGTACAATTGTAGATCGGTTGACTGTACATCGATAGGAGGGGGGGCAGCAGAAACTTTTTAGGTCCTTAAATCAGGCACTGCTATGGTTTGAGCTTCATTGTTACTCTTGCCATCAATTTTCCAACCTAAAAAAAAAGACATTTCATAATTGATATTCTGTTGAACAGGCGTGTTTCTGCTGAGCACTGTGACATGAGCCATTATTGTAATTTTTGTCCCCCATCCCCTTTTGGGTTGTGTGTTGGACTGTGTCTTTATTTTCATATATAAGCACATGGTTGCCAGGTGGCTCCCCCACAGGTGTGACACCATCAGCCGGTTATCGCTTTCATCCAGTGGCAGAAAGCATCTGGAACAACATCCCTGTATCTATCAGGACCGCCCCGAGCCAGCTCCATTTTAGGAAAGAGCAAATACACGCATTTTTAAAGGACACTGAATCAGCATGCAGTAAAAGTCCAGTCCTTTGCTTAGAACCCAGCTTCCTATCCTTGGCTGTATCTTAGACCTCGCACAACGCTCTGCTGGCTTTTGGCGCTATACAAATACCACATACAAACATGTAAATCATTTGCATCCTGTGGTTTCGCTTTTATCATTGCTAGAGTGCATTCAGGATTCCCTGCTCTGAATGAAAGGCCAGGACTGTGGGCACTGGGGCCGCTTGACAGCTTCCGGTGCACTGCGCTCTCGTGTGCATCTGCTCGTCAGCAGTCCTAATGAGAGTGTGATATTAGCGTCCCCCATTAAAGATCAAGGTGGCGCATAAGTGCGCTGTCAGCACGTGCTCAGATGTCTCATTCCCCCACTCCCCTTGGGTTTCATTTTTCTCACGTGCCCAGGGTTCTGAGGCGCATGCGCGGTACTATAAACCTGTCAAAGCTTCCGTGAAAATCACTGGCTGCGCATGCGCACTTTGTGCGGAGGGGGATTTTCTGACTGGTGGGACTGAACCGGTCAATTCATTCATCCTCCAGGCCTAGCTCCATAGGCGTTGGGCGATGCGCCAAAACTGCTGAGGCAAAGTCTGTTCAAGCTGTGCTAGCCTGAGCAGGAGAGAGATTAACACAGGTGCCATGGGGGCCGAGAATGGATCTATGGCTTAACTGGGCAAGCTTCCCTCACACAGAATGGGTAATGTTAGAGTATGGTTAACAGGTTTGGAACCTACCCCACAAACACGCATAGCGCCCAAGCAATGCAGGGGAAGAGGGGGATCCACCAGCTATTAATGAGTAGGATTCGGTGTGGTCAAGGCCCAGTGAAATATGCAGAATTTGTCCCTTTGTAAGTTGCAGACATCAGGACACATTCAGCAGTGGCCCCAGTTTGCCACTTTTTTCAGAGCAGTACACTACCCTGCACTCCTGAGGGGGCTTTGTTCTTTTCACCTAGAGCTGGGCCCAAAAAAAGGCCTGATTTAAAGGGCCATCAGCCCTCCTTTTGTTTGAGTATCACCCTTTCTGAGAACTATCTGGACCTAACACCTAGATGCCAAAGCAAGGGAGGGAAACAAAGGCACACAGCTTTTTATCACTTCACAAGTACTTGGGATAAACTATATATTTTATTTCCGGAGTTTTATATAGCACGAACTTGACCCGAAGGTATCAGAGTGCTTTACATGAGCAGCAGTTGCGTTACACAGGGACACATTCATTTAAAAAAAAAAAAAAAAAAAATTGTAGGGAACGGGGAGATTAAGTGATTTGCCCAGAATGCTGAGCGTCCCTGCCGAGACACAAACCCAGTTCCCCAGCGTCGAGGTCGGGCGCTCTAGCCATAAGGCCACAACCTCTCACTATGATTTGGAGGCAGGTTTTCGACTTTGTACAACCCTTGTATATATGAGATATGCATACACTGTAAAAATGCCAGATGCATCTGTATGAGTAATTACGCAAATAATAAATTAAATGTTAACAGTAATCTATCTGCCTTCCTTGAATTGAAGGAACTTCCCCACCCCATACAAATGGGTTTCCGACCGAAACACAGCACGGAAACAGTGTTGCTGGCGGTGGCTGAGGAGCTCAGGTGTCTCCTTGATCAAGGAGGCTCAGCGGCCACCATCCTGCTAGACCATAGTGCAGCCTTCGACACCGTGGATCACCACACTCTCTTTCAGACAATCTCAAAGGTCGGTATCCAAGACAGAGAACTAGAATGGCTTGCATCTTTTCTGGAGAATCGTTCCTTCCAGGTTTTGCATCAGGCCTGCTGTTCAGCTAGTCTCCCTCTTAGCTGTGGAGTCCCTTAGGCTCCTCCCTGAACCCCACCTTGTTTAACCTTTACATGCTCCCCCGTGCCGAGATCGTCCGTTCATTTGGCCTGTCATTGGTTTCATATGCCGATGACACGCAGCTGGTCGTGTCACTCTCTCCGGATCCCAGCTCTAGTCATCGATCTCTTACCCGTGTCTTCAGGAAGTAGCCAGCTGGATGGCTGGTTGCAAATTAAAACTTAATGAGGACAAAACGGAAGTGATGCTGCTGGGTAATAACTTTGGCAGCAACCTCCTGAGCCCCCTACCTAATATCCTGAGAAAGCTCTCTCCCTCCACAAATGCGATAACAAGTCTTGGGATGTGGCTGGATGCCACGCTCATGATGGACCATCAAGCGAAAAAGCTTGCTGCCACCTGTTATGGCATCCTAAGAATGTTCAGAAATGTTCTCACCCTTCTTCTGCTCTCAGCTAGAAGAGATATCGACCAGGCCCATGTGCTGTCTCGCCTCGATTATGGTAATGCCCTGTATCTTGGCTCGCCCCGTTATGTCATCAGAAGGCTGCAGACTGCAGAATGCTGCTGCCCGACTTTTGATGATCACTCCCAAATACCACCAGTCTACTACCACGGCTCTTAGGGACCTCCACTGGGTTCCGGGGGAACGCTCAGTGCAGTTAAAGACCCTCTGCATTATGCATAGGGCGGTTAACAATAAAGGTCCCTCTCTGCTGAGAACGCAAGCCTCCCCATACTAGCCTCCCCACACTTGAGATCTTGCTCAGCCTCAGGGGTCGAAGTGGGCGGGATCGGCAGGGCATGGGTGCCCCTAATTCTTTAATTTTATAAGAGTCCGTTCCCCTACTTTCTTATTTTAAACATGCCTAACGGACGGCAGAAATCGCCAAGGCCGATAGTTAAGTTTCGGCTTTTGGGGACGGGCGGAACGGGCAGAGAAGGAAAAGGACTCTGTCTTTTCCTTTGTGCCCAGAGAAGACAAGGGCAGTGTCCAGTTCTCCTGCCGCTGCCAGCTGCCCCCCCCCCTCTTTGTCCCCCCTCTTCCCTCTCTTTCTGTCTCGCTCCTCCTCATTTAGTGAAAACCGAGACTTCAAGAAACAGGTATTACCTTCTCTTTCCTCCTTTCGTTTATTTGCTCCCCTGTGAAATGGATCCAAAAAGAAAAACCCTTTGCTGGAAACGTCGTCTTTTTCTGACATTTTTCAATTTCTTAAGTGCAGCCTCGGGGTGGAGAGAAATAAAACATTGAAAATATGAAAAATAACTAACTAAAGCAAGACAGAGTGGTTGCAAGGTGGCCGATTGATTTATTCACACCTAAACACATTAGCGCCACTTTACAGTGTTTGCCAGTGAAGCGCTACTTTTGTTTTCTCGTCTCTCTTTGAACAACATTGCTTTCCCTGGGTGGAAAAGTGCACTATTCCTGGAGGGACTGAAATACCTGCTTGATGGGTGAATTGGAAAACAAAATTTGTACAGCGGCTGTTTGTTCACAAATGTGGTCTTTTTAAACCATACTGCTTATGTTTTGTAAGGATATAAGCAATGGGCATTGAAACGTGTCCCTTCTGGACCCTGTAGTCATGGCCTTAAATTTTCAGGCAAAAGCACTCACTAAATTCTGAATAATGAGTGTAAAAAGAAAAAGGTAACCATGTTGTTCCTGCTTACATTTCACATGCTTTACTTAATCTTGCATTCCCTATGAGTGTTTGCTTTTTCTAGGATGTTGTTAATTTTTTTAGGCAGCATATTGCTCTTGTCTAGTGTGTAATTTGAATTGAGTCACATCCAGGTGTTTATAGCGGGCCAGTACAGTGCAAGTTTCTCTCAGTGGGGCAGTATGGTGCTCACTGGGGGAGAGGATGTGGCACTATGGTCAGAGCTGCTGAATTTGGAACTGGGGAACCAGGTTCAGCCTTCATGACCAGTCCATCAGACCACTCCCCCTGAGGGAGCACATTCCCATGCTAGACGTTAGAAGGCCCGCACGATCTTAAAAGCCCTGGTGTCTTAGCACCAGGAGGTGGACCCTAGCAGTGGCAAGTGTGGGTTAACCTTGAAGGTCTGTCCATCACAATTCATTCTGAAGTTCACCTCCAGTCTTGCAGGCAGGCCTATGAAGCAGCACACCATAGAGTGACAGTGACTCTGTCACTGAAGTCACAGGACCCTTGAGCAGGGTGGCTCTAAGGGCAGTGCGACCGCACCAGACGCAGACCAGCTGCGGTCCGTGCAGGTAACAGCGGTGGGGCAGAGGGGCCGGGTAAGGGGGGATTTCGAGGGATGATGCCGAGGGAAAATTAAATAAATAATTAATTTTCCCTCTGCATCGTCCTTCGAAATCCCCCATTTCTCTGCCCCACCGCTGTTACCTGCACGGACCGCGGCTGGCGCTGACTTCAGGTGGGGGCGTCATGTTTGCAAGTATAATATGGTTTTAAAAGCACTTGCTGCCTCCTTCCTGGCCTCCACAATTTTCGGCAACAATAAAAATGTCATGATAACTCCAGTGATTAATGTTCTTAGTAGAGAGAGATGGTGTTTTGTCTAGTGGATGTTTTGACTCATGGAAAGGAAGCGCAGAGGGTTAATGTGCCTGCTACTAGGAACATGTACCATGCAGATCACAAAGTGCACATAATTTAAATAGGTCAGTGGGTTACTGCTTTTGTCAGAGAGACCCTATTGTTACTTGCAGTTAATACGTTAAAATCCTAACATAGAACAGTGAGCTCTTAACTGTCATGTAAGAGCTGCATGCAAACTGCAAGGTATAAATTAGAGCGTTATGATTTTTTCCCCAGTCTTTGATTATCCTAATGTTGCAAAAAAGGGTTCATTTGGGTAGAAATCAATTCTGATTATTAAAGAGAACCCCCAACCATGGTATTACGTTTTCAATTCTGAGTTTGTGTTTCTCCAGACCAATCACTATTAAACTATGCTGCCTACTAGTATGGTTGTCATGTGACTCCTACACCTTGTAGTCTTTTGTCTTATGTAACATTTCCTATACAGTGATTTACACACGTATGATTGATTGTCTCTGTGTAATATGTGTGCTGTAAAGTGCTCCGACACCCTACACTGGAATTAGTGGTGCTGTAAATTTTCTGATACTTTATTATTTTGACATTTTTACACATGCAAACAGTCTCTGCAAAGATTTTTCCTTATTATTACCAGTGGAACATACAACTGCAGCAGTGAGAGAGGTGACCAGTCAACCTTTGCAAAGGGCCCTCCATTTCACAGCAGCACAAGTCACATTTTTTAGTAACTTTTGATCCGTTGGAGCTATAAACAATTTATTAGTTAAAATCGTCAGATTATGCAGCAGATGATGTATTATGTGGCAAATATGGCAGAGCCATAATTATCTGCAAAACATTTGCAAACTGCGATATTTTGCCATTCATGTTTGAACTGCTCTTGTGGAAAAAGTGAGGAGAAGTGCTGATGACAGAAACTCCATGGCTGGGAGACAAATGACTTGCGATTCCACTTTTAAGGATATTTGGGACATTCTGTGATTGGAAACGTATCCCACTTTGTGAATGTATTTTAATGTCAATAACTCATATTAAACCTTAAATAAACATGTGTATCCATTGGTTAAATTAAATAACGTAATAAGCTGTAACCGGTTAGTGAAATGGGAAACAAATACTAAAAATTGGGATATTTTGCTCTTTCTGCCACACCTCTGACTCCGCCCACTGACCCAATCCACGGGTTATTCCCACCCTCTGATTCTCCGCCCACAGTTCCCCTACTTTTTTTCCCCCACTTCGACCACTGCTCAGCCTGGACACTAAGGTTCCCCAGGATCAGAATATCTCGATGGGGCGGCTGCTCCACCCGGTTTCTGGCTCAGAAACTTTGGAACACCTTGCCCTTGGACCTACGCCTATAAAAGCTTGAACTTCCTTTTCGTAAAGATCTGAAGGCCTGCCTGTTCCGCGACTGATCCTCTGACAGCTCTGTTTACAGTGTCTGTGGCAGTGCTGGGAGGGGAGGCCTTCGGTAGCCAAGCACTATATAAAAACTCTAGAATAGAATGGAATAGAAATAGAACTTACTATTTTTGTCATTGTTTTCTAGCAAAATTCATTCTAGTGTGGGGGGTCAGAGCACTTTACATGACATGCCCCCATCATACTGAAACAATAAATCATATAAGTGTGTAAAGCAGATATTGGAAGATGTTACATAAGACATGGAGGTTTCCAGGTGTAGGAGCCACGTATCGTCCATACTGGTAGGCATTAAACGTTAAGAGTGCATGATCGGGCGAAACACAAAGTCAGGATTTAATACATAACACAGTGCTTGGGTTTGTCTGTACTAATAAGACTTTATTCCTACCCAAACAAACTCTTATTAGCAACCCTAGAATGAGAAGATATTGAGAAAAAAAGAATAAGGTTCTAAAGCCCTGCCTTGCAGTTTGCATGCAGCTCCTTGAAGCGGGTAAATAGCTCACTGTGCTATATTAGAAGAATTGCAACTAATGAACTGCACGTAAAAAAAAAATCTCCTTCTGTGCTACTTTGAGTCAAAGCTGTGATTAGACAATACACAAACCTCTCCAAACAGTACATTAAACAGCAGAGTTATATTAACATTATTATTATCCTCTGATAACAGCTGTGCACACAAAGATCTCTGCAGCAGGTGCTTTCACCCAGTAAGGTATTTTAAAATGCAGCCTCCCTGTGATCAACTAAGTATGCCAAAACTGATTTTCTGTCAGGCTTGTCCTTCTTGCCAATTTCTTTGCATGTTATTTTTTAAAATAAAAATTAATGTATGAGTAGCCTGTCAGGCAATGCTTTTCATGACTCCGCCCCTTGTGACTCCACCCGTTTCCGCTCCACACTTGAGTACATTTTTTCCAATTCCAGCACTGCTCCCACGTGACTCCATCTTGTGTGTGACACCGGAAGTTGTGGATACCAACACTGGGCACTCTGGGACTTGTAGTATCGTTTTTAGCATTAGCAGTATGTCTTCTGCTTCCAGCATGGAAAATGTGGCTAGCTGTTCCTTCTGTGGCGGAGAGTCGATGGCCATGTGAGTGTCTAGGAGGTGGCGGGGCATCCCAGAGCCCAGTCCCGTCCCTTCTGCTGGGGGGCTGCGCACTTTCCAGCAGCCCACATCTATGGCCAGGGCTCTGGCTGCAAATCTTGGGAAAGAGGGGGCTCCAGCACAAGGGCACAGGGCAGATCCCTTACACCTGCCTGCCGAGTGCCTTCCACGTGGACCCTGGGGGTCTGGGGGTCTGGTGATCCATTGCCTGGTTGTTCTGTTTCACGGGCAGCCTGGAGCTGAGGATGGGGTTATTACAGGAGGTGGAGAGGGGCCCTTTCAAGTAGGGTTCAGGGTGACTCCCCAGAGTCCAGGAGAACCTGACTGCACACAGCTGAGTTAATGCACCGCATGCATGACACCCAATGATCTTTGATATTCTGGTCCCAGGCACAGCTCTGCTAATGCACCTTCACACGACCCTCAGCAACGCTGCATACTCTGAGACCTCACGCAGCTCTGCCAGTGCACATCAGACATGACTCTCAGCAGCTCTGCCAGTGCACATCAGACATGACCCACGGAGGACCGTCTATTCTGAGACCTCAAGCAGTCCTGCCAGTGCACCTCATACATGACCACCAGCAGCCCTGTCTAATCTGAGACCTCTTTCAACCCTGCCAGTGCTCCCCATACATGGCCCAGAGCAGCCCTGTCTATTCTGAGACCTCACGCAGCCCTGCCAGTGCACCTCATACATGACCCACAGCAGCCCTGTCTAATCTGAGACCTCACGCAGCCCTGTCACTGCACATCAGACATGACCCACAGCAGGTCTTACTTTTATGGGACCATACAGGGCTCTGCCAATTCCTCACTCATGACCCACAGCAGCACTTCATACTCTGTGATCCCCACACAGCCCTGCCAGTGCACCTCATACATGACCCACAGCAGCCCTGTCTAATCTGAGATCTTTTTCAGCCCTGCCAGTGCACCTCATACATGACCCAGAGCAGCCCGGTCTATTCTGAGACCTCTTTCAGCCCTGCCAGTGCACCTCATACATGACCCACAGCAGCCCTGTTTATTCTGAGACCTCACACAGCTCTGCCAGTGCGCGTCATACATGACCCACAGCAGCACTGTCTATTCAGAGACCTCACGCAGCCCTGCCAGAGCAACTCATACATGACCCACAGCAGCCCTGTCTACTCTGAGACCTCACGTAGCCCTGCCAGTGCACCTCATACATGACCCACAGCAGCCCTGTCTATTCTGAGACCTCACGCAGCCCTGCCAGTGCACCTCATACATGACCCACAGCAGCCCTGTCTATTCTGAGACCTCACGCAGCCCTGCCAGTGCACCTCATACATGACCCACAGCAGCCCTATCTATTCTGAGACCTCACGCAGCCCTGTCACTGCACCTCATACATGACCCACAGCAGCCCTGTCGATTCTGAGACCTCACACAGCCCTGCCAATGCACCTCAAACATGACCCACAGCAGCCCTGTCTAATCTGAGACCTCTTTCAGCCCTGCCAGTGCAACTCATACATGACCCACAGCAACCCTGTCTATTCAGAGACCTCACACAGCCCTGCCAGTGCACCTCATACATGACCCAGAGCAGCCCTGTCTATTCTGAGACCTCACGCAGCCCTGCCAGTGCACCTCATACATGACCCACAGCAGCCCTGTCTATTCTGAGACCTCACACAGCCCTGCCAGTGCACCTCATACATGACCCACAGCAGCCCTGTCTATTCAGAAACCTCACACAGCCCTGCCAATGCACCTCACACATGACCCACAGCAGCCCTGTCTAATCTTAGACCTCTTTCAGCCCTGCCAGTGCACCTCATACATGACCCACAGCAGCCCTATCTATTCTGAGACCTCACGCAGCCCTGTCACTGCACCTCATACATGACCCACAGCAGCCCTGTCGATTCTGAGACCTCACACAGCCCTGCCAATGCACCTCAAACATGACCCACAGCAGCCCTGTCTAATCTGAGACCTCTTTCAGCCCTGCCAGTGCACCTCATACATGGCCCACAGCAACCCTGTCTATTCAGAGACCTCACACAGCCCTGCCAGTGCACCTCATACATGACCCAGAGCAGCCCTGTCTATTCTGAGACTTCACGCAGCCCTGCCAGTGCACCTCATACATGACCCACAGCAGCCCTGTCTATTCTGAGACCTCACACAGCCCTGCCAGTGCACCTCATACATGACCCACAGCAGCCCTGTCTATTCAGAAACCTCACACAGCCCTGCCAATGCACCTCATACATGACCCACAGCAGCCCTGTCTAATCTTAGACCTCTTTCAGCCCTGCCAGTGCACCTCATACATGACCCACAGCAGCCCTGTCTATTCTGAGACCTCATGCAGCCCTGCCAGTGAACCTCATACATGACCCACAGCAGCCCTCTCTATTCTGAGACCTCACGCAGCCCTGTCACTGCACCTCATACATGACCCACAGCAGCCCTGTCTATTCTGAGAACTCATACAGCCCTGCCAGTGCTCCTCATACATGACCCACAGCAGCCCTGTCTATTTTGAGACCTCACACAGCCCTGCCAATGCACCTCATACATGACTCAAGCAGCCCTGTCTAATCTGAGACCTCTTTTGGCCCTGCCAGTGCACCTCATACATGACCCACAGCAGCCCTGTCTATTCTGAGACCTCACACAGCCCTGCCAGTGCACCTCATACATGATCCACAGCAGCCCTGTCTATTCTGAGACCTCATGCAGCCTTGTCACTGCACCTCATACATGACCCACAGCAGCCCTGTCTATTCTGAGACCTCACACAGCCCTGCCAATGCACCTCAAACATGACCCACAGCAGCCCTGTCTAATCTGACACCTCTTTCAGCCCTGCCAGTGCACCTCATACATGGCCCACAGCAGCCCTGTCTATTCAGAGACCTCACACAGCCCTGCCAGTGCACCTCATACATGACCCAGAGAAGCCCTGTCTATTCTGAGACCTCACGCAGCCCTGCCAGTGCACCTCATACATGACCCACAGCAGCCCTGACTATTCTGAGACCTCACGCAGCCCTGCCAGTGCACCTCATACATGACCCACAGCAGCCCTGTCTATTCTGAGACCTCACGCAGCCCTGCCAGTGCACCTCATACATGACCCATAGCAGCCCTGTCTATTTTGAGACCTCACACAGCCCTGCCAGTGCACCTCATACATGACCTACAGCAGCCCTGTCTATTCAGAGACCTCACTCAGCCCTGCCAGTGCACCTCATACATGACCCACAGCAGCCCTGTCTATTTTGAGACCTCACGCAGCCCTGCCAGTGCACCTCATACATGACCCACAGCAGCGTGTCTATTCTGAGACCTCATGCAGCCCTGCCAGTGCGCCCCATACATGATCCACAGCAGCCCTGTCTATTTTGAGACCTCTCGCAGCCCTACCAGTGCACCTCATACATGACCCACAGCAGCCCTGTCTATTCTGAGACCTCACGCAGCCCTGCCAGTGCACCTCATACATGACCCACAGAGGACCGTCTATTCTGAGACCTCACACAGCTCTGCCAGTGCCCCTCATACATGACCCACAGTAGCCCTGTCTATTCGGAGAGCTCTTGCAGCTCTGCCAGTGCACCTCACATTTACCACCACAGAGGACCGTCTATTCAGAGACCTCTTGCAGCCCTGCCAGTGCCCCTCATACATGACCCACAGCAGCCCTGTCTATTCAGAGACCTCTTGCAGCCCTGCCAGTGCACCTCACACATGACCCACAGCAGCCATGTCTATTCTGAGACCTCACGCAGCTCTGCCAGTGCATGTGAGACATAGCCCAGAGCAGCCCTGTCTATTCTGGTACCACATAAACTCTGCCAATTCACCTCACATTTACCACCACAGTATCCCTGTGTATTCTGGGATCGCACATAGAACTGCCAATGCACCTCAACCATGGACCACGGCAACTGTTACTAGTGTTGTGGGGCCCTGGGCAGCTGCCCACACTGCCCATGCCTAGCGCCGGCCCTGACGGCAACTGTTACTAGTGTTGTGGGAGCACACACAGCTCTGCCGAGGCACCACACACTGAACTCACAGCCGCCCGCACTAGTCTGGGCTGACACACACCTCCGCCATTGGACCTCACGCATGGCGCACTGCACCCCTTGCTGTTGTGAGACCTCTCACGGCTCTGCCGAGGCACCTCACACAGCTCTTACAGCTCATATGAAACCCCCTGGCTCTGCCATTCCCTGGTCCATCGGCAGGCCCGGCCTTACCATTCCAGAACTGCGCGCAGCTCTGTCGATGCACCCCCCGGCCTGGCCATCGCCCTCCTTATGAGTATGACCCAAGAGTAACTCACTTCTTTATACAAACAGGATTCGTGTGAAGGCCTTTCTCGGTAAGAGTCATGTTTACTGTAATTGCGGCATGAAGTTGCCAGGGTTCCTTTTGGAAATCTACGCAGACGGCCGGGTGGCGCTGGGGTGAAGGTGGGGCTAGGGGTATACGGAGGGCGTTAGGGTGGGGAGTGAAGGGGTTGTATCTTAGCTCTGGGGGCTCAGGGGAAGGCTCCCGCCAGCTCTGGCTTCCACCCCCACACTGGTTTCAGATCTGCAGGCCAGGTTTTAATAATGCATGCAGCATTCCTCCCCACCCACCCACACACACTGTGCCCCCCCTCCACCCCCCTTCCTTCCCTGGCATCGCCTGTTTCACACACGATGGGGAAGGGGTTTCCTAATTGATCCCAGGTGAGGCCTTGGTTTCCTCATCTGGGCAGCTTCAGGAAGGACGTGACTTGTAACTGGGCCCTCAGCCAGGGGCACGGGGGGAGGATGGGGGGGAGGGGGTGCTGCAGCCAGGGGCACAGGGAGGGTAATGCAGCCAGGGGCACGGGGGAGGGCTGCAGCCCGGGGCACAGAGAGGGTACTGCAGCAAGAGGCACAGAGTGGGTACTGCAGCCCGGGGCACAGAGAGGGTACTGCAGCCAGGGGCACAGAGAGGGTACTGCAGCCAGGGGCACAGAGAGGGTACTGCAGCCAGGGGCACAGAACGGGTACTGCAGCCAGAGGCACAGAGAGGGTACTGTAACCAGGGGCACAGAGAGGGTACTGCAGCTAGGGGCACAGAGAGGGTACTGCAGCCAGACGCACAGAGAGGGTACTGCAGCCAGGGGCAAAGAGAGGGTACTGCAGCCAGAGGCACAGAGAGGGTACTACAGCCAGGGGCAAAGAGAGGGTACTGCAGCCAGAGGCACAGAGAGGGTACAGCAGCCAGAGGCAGAGAGAGACTACTGCAGTCAGGGGCACACAGAGGGTACTTCAGCCAGGTGTACAAAGAGGGTACTTCAGCCAGAGGCACAGAGAGGGTACTTCAGCCAGAGGCACAGAGAGGGTACTTCAGCCAGAGGCACAGAGAGGGTACTTTAGCCAGAGGCACAGAGAGAGTACTTCAGCCAGAGGCACAGAGAGGGTACTTCAGCCAGAGGCACAGAGAGGGTACTTCAGCCAGAGGCACAGAGAGGGTACTTCAGCCAGAGGCACAGAGAGAGTACTTCAGCCAGACGCACAGAGAGAGTACTTCAGCCAGAGGCACAGAGAGGGTACTTCAGCCAGAGGCACAGAGAGTGTACTTCAGCCAGGTGCACACAGAGAGTACTGCAGCAAGAGGCACAGAGTGGGTACTGCAGCCAGAGGCACAGAGAGAGTACTTCAGCCAGGGGCACAGAGAGGGTACTTCAGCCAGAGGCACAGAGAGGGTACTGCAGCCAGGGGCAAAGAGAGGGTACTGCAGCCAGAGGCACAGAGAGGGTACTTCAGCCAGAGGCACAGAGAGGGTACAGCAGCCAGAGGCAGAGAGAGACTACTGCAGTCAGGGGCACACAGAGGGTACTTCAGCCAGGTGTACAAAGAGGGTACTTCAGCCAGAGGCACAGAGAGGGTACTTCAGCCAGAGGCACAGAGAGGGTACTTCAGCCAGAGGCACAGAGAGGGTACTTCAGCCAGAGGCACAGAGAGGGTACTTTAGCCAGAGGCACAGAGATAGTACTTCAGCCAGAGGCACAGAGAGGGTACTTCAGCCAGAGGCACAGAGAGGGTACTTCAGCCAGAGGCACAGAGAGAGTACTTCAGCCAGAGGCACAGAGAGAGTACTTCAGCCAGAGGCACAGAGAGGGTACTTCAGCCAGAGGCACAGAGAGTGTACTTCAGCCAGGTGCACACAGAGAGTACTGCAGCAAGAGGCACAGAGTGGGTACTGCAGCCAGAGGCACAGAGAGAGTACTTCAGCCAGAGGCACAGAGAGTGTACTTCAGCCAGGGGCACAGAGAGGGTACTTCAGCCAGAGGCACACAGAGAGTACTGCAGCCAGAGGCACAGAGAGGGTACTGCAGCCAGAGGCACAGAGAGGGTACTGCAGCCAGAGGCACAGAGAGGGTACTGCAGCCTGAGGCACAGAAAGGGTACAGCAGCCAGAGGCACGGAGAGGGTACTGCAGCCAGGGGCACAGAGAGGGTACTGCAGCCAGAGAGAGGGTACTGCAGCCAGGGGCACAGAGAGGGTACTGCAGCCAGAGGCACAGAGAGGGTACTGCAGCCAGGGGCACAGAGAGGGTACTGCAGCCAGAGGCACAGAACGGGTACTGCAGCCAGAGGCACAGAGAGGGTACTGTAGCCAGGGGCACAGAGAGGGTACTGTAGCCAGGGGCACAGAGAGGGTACTGCAGCTAGGGGCAAAGAGAGGCTACTGCAGCCAGAGGCACAGAGAGGGTACTGCAGCCAGGGGCAAAGAGAGGGTACTGCAGCCAGAGGCACAGAGAGGGTACTTCAGCCAAAGGCACAGAGAGGGTACAGCAGCCAGAGGCAGAGAGAGACTACTGCAGTCCAGTCCTTTCACTGCCCAAGACAGAAGCAGCCACTGCAGGCCAACACAGCAAAACACACAGCAAAGTGGTAGTTCCTCCTCACAGCTTCTCCAGCTCTTCTACTTGGCAGTCTTCTTGGTCCAAAAGAGTTCTAAAGTTCAGGGGTCTGGGCCCCAATATTTATATCCCAAAATCCTTTGATCTCTTAGGCAGAGAGTGTCTGTGCCCAGCCAGAACCAGTTCTGCCTTCTCTGGTGTGACTTGCAGGCAGGAGGTGGAGACGGCATGGTCAGAGGCAGACCAGGCCCTTTGAGGTGCAAGGAAATCTCCTCCCCCTTCCCCAATTGCAGCCCAGGCCTATTCAGCCCTTTCCTGACCCACCTAGACTATCTGGAGCCACTCCTGCTCCCCAGCCTTCTGTCATCCAAAACCCAGACAGGCAATCCACATTCCAGCAGAGGCACACGGGATGACTGAGCAAGAAAATACCTACTTTCTAAAAGTGGTATTTTCAAACACAGAATGTAAAAATCACCTTCACTAAAAGATGCATCTTTAGATTCTGAGTTCAGGCATACTAAACCTTATTTTCCTACCTAATTCCCCGGGCCAGTTATGTTTATAAGATGTTATAAACAAACTCCCCATTCTGTCCTGTGGGGAACAGGTAGCCTTGCAATAGCGAAAAACGAAATTGGCCGTAATTCGCTATCAGGACATGCCACACACACCAGGGCATGTCGTACCTTTCACATACACTGCACCCGGCCCACAGGGGTACCTTGGGCCTACCTTAGGGTGGCTGACATGTAAGAAAAGGAAGGTGAGGGACTGGCAAGTGTGTGCACTGGCCAAGTCGACATGGCAGTTACAAACTGTGCGCAGACTCCGCAATGGCGGGTCTGAGTTACCTTTTCAGGGCTACTCACGTGGGTGGCACAATCAGTGCTGCAGGCCCACTAGTAGCATTTGATTCACAGGCCCTGGCACACTCAGTGCACTTTACTAGGGACTAACAAGTAAATCAAATATCCAATCATGGAAACACCAATCCATAACACAATTTACCACAGGAGCACTTGCACTTTACCACTGATCAGCAGTGAGAAAAGTGCGCAGAAACACTATGCCAGCAAAAACAGAGTCAAAACCGGGAGGTCAGAAAGCAAAAACTCAGGGGAAACACGCCAAAAGATGCCAAGTCTAACACATGTCCCATCCAGCTGAAAGTAGGGAGAACTACCCACCCTCCTGGGAGTTCTCTTCACTAAGGCGGAAGAACTTGGACAGACCATCTGCATTGGCGTGTTCTGTGCCAGGACGGTGTTCCACCGTAAAGTCCATTCCCTGTAGGGAGATGGACCACCTCAGCAGTTTTGGATTCTCACCCCTCATTTGCATCAACCATCTGAGGGGCCTGTGGTCTGTCTGAACCCGGAAGTGAGTCCCAAACAGGTATGGTCTCAGCTTCTTCAGTGCCCAGACCACAGCGAAAGCTTTGCTTTCTATGGCACTCCACCTCTGTTCCCTGGGGAGTAGTCTCCGGCTAAGGAAGACTACAGGCTGGTCTAGGCCCTCTTCGTTCAGTTGTGAGAGCACCCCTCCCACTCCATGCTCTGAAGCATCAGTCTGCACGACAAATTCCTTGGAGAAGTCGGGTGCCTTGAGCACGGGTGCCGTGCACATGGCGGCCTTCAGGGCATCAAAAGCCTTCTGGCAGGACTCAGTCCAGATCACCTTCTTGGACTGCTTCCTGGAAGTCAGCTCTGTTAAGGGGGCAACAATGGTGCCATGCCCCTTAACAAACCTCCTGTAGTACCCGGTGAGTCCTAAGAAGGCCCTCACCTCTGTCTGGGTCTTGGAGGGCTCCCAAGCCAGAATGGTGTCAACCTTGGGTTGTAGGAGCGCCACCTGGCCGCTTCCTACCTGGTGTCCCAAGTACCCCACCGAACCCTGCCCGATCTGGCACTTACTGGCCATGATCGTGAGGCCTGCCCTCTGCAGCGCCTTCAACACTTCACTGAGGTGCTGCAAGTGTTCTTCCCAGCTGGAACTGAACACTGCGATGTCATCCAGGTAGGCGGCACTGAAATCCTCCAGCCCAGCCAACACCTGGTTGACCAACCTCTGAAAGGTGGCAAGGGCATTCTTCAACCCAAAGGGCATCACCCGGAACTGGTAATGTCCTTCTGGGGTTGAAAATGCTGACCTCTCCTTGGCCCCATCGGTCAAGGCAATCTGCCAGTACCCAGACGTTCAATCAAACGTGCTGAGGAACTTGGCAGCTCCCAACTGATAAATGAGCTCATCAGCTCTGGGGATGGGGTGTGCGTCAGTCCTGGTGACGGCATTGAGCCCACGGTAGTCCACACAAAACCGCAGTTCTGGAGTGGCACCGGGTGCAGCAGCCTTTGGGACCAAGACCACTGGGCTGGCCCAAGGACTGTTGGAAGGTTAGATCACCCCTAACGCCAACATCTTAGAGACCTCCTCTTTAATGCTGGCCTTGACCCGGTCAGTCAACCTGTAAATCTTGTGCTTCACAGGAGGGCTGTCACCGGTGTCCACGTCATGGGTACACCAGTGAGTAACACCTGGGGTCAGGGAGAACAGTGGGGCAAACTGTCCCAACAACTGGTGACAGTCGCTCTGCTTCTCTGGAGTCAGTGTAGGGGAGAGGATCACACCTTCCACTGACCCATCGCGCTCCTTGGTAGACAGGAGGTCAGGGAGAGGTTCACTCTCCTCTTCCACCCCATCATCTGTCGCCAAGAGCATGCTCACTTCGGACCTCTCGAAGTGGGGCTTGAGGCGGTTCACGTGGAGGACCCTCAAAGGGTTCCTTGGAGCCCGCAAATCCACCAGGTAGGTGACATCACTTTTGCGCTCCACCACCTCAAATGGCCCAGTCCACTTGTCCTGCAAGGCACAAGGTTCCCCTGGGGCCATGACCCACACTTTTTGCCCAGGTTGAAATTCGACCAGAGTGGCATTATGGTCATACCACTTCCTCATTTCTTCCTGGCTTGCTTGTAGGTTCGTCTGAGCGAGTTTCCTGAAGCGGGCAGTTTGGTTTCTGAAGGCCAGCATGTAACTGAATACATCCTGGGGAGTTTTCCTGGGAGCTGCCTCCCAGCCTTCCTTCACCAAACTCAGAGGTCCTCTCACAGGGTGACCATACAGAAGCTCAAAGGGACTGAACCCAAGAGACTTCTGTGGTACCTCCCTGTATGCAAAGAGAAGGCACGGCAAGAGGACGTCCCACTTACGCCTCATGGGTTCTGTTAGACCCTTAATCATGCCCTTCAAGGTCTGGTTGAATCTCTCCACCAGACCGTTACCTTGTGGGTGGTAAGGGGTGGTGAACTTGTAGGTTACACCACACTCCTTCCACAGGGATATCATATACTTGGATATGAAATTGGTCCCCCTGTCAGAAACCACCTCTCTGGGGAACCCCACTCGGGAAAAGATCCCCATTAACGCCCGGCCCACCACTGGCGCCGTCATTTTCCTGAGAGGGATTGCCTCCGGGTACCGGGTGGCATGGTCCACCAAGACCAGGATGTACCTGTTGCCCATGGCTGTCTTGGGATCCAGTGGCCCCACAATGTCCATCCCTACCCTGTCAAAGGGCGTTCCAACCACTGGAAAAGGTTGGAGAGGAGCTTTGACCTTCCTCCCACTCTTACCACTTGCCTGGCAAGTTTGGCAAGACCTGCAATGTCCATCTGACTGCCTTCGCATTTGGGGCCAGAAGAAGTGGGTGACAAGCCTGTCAAAGGTCTTGTCCTGCCCCAAATGTCCTGCCAAAGGCACGTCATGAGCCAGACCCAGTAGGAAGGTCCTGAATCGCTGGGGCACCACCAGCACACGGGCTGTCCCAGGCTCAGCGACCTTAGGCTCACTGTAGAGGAGATCATTCTCCCAGTAGATCCAATGTGAGCCGGACTGATCACCAGCTGCCTGGTCTGCAGCCTGCCGCCGCAGACCCTCTAGAGAAGGGCACTCTTTCTGCTCCTTGCAGAATTCCTCCCTGGTGGGACCCCCTTCTTGCTGCCAATGGGTCAGCTCAGAGATGTCCCCCAGTTCAGCTACCTGCTCCCCTGTAGGCACCGGGGCGTCCCCCTCAAGGTCCGCCTCCTCCCGGTCCGTGGGAACTTCAGGGGCTGGTTTCCCGCGCCCCTTGCCCTTTCTCTTGGCAGGGACTTGGGCCACTGTTTCAGGTTCCAAGTCCTCTTGATCACCCTCTCTGGCCGCCATTGACCGAGTGGACACGCATGCCCACTCTGGCAACACAAGCATCTCCAAGTGAGACCTGAGCTCAACATCCTTCCATAAGGACTGCTCCAGGTCATTACCTAGCAGACAATCTACAGGCATGGAAGGGCTCACAACCACCCTCAAGGGACCTGAGACCCCCCCCCACTCGAAGGGAACCTGCGCCACCAGACACTGGTGCTCTGAATTGTCCACCGCAATGACTTGGTGGAATGCCCCTGGGACTACCTGCTTCTCAGAGACAAGGTGACACCGGACTGAGGTCACACTGGCTCCAGTATCTCTGAGAGCCTCTACCCTTTTCCCATTGATGGTCACCCAGGTGCTGTATTTCTTTGTGGTAGTGGGCACCGGGTTTCCTGTGTTTTACCCTTGTCCCCCCCACTTTTCTGCTGGGGACCCCGCCCACCTTTGGCTGAGTCTCCCCCATACGCTTTCCTGTGGACCCTGGTACTCACCCAGCGGTCCGCCTCCATAGCAAGCTTCCTGGGGTCAGTCAGCTTACTATCAACTAGGTGCTGGCGCAGATCTGCAAAACATAGACTAGACAAGTGCTCCCATGCAATCAAATTGTAGAGCCCCTGAAAATCTGTCACATTACTGCCCTTCACCCAGCCATCCAGTGACCTGCAAAACATATCTACACATTCCAACAAAGTGTTGGCATCGGACTTCTTACTGGACCTGAACTGATCCCTGTACTTTTCAGGAGTGAGACCATACTTAGTGAGAAGGGCGTCCTTCATGTCTGGATAGGTGAGGTGATACCCCTTACCCAAAGCTATTAAAGTATCCATTGCTTCTTCTGGGAAGAGAGCCACAATCCTGCTCCCCAATTCTCCTCAGGGACCCCATTCATGTGTATCGCTGCCTTGTAATCCTGAAACCACCTTTGTATGTCATCCCCCTTCTTGAATTCTTTGCCTACATTCTTAGGGATGTGCACAATCCTGTCTGTCTGTCTTGACGGGTTGCTTCCACCATCTGAGCTGGCTCTACTCCTCTGATCCAGCTCCTTTATCCTGAACTCATGCTCTAACATCATCCTTTTCTCCTCCCTGGCTAACTTAAGCTTCTCCAGTTCTACTGCAACTCTCCTTGCTTCCCGCCCGTCCTCCAGCTCTCCTGGGGACAGGCCACTGCTGCCTCGCCTGGAGGGTTCCCCCCCTCCCAAAAGCACATCCACCCTAGGAATAGGCTTCTCCGCCTCTCCACTGAGATCACCAGACTGCTCGCTGGCATGTCTGGCTGCTACCCAGGCCCTCAGCGCCTTTTGTAGCTCCTCCTTCCTCGTGAGGACTCTGACTTGGACTTTTAGGTTTTTGCAAATTGATTTCAATTCCCTAACATTGTAGGATTCCAACCTATCCTCCTCAAAGGCAATTTCCAGGGATGCAACAGATGATGCTCTTGATTCAGGCATGATGAAGTAGTGAGTTCAAACTGGCAAGATCAAAAATAAGCCAAAAAGAAAAAGAACCAGTATGTGGCACGTAATGGTCTGCGATATGGTAGTAGTGCACACCAATCACTGTAAGTCAAGTGCAAACGCAAGTCCTATCCTCACCGCTGACAACCAATGTTAGAAATGGGATTTTTGGTAGGCTAGGGCATGTGCCAAAGCCAGGCAGAAACCACCACTCTAGTCAGGATAAGGGAGTTACACTCCTAAAATAACCCCTGCTCACCCCCTTGGTAGCTTGGCACGAGCAGTCAGGCTATCTTAGAGGCAGTGTGTAAAGCATTTGCACATAACCAACAGTAATACAGTGTAAGCACTACAAAAGGACACCACACCAGTTTAGAACAAGCATTTGCAATGCAATAGGTCTCGCATTTATACGAGTTTGAGATATTGACATTGCAAATGACAATGCCTTTTATTTATGTTTTAAAAACGAAAACAAAAATAAAAGGCATTGTCATTTGCAATGTCAATAGCTCAAACTCGCATAAATGCGAGACCTATTGCATTGCAAATGCTTGTTTCACAGGTGGGGGATATTGTTTCCACACATTTCCACTTTTCACTAGACATCTGTCCGTGGTTAACGTTTAAATATATATATATATAGCTTGCTTCTTTATTTCACATGCTTATGGCTCTGTGGCACTATGAGCAACGGTTATTACTACTGCCCAAATCACTGAGCCTATCCCTGATGAGGATGAAAGTTTGAGCTAAGCTCACCATGGCTAATATCTGTGACATGCCACTCGGCAGCCGGCACGTCAACCCACTGCGCTGCCTCATTTCTCTAGTCGGTCAATACGGTGTTCTCAAAAGATCACAGGCCACTGCGGCGTCGCTTGTGTTCCGATTGTCTAATATGGGGCATCCCTGGAGGAAAAATCGGCCGGACAATTTACAACTGGTTTCAGGTGCAGCATTTATATGTACATTTGACCATATGCCTGTGCTCTTCGAATTAAAACCCCGACAGACACCACCATGTGCCACAAACAAATTCCAAGGTACAACTGGGACTCCTCCACAGTAGTCGAGCGCTTGCCCCAAGCACCCTAAAGCCAGGAAGCAACTGTGTCCAATGGAGACCATATGTAACTGGTCGACTAGAATTTCTACATGAGCACCAGTTACGTTACAGACACACATATATAGGAATGGGACGATTAAGTGATTTGCCCAGGATCACAGGATGATGAGCCGACGCGGAGACTCGAACTCGGTTCCACAGGTCCAAAGTGGCAGCTCTGGTCGTTATACCACATCCTCTCATTTCCAACAGCAAAGGGCGCCTGAGAGATTAACCATTTCCCGTGGTGGTCTGATTTTAGGAGGCTTGGAAGACAACGCCGAGTACCACGAGAGCAGAAGGCACCTTTGCGGTCATTCAAAACGTGCCTTTTTCACTACCCACAACTGCCCCCTCGTCTGCCGAAAGCGCCTTGAGGCGGCCCAAGGCTAGTGGTTTATGAATCAATTAATTCCATGACCATACGGTTCGACGTGGCAGCACATGAACCCACTGAGTTGTCGCTCTCTTTTAGCTGGTCGTGCGCAAGTTGGTCTCGAAATGCACTGTCCGAATTTTTTTTTCCCCCACGATTTAAGGGACCTTGCAACACTCCACTAGTTTTAAAATATCTGCGTTTTTTGTTGTTGAAATACAAACAGGTCCTGAAATGTATTTTGTCGGAGACCATCTATGTACTTGCCAAACCCGCGATAAACTTCCCCTCCCTCCTTTCCACCCAAACGCGTCAACGGCCGCAGTGTGTGTGTCCTTGTCTATATATAGCTGCACTCCTCTCGTGCGCGCTCCAGCAGGTGCATTAACCCACCGAGCCGCCGAGTTTGTGGAAGGGGGGCAGGGGCCAGTAAGGGAGAGGGGGCGACGGCTGAAAAGATAAGCAGATCATAGTGAGGGGGAGGGAGGCGAATGAAAACGAGAGAGAAGGGACGAGTGCATGGAGAGAGGACAGGCTGTCGAAAGCAAAACGCGACCCAGTGAGAGGAGCAGTAGACAGATGGGCGAAAAAAGAGAGAGCGGGGACTAATGAGGGAGAGGGGACCAGCTGAGGAGAAAGAGAGGAGGGACAGACGAGGAACGGAGATTATGGACTGATGGAAAGGAGAGCAGTGTGCAGGCACTGGTGAGCGCGAGGGACAGACGGGCAGATATTAAGGAGGGAGAGAGGACAGACGGACGAACAGGAGGATGGTCGATTTTGGGGGGTGGGCGGCGAGAGCAGACTGGCCAATGGATAACTACAACCAGATATGGGAGAGAGGCCCACTGATGAAAAGAGGAGCATGGACTAGCGGGGAGAGGCGGGTGAAAAGGTGAGCAGAGGACCAGTGAGTGGAGCGGGGACGGCCTGCTGAAAGAAGCGCAGGAGGCAGTGTGGGAGCGGGCACAGACGGACGAAATGGAGAGCGGATACCAACGAGGGAGAGGCAGGACAGACGGATGCAAGTGAAACCAGGGGGTCGGGGGCGTCGAATGGTGAATGGATACAAAATACCAGCGTGGGGAGGGTGGCAGACGGGGGAATGGTTCAGGGGAGCTAGTGAGCAGGAGAGGACTGGGTGAAGAGGAGAGCCGGGAGAGTAGATAGGCGGATGAAAGGGGAGCGAGCAGGGAGCACTTACTGGAGAGTAGACTGACTGACTGGGGACAGACTGGTTAAAAGAGAGAAGGGGCTAATGAGGGAGCGGCGACAGGCGGGAGGCAGAGCGGGGATGTGTGAGCGGAGAGTGGTCGGCTGGTGAAAGGAGAGGACGAACTAATAGGGCAGATGAGTGAAAGAGACCACGGACTAATAAGAGAGAGAGGGAGAGGGCAGACGGATAAAAGGAGAGCAGAGACGAATGAGCAAGAGATGGATTTTGGAGTGATAAAAAGGACAGCAGGAAGAGATAAGGGAGTGACAATACGGCTGAAATGGGGAGCAGATACTAATGAGGGAGAGGGGACTGGTGAAGATGAGGAACGGACAGGTGTAAAGGACAGCAGGGGCCGGTGAGGAAAGACTGAGGACAGGGAGAGGGTGAACTCATGAGAAAAGAAAGGTGAGATATGTCTGGGAGTAGAAACTGTGGTGATGCTCAACTCTAGTTATGGCACACACGGGATGCGGGGTGTAACGCAGGCGCTGGCAGCGACAGGGGAACTAAATGAGTGTACGGAGGTAAGTAGCAGAGTAGTGAGTGATTGACCCAGAAGCCAGGAGGATGGCTTGGCTGGGGATATCTGCTACAGTGGGGACTGGTGTACATGTCAGCTAATTGGCACAGCTGAGGTTTCTGGCACAGTGGTGGGACGGCTGGCAAAGCACCGTGGATGGGTAAAGCTTGCACGATCCCCACCCACCCCACGCACGCTGTAGCACACACGGGATGCGGGGTGTAACGCAGGCGCTGGCAGCGACAGGGAAACTAAATGAGTGTACGGAGGTAAGTAGCAGAGTAGTGAGTGATTGACCCAGAAGCCAGGAGGATGGCTTAGCTGGGGATATCGGCTACAGTGGGGACTGGTGTACATGTCAGCTAATTGGCACAGCTGAGTTTTCTGGCACAGTGGTGGGACGGCTGGCAAAGCACCGTGGATGGGTAAAGCTTGCATGATCCCCACCCACCACACGCACGCTGTATCACAACGGACCTCGGTACGTGCAGTACTTTGTACGTACACAGAGCGCGGCTGTAACTCGCTGACCTGGGGACCCCAGAGAGTCTGCACAAAGACGTGCGCTCTTCAGAAACACTGTGCAGGGTTGCTCCTCTGTCTCGCCGCCGCCACCTCTCCTCCTCTTGCTGCCGCTCGTACAGGGTGACGGGGGCTCGGGTGTGCGGGTTCACCGGGGTGCTGAGGCAGGAGGCAGCCAGCACCGAGGCGCGGTGTGACTGGTCCATGCTGCTCCCAGCCTAGGCCTGAGGAAGCGGACGAGCAGCCGACACAGCTAAGCAACAGCCCACAATGGCTCAACAGAAGCGCCCGTAACCCGGGACACCAGCCGAGCAAGGTCCTGCCCCTACAGTCACAGGCACTTAACTAAGGCCGGTTTCTTCTGCCGCCTCATGCAGCGCTAGTTGAAGACATATTGTCAGACAACGGAACTTAAAACCAGTGGTGCGCGCGCACCACAGAGGAGCGGGGGGAGGGAGCGCGGCATCGAGACGAACGCGCGCTGCTGCGCATGCTAGCCACCGGTGGGAATGGGAGGAGCAAAGGCGGGACATGCGCCCGCCTTTGCCCAATTGCGTGCCGTTTTTTAAAAAAAAACGCACGCTACAGCCAATGTGGGCTTCCGAAAGCAAAACCACAAGCACGAGCGTGTGGGCAGCTTTCAGAAGCCCGTACAAGAGGTCTCGCGCTGCGTGAGCAGTGCTACGCACTGCAACGCTAGGCGCGAGACCTAAAAATATCCAATATTTTTATATACTTAAGACAAGACCAAAAACGATAAAAATCCACAATACAGTACTTAGAAATCTTCAGTTATCAAAATAACCTTGAAAAACAGTTCCTTGAAGTCGATAGCTCCGTCCGGGGCTATCACGGCGTCGTGAACAAACAAATCCAAACAGTTCTGGCTGACCGCGGCGTCGCAGGCCAGCTACGGTGTCGGGAAGACCCACAAACAGTACCTTTTAGAAATGCAGGGCGTCGGCGACCTCTTGTTGAGCTTCCGAAAGCACGGCGTCCGCAGGCGTCGGGTCCGGAGGTCGGTGCAGGAGTCGTCGGGCCCTCGAAGTCACACGAGTTGCAGATCGAACTCCTCTCTGTTGAAGTCAGGAGCGCTGGCGTCGGCAGGCGTCGGGTGCTGCGGGGCGAAGTGCAGCGGTGCGGCGTGCGGTGCCCTCAGGTCGCGGTGCGAGCAGCGGCTCGGTGGCGGCGTCAGATGGCGGCGTCGGTGAGACCAGGGTCGCGGTGCAAAGTGAATGCGGTGCTCGTCGCGGTGCTGGCAGGTCGCGGTGCAAGCAGCGGTGTCGTCGTTGCTGGAGCGCTGTCGTCTGGAGTCGATGGCGCCGGCGTCGGTAGGCCAAGGCTGCGGTGTGGGATGAGGGCGGTGCGTCATGTAACTTTACGAGCGGTGCCCTCGAACCACGGTGCAAGCAGCGGCGTCGATTTCGGCATGGAGTGGCGTCGTCGGGGAGGCCAAGGCGTCGTCGTGAAGCAAGGCAGTGTGGAGTGCGGTGCCCACAGGTCGCGGTGCGAGCAGCGGCTCGGTGGCGGCGTCAGCAGGCGTCGTCGGTGAGACCAGGGTCGCGGTGCGGCGTTGCGGCGGTGCCCTCTGCGGTGCCTTCAGGACACGGAGTCGGCAGCGGCGTCGTCAGGTTGCTTTTTCTTCTGTTGCAGCACAAAACACACAGTCCCCAGTGCTGATGGCAGAAGAGCTTGAAGTCTTTGCTGTTCCTGAGACTTCTTGAACAGGGGGCAAGTTCTACCTCAAGCCCTTGGAGAAACTCACAAAAGTAGATTGCAGAAAGTCCAGTCCAGTCCTTTCACTGCCCAAGACAGAAGCAGCCACTGCAGGCCAACACAGCAAAGCACACAGCAAAGTGGTAGTTCCTCCTCACAGCTTCTCCAGCTCTTCTTCTTGGCAGTCTTCTTGGTCCAAAAGAGTTCTAAAGTTCAGGGGTCTGGGCCCCAATATTTATATCCCAAAATCCTTTGATCTCTTAGGCAGAGAGTGTCTGTGCCCAGCCAGAACCAGTTCTGCCTTCTCTGGTGTGACTTCCTGGCAGGAGGTGGAGACGGCATGGTCAGAGGCAGACCAGGCCCTTTGAGGTGCAAGGAAATCTCCTCCCCCTTCCCCAATTGCAGCCCAGGCCTATTCAGCCCTTTCCTGACCCACCTAGACTATCTGGGAGACTATCCTGCTCCCCAGCCTTCTGTCATCCAAAACCCAGACAGGCAATCCACATTCCAGCAGAGGCACACGGGATGATTGAGCAAGAAAATACCTACTTTCTAAAAGTGGTATTTTCAAACACAGAATGTAAAAATCACCTTCACTAAAAGATGCATCTTTAGATTCTGAGTTCAGGCATACTAAACCTTATTTTCCTACCTAATTCCCCGGGCCAGTTATGTTTATAAGATGTTATAAAACAAACTCCCCATTCTGTCCTATGGGGAACAGGTAGCCTTGCAATAGCGAAAAACGAAATTGGCCGTAATTCGCTATCAGGACATGCCACACACACTAGGGCATGTCCTACCTTTCACATACACTGCACCCGGCCCACAGGGGTACCTTGGGCCTACCTTAGGGGTGGCTGACATGTAAGAAAAGGGAAGGTGAGGGACTGGCAAGTGTATGCACTGGCCAAGTCGACATGGCAGTTACAAACTGCGCGCAGACTCCGCAATGACGGGTCTGAGTTACCTTTTCAGGGCTACTCACGTGGGTGGCACAATCAGTGCTGCAGGCCCACTAGTAGCATTTGATTCACAGGCCCTGGCACACTCAGTGCACTTTACTAGGGACTAACAAGAAAATCAAATATCCAATCATGGAAACACCAATCCATAACACAATTTACCACAGGAGCACTTGCACTTTACCACTGATCAGCAGTGAGAAAAGTGCGCAGAAACACTACGCCAGCAAAAACAGAGTCAAAACCGGGAGGTCAGAAAGCAAAAACTCAGGGGAAACACGCCAAAAGATGCCAGGTCTAACAGAGACAATAAGGGTACATTTTATACATGTATCTAAGCTCCTGCAGCAGTGGAGAGCATGTGATGGGAGCCCCATTCAATTATCAACCACTGGGCTCTGTCTAGCGTCCAGCTAGTTACCCCCTTGTAAACCATGACGTCAGAGCCTCCATCTTGTTTGCTTGATGAAAGAATAATGTGTTGACCTCTGTAAATCCTCGGGCTGGAGCTTGGAACATCAGCCGCTTATTGCATCACATAAAATGGAAGGTACAGTTAATCTTAATGTGCTGTTTAAACAGCGGCGACTCATCGGCTATGGCGGAGGAGTGTCGCCCCCACCTACCAGCAGCCCAAAAAATTACAAATAAAACGATAATAAACTATTGTTTATTATCGTTTTATTTTTGCTCTTGGAGCCGAGGCTTGGGGGATGACAGGCTGATGGAGGAGTGGTTGCACTGCTATTCAGTGGGCATGACAGTCTGGCCGGCCGTCTCAGGATGGCCAAACCGTCATGCGCACTGAAGCTCTCTCCAACCCGAGCTGCATTGCCGGGTTGGATAGAGCAGGCACAGGCTTCCAGTCTAACTGGGAGCGCAAATCATTGGACCTCAGGCCAATCCTGTTGCTGCTTTCAGCAGCATGAAAGCAGCCTCAGGATTGGGCGCAGTGGACTCTGGGAGCCTGTGCCTGCAGTGGAGAGGAGCGCGATGCAGCAGGTAAGTTTTTATCTTTATTTTATTCGTATCGTTATCCATCCGTCTGTCCATCCCCCCACCCCGCCCACCCCACCACTCTATCGACACACTGGCTGCTACTGTGTTTAAATATGGTGGGCGGCCTGCACCTAGACAAGTCAGGACACAGACTATGAAAAAACACTCTTCTGCATGTGCGCATGGTTCCCTGTTCTAACTGGACCCAATCTTTCACCCAATCTTTCACTCTGCTGTAGTCTCCGATGTACTCCCTGCAGCTCACACACTACATTTAGAGCAAGGAAGGTGAGCTAAAGTTTTCAAACATGTAGTGTTAAGTATGCGTGAACATGCCTGCAGACCTGTGTGTATATGTGTACAGCTGAAGATATGTCACTGGTTGTGTGGTATAATCCTTTTGAGGTTTTCTTAAATTTCTATCCTCATAAGGGCAGACTCTCAGCTGAAGCCTGGCAAGGGCATCTCAGTTTTAAAAAAGGTTTAATCTTTCGTTTGAACTAGTGGCGCACAAATCCTGAACAAGCATTTGCAAAGCCAATAGGTCTCTTTAATGTGATAGCTATTGGCTTTGTCAATGTGTTTTAGCCGTTTTGTACAGGAGCATGGCTACTGTGTAGCAAGGCTAACAGTTAGGAAAAAAAGCAATATGACACAGCCAGCGCTGGCCGCGCCATAGCACTTTTTTTCTGCGGGAGGGTGCGGGTGAAGGGGCAAGCAACAATGGGTGGAGGGGTCAGGTCAAGCAACGATGGGGGAGGGGTCAAAATATGATGGGGGTGTGGGACAGGGGAGGAGGGAACAGGGCGAGCAATAACGCAGGAGGTGGGAGGGGGATAGGGTAAGTAACAACTGTGGGACAACAACGCTTGATCGGGAGGTGGGAAGGACACTGGGCAAGCAGCGACGTAGGGACAGGGGAAGCAATGACAGGGGGGGTATAGGAGACAATGGAAATGGGTAAAGCAGGAACCTGGGAGGGCAAGGGGAAAGCAATGATGAGAGGGCAACAACGTGGGAGGGGCATGGAGTAGGCAATGATGCAGAGTGGGGGGGCAATCAACATGAGGAACAAGGGAAGGAGGGCAGGAGGAGGCAAGAAACACGACGGACAATGAGAGGAGGGTGGAAGGGGGAAGAAGTACGGGTAGGAGAAGGCCTGCAAGCATATGCACTCTTATGGAGTGCGTGAAGTAAAAGAAAATAGTAGTTCGGGACTAAAAGAGCTAGCAGCGGAAGGACATTCACTGGGTAAGAAAGCAGTATTTGGGCCATGCGCCAAGGGGGGGACAAACGCACAAAAGAGGAAGTGAAGCTGGTATGGGCTAACTATAGAGAAGCACCAAAATGAGAGTGACAATAAAGCAAACCAATGGTAAGCCATGGTCAAACTCTAAACCACCTTTATGCTAACAACATGTCTCACAAGCAACAGCACATATGTTGTTTCAGGCAAGGCATAAAAATGAAAGCACGAAGCTCCTTGTCACTAACTCCAGCCCTTACCCTCTTGCAAACTAGACCATGAAATTACTGGATTCTTTCATGAGTGCCCTTTCAAAGCCAATTACAAGGGGGATGGACCCCTATGCACTCTTCTCAAGGACAGCGGGATCGCTTCATGCTGTAGTGCAGGTCAGGTACTAGATACCACTACTTTTAACGATCACCAGCTGCCGCCATCTGCATTCTAGACTTTACACAATATATTTGACAAGAGTGGGTTTGCCCTCGTTTGACTAATTTTTGTATTATATGTAAGGGGTTAATCCTAGCAGCACCATATTCAAAATTGTGAGCTAAAATGTAAAGTACCCTTCACAGACACACCCTGGACCTTTGCCCCCTAACCTAGTGCTTAATTTGTAATCGAATAAATGCCGGGGCCCAAATTCTTCTCAGAAGCCCGGCGGCCAACACTGCAGAATGGCAGCATTGTCAACTACCACGACTGTCATTCTTCTTTATCCACCATCCAATATACTGTCCTTGCCCGTTTATTTCACTCTTTCAGATTATTTTTCATCCCTGATTTCTCCATTTGTCCTTGTTTTCCGTTTTTCTCTTCCTCCTTCTTTCCCTCTTTGCTGCCTTTCTTTTCTTTGTTCTGGTACAAAGTCTGATAATTAAAAATAAGTCCCTGTCTTCAAAAAGAGTGCTTGTGGACCTCCACCTTCAACTACTGGCTCAAATTAAGCCTGCCCTAACTGAGCGGCTTGCCAGAGGCGTAGTGAGAATGCCAAAGGCATTGGATGAGGGACATGTAAGCAGCAAGGGTCGCCAGAGATGGAAGTGGGCCTCGCAGTGTTGGAACGTGATCGCACTAAAAGGGATATTTGGTGATGGGACTTTAAACACATCCTTTTTTGGTCTGCAGACAGCTTGAGCTGTCTGTTGGCAAACCAACCCAGTACGGACTTTGAGTGGGCTTTATTTTCAACCCTGGCTCATGGTTTAATGGCTTTCTTGTCTGTGTCAGTTCCAGGCTCCTAATTCAGTGGGTTTCTCCCTAGTCTTGTGTTTTCTTCACCCGAGGAGCATTTTAGTTTCACCGTCGTTTCATCGAATGAGCTATATTCTTCCATTGCTGATGTCAGGAACTCGCATAGCAGTAAATGAGGGTCTATATTCTCTCTCTGTCTCTCTTTCCCTCTGCTTTCCCTTTCCTGCTCCTCCGCTCTCTTTATTAAAGAATCAACTTCACCCCAGTGCCCACTTGCCCCCCATCTTTTCTGCTATCACCGCTCATGACTTATCATGGTTGGAAAACCATTCAATGATCGCTGCAAGTGCATGTGCGCAGTGGCTTATGCTTTTAAAAAAATCATTCCAAAATGGCCCTGTAAGTGTGCAGACACACACACACACACGTACACACACACAGAGCAGCAATCTAGGTAACAACAAGCACCAGCAAAACCAATTGGTGTCATAGGGTGCAGAGCTAGAATATCGATGTATAAATATCGTTATACAGAAATATCGAGGTAAAAATATAGTGGATCAGAAATATAGATGGAAAAAATATCGTGGTCAAGAATATCGATTGTTAGGTAAGTAATATCGATTGCAAAAATATCGAAGTGTTAAATATCGTTTACAAAAATATAGTTGTTAAAAATATCGATTTATTATTAATGTTATGTATTTTAGTATTTTGTATGAGAATTGTTTGTATTTCTATTATGTGTTAAAATTTTATTAGTTAATATTTTTTTTTTTTATGAATTTTGCGTTTTTAGTTCCGTAGCGGGTTGTGGGTTTATAGGGGAATAGGGTGGAAAGTAATTTAATTATATAGATTTTATTTATTATTTATAGTAGTTAATAACTTTTTTTAAAATTGAATTTTGGGTTTTTAGTTCCGTAGCGGGTTGTGGGTTTATAGGGGAATTGGGTGGGAAGTAATTTAATTATATGAAATTTATTCAATAATTTATATTTATTCATAATTGTATAATTGTGATGTTATAGAGTTAAATGTGTAAATTCATTTATTAATAATTGTTTGATAATTAGTTGTTAATTAATTTAAATTAATTAATTATTAATTAATTATTGTAATTGTTTAATTAATTTTAGGTGTGTGTTGTGGTGTTTATAGGTGTAAATGGTGGGGAGGGTGGGAAGTAATTTATTTTTATTGATGAATTATTAATTATTTGTTAATTAATTAGCATTAATTAATTAGTAATTATTCATTGTAATTGTGCAATTAATTTTAGGTGTGTGTTGTGGATATTATAGTGTTAAACAATGTGTAATTAATGAATGTTTATTATCTTTTTAATAATAATATATTTAAATTTCAATATTAATTATGTTAATAATGGAAATACAATTTAATAAAAATGTTGATGTTTTTTTTTTTAATTGGTGTGGTATCCAGCACTTTCCCTGCTTTTGCACTCACCGGAGTGGGAATAGTAATTTTTACCCCTCCGCTATCCAAGACTTTCCCTACTGTTGCACTCACTGGAGTGGGAATAGTAATTTTTACACTTCCGCTATCCAGCACTTTCCCTGCTTTTGCACTCACTGGAGTGGGAATAGTAATTTTTACCCCTCCGCTATCCAGCACTTTCCCTGCTTTTGCACTCACTGGAGTGGGAATTGTAATTTTTACCCCTCCGCTATCCAACACTTTCCCTACTGTTGCACTCACTGGAGTGGGAATAGTAATTTTTACCCCTCCGCTATCCAACACTTTCCCTGCTTTTGCACTCACTGGAGTGGGAATAGTAATTTTTACCCCTACGCTATCCAGCACTTTCCCTGCTTTTGCACTCACTGGAGTGGGAATAGTAATTTTTACCCCTCCGCTTTCCAACATTTTCCCTACTGTTGTATTTATTGTGTTGCGGAATGTATGTTTTCTTTTTCTTTTAATAGTTTAATGTGTTAATTAATTATAGAATGTTTTATTTTATTTTAAATTATTGATATATGTATATATTTTATTTTTATATAATTTAAAAAGTTTATAAATTAAATAAAGATAATAGTTAATAAAATGTTTTTAAGTAAATATATGTATATGTACACATTTTTGTGTGTTTATATTTTTTTAAATTAAGTTTATTTGTTATATTTAGTTAAAATATATATTAAATGTAATTTATGTTGTTAAAAATATTAATATTATTTAATATATTTTATTTAAGTTATATATATCTTTTAAGTCGATATTTTTTACATCTATATTCTTTACTTAGATATTTTTGTTTCGATATTATTGTACTTACCTGTTTAAGTATAGGGAGTCGATATTTTTGTATTCGATATTTTTACATCGATATTTTTGTTATCTATATTTTTTACATCGATATTTAATCAGGGAACCTGTCATAGGTAAGGCCAAATGGCTTTGCCAATGCTTGTTTAGGCTTGATGTCAATATAGGTGGGGTTGAGACAGCAAGCAGCTCATCGTCCAGAAAGCAAAAGCTCAGGGGCCCCACAGGTCATAGTTCACGGTCATAAGGGCTTCTACTTGCTGGTAGCTGGGCATCTACATTTAGGTCTTGCCTAGGCAGGCCATGCGCTGTTTCTTCGAGACATATATCTACTCCGTGGGCTTACAGCATGCCCATCCATTTTCACTTGTTCCTTTGTGTGACCTTTGAAAATCCTTTCTTTTCTGTGGAGAATTGACGATATTTGTCCCTCCTTTTGGCGTTTTGTTCCCTGCCATGGAGCCTGACCCTATTACATGTAGTCTTTCCTTTCTGGCCATTTATGTTAGTTTCGGCGCAATATCTTTTTCAGTTGCCTCCACTTGTCTTTTCAGAACGTTGTGGTTTTTGGCTTTCCGAACCATTGCGCTAAGCTGGTGGCATTTTTAGTTTCCAACAACTCCATATTGCTTTGTGTGTTGTTTTGGATTGTCTGCTTTTCTTCTGGTGTGGTTTTATTTTATTTTTTTCATCCAAACGCATTCACCCGACAGTAGTTTAGCAAGGATTGCGGTAGAGATAATAAACTGTAATGTAAAAATCTTCCTCAAACCATGGTCAATGCAATTTCGCGATGTTTTTTACATTCGAATTTATTAGCACTACAGGAATCTTTGCCAAAGTTCCGTCAGGTGAACAGAAAGCGGGTGCTTTGTGTACAACAGCCACGCACCACTTTCCATTCGAGGCAGGAGGGAAGGATTTTGAATACATTGAGTAGCGCTGATTTTACATGTGGGGAAGTAAGTCAGTGGCAACTGGTGTCAGGGCCGAGTAGCGGATAGCGGAAGGGGGGTCAGGAGATGAAGATAGACTACACAAAAAAAAAAGAACTTACCTTATCTTCATCCAGCCGCATCGCGCTCTTCTGCTTCTCTGCAGAAAGGCTCCCAGAATCCCCTGCAGCCAATCCTTATGCTACTCTCAGCAGCATGAGAGCAGCATCAGGATTCGCCTGAGTGCCCTCGATTTGCGCTCCCAGGGAGACTCGAAGCCTGTGCCTGCTGTCTCCAAACCGGCAACGCAGCTCAGGTTGGAGACACCTTCGGCATGCATGCCGGTTTCGCCGTCCTGAGACGGCCTGCCAAACCCACATGTGCAGTGAAGGCAGTGCATACCACTCCCCCTCAGTGCTTGTTATCCCCTGGCCCCACCCCCAAGACTCAGCACACTTAGAAGAAAAATAAAATGATAAAAACGAGTTTAAAACCCGTTTTATTATAGTTTTATTTTTTCAAGTTTTTGAGGGTGTTGGCAGGGGAGGGGGGCGACGCTCCTCCACCATAGGGGAGGAGCCTCCGCTGGAGTAAGTAGACCTCACTCCCGGGATAGAGAAAGAAGGGATGTATCCCCAAATATTAAAATTGCTGCCACCAGCCTTGCAACTGTCAGGGAAAGGGGTCAAGGGACTGTATTCAGATGATTTTGGTGTCCCCCTTTTCTCAGAAGTTGTTTAAAGATCTCAGTGTGGGGTGTTGGAGTTAGTATTCTGATGCTACATTGGTTTTTGAGCAGCAGGGGACTCTGTTGGAGAAAGAACTGCTATGAAAATTGCCCCCTTTCTTTCCTACAACATGTTTGTGTTGAATCTGTGTTTGGATATGTATGAGGGGTTTGTTAGGTGCAGTCATCGCCACCCACTGCTGTAACTAACCCTACTTCTTAGTAGCAAAACGTCAATACAGTTGTCTTTGATAAAAGAGAAACTATTGTCCTGGCCAGAAGACTTGTACACAACCCTCTACCCCAATTCTTCTTTGACATTCCATCCTGATGTTCCTTCCACGCCTTACCACTCTATCATATTTTAAAAAAGGAACATCCACATCACCCTCTTCATATCCCTCATCTGCATCAGTCAACACCTCCCTCGCAAAGGTGATGTCCACGCCTCCCTAAGAAATAACCAAAATCGGCCACTTCTGAAAAAAGCCAAAGATCAGTCCGGATGAGCTGAGCAACTAGTGCACTATCTCCTCCCCTCCCATCCCTTGTAGGGATACTTGGGAGAGTGGTTGCTCTACATTTACAAATGGTGTAGACCACTACAACCTAATACTGCTGTGTATAATCTGTTGTCCGTGAAGGTCTCAATTTCCCTTGATTGTTGGTGGGTTGTGCTGTGTTTGATCTGTTGTTTTACTTGCCTGTGAAGGCCTCAAATCCCCCTGTTTGTTGGTGGGTTTTGCTGTATATAATCTGCGTTTTTACCTGCCCGTGACTCCTTTACTTTTCCCTCCTGGTTTCTCTCCTAATCTGTGCTCAGACCTGTCTGTAAGCAGTCCACCCCCAGCTCCCTTTTGTCTTAGCAAGTGACTAAATCAAGTAAAAATAAAATTAAAAAAACAGAGAGAAACATTACACTTCAGAGACTAAGCAGAGTGTGCTCTGAGACAGTTGTAATCTGCACTTAGGGTTCAAACTGTGTTTAGAAAGTGTATGTCACACTCGTATTTTGGCTAGGAGAGTGAGTTGTTTAAGTGTGGGAAAAGCAGTATAGTTAGAGGCCTGGTTTAGGCCCTTACCTGCAGCACTCCAGAGAATGGATTGAGCCTGGCTGTCTCCAAGGAGATTCTGAATAGGGGAGTAGCTCCCAGCCCTCTGCCCAGAAACCTGTGCATGAGGTCACACACACCTTATATAAACTGCTATTGGATGTTACATCTGTGCACTGATTGGTGGCTGTATCTGCTTTTTGGGCTTAGAGTTCGTGTTCTGATTTGCTGATAGGTTTAGGGTTCTGATTGTTTCCTGGGTCAGTGTTTTAACTGGACTTAGGGCTTAGGGTTAGAGTTCTGATTGGTGGGTTGGTGTAGGGTTTCTATTTGGTTCCTGGGGCTAGGGTTTTTATTGGATGTAGGGCTTAGGGTTCCGTATCTGGTTGGCTGCTGGGACTAGGGCTGTGATCTGCTGTAAGGGGCTGGTCTCCTATTGGTCCTAGGGCTTAGGGCTAGTGGTGTGATTGGTTAGGGTTAGGGCTCCCATTGGCCGAAGGGGTCACCTGACCACCAGGGCTATTTAAGCTCAGGGTTCAGGGCGTCTCAGCCCGGGCGTCGAGGGTAAGGGTGGAGAGGACATGGGCAGCTGCCGGTTTGAGCCTGTTCGAGACTGGTTGGGCCTAGGGCCAGAGATGCTGCACATTTTCTTCCTCATCAGCACTCACCCTACCCCATCCACATCCACAACCAGATTAACACACACACACAGCAAATATACTCCACTAATTTACTACAAACTAACCTTGCACAAAGTTCAATGTCTTAGCACCCACTACAAAACCCCAGAAACCACACCTATATACCCTTGTACCCCAACTACCAAACATTTGCACCTTCACTTTCAGCAATCACATCTAAAAGACTCTTAACTCTAGTTCATCCCATCTCACACACCACATACCCTCTATTCACAAAGACATCACCAACCCCTTTACCTTACAACTTCCACTCACCAACAATACTTTACATAAAGATCCTTCTAAGAAAACAAATACACCAGCACCTCCTCTCACTACTCCTAAAAAGCAAAACATAGCACACACACCAGCACAACAAAATCTATCTCACACAACACCTCATAATACTTTCTGTCACAAACTACAAAACATACATCCACTCCCACCTTCCTGACTACACAAATAATACACACCATAAACAAACTCATATGCCAGGCTTTCTCTCTTCCCCCACACCTAAGAAATATACAGCAACACCGCAACTCTCTTTTTAGAGCCTCTCACCTATTGTACAATTTAGAACCTTACTACATGCCCCACATGCTGCACCACCACCCCTAACTCATACACCTTCCAACCTAAACAGACGCAAACAAAATAAGCAACATACCACTCTTCACAACTTCGCATCTCCATGTCTACTGCACAACAAGGCTACACTACAAAAACACCACAGCTCACCAACTCACTCTCAACCACCATCTCTACCACCTAAGCACGCAGACCCATCAAAATGCCTTCTTAACCTGCTGGACGAGGAACACGATACAGAACAGCTACACTATTGCTATCCTCATACAGCTAATACTAGCACCAAGGACACACCTGCTACAAGCCCACAAAATACTGCTCACTCTTCTACAAAATAAAGTCACACTATCACCAAAGCACATTCTCTAAACTGCCTACAAAAAAAAGCTTGATCACTCGCAAAAAACAAGCATCACATCTACGACTGTTCTCACTGACACACAACCTGACATACTCTTCATAACTGAATCATGGTTGGGAGATGATATGGCTTCAGTCTTGCATGAAGCAGTTCCTGTAGGCTATCAAACTATCACACAAAATCATATAGGCAAAAGAGGAGGTGGCCTAACTGTTGTGTTCAAGAAAACATTAAATATCGCTAAAACTGACGACGTCTTCATACTAGGTTGTGAGGCCATCTTCACCATATGCAACCCTACACCATCTTCCTCCTGTAACTTCCGGCTTCTTTACAGACCTCCGCCAAGCAATGCAACATTCCCAGACACACTTCTAGACACTGTTTCAAACCTGATAACACTACCCTCCAACCTATGCATTCTGGGTTACCTCAACATTTGGTTTGACAAACCCAATATGCCCCATCCAAAAACAATCATCACTGGACTAGATTCACTGAACCTACATCAGACTGTCCACAAACCCACACACATTGCTGGACACATCCTAGATGTCATTTTTGCAAATACAGAACTAGTTAACTTTCAAACAATGACTCCAGTCACATAGTCAAACCTCCATCTGTTTGCTTTCCAACATAAAAACAACACAAAGCAACACACCTAAAACCACCTTACATGCATCCACCTATTGCACGTGGAACAAACTAAATTTTGAACACTTAGAAACACAGCTAACATCCAGTACAGATCTAGACACAATACATTCCATTCAAAAACTATATGAGTGGCTACAGGAAGCTTTTGATATCCTAATACCACTAAGAATGACACAACAGAACAAATGATAACAGGCACCTTGGAGAAATACAGAGCTGAAAGAGTTAAAACAGCAAATTAGAAAGCTGCAACATACCTGGCTCAAAACAAACACCAATCAAGACAAACTTCAACTACAAACACTTAACAGATTATACAAGTCAGCTATCAAAAAAGCTAAAAAAAGATACTATTCAGACAGAATTCAAAATGCTAAATGTGCAAATAAAGAATTCTATACAATTCTCACTGAATTTCATGAACCAAATTGCCTAGAAAGAGCTCACCCCATTACTCAAGATTTCACAGAAAAACTGGTAAATCATTACACAACCAAAGCAGACACGTTGGAAAAACCACCAGCACCGACCCTTTTCCAAAACAACAGTCCAAGAATATGCTAACTCAGACTCTCCATTCCTTCCAACAAACTTCCCCCAATGAATTTATGGACCTGGTCAAAGCAAGCAGGCCTGCCGGCAGTCCTTCTGACCTGTGTCCACCACAAACCTTCAAGAAAATTACTACCTCTGCTGCCACACCAGTAAGAAGAATTGTCAACAATTCCTTAACTACGGGAATATTTCCAGAAGAACTAAAAAAGTCATACATATGCCCATTACTGAAGAAAACAAACCTGGACCTGCTGAACCCCGAAAACTACAGACCGATTACAAATGGACCTTTCCTGGGCAACCTGATAGAAAGAGCAGCATTCGCCCAAATGTCACAATTCATTGAAGAAAATTCCATACTTTCAGACTTCCAAACAGGATTCTGTCCAGGAAGAAGCACAGAATCTGCCCTTGTTGCCATCTGGGATGATCGTAAGACACAAGAACAGAGTTGACCGGAACGGGGTTGCTGCACTACTTCTCTTGGACCTCTCAGCTGCCTTTGACATGGTTGACCATGACACTCTAATACAAAGAAGCTACAAAGCTGGTATTGAGGGGACTCCTCTCGACTGGGTCACATCCTACCTTCACAACAGAGCTAATGTCATCCATACCCTCCCTTTCTCTTCCAAACCGTACTTTACAAAAGCAGGGGTCCCTCAAGGCTCTATCATCTCACCCATGCTTTTCAACATTTACATGAAGTCATTACCGGTACTGATCAATCAATTTCACCTCATGTGCTATAACTATGGAGATGACACACAAATACTCCTTCAACTGGTAAGCCCCAAAGACATTGGAAACTCACCAATTTTCAGTTGTCTCAGAGCCGTGGATCAATGGATGACATGGAGCCATCTCAAATTGAATGCTTCCAAAACGGAAATACTCACATGTGGCAAATGGAAACATTATGACCCGCTCGCGGCGTGGCCTGATGATCTGGGAACACCGTCTAAAGTATCAATGGAAGTAAGAAACCTCGGAATAACCATGGACTCCAAGCTATCAATGAAGGCCCAAGTGGACAAACTAGCAAGATCAAGCTTTGTTACTATAAAAACTCTGCGACGCTTCCCCCACCTGGGATTTCCACACAAGGTCCAGGCTGCCATCTCTCTTGTTCTGTCTAAACCCAATTACATCAATAGCCTCTACCACGGATCACTTTTAACACCTATGAAAAACCTACAACGGATTCAGAACTTTGCTGCCAGACTACTCCTACATATAAATCCACAAGCTCACATCCCCCCTGCCTTGAAAGCCCTACATTGGTTACCGGTTGCCAGAAGATCCACATTCAAGCTGCTTTGTATCATCCACAAAGCGATACATGGAACAGGACCGCTCTTCATCAGGAATAAAATCACCAAATACATTCAACAAAGGAACCGCCGCTCTAGATTGGCACCTTGCCTCAAAATCCCAAGATACAAGAAAAAACAATGGGTGGCACATCCTTCTCTGTTCAAGCAGCCAAACTATGGAACTCTTTACCCCAAACATAAGATCCACGGATAACCACCTTATCTTCAGAAAACTACTCAAGAGTTGGCTCTTCCCCACATAACCACCATATTTAAAAATAAATATACAGGATATTCCTCTGCATATAAGCATTTATTTGAAATATAGATGTGTACCTACAAATGTGTATTGCTTAGTATAAACATGTATAATAATTATGTTTTAAAGATATAGATATTTGTTAGTTCTGCTTAACAAATGGACATATTACTTATAGTTACATTATTCTATGTTTAACATATATATAAGTGACTGCATGAATATAAATCTTTAACCATGACTATTTATCTATAATTGCTTTACTATTGAATTACAAAAAAACAAATACATTAATTTAAAGTACAGCAACACTTGAAAGTCTGAGTTTATTAAATACAACGTTAATCTACATATATTACTTTCCTTATACATATATACTGATCCAGCGCGACTAATATAATTTCCTCTCCTATGGACATAGCATCCAGGTCGGAAACACTCCTTTTTCCACAACTATACCAATATGACGGTGGGGCCCATAACACCGCATATACATTCACTCACTCAAATATTCCCTGGATCTCATCCACTTCTACCTAGGAGAGAAAGTTATGATGACTGCTGGAAGGGAACGGGATACCTTTTTACAGTTGACAAGATAACTATTTAAACCTCATACATACTTAGATTTTAATCCTGTCAATTTCTAAAACACCAAAAGGTATTCCGTTCACTGGTCGATGGACCAACTAGTAGGAATCAGTTGATGGTGATTAAGACCAGCTCAATCACTTTAACCTATTAAACATTTGCATTTATTATTGAACTAAAGAACCACAGACTCATAGTTTAATTATAATAAAGTTTATCTAATTATTTAAATGCATAGAGAAATCTTCATTTTATTAATCAGTTTAATACATTTATTATCATTATAAGAATAAAGTTCAGAGAATTTATGCATACCCTTTTAGATGGAAAAATAAAGTTCGTCACAGCAGATCACAGCATAGCATTCCCAAAATCTGACTGACTGTCTCGCTAAACAGGCCTCCTCGACAGACCACCTATACAGGTTTTCCGCATCGATCTCCTTCCTTCCCAGTCAGAATTAAAAGCAAAAACAATTAATTAAATTTAAAGAAAAATGGTCTAAAGGAAAATAGCAGCGATTCTCCAGCGTCAAAGTTCTGTGCTCAAAAATTATGTATGAATAGCGCGCCTCCTACTTAAGAGTAGGTCCTCTTATACTCTAAAACTAGCTTACTAAACAGAAATGTTTCAATCTTTGGGGGCGAGATTCACGTTAATTGGTCCATTGGAGGGGTGGCAAGCATCTCCTCATTGCCCTCCTTGTTCAAACCAGTTCCGAAAATGTTTATAATTTCGTCCTTTCACACGGTTTTAGGACATTACCAATCTGACTGACAGTTCTTCATTTGTAACTTCTTTTGTATCTTTATTAAAACAGTTCATTGTTAATTCACGGTTGCATCTTTGGTTCCCATGTACTTTCTCGCTGTGTCCCTTTTTGGCACCCATTCTGGTGACAGGTCGTGGTGACCTTGATCTTTTCCATTCTGGGCTCTACTTTCGGATCACGTGTCATTGGCAACAGCTTTCTCCCAATTGGAAGCCATTTTGCACTTGCGCATTTTAGCTCATCTGCCTCGGCGGCCATTTTTACAGTACGGCCTAGCAGGCCCGAACGAACTATTATGAAAACAAACACAATCATAATTAAAACAAAGAAACTAAGCCTTTTCGTTTCCCACCCGTCATTCTACGTACCCCAATTAGGTGTTACCTAGCAAAAGCGACATATAAAGCTATGTTTACTTACCATCCGCATACTTTTGCCACAATACGATTTACTACATAGCACAAATCATGCAACATTATTTTAATTTGTACGCAAACCATTATGTTATTATTTATATCACGCAGACAAGCGTTAGTAGGTTATCTTTGGAACATGAATTTGCGGTTATCCCTTATAAAATATGTCTATAAAAGACGTAAAGTGTTGATTAATCATCAATCAATTAATAGAATTAATTATTAGTATTAATATTAGGGGTTAAAAATTTTCTTATTTACCTTGCTCCATCAACTCCCCCTTTGGTGATTTTTAATATCACCACAAAACCCATGTTACACAATTTTACTGATAGCATTGTTTCTTGTCCATTTGCTTCTTGTTAGTTTTTATACATCTGTATCCCTTTCATCTTGTCTTTTTGTTCTCTCATACATACTGTCTTTTAGTTCTTCTAGTTCTATTTCACCTAATTCTCGTTCTCTTTCTTTATTTATCTTATTTTCTCTTTTCATTTTGTTTTGTCTTTTTCTCCTTTTAATACATATGATAAAAAATTTCAAGAATAACACTCCTAAAATTACTAATGTTGCTGATATCAAAACTTTCCCTACAATAGAACTACCTATTTCAGTGAACCATTTTGGTATTGAGGAAAAACTCTTACCAAGTTTCTCCCAAGCACTTTCAACCTCCAGTGGAACAAGTTCTTTGTGCAAATTTGTAATATTCTTTATATACTTTTGTATATTTTCACTTTTATCTGGAATGTAAGTGCAACAATGTTGGACTTTCAGCATTCCACAGACTCCTCCCTCTTTTGCCAAAAGAATGTCAAGGGCAAGTCGATTTTGCATGACCATAGCTCTCATGGCAACCATCTCGGTATTTACCATCAAGAACCCTCCAGCAGTATTCGTTGATAAACGATCTACTACTGTGGACAATTTCCGAATTTTAAATGCATTCAAAGATATTCCCACTGCTGGTATCATTGCTCCAAAAATGTCACCCATTATTTCTGAAAAACTTTCCCTTTTTCTACGTGTGAATGTTGCACCCATCTCGTGTGTTCCTCTTTCTTTTCTATCTACATGACAGATTTTTGGAAAGACCAGGCCTAAGTAGCAAGACCCATACCAATGGTCCGGCAACATGTAATAAGCCCTGTTCCCACAAATATAATAGATCCCTGGAAATATTGGATCTTTTCCTCCTTTGAATCCCCATCCTCCTAAAATTTTATAATTGTCTCGACAATCGCTGGAACCCACGAAATAGTTGTCATACCTAGTTTTATTTCTACTAATACACAACTTTCCCTGTTGGGGCCAATCTAAAGTCATAGCTGCATTTGTCTTTTTCTTATCATCACTTTCTCTTTCAAATGTCCATAGTGGTATTTTCATCTCTTCCTCTACTACTTTCCTTTGAAATTTACTCTTCTGCTTTCTACCATTTCTAAAAATACCTTTTCTTCTTTCTTTAACTCACAAGTAAGGTTATATTTAACTACATCATCTAATGTCAATTCTTTGTTCTCTAAGAAAAATTCACCAAACATCTTTGCCACTTTCACCTTGTTCAATTCAGGAATTATAGGAATTTCTGCAAAAATCTTATTTATGTCAGTATAATAATATTCTAATCTACCTGTTTTATAAAACAAACTAGCTAAGACACTACATGTTATTCCATACGTCAAAGGAAACAGACGCAGGTAATTGCATACAAACATAACAATTTCTTACATCCATTGTTTCTACATATTCATATGATAATTTTGTAAAAACGTTCTTTGAAAAATCTGTTATAGATCTATCCTTATGTAATTCTGCACTATCTACTAGTGTTGCTGTGTTCTGTATGTTATCCTTCTTTGTTTTGTTCCCTAATATGGACGTTTCTTCTACAGCTAATTTAATTGGAATGGTGATTGCTAAGATGAGCCATACAAACATTAATAAACCTGTACAAAAGAAACACATTCTACACCATCTACGTAGAAACGCACATCTATTCTCCATATTTACCATCTCGTTTTACTACCTATGTATAATTTGCACAGAAAATTGTGTCACCACACCTCTGAATGACGTTTCAGCCACTCTACTTTCTCACTTTGTCTCGTTTGGTACTCTCTTTAGTTCTTCTCAGAACTCTTTCTTGTCTTATTCAGGTTTTTATTGTCCAGTCCAGCTTTTCTTTTTAATCTCTTCAAACTTGTTGCACTTCACTTTCACCCATTTGTTCGTAGCTTCCTTCCGGGTTCTCGTGCGTGTTTTCTTCTTCCTTAATATCAGTTAGTGCAATGTATATCCATTCAGGTGACTTGTATTTCAAATTAGCTTTCTTTACTCTTTTTGTTTTCGGTAATTGTTTTCCACTTTGTTTTTCTTGTTCTTTTTGACTTGTTATTTCATTTACTTGTTCTGCATTATCTTTGTTTATCTTTATGATTTTGTATCTCAATATTTTGACTTCGTGGGGCCAATTATCTCCTTTTCTCGGCCTTTTCGGTTCACTTTTTTTCTTCTCGTTCAGCTCTCCAAGTTCTTTTTCTTGGTCCTAGTCTCTGTTTTCTCTCTCCTTCACTTTCTTCTGATTCTGTTTCAGACCTTACTTCATTTCCTCTTATCTTGAACTTTATAATTTCACTTTCTTTTTCTTGCTCCTTTTCTTCCTGTATCTTTTCTTTTTGATCACTTGTTTCTATCCCTCCTCGAGGTTCTTCCGGATTCTCGTTGATTTCTCTATCTGGTTCTATATTTCCCTGTTCATTTGTTTGTGTATCTGTCCCTATTGCTCCTCGAGTGTCTTCCGATTTTTCTATCTCTCTATTTAAATCTATCCCTGCCTTGTCTACTTTGACAATTTCTGTAGGATTTTTACCATAACTTGTGCTTGGCTGTTCACTGTCACTGTCTTTTCGTTCAGTTTCTTCGTTTATGATGGCAATTTTCCATTTATTCTTTATCTTTTCACCATAATCTGATTGATCTGTATCAGATGCTGAACTGGTGTCTGATATTTCCAGATGTCGACTTACAGGTCGATCTTCAAGTTCTGGAACTTTGGCTATTTCAAATTCTTCTTCAGTTGTTAGACTTGTACCTGGGTCTTCCAGATGTTGACTTACAGGTCGATCTTCAAGTTCTGGAACCCTGTTCCTTTCTTCTTCTGCATCGGATGCTGAACTGGTATCAGATATCTCCAGATGTCGACTTACAGGTCGAGCTTCAGGATCTGGAACTCTGATAGTGTGGCTGGCATGCACCCAGTTTTTCACTCCTGCACATTTGACTGCAGTTGTTGTTACCAGGATCACCTGTCGTGGTTGGTCCCAGCGAGGAACCAAACAGTTTCTTCTTCTGTGGACTTTTATGCGGACCCAATCTCCTGGATTCAAATCATGAGCTGGTTTTCTTTCAAGAGTGGTCGCATCCGGTCCAACCTGATGAAAAACAGAATGTACCACATCAGCCAATCCTTTGCAATAATCCATCACTAGATCATCAGTTATAGTCAACAGTTTGTTGACAGGTACATGAGCTTGTCTCATTGCTCATCCCATGATAATTTCGTGGGGACTCAGACCTGTTTTCCTATCAGGTATGCTTCTGATAGTCATCAGCACCAGGGTAAGGGCATCTGGCCATTTCAGTCCTGTGGCTTGACACATTTTTCCTAACCTATTTTTTATTGTTCCATTCACTTGTTCTACTACTCCAGAAGCCTCTGGTCTGTATGCACAATGCAATTTCTGTTGAATACCAAGAGCCTCACATATCAGTTGAACTAATTCATTTTGAAAATGTGATCCTCGATCTGTTTCAATCGTTACTGGAAAACCATACCTTGGAATGAATTCTCTTAGCAAAAGCTTTGCTACGGTAATCCCATCATTCCTTCTGGTCGGATAGGCTTCCACCCAACGAGAAAACAAACAAACGAGCACAAGAACATACCTCAGTTTATTGCTTGGGGGCATTTCTATAAAATCCAGTTGCATTCTCGTGAAAGGACCTCCCTCTCGTCCTATTGTTCCTAAACTCACTACTGTTTTCCTTCCAGGATTTATCTGTTGGCAGATAAGACATCTTTGACAAAGACTTTCAGCTATGGCTCTGAATTTTGGGTTATACCAGGTTTGTCTGAAAAGTCGGATCATTGCAAATCTTCCAATATGAGCTTGTCCATGGTACATCCGTGCCATGTCAGAAATCATGCTATCAGGCATAACTGGTCTTTCATCTCTATAAACCCAAACATCATCTTCTTCCCTTTTCCTGCATCCTGCTTTTATCCAATTATCTTTTTCCTCATCATCTGCTGCTTCCTGTAACTGTCTCACCTCATCCCATGTTTCGACAATGTTAGTAAAAAGCAAAGGACATGAAACATGCTCTCTTTCTCTCCTCCTATTCAGTGAGACTACATTTTTAGCACAGTACTGAGCTACCTCGTCGGCATAATTATTGCCCACGGTTATGTAGTCTTCCCCATTTTTATGTGCATTGCACTTCACCACGGCAATTTGTCTAGGCAGCTGTATCGCCTCAAATAATTTCTTCACAAACTCACCATTTCGAATCGGAGTTCCTGCAGACGTCAAGAAACCTCTTTGGGACCAGATCTGCCCAAAATCATGAACCACTCCGAAGCCATACTGGCTATCCGTGATCACTGTGATTCGGACATTCTTTCCCAGTTTGCATGCCTGTATTAGAGCAATCAGCTCAGCCACTTGGGCGGAACGTATCCCTCTCAAACAAGATGCTTCCATTATGGCACTTACTGTACATACTGCATATGCTGCACTCAAAACTCCTTCATCTGTCCTCAAGCATGAGCCATCCACAAACATCACATAATCTGATTCCTTTAAAGGCTCATCTCTGATGTCTGGCCTTGGTTTTGTACAGTATTCAAGTACATTCAAGCAATCATGATCAATCTCATCTTTGTCTTTCACACTCTCTTCATCCGGCAATGATGTCGAAGGGTTCACACTTGTGCATCTGTCAATACTTACATTGTCTGCACTTAAAATCACTTTTTCGTACCTAGTCAGCCGACTATGTGTCATGTATTGAGTTTTGGTTCTTGTCAAGAGAATTTCGACGGAATGTGGAACATATACCCTCAGTGGGTATCCCATCACAATGCCTTCACTTTGTTCCAGACTCACACAAGTAGCAGCTACTGCTTTCAGAATATCCAGGCAACGCTTTCGCTACTGGGTCTAAAACAGCTGAAAAATATGCAATAGGTCTTTTCATATTTCCATGTCTTTGCACTAAAACTGAAAGTGCACACCCATCTCTCTCACTACAATACAGTTCAAAATCTTTTTCATAGTCAGGCATTCCCAGTGCCGGTGCTTCACACAATCTCGCTTTCAGTTCTCTAAATGCCTTCATTTCTTCATCATTCAACTCAAATGGATCTTTAACATCCTTTTTTGTCAATCGCTGTAATGGTTTTGCAATTAGCGAAAAACCACTTATCCATTGTCGACAATATCCAACCATTCCCAGGAACATTCTCACCTCTCTTTGCGTCATTGGAGCTCTCATTCCTCGGATAATTTTTATTCTTTCAGTCGTTACTTTTCGCACTCCCTTTTCAATTTTATGACCTAGGTATTGAACTTCCTGTTGGCAAAACTGTAGTTTCGACGGGGACACTTTATGTCCTCCTTCTGCTGGATGGTTCAGTAAAGCAATGGTGTCAGTAACACATGCCTCTCTCGTTTTTGATGCCACCAATAGGTCATCAATGTACTGAACCATCACGGATTTTTCAGGCATTTTCAAATCTTCCAACGATTTCTTTAGGATCTGATTAAAGATCGAGGGACTCTCTGTGTACCCCTGAGGAATTCAGCACCATGCCAAAATACGCTCTCCGAACCTAAACGCAAATAATGGCTGGCTATCTGGATGTAACGGGATAGAGAAAAATGCATGGCACAAATCAATGACAGTGTACCATTCTGCCTCATGTGGAATCTGATACAATATTACAGCAGGGTTTGGTACAATTGGACAACAAAGAACGACAATTTTATTAACCCTTCGTAAATCCTGCACTATTCTATATGTTCCGTTCGGCTTTTTCAGTCCCATTATAGGCGAATTACATGGACTGCTCATTATTTCTTTCAATATTCCTTGTTCAATCATTTTATTTATCACAGGGGTTATTCCTTCAATGATTTCTGGTGTTAATTTATATTGTGGAATATTTGGGTAATTTGTTCCTTCTTTAACAGAAATTTTAACAGGGTCTAATCCTTTCATTAACCCAATATCTTCACCCGTAAAATCCCACACCTCTTGTTTTACTGTTTCTTTTAACTCAATTGGGATTTTCTCTACATCGAACACAGGAAACAGGTCATTCACTTCTGGCTCTAATTCTGCCATTGTCATTTTGTACAATACATCTTCATCTGGTGTCTGAAATGCAATCCCATCCGGCGTACAATAGATGGTGCAATTCATTTTGCAAAGTAGATCGCGTCCAAGTAAATTTACAGGACTGCAATCACATACCACAAATCGGTGCATCTCTCTGAATGGTCCAATTTTTACTTCTACTAATTTAGTAAGTGGTGCCTTAATTTGCTGATTCGAGACACCAACGACTTGGATATTTTCACCTGAGAGAGGAAGGTTTGGAATTTCCACTGATCTAACAGTAGAACGGGTAGCTCCAGTGTCCACAAGGAATGTTACATCTGCACCATTCACTTCTCCATCCACAAATGGACCTGACTGATCTACCTCTAGAGTTGCGCCAAGTACGCACTCTTCCTCCTCTCCTAGGCACCGTCATAAACTTTCATCCGACTCATTCCCATCCTGTCGCAACCAATATTGCGATATTGCAGCTGCGCGCGGCAATTGTGTTACCTGCTCTCCTCCGTAGAATCCTGTCTCTGCACTGTATCTCTGTGGCTTTACACTCTTGGGTAGCGGTGGTTGTGGCACCTGACTCTGCTGAGTAACTACCTGCGGTTGCTGCAGTTGTTGGTAACTCACCTCACTCTGCACCTGTGGGTTTAATGATTGATTTTCTGCATTAGCTTTTGGAGGAAATTTACACTCGTTTCTCCAATGCCCTAATTTTCCGCAGTTGTGGCATGGCCACTTTTTCTTTGCTTCTTCTATACTCATTTGGCCTTTTCCTTTACCTATATTTGGTTTGAATTTATTTTGTCCTGTCTCAGTAACCTGGTTATTCAGTTGAGCTTCTTGTTTTTCTGCAACTTTCACTTGTGCCCACATTGCTTTCTCCTTTAATTTACGCTGTCTACTTTCAATGTCATCACTACAATACTTAGCATACCTCAACACCTCATCTACTGTACTATTCTGCCAGCATATCATATGTTGTTTAATCATTTCGCTTATTTCTGGCTTCAACCCATAAACAAATCTATATACAAAATGACTCATGTCCTTCTCATTCAGAGTCTCATAACCGCTGTACTGTTTGAAGACCAAAAGCAGCCTCTCATAGTAGGCATGTACAGATTCCTTACTCTCTTGCGTAGTTCTATTAATTTTTACCCAATCAGTTTCTTTGGGCGGAATTTTGTTTTTGAGGAAAGTAATAACCTGCTCATATTTCCTCATCACCTCAGGCCCTGGCGCTCCTGTTTTTGCATCCCTAGGATATTCTACAGTTGGCCAATCAATAGTGATTTTGCATTCTGTCCATAAATCGGCTGGTACTACAATGTCAAATAACCCATCCAAATCTACCCACAACACCTTCGAAACTTTGACAAATCTTTCCACTTGTCTGTACCATTCTACAGGTTTTTCTCTCAATTTTGGAAAGTCATTTGTAAATGACAATATATCCTGTCTGGTCCAAGGGACATGTACATAACTGCCTCCTGGAGTTTCTCTCATGGGATACTCCCTTACAACCGACTCCTTGTCTGTCACCGCAAAAGCTAAAGACGCTTTGTCAGTTGTTTTCTCATTCCTTTTAGTCCACCTGCTTCTCCATCTGTCCACATCACCCCATTTTCTTAGCAAAACAATCAATTCTTTTATCTGTGTTAAGCGTCCTGATGTGTTCAGATTTTCTATATCCTTTTCACAGAAATCTACCCTATACGGTTTCTGTAAACTCCTGACTTTCACAAATTCCACTCCTAGTTCATTCGCTGTCTCTTCCAATTCGTCATGCAGATTTCTAGCCCTCCAAGTATAAGAACATTATCTCGTCGTCTTGGTACTTTTTTAGTTTTTCCGTCCCAATAGTCACTAAAATTAATTCCTCCATATCTATTTTAAGCCTAATTACATCTAATGGTTTTGGTTCTGTCTCTTTCTTCTGCAGGTTTCTCATCCATTCATTTAATTCATCTGGAGTGGGACCTACAGGTGTACTATTCATTTCGATCCAGTTTCTATTCCTCTCAGGTGTTTCTGATGCAGACTCAGTTCCCATAGGAATCCTCCTCATCTCGCTCTCGTTTACTGTCAGATTAGTAGGTGGGCTCGGTCTATATGAACTGACCAAATTTCTTGCCCTTTCATTTTCTAATTCCATCCCTTCTCTCATTCTCTGCGAATTTGAGTTCATGGGGATGACTAGGGAATGTTCATCTATTTTCTGGTTCTCAAAAACTGGTATTACTGGTCCTATTGTTACTGGTACAGTCACAGCTTCCATGTTCATTGTTAACTCTCTTATTTTCTCAGTCAATTCTTTTGTAGTTTTTGCTAACTCGGCTGCATTATCGCTGTCACATTTTTCACTTTGCGGAGTTTTTAGCTGTTCATTTGACCTATTTATCTCGTATCTTCGTTCTGGACTCTTATACCTCCCAGTTTCCATTGGCGGTGCATTGGGTGTCACCACCGCAGAATTCTGTTGATATGGAGGTGGGTTTCTGTTTAAAATATCTTCCAGCAATTCATCCTCTGTCTCGCTACCTCCATACCTGTACCTTTCTGTAACTGCATGTTTCTTTTTCTCCACACACTTCTTTCCTGTACCCTCTTCAACTGTAAAAGCTGGAAACAACCCTTCTGTCATGTTAGCATATCTCCAACGCTTCATTCTGTCCTCATGATTCACTCCCCACAACCTTCCAGGAACAAAACCATGATTCTTTGCACCTCTGTACCTTTCTCGTTCATACATCTCGTCTTCCCATTCACCTAACGCTTCAAACTGTGTCGGTCTAGGTTTTGGCTCAAGCTTTGTCATCTTTTCCCTCAAATTTCGAAGTACCGCCTTGCTAAACGATCCATTCTCTGGAAAAGCCAATACTCCATCATTCTGAGTATATTTTGTCCAATTTTCTAACCAAATGCAAGTATGATAACCGTATTTCAGCATCATATGCGAAGCTGGTGTTTTCGGTGGAGGAATTATTTGTCCCTCTCTAGTTACTACCTTTTTGTCTTTCCTAAAAAAGTTCTTAATTTTCGCCATCCATGACTGTTTCTCTCTACCATATTCATAATAAGCCATATTTCACGATTTCTTTCTCTTCTGTAAGCTCGCAACTCTGTTCTGATCTCTATGTGCTATTCGGACTTATCCCAGCGCGTCTCACACTAACGCACCAATCCGAAACCTCCACGTCACTGCTATTCGGACCTATCCCAGCGCGTCTCACACCAACGCACCAATCCGGGGCGTCTACGTCACTCTGGTGATTTTCCAATCCCAGCGCGGTCTTTCTGACGTCAGCCTTTCCCACTACTCCTGCTCTTGCTGACCCCTCCTTTACAAAATTTTATCGGTAAACTTTTCTTACGTTTTCTTTAATTAAAATCTGTTAGTAACAACATAAAACATCTCCATTGCCTGTTTCGCTAAACCAAAGAGATAGCTTTGTCCATTTACACAAGAATTCTGTATTTCCAGTAGGCAGCGCTTACCTCTACCCTACCATAGAATTTTCCCGTTTCGCCGATAAAGTAGCACTTCCCTCTACCTTACCCTTCTTACAAGCTTAGGGTAAACCCGTTTCTCTGGGGATAAAACACATGTGGAGACTACACTGCTCCTGAGAATTAAGGCCAGAGTTTCACGAGAAAACCTGTTGCTATTTCACTCATACACGTTTTATACAGAAAATGTCCCTATCATAACACAACTTGTGTTATCACCAATTTGAAAAACCAGACAATGCACTATTCCATGTGACTTCTCTTGCCACACGTGTCCACTTCCTACTTCCCAGAAGCTTCAAAATTTCCGACTTACATATAACGTAATACAACTCGACATGAAGTGTTAAACATGGAATAATCAAAAATCAATAATCAATAATCACCAAACTAATCTATAGTAACCATAACTCTGCTACCAAGAAATCTGATCCAGCGCGACTAATATAATTTCCTCTCCTATGGACATAGCATCCAGGTCGGAAACACTCCTTTTTCCACAACTATACCAATATGACGGTGGGGCCCATAACACCGCATATACATTCACTCACTCAAATATTCCCTGGATCTCATCCACTTCTACCTAGGAGAGAAAGTTATGATGACTGCTGGAAGGGAACGGGATACCTTTTTACAGTTGACAAGATAACTATTTAAACCTCATACATACTTAGATTTTAATCCTGTCAATTTCTAAAACACCAAAAGGTATTCTGTTCATTGGTCGATGGACCAACTAGTAGGAATCAGTTGATGGTGATTAAGACCAGCTCAATCACTTTAACCTATTAAACATTTGCATTTATTATTGAACTAAAGAACCACAGACTCATAGTTTAATTATAATAAAGTTTATCTAATTATTTAAATGCATAGAGAAATCTTCATTTTATTAATCAGTTTAATACATTTATTATCATTATAAGAATAAAGTTCAGAGAATTTATGCATACCCTTTTAGATGGAAAAATAAAGTTCGTCACAGCAGATCACAGCATAGCATTCCCAAAATCTGACTGACTGTCTCGCTAAACAGGCCTCCTTGACGGACCACCTATACAGGTTTGCCGCATCGATCTCCTTCCTTCCCAGTCAGAATTAAAAGCAAAAACAATTAATTAAATTTAAAGAAAAATGGCCTAAAGGAAAATAGCAGCGATTCTCCAGCGTCAAAGTTCTGTGCTCAAAAATTATGTATGAATAGCGCGCCTCCTACTTAAGAGTAGGTCCTCTTATACCCTAAAACTAGCTTACTAAACAGAAATGTTTCAATCTTTGGGGGCGAGATTCACGTTAATTGGTCCATTGGAGGGGTGGCAAGCATCTCCTCATTGCCCTCCTTGTTCAAACCAGTTCCGAAAATGTTTATAATTTCGTCCTTTCACACGGTTTTAGGACATTACCAATCTGACTGACAGTTCTTCATTTGTAACTTCTTTTGTATCTTTATTAAAACAGTTCATTGTTAATTCACGGTTGCATCTTTGGTTCCCATGTACTTTCTCGCTGTGTCCCTTTTTGGCACCCATTCTGGTGACAGGTCGTGGTGACCTTGATCTTTTCCATTCTGGGCTCTACTTTTGGATCACGTGTCATTGGCAACAGCTTTCTCCCAATTGGAAGCCATTTTGCACTTGCGCATTTTACCTCATCTGCCTCGGCGGCCATTTTTACAGTACGGCCTAGCAGGCCCGAACGAACTATTATGAAAACAAACACAATCATAATTAAAACAAAGAAAATAAGCCTTTTCGTTTCCCACCCATCATTCTACATACCCCAATTAGGTGTTACTCAGCAAAAGCGACATATAAAGCTATGTTTACTTACCATCCGCATACGTTTGCCACAATACGATTTTCTACATAGCACAAATCATGCAACATTATTTTAATTTGTACGCAAACCATTATGTTATTATTTATATCACGCAGACAAGCGTTAGTAGGTTATCTTTTGAACATGAATTTGCGGTTATCCCTTATAAAAGATGTCTATAAAAGACGTAAAGTGTTGATTAATCATCAATCAATTAATAGAATTAATTATTAGTATTAATATTAGGGGGTTCAAAATTTTCTTATTTACCTTGCTCCATCAATACCTTTCCATGTACTTATGTATCTTTATATTTATTACTTTAATTCTAATTCAGCATCTTCAATGCACTATCCGATTTCTCACCCTATACCTCTCTCAATATATTCTCTACCTCCACTCTCTGACTCATCTCAAACCTCATTCTATTACTCTTTTCAATGCACTACCCTATTTCTCACCCTATATCTCTCTCAATATATCCTCTACCTCCATTTCTCACTCATTCCAAACCCCATACTACTACTATGACCCCTAAAATAACCCTTTCTAGACTCTTCCCTCTCCTACCCTTCTTGCATCATCTCATCCCTCTTTTACTATTCAGATCTCCCAAACAAACCTTTCTAAACCCTTCCCTCTGACTCTTCCCCTCCACCTCCCCTTTACTCATCCCTAACGCCCTCCTACTGCTATGAACTCCATAAAAAAAATCTCAACCCTTCCCTCTTCTATCCCTCCACTATTCCTTTTCAATCCAAATAACAGACTAACATATCCACCGCTCAAATTAATTTCATATTTCCCTATACTAATTCCCCACTAATCCTGTTTGGGTTCCGAAGTAGCGTGCCACCCGCCGAAAAGCGCTTCAACACCTCATCAGGGGTAACAAGCGCATTATAAACGCGAACCTTTCCCTCTTCTATCCCTCCACTATCCTTTTTCAATCCAAAAACAGACTAACATGTTTACCGCTCAAATCAAATTAACTTCATATTTACCTATACTAATTCACCACAAATCTTTTTGGGGTTTTGGGTTCCGGATAGCGTGCTACTCGCCAAAAAGCGCTTCAACTCCTCATCTGGGGTAGCAAGTGCTATATAAATGCAAACCCTTACCTCATCCATCCCTCCACTATCCTTTTCAATCCAAATAACAGACTAACATGTCCACCGCTCAAATTATTTTCATATTTCCTTAGACCAACTCACCACTAATCCTTTTTGGGTTCCGGAGTAGTGTGCTACTCGCCGAAAAGCGCTTCAACACCTCATCAGGGGTAACAAGCGCATTATAAATGCAAACCCTTTCCTCTTCCATCCCTCCGCTATCCTTTTCAATCCAAATTACAGACTAATATTTCCACCGCTCAAATTAATTTCATATTTCACTATACTAATTCACCATTAATCCTTTCTGGTTTCCGGAGTAGCGTGCTACTCAACGAAAAAAACGCTTCAACGCCTCGTCAGGGGTAGTAAGAGCTATATAAATGCAATTACAATTACAATACGATCCTATAAATTACGCACCGTGTTTTGGTGTAGAACAGAATCAGCCACATACAAGTGTGATTGAAGACATCTACCAAACAATAGACAACGGAGCCACGTGCCCTCTTGTTGCGGTCATTGAGTGGCCTTCGACATCAATGGTCATCAAGTGTTCCTCTCAAACCTTCCTTGTGCGTAAGCTTTGTGAACAAGGCCCTGGACTGCTCTACATCTATCCTGAGCATCAGACCCTAGCCTGTCCAGACTGAATTCACTTAGGGGCATATTTACAAGCCCCTTGCGCCACTTTTGCGTCACTTTTAACATGGGAAAAGTGACGCAAAAGTGGTGCAAGGGGCTTGTAAATCTGCCCCTAAGTTCTTACTAGTGACAGATGGAGTCCTCCAAAACTCTACCCTACACCACACCATTTTCTACCCATGCATGGACCACTGGATCACGTTAGCTGACCAAGAAACGAGCTGAAAACATTATTTTGAAGCATGCTGTTTTCTTGAGTGTGGATTTAAAGGTATCTGAATTGGGTTTATGCAACACATTTTTTTAATGTAGAGTGGGAGTGGAATTGTGTTGTTCTGTTGCTCAAACCCCCTATCCCTTCTCGGATCAGGGGGTTACTCTCTCTTCATATGCTTCGTAAATTTCTCCACCTCCTTCCCTTGGAGTCCCGCCGGTCCATAGTCCATGTTTTAATTACCTCCCATCTTGACTACGCCAACAGTCTTTATCTTGGGGCACCTGCCTACCTGACTAGGCGTCTACAGCTTGTCCAAAATGCAGCGGCCAGAGTAATCTGTATAATTCCTTTCCGCCACCCGATCTCTCCCCACTTGAATAAGCTCCATTGGCTCCCGGTGACTAAACGGATCACGTTTAAGGCTCTTACCTTGGCTTTCAGGGCCCTCCAAGGACATGGCCCAGCCTACCTGAGAGCCCGACTCAAGCACTATCAACAGAGTCGGGCCCTCAGATCCAACCATCTCCATCTCCTTGCTACCCCCCGCTTTCGCAGGTCTAGAATGGGTGGCAGAGCCTTTGCGGTGATCACCTCCAAAATTTTGAACACACTGCCACTATCCCTTCGCTCCTCCGAGTCTGAACCCATCTTTCGACGTGCCTTAAAGACCTGGCTGTTCTCCTGCCCTTAGTCCTCCACTTTGTACCTTCTTCTGCCGTCTGTCTCAGCGCCGGGACACCCCCGTTGGGGGTAGCTGTGCGCTATATAAAATTCAAAAATAAATAAATAATAAAATCTCTGTGGGGTGTTAGTTAAACATTGACAGCAACCAGTACTTTAAAAAATAACATTGCAAAAAAAGACGCAAACAGCGTGGTGTTAACTCTATTCCTTTCAAGAATTAAATTTAAAGTCCAACAGTAAATTGTAACATATGGTAGAAGCTCCCATATAAGCTCCTCTAGAGGGGGTTGACACCCTACTGACTGGGGTGTCAGAAACAGCCCTTTTACCCAGCAACGCAGAAACCCACACAGCAGCAGACCCGAAAAAGTGACCATACCATCCTTCTCCTTGTCAAGCTGCACTGGCTTCCTCTTCAGGGTTGCATCTTTTCAAACCCCGTTGCATTTTCTACAAATCCCTGTCATGAAAAAATCCTGCTCACCATCCCCAAAATTTTACCTCTTTAGAGAGATGTCCTACCAACTGGATTGTGCACTTATGTTGGCAGTGATGTCATACACAAAGATGACCTCATCACCGTATAAAAAGCAGTTTGATGGCCTGAAATAAATTCAGCCTGTGGTGTGCGGCAGTGCTGTCGTGTGATATTAATGCATGTTTGAATGCAAGAGAGGCCTGACTGCATGTAAACATGAATGCATTTAATATTAGTAAATGAGTGCAATAGGTATAGCGCCTAGAAAAGCGGACTGTTTGAATAGTAATAGTAACGAGTGGGCTCAATCTCCATGTTTTCAGTTTAGAAAGGCCCAGTATTCTAACATCATTCAAACTAAGAAGACAGAGAAGAAAAACGTTCCACCTCCCTGATACACGCTTTGTAGCCGCGGCTGTAAGGGAAGATGACCCACAGAGGTTTGTCTTGGATGCAAGGAGCAGAAAGTCGCATCACTTTCCATAGTTTCCGCAGCTTCCGTATGCTTCTGCAGAGGGGCATTGTTAGCACATTTTTGTAGCAAAGCAGGAGCCGCTCACAAGTGACCCCTCCACGCTCCATAACACATCATTAGCAATAAAGGTATATAAGGTACAACTGCAGGGGCGGGCTTAGACACATGGACCAGTTGCTGAGAGCAGATGCTGAAGGGGTGCCTTCAAACTGCTGACCAGATGTCAGCATAAGGTACACACATGGCTTGGCAGAGTAAAAGCTTAGAAAACTAATACACCCTTAAAGGTGGACGGCTGGCAACTTCAGGTAGGGAATAGACGAAGTGGTTAAGAAGGTGTGATGAAATACTATCAGGACGCAATACCCAGCGCGCAACCTCCACCAATGGATCTACAACTGCGCCGACACCCTGGCACCCCTCAAGAAAAGACCAGGCAAGCAACATTCGAAGAAGGCCAGCTCGTTCACTCCCGCCCTCCACAAGTCCAGACTCTCCTGCAGACGACTCGAGAAGAGATGGAGGAACAACAAAACCCAGTATACACACGCAACCTTCAAATCCGCTGTCAACGCACACCACCTCCTCCTGAAACCCACAAACAAAACAGCCCTCCAAGACAGAACCAACGCCTACGCAGAAAACAGCAAAGAACTCTTTGCCATCGTCAAGGAGTTCACCAGGCCCAACAGCAAGACCACAGACATCCCCCCCTCCCAAGACCTATGCAACAAACTCATCACCTTCTTCCATCACAAGATCAGGAAGGTCTACGACAGCTTCGACACCCTAGACCCAGCGACTACGCCCACTACCATCGCACACAACCAAGCCGCACCCCAACAGACTGCGCTCTGCTGGACCCCACTCACAACAGAGGACACGCTCAAGACCACGAAGAGCATCCACTCAGGAGCCCCGACGGATCCTTGCCCGTACCACATATTCCACAGAGCAGCCGCCGCCATCGCCCCCTAGCTTCGCCACACCATCAACTGCTCCATCAAAACCGCCAGCTTCCCTGACAATTGCAAACATGCCGAGATCAAGCCCCTGCTGAAGAAGCCGTCCTCAGACCCAACAGACCTCAAGCACTTCAGACCCATCTCCCTCCTCCCCTTCCCAGCCCAGGTCCTCGAGAAAGCCATCAACGCCCAACTCTCCGAGTTCATCGAAGTGAACCCCGCCCTGGACACCTGCCAATCCGGCTTCCGAAGCAACCACAGCATGGAAACTGCACTCCTCGCCACCACCGACGGCATCCGTGCTCTCCTTGACCGGTGCGAGACTGCAGCCCTCATCCTACTAGAGATCTCAGCCGCCTTCGACACCTTCTCCCACCGCACCCTAATCACGAGACTCCACAACCCCCATAGCCGCGACAAGGCTCTGGACTGGATCTATTCCTTCCTCATCTGCCGGACCCAGTGAGTCAGACTACCACCGTTCCTCTCAGAACCCACAGAGATCAGCTGTGGAGTGCCCCATGGTTCGTCCTTGAGCCCCATCCTTTTCAACATCTACATGGCCCCCCTCGCAGCCATCGTCAGAAGCCACGGACTCAACATCGTCTCATATGCCGAGGACACCCAGCTGATACTCTCCCTCACCAACGAACCCACAACCTCCAGAACCAACATCCACAGTGAAATGAAGGCCGTTGCTACCTGGATGAAAGACAGATGCCTCAAGCTCAACTCGGACAAGACCGAAGTACTCATCCTGGGACCCACCCCTTCAGCTTGGGACGACTCCTGGTGCCTGCAGCTCTGTGATCTTCCCCCACCCCGACGGACCGCGCACGCAACCCCGGCATCATAGTGGACTCATCGCTCACTCTGAACTGCCAAATCAACGCAGATTCCTCAGCCTGCTTCCACATGCTTCGCCTGCTTCAAAAAACATTCAGAGGGATTCGCATAGAATCCAGAAAGACGGTCACCCACGCACTCATCACCAGCAGATTCGACTACGGCAGCACACACTATGCCGGCGTCACCCAGAAACAGCTCAAGAAACTTCAGAACGTCCAAAACAATGCAGCCAGACTGGTACTTGACATCCCCCGCCGCAGCCACATCACGCAACACCGCTGACAACTCCACTGGCACCCAGTCAACAAGAGAGTCACTTTGAAGCTCCTCACTTACGCCTACAGAGCTCTACACGACGAAGGACCAGCATACCTGAACCACCGCCTCACATTCTACGTACCCGCCATACAACTCTGATCCTCCCAACACGCCCTTGCCTCCGTCCCCAGGATCCACAAGACCAGAACCGAAGGAAAGTCATTTGCCCACCTCTCCGCCAGGACCTGGAACACCCTGTCCCTCTACCTCAGGCAATCTGTGTCACTGACCCAATTCAGGAAGGCCCTCAAGACCTGGCTCTTCGAATGATCCTCCACCAGTCTTACCAGCAGCCTCCCTCCCCCAGCGCCTTGAGACCCTCACAGGTGAGTAGCCGCGCTATACAAGACCTTAATTGATTGATTGATTGATTGATTGATTGGACGTATCTAACGTTAACTCTGATCTGTACATTTTCTGCTAAATTATTTATAATATATATTGTCTTTTGAATACACCGGATTTGTACACAAATACTGCAAAATAAATAATCATATGATTGTAAAATACCAACTATTTTGTATGCATACTGATTTGTGGTACAAGCTCCATCTGTCATCACCTGCAGGTAGGAGATTCGCTGGCAGGCTTGTCTGACGCCCCTCATCTAAATGAGCATAACACACTCAGGGGCATATTTACAAAGAATTGGCATAGGGCAGCGCAGCAAGACATTTTGCTGCACTGCCCTACACCAATTCGAAAGGGCAGGAATTCACCGTATTTACAAGATATGATGCATTCCTGTCCTTTCAGCCAGCGCACAATTAGCAGCCATGTGCCAACGCAGGCACCCTTGCACCATGCTGCAAGGGTGTCTGCGTTGTTGGCATGATCGTTTTTGTGCATGAAAGCACACCTTCCTGCACAAAAACAATCATGAGAGGAATTTTCCTCTTTCTATGTGTGCTGAATGCAGCACACATAGAAAAAGGAAAAAATAAGGAGAAATGTAAACATTTCTCCTCGTTACGCCTGGTCTAGGGAGGCGCAAGGTTTTGGCGCTGCCCCAGGTGTATAAGATATTGTAAATCTGGGGCAGCGTCAAAGTCCCTGGGTGTTGCATCGGAATGCCTACAGCAACACCCTTGGAACTCCTCCCGGGCACAGAGTAAAGCAACGCAGCGATTTGCAGGATGTGATACTTCCGAGCTTTTCGCGTTACGTCCCTGAGGAACATGCAAAGGCTTTCGCAGCTGAGTGGGCTTTGGCCCTAGCCCCAGCGGTGTATCGTAATCAGGTGGGCTGGGATATTGATTCACCGGCACATGAAATACCATTACGGTCTATGCCACAACCGTAACCACAATATCCAATCAGACGTTAGGCTAAGGCTCACGCTTGTGACATTCTAACTCAGTTGGAATATCAAAGAGTGATTGAATCCTGTGTATCACCGATGAATAATCCTCTTTTTCCGGTATCAAAACCTGACGGTTCATATCGCATTGTGTTGGATTATCGAAATTTGAATAGTCATTGTCGCACGTTTGCAGTGCAAAACACACACAGCTCTGCGGTTGTGAACAACCTTGTTCGTAAAAAATACAAAATTACCCTGGACATTTCCAATGGTTTCTACAGTCATAATCTGGCTCCTGAAAACCGTGACTTGACGGCATTTACAGCCGTCGGAAATCAGAAAAAATGTACACGCTTGCCTATGGGGTATAAGAACAGCCCCGGGGCATTTGCTGCACGTGTTGTGTCTTTGTTGCACGACATAGACCCAGATGCGTTCTCGTACGTTGATGACATTTATCTAATGGACGATGAACTTATGCCCCATCTTGTCCGAGTCGACCGCTTCATTTTCTCGTTTGCCGACTATGGATATAAATAAAATTTTGCAAAATCACACATCGCTCATTTGGCGGTGCTCTTTTTGGGCTATGAGCTCAATAATGAAGGTAAGGGGTTAGCCCCCCACTTCCTGGAGAAATGTGCACAGTTGCAACCTCCCTCTACGCTGAAGAAACTTTTTGAATTTTGGGAGGACATACATTCCCGATTATGCCCAGCGTATCAAACCGCTTTATGCGTTGATACAACCTACATATTCTTCTGCCAGCTGGCTTCCGGAACATACCACTATCCTACGATCTTTGCAATCTGATATGCTTGCAACTAACTACTTGTTGACGCGTGATAACACCACAACCTGATGATCCGTATAGTGCCAGGGAAGGTGGGTTTCACTTACTTGATGTTCAATGAGGGGGACACAGTCCCTATTGCATACAAATCACAATTGTACACTGCAGCTGAAATGTGTTTTTCAAATGTTGAAAAGATTTTGACAGCAGTCCAAATGGCGATTCTGAAAGAACGCTCACTGGCGCAAGGTAAACGCATTCTTATGGTCACGCCTTTCCCTGCTTTAGAGGCCGTGACTAAGGCAAGTGTACCCAACTCTAAGGCACTACATCCCCGTTGGATACAATGGGCTACTTCTTTGACATCATCTGATGTCACGTTTATCTTTGACTCAGCACTTCAGACACAGGAGTTTTTACAGTATGAACACGTTCATGCTCCTCCGCTGTCGTTGCTTCCTTTAGAGGAGTACAAATGTATAATTTATACCGATGGTTCGGCTCAACCGGCCACCGGCTCTAAACATGCTTATTCAGCGGCTTGCGCTATTGTGGCTGGTTCAATTGTCAATGGAGAATTTAAGTCTTTCATAGTGCATACTCAGGCACTTGGGGACTGTACGGCACAATTGGCGGAGCTGCGTGCTCTTGTTCTAGCCCTTGAGTTTGCCGACCCTAATGTGAATACTCTCATTGTATGCGATTCTTATTACTGTGTTCAATCTTTTAATGACAACTTATTCTTTTGGTCTCAGAATGACTATCGAGACTCTAAAGGCAGCGCAATTAAGCATAAAACGCTTTGGGTTCGAGTGGCAGACCTTAAACAATGTCTGCCTCTCACGCAAGTTATACATACTCTTGGCCATCAGCGTGTGGGAGCACATGCTCTTGGTAATTCTTTGGCTGACGAAGCGGCCAAATCTGCAGTAGCCATGTGTTCCGTAGCAGCAGTTACAAGGTCCATGACTAAAATAGATAATGATATTCTGGCAGCGGTAGCTGCTACGAGGGAGGGAACTGCTTATCCTCAGGGTTTCCCTTCGAAATACTCCTATCATATATCTCCCGTACAAGTTCCTTATGCTGAGATTCCATCTGTTGGGGATCAGCTGATTCCCAACATCGACCACAGACTTACTTTGATCATAGCCGCGCACGAGGGCTTGGCTTCTGCACATGCCGGAGTGTCAGCAACGGTCTCGATTTTACAGCAACATTATTGGTGGCGTGGTTTGTATAAACAAACCCGTAATTATGTACTTTCTTGTGACATTTGTCAACAAATTAAACCGTCTACGGTCACACGCCCACCTCAAACACAGCTATGTATTTCTAATCAACCATTTGACTGTGTATATCTTGATCACTGCGGTCCATTCTCTTCTGATACTGTGTATAAATATATATTTGTTGCAGTTGATTCGTGCACTAGATTCCTTTGGGTTTGGCCACAACGCAGTGCTAACACTCGAAATGTCATCAGGGATTTGCGTGTCTTTGTCGGGATGTTTGCCTGTGGCACCTTCCATTCTGACCAAGGTCCAGCGTTCGCCTCTAAGGCATACAAGGACGCGATGAAGTCAATGGGGGTGCTGGTGCAGTTTTTGTCTCTATACAGGCCTGAGGGCAATTCTATAGTGGAGCGAATGAACCGTAACTTAAAGCAATCTTTGACAGCTAGAGTCTTAGGTACTGGCAGGAACTGGCTGGCCCATTTGTATGGTGTTCAACGTGCACTCAATAATCTCCCTAGAAGATCTCTGGGTGGGCAGACCCCATACGAAATGCTCTTTGGCATTAAAATGTTTGTGCCAGACCTTGATGGTCTAGACGTTGTGGCGGCGGCCGCAACCTTTGACGTAGATAATCATTCTACTGTGTTACAGGATATACAAAAGACCCGTGACATATAAAGTAGCTTTCGAAATTCACGGCCCGACGGAGGTGCTCAGGGTGCCATACGTGTTTTGCGACTCATTAGGAGATGTGGTGACAAGGGACATACATTCTGATGATTGGGATGTGCAAGCAGTACATTCATTGTTTTCTGATTTAAAGTATTATGCTGCGTTTGATGTGAAAGCTTTGTATTTAAATTCTGCCAATTATGCTGATTAATTCTGTTATCAACACTATGGGCATCATTTTTTGCATAAAACTAACACGTTAAGACCTGTTTTTAATTACACTCAATGGGAACATTGTCCTACTCCCATACAGGGGAGTTCTAAAACTCTTAGAGATAAATTCACATATTTTACAGATTATGACACGTCTAATCCGGAGTCCTATTTCTTTAAACTACAATTATCATCTCATTCCAAATTTATCTTGACACACACTAAATTGATTTACTCCAACTCTTTCAGGACTAAATTGGCCACTCAGGGTTATGATCACTGGAAAGAGACCATTGATTTAAAATCAATTTGGGGTACTAAGCCATGGCAGGTACAGGGAATTGAAGCTCTGCATCGTGCCTGCCTAATCCTGACTCAAATTTTATTTTTAAATGACACAGTGTACCAAACCACTTGCTTTGGCTGGGCAACTGTGAAAAATTTGAATATCCCATCCATTCCGTCGTTGGCGGAACATGACAATTGGCGTGCCAAAACGAATTATACTATCGATGCATTGCAAACTTTGTTTCGAAATGACACTTTCAATGTCTCTGAAATTGATACATCTGGGTGGTTGGTGTGGCAAACAAAATCAAATGCATGTCAATTGCATTTCTATAATGTAACACCTGGTTTCACACAGACTAGACCGGATCCTCGTTATCCACATTCACATTCGGTTACCACATACTCGGTGGGTAAATTGTGCCAACAATGGTTGGAACATTCCACTTTGTCGTCAGTGAAACAACACCTGTCTCTCTTGTCTAGCGACATTAATTTGGCTGATTTTATCTTGGGACCTAGGATTCCTAGATCTAAGAGGTTTATCTATGCAGCTTACAATGAAGTTTGGAAACTTTTGCAGATTGAGGCAGCTCTTCGTCTGTGCCAAATTGATCAAGCAAATTTGGAAAAAGTCCTTGCAGTGGTTGATAATAGCATCAATACACTTTCTTCATGTATTTATACCTTGGATAATATTGTTTCATCTGTTATTGATATTGTTCAAAGTGATGTATCTGTGTTATACCATGGTCAAAATCAATTACGATTGGTTATGTAGTTTGCATGGACGTTGCAGACTCTTAAAATGGGGAAAGTCCCTTGGGATTATTTGAATGCTTCTGCTTTGTTTTTGCCATTTAATCTGACTGATAAACAGAGATTTATGTCCATGAAAGATGCTACATACACACTGTTGCACATTAAGCAGTTGGAGCCCTTGCCATTCTCTGTGGCGGAAAAGGATTCGGCTGTTTGGTTAATTCATGGGGTTATTTCTCTCCCATTCTCGTTATTTCAATTTAAATCATGTATGCAACATTTTCCGATTAGGCGCTTTGAACCCCTGGGTAGTGCATTTCTTCATGAATTATGGTCCCTACCTTTCACTTACAGATGTCAACGGGAGGATAAGGAAGTTTTCCTAACAGGGGAGGACTGCGATTCCACAGTAGGGCATTCACTAGTTTGTAAACACGTTAAATTGCACAGCGCTTGTAATGTATCTGCGCCTAATCTTGCTTGTTTTTTTAAAGGAACTCCAGTTCCATCAATAATTCCCACTTTTACCTTGCTTACCAACGGCAATTATCCAATTTTGAACAACCAAGACTTCTGTGGTTTACGGGCAGGAATCCCGTATTTAGTAACAGTTTCACAATGCGTTACTTGTTGTAGCAATGTGCTTTTTCCGCCCCCGCTTGGGAATGTAGATAGTTTCATTTGGCCTTCCATTCCAACTTTGAAAACAGATTTCAACAAATTAAGCAAGCTCAAAGCGCTATTGTTCCAGCAAGAAGTGGCTCTCACTTCGGCTGGAGAGACCTTCGGGTTACAGGTGGCTAGAACATCTTGCGAGATTCAGTCACTTCTGAACACTAACCTCCCACTTCACTTTGGGGAGCTTATACATCAAATATTTAATGCGTCTGACACTAAAGGCCTTGCACATTTTTTTTAACATGTGGGTTCCAGCCTTGTGAATTCTTTTCAGACGATATTTGGAGTAATACCGGCTTTTATTCATTCTATTTTTTCCAGCGTCTTCGGAGGATTCTCTTTATTACTAGCGTTAGCTGGTGGAATCCTGCTTCTTCTGTTCCTGCTGCGCAATGGCTGCTCATCTTGTGGTAATGCACAGACCAGGCCAATTGCAACTGTACCGTGATCGAATGCAACAAGTTTTTGGATGCTTGCCATTAGCAACGCTTAGCGTGAGTTATGGATTAACTTTTCGCTTTGCCTACTTTACTTGCGTGCAACCAGTGTTCTACTGTCGACTGTGCCCCTACTATTGGGCTATGGATTTATGCCTCTCCAATACGTCATGTCCAGTCCCGGATTTTAACCAGTTAATGGGTCCCTTAGAAGCCCATAACCAGGCTTGTTCTGGGGATGGCCGTATGGCGCGTGCAGCAGCACTTGGAGTCTTGGCTGAATGGGATATCTGTGCGGCTGCGCAGAACCTCTTGCATTGGAGTTTCATCAAATATCACGCGAGTTGCCCACTTATGCTTTTGGAAGCATCGGATTACGAGGAGCACGTTTGTTCCTTCGACCTACTTGATTGGATAGCATCCCTTTTTTCTACTAACGATAGGGATGATCTTTTGGAGGGAATTGCATTCTTATGTTCACGTACTTTGATGGATCTACCACCTCCTTCATAATAACATTTTCCCGGAGACGACTCTCAATTTAAAAGATACAAAAAATATATTTTTTTATTTTTTTTGGTCTTCGAATTTTTCCAATTTGGTTTTTTCAAACGCCTTTGAACTCTGCTTGGCTTTTGAACTCTGTTTTGGTCCTTTGTCTATATACTATGACCTTACCAAGGGGAGGGTGTTATATGGCCATTAGGGTCATTGTCGACATTGCTAAGTTAGCATGAGCTTTGCTCCCATGACACTGCTTTTGCGCACGTTACTACATGACTTTATTTTCCAAGACTCTGTTTATGCCTTTCACATGAGAACTGTCTGCTTTTCGCGTTCTCTGCTAAGTTCCTGGAGTTTAGTCTGAACACGATGTGCAAGGTCGATAAACAATGCCCCTAGTTATTCTGTTCTGGTCAGTCCCTAACACCTAGACAAAACATGCTAAACACAGCTGCACTGCTGGAGACTCGTGCTTTGATATTACGGGGATGCATGTTGTTTTAACACACACTTAGAGAGAGCCCTTTCTATGGAGAAGGGCTATGCTGTTCCTATGATGTAAACCTTCGATCTAGGCTTTAAGGTATTGGGTCTGCTGACAAAGCCCAGAGATCTTCTTTTATATAATAAACTTCTTCCAGTCAAGGGGAGGGTGGTTAGGCCTTATAGTCCTTTTTCCACTGTCTATATATATAATGACATCCCCCTTCATATTCTATGGAATTGTAACAATGCTAATTGTTCTGAGTTTATGCATTTTGCTGCTGGTAGTGGCTCGTATACTGCATTATAGAGCACGATAGTTAAAATAAACTTTTTGAAATATTACAGTGACTCTGTCAATTCTTATTGTGGACAAGTACGAGTGAGCGAGCGAAAGGGTATGTCTTGCTACCGCGATTCCTGAGAGAGTCGGGAGTGTTGTGTTCTGGGTTGTCTAATCATTTGTAGCTTCGTGATTTTGTAGGAGAACGAATGAGACACTATAGCTAGTCGGTTTTGGGATTTTGGGCACTAAGGTGGTAGGTTGGTACACCCCTATACACTGAGGTCCTGTTTTCCTGCGCATAGTTCTGTGTGGGTGCAGAATCCCCGCAATAGTTTGGTTAGGCAACAAGACAACAACTGTATGCATTGCCACTGTAGGTTGGAGTGTGGGCACTCCTGGGTCAGTTCCATCCCCAGAAGGCACTTCCACGCTCAGGGTTGGAGTTTTAGGGTGCAGCACTGTTGCACACACATGATGAAAGGTCCCTAGTGACTTATGAAGATGTTGAGGGGCTGTCGGGCTTTGGACAGTGAAATGAGCAGAATGAAGGATGTTTCAGGCCTGCACTGGGGGGTTTAAAGGTGGAAGGTAAAGAAACCTTGGCACAGAGGTTGAAGGGAGAGGACGGCATGGCAGTCTGCCAGACTGATGGCCGGAAGCCGCAAGGAGCTAGATCAAAAGGGGAAAGCAGTCGTGATAATCCAGGTTCAGTAATCCCATCCAGTCAGAGTTCCTAAGCACAGTTCTCAATAGTTTGTAGAAGCTGGAGTCCCTCTCAGAGTGGTGGGCTTGTCTCTCTTTGGTCCCTCTGAGGTCTCCTGTACAGCATCACCAGCAGGGTGCAAGCTGGGTACACAGGGCAGCATGCCCTTGTAGCACTACCTGGATGTGGACGCAGGTGGTCTCTGGGCCTCCAAGGGTGAAGATAATGCATAGAGAGACAGCTGATTGCAATCCCAGAAGGGTCATGTCCTCCTCAGTCGCCCTTCAGCCTCCTCGGCAGCAGTGCTTAATGTGTGCAGGTGTTTGGAAGTGTTGAGCGCCTGGATTAATTTGTTGTTCAGGAAGCTCTTGAATAAAGCATGAGAATGTCACACACCAAACAGCAGAAGCAGCACAAGAACAGGGCACCGACACACAGAAAGAAGACAGCAAGGTCACAACTTCTGCCTTTTGGACATGTAAACGACCTTGGCCGCTAGGTGGGCTGTGTATATCTTCTTGTTTCCGGTGTGATCTTGAATGGGCACAGCCAATCCCCAGAGACGAAGGGTTACTGAGGTCAACCAATATTAGACTCACCTTGGGGAGTTGAGTGCTCTGTTCCCCAGTGCGCCCATGTGTTGCAGTGTGAAAGAAGAAACCAGAGAGACGTGGTGGTACTATGGTCTACGTCAGCCCGTGTGCGGCACGTGGAGCAGGACCTTTCCTTAAACCACTGTGAGAAGAAACCAGCAACGGCAAAACCGTGGGGGTGTGCCACCTTGAGGGCAATAAGAGCGAACACCACAACTAGTCACCCAGATGGTGCTTTCTCGTGATCTAAGGAGTGCCTAGTCCCCTTTGCCAGATGAAAAAGTGAGACCTTTGAGCTGGGCTAATCCCAGGTCAGCGCCTAAATTAGTACGGATACCCAAGCAGTGCGCTACCCTAGCAGGCATCAGGGTTGCCTCTGGCATGGAAGGAAACCAGAGCGCCACTCAAACTTCTAAACAGTCTGTCCAGCATGGCATGTGTTGCAGAGGTGGGCATGGGTTGACCCCAAAACACCCCCTGGACCTGCTAAAAGCTGAGTAATAGGTCTGTCATAATAGTCAACACTTTGCCCTGTCTGGCTCTTAGTAGGGAAACGATCCCCTGCTCTCCTGACCAGCCCTTGACCCAGGGGAAGACCCTAACTAATGGTCCCAATCCTGGACTGCTGACCCTCAGGGAGGAGGGTCCCCTGGTGCCAGGGCTCCTCTCCATCACCCACCTCTACGCTTTGTACAGGAGTGGTCCACCACTGGCCAGGAGTCCCAGGAGAGGTGGCCAGCAGTCATTGAAACATCTCTGGCCTCGCTGCGGACTTCTTCCAGAATGAGGAAGCGGGTTGAAGTCTTTGGAGCCAGGCGCTATCTATTTCATTCACTCTGCAATTCAGCAGCTGAGGTGGGCCCAGCAAGTGCCAGCAATCCTGGCGCATCACCTTCCATTTTATCTTCCATAGCACCAGAATGCCCTGCAGGGTGGTAGAGTGGTCAACAGGACCCCCAGTAACTGTACCCACTTGACCAGTGAAGGTGTTGACAGGGGTGCAGGAACATGTAGCTGTAGAGGGACTTCAGAACCCTACTGGTAAAACTCCCTGGCCGAGTATCTATATAGCTGTCTTGCAAGGGCGTCTGTTTGTACCAAGGATGAAAGTTTGGGGGTTTGTGTTCATGTCCGGTACGTGTTGCATGTTTAAGTTACCTCCTGACAAATCTTGTGTTGGGCCTGTATGTTTGCTTTACCTGGTGTTCATGTGATGTGCTTTTTTGTGCAGTGTGCTGGTGGGTAATTTTGTTGTGTGTTTTTGTGTTGTTTCTGGGTTGTTTCTGTCTTGTGTGTGTTCTTGTGTTGAGCGAATGTGTGTATTACCTGTATGCAATTATTTATTTTAGTTGAGTCTGTGCATGATATATGTGTATTGGTGGTGGAGGTCTGTGGGTTTGTTTGAATTTTGTGTCGAGTGGCTTTGTTCATTTTTGTTTGTAAATTTGTGTGTAGCTGAGTGTCTGATGTGTCATGGATGTGTGTTTGTGTTGTGTTTGTACTTGAGATTTTTGTTTTTGACTGCTCCTGGTGATTATGCCTATTTGGGTACTACTTGTGAGCTTGTGTTGTGTTTGTGTTGTACATGCCAGTATTGTGTGCTTGTACTGCGTGCTGGGTGTAAGTGTGTTTAGACTTGAGTCTGTGCTTATAGTGAGCATGCTCTAAGCTCCTGTGTGACTCTGTTTTTGTGATTGTGCTGAGTGTGTGCTGGTTTATTGTTTGTGTGAGAGTTTGTGTTGTTTATTAGCCTCTGGTGCTTGCTTGAGTTGTGTTTGTGGTGCATGGGAGTGTTTTATTTAGCGTATGTTTATGCTGAATGTGTCTGTTAGCAGTGTGTGTCAGTTTTGCTCTATTTATATTGAGTTTATTCTTCTGTTGTTTTAAATGCCACGTGGCTCATTGTGCTGTGACACCTTCAACCAGCCCTTGTATTTTATCTTACAGCATTTTAGCATTTTGTGATTTTTGAGCCCATGTTCCAATTTTAAATACAAAATACAAGTTCCAAATATAACATGTTTTACTTAAGATATCAGGCTTGGCTTATGGTGTCACACATGACCTGTGACCTCTTGAGAGCTATGGCAGTTTTTTGTATTGTTGCCGTCATGTGACCAGGTGTCAGATATATGATATCCTTGGGCAGCACTGACTTCTACGTCATCAGTGTACTTTCACTTATCAACATTGCTAATGTGGTCTCAAATATAACGTGCCTGCAGCTTAAACGCCAGGGCTTTCTAAAGGTGGCATATATGACTTGGGGCCACTTGGCAGCCATGTGCCTTTGTGTAATAGGGTGCTGCATAGCCTGGCCTGTTTCCTGTTGAACTGGCTTCTATAACCCCTTTTGTGTTTATGCTATGTGCTTCTCTACTCTCGTGTGTTTGAGTCGTGTGTCTCAGAGGGCTCAGGTTTACTGACTCTGTGTAAAGGGCTCATGCAGGCCAGGTGTTTGCTATGCATTGTGGGATTTGTAGTCCTACATTTATAATTGGCTTCATAGGACTCCCGTTTCGAGAATATCATAACGTGTATTTGTAAAGCCAGCATTCACTCTGAATAACAAGTGTTTATTGTTACCCACCTCAATGGTACTCATGTTATTGACCTCGGAAATATGAAAGGCTGAGTGGACCCACCGTGATTTGAAACTGTGGTTGTGAGGCCAAACACAGGTTTATAGGGGAGACACCTTAGTCCAGACCTGGTGCTACTGCACACCTGTGTCTGTGTGTGTGGTGAGTTTTCTGTGCTTCTGCATACGGTGCTGTTCCATGCCTTTGCTTCTGTATAGAGTGTGCTTCTGCATGCCTTTTGTGTGATTATGTTTAGTGTTCTGTGTGTTTGTGTTGTATGTACAGTGTGCTGCAGCATAATTGTGTTGTGCCTGCTGTGTTTTTGTACAGCATGTGCTGTTGCATACCTCTGTGTTTGTGTTGTTGTACAGTGTGCTAAAGCATGCATGTTTGTGTTGTTCCTAATGTGTTTTTGTGCAGCGTCTCTGCTGCACGCCTGTGCAGTTGTGTTTAGTGTTCTGTGTTTGTGTTGTGCATATTGTGCTTTAATGTGGCGCGTCCTGCTGCACACTTCTGTGTTTCTATTTGATGTCCTGCAGCACGCCTCTGTGTTCGTGTTTGCACAGTGTGTGCTGCAGCACGCACGTTTGTGTTGTGTCTGCTGTGTTTTTATACTGCTTGTCTGCTGCATGTCTCTGTGTGTTTGTGTTGTTTGTACAGTGTGCTGCAGCATGACTGTGTTGTGTCTGTTGTGTTTCTGTACTGCGTGTGTGCTGCACGTCTCTGTGTTTGTGTTGTTTGTAAGAGTGTGCTGCAGCATGACTATGTTGTGTCTGTTGTGTTTCTGTACTGCGTGTGTGCTGCACGTCTCTCTGTGTTTGTGTCGTTTGTGTAGAGTGTGCTGCAGCATGACTGTGTTGTGTCTGTTGTGTTTCTGTACTGCGTGTGTGCTGCACGCCTCTCTGTGTTTGTGTTGTTTGTAGAGTGTGCTGCAGCATTGCTGTGTAGTGCCTGCCGTGTTTCTGCACTGTGTGCCACCTGCACACCTCTGTGTTTGTGTTGTGTATGCTGGTGCTGCTGCACCACCCCACCCCCTGCGTGGCCCACCCTCCCTGGGGCTGTGATTGGTGCACTGGCTGCCGGCTGCACATTTCCGCTCTGAGAATTGGCTCCCAGCCCTTGTCACTTACTTAAACTCTTGACCTCGTGTGGGTTAAAGGCAGCAGCGACCACGCCAAGTCCCTGGCAGGGCACCGAGGGAGGGGCCAGGGGGAGGGGGGGTGGAGGGGGGCGCTCTGGGCTGGTGAATGAGAGAGGGGAGGGAGGGCTCAGGGTCTGCGGATGCCTGCCGCGCGCTCAGCTGGCATGGAAACCATTTACGGAGGCCTTGGAAATAGATCAGGGTGCACGAGACGGCCAGGGCAGGCAGGCAGCGCGTGCTGGTTTTAGTGCAAAACAGTGCTGTGAATGGGCGGGTACTGTAAGGTACACGCGCTTCTGAAATCTGAAAGGGAGAGTACCGTATCAGCAACAAAAGTGTGCAGTTTATTTAATGAATGCATTTGTTTATTTTGCAGTTTTTACATGGCGGATTCGGCCCAAAGGCATTACATAACAGGAAAGACAGATCAAGAGAACATGGCAGATGCAAACAGCGACCCCCACTTTAACCAAGGTGTCTCTCAAAAAGGAACATTTTGAGTTCCCTTTTGAATGTAACTTCCAACTGTTGAAACCACAGAAGTTCAACAAAAGAAAACTTACATACACTCCTCTGGTCTAGCCCCAGTATTATGGAACACACATGCCTCCTGAAACAAGGTCAAACCCCTCGACTACCTCCTTTTAAAAAGAAGTAAAAATGCTTCTGTTGAATGGATTCCTTCAATAGTAGCCTTGAAGTCACTCAGCCTGACTCTTTTCCATTTTTCTCTTTTATGTATGGCTTGTCTGCGTTATGTACATCACTCTGATACCCTTAAGGGTCATGCTCGAGCTAAAGAAAACTCGTCAAATAAATAAACAGGCAAGAGTTTTTGCGAAGGGGTGATGGGTGGGAGTTCCAAAGCCTTGCACACGACCTGAAAATGGTTGTATGATGAAACAGCGACTCCCTAAACCACGCATGCCTTAACAACACAGTCTTAACAACGACCGCGTCTTTGCCATGTATGCCTTTACCATGCATGCCTTTACAACAAATTTTGTTGTAAAGGCATAATTGGTTAAGGTATATCCATGGTAAAGATCACACCCCGCCCCCCTGCCCCAAGCCCTTAAACCTGGCCCCCCTGCCCTGCAATCTATCCTCCCCAGCCCTAAAAACTACCACACCCCCACCCTGAGCCCTAAAACCAGCCTGAGCCCCAAAAACAACCCTGATCTCCCCCTTCCCCCACCCCACGGCCCTACTTACCAAACCGCGTCCCTGTCCTTCCTGTCCCGATCCTTCCTGTTTCTCTCCCCACCCATCCACTCTGCATCTAGAGCGCTGACTGCCTTAACCACGCATAGGCAAGCGTTTTTCCACTTGCGTTGAAACAGCACGCGTGGTTAAGCCTGTGTTGTAAATGCCATTTCCCCTGAGAATGCACGTCTCATGCAGTGTTATTGCATGAAAGTCAGAGGTTCGAGCAGGAGGGACTCAGCGTTTGTTGATCCTCGTTGAGCTCCAGCGACTTTCAGTTTTCAAACCAGGCCGGATCGGAAGTGGAGTTGCATAAGACTTTATGAGCAATGCATGTAGTCGTAAACTGGACTCTTGGATCGATGGGGAGCCATTGCAGGGTACGAAGCATAGGGTAGATTCGGTAGAATTTCCTGTGATCTGTTCCAAAGCGAGCGGGCATCTGCATGGAGCACTGCTTTCAGAGGAGCCAAATGTGCTTTAAGGAGAGTAGAGGGGAGTAAGTTGCCATAATCTAGTCGGGAAAAAAACAGTGCCTGGGCCACAAGTTTCATGTCTTGCTCAGGAATTAATTGTCTGAGGACCCACAGCAGTCTCAGTGGTCGAGGTTGAAGCCCAACAAGTTGGCATTCTCCTTAATTGCCAGACTGCAGTTCAGGGGAGAGATGGGTTCCAGCCACTCTTGCATAGAGAGTTTGGATTTTTTTGAGAGATTATTAGAAATTCTGCTTTAGTTGGATTTTTAAATGGTGGTTGTCCATCCGTTTATAAACCTTGTCAAAGGTGGAGGAAGGAAGACAGATGCTTTCAGGGGAAGATATCTTCATGTAGATCTGGGTATCATCTGCATTTTAATGATAAAGAATCCCAGATATTCACAAAATCCCTTGTTTTAGGTTGGTCTCACCTGAGACACAGCTCCTTGTTTTCACTACCTGTGATTGGTTAGACAAATAGGATTCAGACCACTTTAGAACTGCCCCATCGATGCCCATCTGTTCGTTCAGGATGCTGATCAGAGTGGTGAATGACTGTATCGAAGGCCAATGCAACACCCATTGCATGTCCCTTTTCCACAGAAAACTGCTTCAAAGGGAACTATATTTACAAGGCGGCGTTAAGCCACACAAAGTGGCTTAGCACCGCCTTGTAAATATGGAGCAGGGCACAGCACAACCGGAGCATCGAAAAAAGTGACGCTCCGGTGGCGCAATGTCCTTGTAAATATGCCCCCTTGTTTAAGCGAAGGGTTACTTAGGGTTGTCCAGTATGGTGCAGCATCTTTTACGTATCCTTTCTCAGTGAGCCAGGTAATGTGTTGAAGAGGTGATTGGAACATTTGACCTTAGTTATAGTTTCAGGTAACTCTGACTTAGAGATTGTGTCCAAGTGTGACCAGCACCACTGGGCCTTGTAGCTCGGTGGCCAATCAGCTGGGAGCGTGGATTTTGGCCGAAACAATTGCTCAATTTACTTTACTTTCCCTGCTAAGGGGATGCAAGTTCTTCACATCCAGAAGCTCGTGCGAAGAGTGCGAAGACTGAGCTGGTGGCGGGGTGGGAGTTTGATTGATTGATTGATTGATTGATTGATTGATGATATCGAAAAGTAGCTTTTGGGGATTATTAGAGCATCAAGCATGGAATTAATGTGGCTAGATTTAGCTTTGAAGATGTTTAATTTGTAGTTTCTCACTGCAAATGTACCATCCATTAGGTGATACCTTCCAAGTTCTTAGAGTGTTAGGGGACATTCCACAATGCAACACTGGTGTTGGCGTAGTGTCAGTCGCAATCTCTCCGAACAGTCCAGATTCTGTTGCGATGTTGGAGAAACCTCTTTCGCCTTTACAGAGAGCTCTAAATATTGTAGACTTTTTACTGGCGCCTTTTTGTAGATAAAACTGTTCACACTTAAATGGAAAATTTGTCACCCAAACTCCTAATCAAGTTTTAAATCCTCTGTGGGCTTGTGGCTCCTTTGGGTAAAAGTCTATTTGTGTGTGTGTCTGTGTATTTTTGGCTAGCCTCCTGGAAAGCGCATGTGACAACAGACCCTTGAGTGTGTTGTGCTCCCTTAGTTGTAAAAGCTGGTCAGGGTCCTGGAGTTCATCATGTATGCCCTCTGATTGTGTGACTAAGCTGGATTGCTGCCCTGAGACATTGTGTTGAACTGTGTGGCTCTCATTTTTCTGTTGGGGGGACTGGCAATTCCCTTAAGTCCGACCCCTAGTTCATTTCTCATGCAACTTGTCTTTCATTTCTTTGAAGTACAGTGGTTGGGAAGCCTCACTCTGAGTAATAGAAGACATTGACTTCCTTCTCTTTGAAAGAGTTTGGGTGGCTGGCACAAGAAGGGCCATGAAGCAAACACATGGCTATGAAGAGGTCCCTCCCCACTGAGTGAATGGACAACATAGTTCTAAGAGTGGGTCACAGGAGTGCATTACTATTATGAGGGTTAACATACTCTTGGTGTATGTTCCTTTTGGTCCCCTTGGGTGACAGTGCTTACATGGCCTAGTGGTGATGCACTAACCGCAGTCGTACATGGTGATGCACTACATTGTCAGAGCTTGTCTGCCAGGACACACAGAGCGAGTGTGCGGTTAGCCATGTGGATGGATGGGCCAGCCTAAAGTCCTCTTCTGGGAGCTGACGTTTGTGAGGGGGAGCCGGAGGAGGACAAAGGATCCTAGGAGGCCATTGCTCCAAGTGTGCCCCTGGTTTGGACCCTGCTCAGAAGGATAGTCTAGGATGAGACATGCCACAGACATCGCCCAAGAGCTGCACAAACGGAGCAGAGACAGAGCCAATTGTGGAGGTCCATCTCAGGAGTCTGATCTCCAACCACTCCGATAGATGGAGCGGGCCTGGATCCATGAGGGAGATGGTGCCTTGGCATCCAGGAGAGGGGCAGCAGGTGGGTAGGACTGCAGGCTGATGATGTAGGTCCAGCAGGCATATGGGACAACTTTGCAACTCAGCTTTTGTAGATTCCCAGAGGGAGGGAAGAGGAAGGCCACTCCCTCACATTTGAGAAATAGGTTTTCCACTGTCCAGTGATGTCAGAATCTTTAATTTCTAGCAACGAGGTGCTTAATCCTAAAGGAGAGACCAGGAGACGGCATCCTTGGGGAGGTTGGCCTGAGAAGTAACATAGGGAATACAGGTACTGCCCTGATCCCAGAGCTCTTGTCTCTTGTGTATGTATGAAGGTGCCAGAAGCACCCTCTGAGTGTGATACCCCTGTGGGTTTGTGTGTAGCATCACTACAGACCAGTTCCCGTGAGCTCTACGTGGGCTAAGGCTTCATGTCTCAAAGGGAAACACCAACATGTCTTCACTTGAGGGAGCGATACAAAAGGGGATGATGGACGGAACGTTTGAGCCAATCAAACACTCACCCCCAGTCAACTGATCTGGGTTTAATCCATCATCATTCTTTAGCTCACTCCACCACCCCAGTTCAGACATGGCCATATGCAAATCAGTCTGACCCTGTGCCTCATGGGAACAGTCCAGCCCGAACTGCCAAGACATGTCTTCCCTGGACCGGAAACAAGCATCCTAGGACCGGTTTCTGGCATTTCAGCCGTCATCAGCCAGGCTTGCTTGAATCCAGTGGGAAAGTGAGCAAGGGACCCACGTCTGGGCATACCCCCGCCAACTTAGGGCGACCAAAGCGATACAAAAGGGGATGATGGACGGAACGTTTGAGCCAATCAAACACTCACCCCCAGTCAACTGATCTGGGTTTAATCCATCATCATTCTTTAGCTCACTCCACCACCCCAGTTCAGACATGGCCATATGCAAATCAGTCTGACCCTGTGCCTCATGGGAACAGTCCAGCCCGAACTGCCAAGCCATGTCTTCCCTGGACCGGAAACAAGCATCCTAGGACCGGTTTCTGGCATTTCAGCCGTCATCAGCCAGGCTTGCTTGAATCCAGTGGCAAAGTGAGCAAGGGACCCACGTCTGGGCATACCCCGCCAACTTAGGGCGTACCAAAGCGATACAAAGGGGATGATGGACGGAACGTTTGAGCCAATCAAACACTCACCCCCAGTCAACTGATCTGGGTTTAATCCATCATCATTCTTTAGCTCACTCCACCACCCCAGTTCAGACATGGCCATATGCAAATCAGTCTGACCCTGTGCCTCATGGGAACAGTCCAGCCCGAACTGCCAAGCCATGTCTTCCCTGGACCGGAAACAAGCATCCTAGGACCGGTTTCTGGCATTTCAGCCGTCATCAGCCAGGCTTGCTTGAATCCAGTGGCAAAGTGAGCAAGGGACCCACGTCTGGGCATACCCCGCCAACTTAGGGCGACCAAAGCGATACAAAGGGGATGATGGACAGAACGTTTGAGCCAATCAAACACTCACCCCCAGTCAACTGATCTGGGTTTAATCCATCATCATTCTTTAGCTCACTCCACCACCCCAGTTCAGACATGGCCATATGCAAATCAGTCTGACCCTGTGCCTCATGGGAACAGTCCAGCCCGAACTGCCAAGCCATGTCTTCCCTGGACCGGAAACAAGCAACCTAGGACCGGTTTCTGGCATTTCAGCCGTCATCAGCCAGGTTTGCTTGAATCCAGTGGCAAAGTGAGCAAGGGACCCACGTCTGGGCATACCCCCGCCAACTTAGGGCGACCAAAGCGATACAAAAGGGGATGATGGACGGAACGTTTGAGCCAATCAAACACTTCGCTTTGTTCGCCCTAAGTTGGCAGGGTATGCCCAGACGTGGGTCCCTTGCTCACTTTGCCACTGGATTCAAGATAGCCTGGCTGATGAGGGTTTTGAACCCGAAACCGGTCCCAGGATGCTTGTTTCCGGTCCAGGGAAGACATGGCTTGGCAGTTCGGGCTGGACTGTTCCCATGAGGCACAGGGTCAGACTGATTTGCATATGGCCATGTCTGAACTGGGGTGGTGGAGTGAGCTAAAGAATGATGATGGATTAAACCCAGATCAGTTGACTGGGGGTGAGTGTTTGATTTGCTCTAACGCTCCGTCCATCATCCCCTTTGGTAACGCTTTGTTCGCCCTAAGTTGGCAGGGTATGCCCAGACGTGGGTCCCTTGCTCACTTTGCCACTGGATTCAAGATAGCCTGGCTGATGAGGGTTTTGAACCCGAAACCGGTCCCAGGATGCTTGTTTCCGGTCCAGGGAAGACATGGCTTGGCAGTTCGGGCTGGACTGTTCCCATGAGGCACAGGGTCAGACTGATTTGCATATGGCCATGTCTGAACTGGGGTGGTGGAGTGAGCTAAAGAATGATGATGGATTAAACCCAGATCAGTTGACTGGGGGTGAGTGTTTGATTTGCTCTAACGCTCCGTCCATCATCCCCTTTGGTATCGCTTTGTTCGCCCTAAGTTGGCAGGGTATGCCCAGACGTGGGTCCCTTGCTCACTTTGCCACTGGATTCAAGATAGCCTGGCTGATGAGGGTTTTGAACCCGAAACCGGTCCCAGGATGCTTGTTTCCGGTCCAGGGAAGACATGGCTTGGCAGTTCGGGCTGGACTGTTCCCATGAGGCACAGGGTCAGACTGATTTGCATATGGCCATGTCTGAACTGGGGTGGTGGAGTGAGCTAAAGAATGATGATGGATTAAACCCAGATCAGTTGACTGGGGGTGAGTGTTTGATTTGCTCTAACGCTCCGTCCATCATCCCCTTTGGTTTCACTTGAGGGAGAGCATTCAATACCCACTGCTGTACCTCTCTCTACAAAGGAGTTTTGAAAAGTGAGATTTGTGTCTGTGACCACATAGAAGGGAGAAGGTGTTTACTCAGGTCATGAATTTTCAAACATTCGGATGGAGGTACTGGAGTGTAGGGACCTCTTGTCTACAGTTAAGAATTTGAGGGTGGCCAGTTGTCAGGTTTGCTTTATGGAGAAGTACATACTTGGGTGCTGTTTTTACTCCCACAAGTGAAAACAGGTGTTTTCCACGACAGTCTTTCCAAAGACTAAACTCAGCCAGATGTAGTAGTGGTGGACCAGAAAGCAGAAATGGAAGACGTTCAACTGGTTGGTCATCCACCAATGCAAGAACTACAATTACAGTGTTTTGGGGGCGGACAAAGATCCTGCAGTTTTTGCAGTAACACCCTCCTCTAAATTAGGCATGAAATGAGATGCTGGGTTTAGAATCAGATAAACTAGTCAGAAAAAGCTAGCCAAGCTGCTGTGAAACATTCATTGGTACAGATCTGCATCACGTTTTCTACATCAAATTTATATTTTGCGAAGCAGGCAAACCTCACTTGGCTGCTACAGCTTCCAAATCCAAAGTGTCACTGCTACCAGATCAACAGCACTTGGTATTGTTGGCCAAGGAACAACCAAAGCCTGAGGCTACTGTGCTGGGCTTGGAAACCGTGTCTTGAAAAATAGCGCACAGATTTCTGCAGCCAGTGCATTAACCCACTCCTCTTCATTCCCTTGTTGGGAGATAAAATGCCCCCATTCATTGGAGCAGCTTGCTTTGTAGCATTTACAGGCTGGCAGGGGAAAGGAAAAAGCAGAGCAGCCTTCATATGCAGACATATCCAGGCCACCCTGGAACATTCCAGGGGGAGACCCTCGCGTGAAAGATCCTTGGAGAACACCCATTTCTTGTTTGCTGGAGTTTACCTAGATTTGTCTATTTAAATCCTCGGAGGGTGGGTTACTGGGCGGGCAGCAGCGGAGAATCTGCCCCCCAGGGTAGTGGGCCAGTGAGGCAGCTCCAGCCACTATTGTTTCACACATTCTGACCTCTCCCCGATGCCCTTCTTAGAACCTAGAATGGGGGCAAAC